>CM059214.1:9373571-10028571 GCA_030347435.1 Clarias fuscus | reverse complement strand
AACAGGTAATGTAAATAGCAAAGCACAATGTCATGATTAAGGGTAAATATTGAATAAATATAAATAAGCTGTGGTTTAATATAGATTATAAAGAATCAAGTGGTGGCATGGTGGTTCAGTGGTTAGCACTGTCGCCTCACACCACCAAAGTCGACAATTTACATGAAGTTCTTTCTGTACATGGATGGTTTCCCTCTGGGTACTCCAGTTTCTTCCCACAGACCTATGACAAGCATTATAGGCTGATTAATCTTTTGCCTAATGTGTGTAATTGTGTGCATGAGTGTGTGTGCATGCCCTAGTATAGTATAGATACAGTATATTAATTCGTAGATGCACACAGTTTTAGGAATAAAGGTACCAAACGTTACAAATTTTTAACAATAATCATTGTCACAAAGGATCTTTTACAGAATTAAAAATGGGTCATCAAGGGTCCATCTTTTGTATGTTTATGTCTTTATCAAATAACTTAATAGACGTAACTGTGCCTTAAGGGCCATCAATCAATCAATCTCTCTCTCTCTCTCTCTCTCTCTCTCTCTGCTCTTAGAAAACATGCTAGTAAAATGGTTCAGAGTTGGATAAATAGACTCAACCCTGGTCTCTCTGACTTACAGATTTTGGTGTCCCTGCTGAGCTTCAAACCCACCTAATCAGAAAAAGGCTTTTAATTCCTTAATTAATTAAATCAGGTATGATGAGAGGAGGGAAAATATTCAAATGTATCAGGCAGGGGTGTCCTCCGGGACCATGGCTGGGAATCACTGAACTAGACTAATCCATTAAATAAAACAATAATCATAATACACGATAGTAAGGTGGAAGTTCAAATAACTGCATGGCCGAAACTAAATAAAATAAATATTATTATATATAATAATATATAATAATATAATAATATTATTATATATAATAATATTATTATTATTATTATAAGGAATCGTTCTTCATGTTTCCGGTCTGTACGTGTTTTTTCTTCAAACACACAAGTGTTGGCTGTTTTGTTGCTTGAGTTATTTCCTCTTGAAATGCCTACGTCCTCCTGACAACGTTTTGACTCTAATTGCACTCACGGGAGAATGACGGTCCTTTATGCCCGAAAACACGAGCAAGTTCTGTCTCCCTCGCGCGCGCACACACACACACACACACACACAGACACGTAGACGCTTCCTCCTCTTCTCATCGCGCCCTCGCGCGCATTACGTATGAGAGATCCCTCGGCCGCGCGCGCTCCCGCCCCCACGCGCTCTCGCTATAAAGCGCACCGGTTCTGGTGCTGTTCCTCAGTCGCTGCGGCACTAGCTCGAACTCCAGAGCTGACCAGAAGCAGAGATAGCAGGCTTTCTTCGCTCAGGCTAACTCGCTCACGGTTTCTTTGGTTCGAGATGGAAACTCGTGGTGCCGCGCGGCGTCAACGCGTCTCCCGTGCGCTCAGCTTCAAGAGTGAGTACCGATTTATTTTCTATTTGTTTACGCATGTTAATAATGATATTATATTGCTAATACTTGTTCACAATAGTCGCTTAGCCTGTTATAAATAAGTCTTTTTTGATGGCTAAAATGATGGTTCTGTCGTTAAAGCACATAAAAAAAAAATTCCTTGATGATGCGCAATGAAGAACTGTAAAAATTTCCTAATGCTTTCAGATTGCACGCGCATGGTCTGCCATTTACAAACTTTACTTTAGCATTCTTAAAAGTTAAGATCCGTAGGCATGTTTTATCCTGTGCATTTTTTATGCAGAAATCTGATACACTTTCTTTGGAACAAGGTGCACACCATGGATGTTCTTTTTTAAACCTGACGTGGCTTCGTGCGCAATGGACACTGTGTTTGTGTGCCGAACCGTGGAGCAGTGGGGTCACTGCTTACGCAATTGGAAAACTTTGCGCGCTGAAGATGAATGCACGCGGCATGAATAATGCACGCGCTGCGCCGTTTTAAGCGGCGCGCTTTTGTGCGGTGTCACTGGAGCCGACAGAGCCGCGCGCTTAAACTTTAATGCCAGCCGCTCCTTTTTCACGTGCGTGACGCAAATCCGACCTTGTTGTTTCACACATCTTTAGACACAGTTCAGGATACTTGGCGGGAAGTCTCATATTTGCACGCGAGGTATCTGTGAGGTGCGCGGGAAACCTTAACAGGTGTCAGGACTTGCAGGAGTCCAGTAGCATCCGTTAGCATAATGTTGATTAAGGCAGGTTGTATGTTGGCACAACATCAGTGCCTGTGTCAAGTTTGTGTCTCCTAAGAAATTAAAGCAGAGGTTCTACATTGCCTATAATCTTGTTGTCCTCCCTCTCCTCAGGCGGTCTGTCTCTATGGCTGGTGCTATGGCTGTTGGCATGCCACATTGCCCCAGGAAAAGCATGTCCAAGGCTGTGTGTGTGCTACCACATGCCCACAACTGTCAGCTGCCAGTCTCAGAACTTCTCCTCTGTCCCGGCTGGCGTACCCTATGACTCCCAGCGTGTCTTCTTGCAGAACAACCGCATCACCGAGCTCAGGGCTGACTCTTTTGGCTTTGAGACACAGGTAAATTTGACTCTTGTACACTTAAGTTAAACTTCTGCTATGTCAGCATATGCTATTTTGCATATTTTCTCCCATTTATTACTTCCTTCCATTTCAGGTCCTTTGGTTGTATTCAAACAATATCACTTGGATTGAGGCGGGTGCCTTCAGCAGTCTGCGTGTGCTGGAAGAGCTGGATCTTGGTGACAACCCGTCCTTAAAGCAAGTGGATGGTGGTGCATTCCGAGGCCTTGAGAAGCTACAGAGCCTGCACATGCACCGGTGTGGCCTCACCGAGCTTCCTGCAGATTTGTTCCACAAGCTTTACAGCCTGCAGTTCCTCTATCTGCAGGAGAACCAGCTGAATCACCTGCCTGAGGGTGTGTTCTCTGACCTGGTCAACCTCACGCATCTGTTTCTGCATGGCAACCGTCTTCGCATCGTCTCTGAGAATGCCTTCCGTGGCCTGGTGAACCTCGACCGGTTACTGCTCCATGACAACCGCATCCGACAGGTGCACCGTCGTGCCTTCCGTGACCTGGGTCGCCTCACCATACTCTACTTGTTCAACAACGCACTTCGTGAGCTGCCTGGACAGACGCTCAAGGACACAGTGAGCTTGCAATTCCTGCGCCTCAACGACAACCCCTGGGCATGCGCCTGCGAGGCCCGGTCCCTCTGGCAGTGGTTCCGTGATGCACGTGTCTCTAGCTCTGAGCTGATCTGCACATCGCCTGCAGCACGCCAGGGCCAGGACCTGCGCTTCCTTCGTGAGCTCGACTTTGCCACCTGCCCACTGCCTGATCCTGGCTCTCTGACTGGCACCACCACCACGACCTTCAGCACCAAGACACGCTGGTGGTTTTCCAAGAACAAACCAGCTGCCTCGGCCAAAGGCGTTTACCAGAAGAACGCCGACCTGCCCAAGGCCTTCCCTTTCTCCTCGGTGAAGAATGCCCATTCTGCAGCAGTAGCAGCAGCTGCAGCTTCAGCATCTAAGTATGAGCTGATGCCGGAGGAGGCTGCCTTGCCGAAACTTGAGCCTGAAGAGTACTGGGCCAACTACGGCAATGAAGATGCAACCTCAGTCCGTTGCTTTGAGCTCGATTGCGACGACTCAGAAATCCCGTCTTCTTCTTCTTCTGTCTCGCCTTCACTTCTGTATCTCCTCTCTTTCTCTATTCTGGCTCTCTCACTTCACCTGCTGTTTGGCTGAGGGGAATGCATTAATCTATTCTCTTTTCTACTTTTGCTCTTTTTCCATTTTTGGCCCCAAACAACTTGATGGGGTCTGATGCTGACAGGCACACAACCGCAGCCACAGACATCTTAGGAATGGCAAAGATGGCACACACACATGCACATACACTAGACAGATATATACACAAGCACGCACGCATGCACATACATACAGTAGATGCTCACACACAAGTGTGAATGCAGAAAAACACTTTTAGAAAAAACATTCGGTGCTGTCTAGTGTCATATTAGAAGCAGAGTTAGGAGTGTTGCCTGGACTGCAACTCCTAGGAGACCTTGCAGCACTATACTGGGCACTCTACTTCTGCAGTCAGTGACATGAAAACAGACGGAGAGCTAGATAGCGCTAGACAGAAAGTAACCGGTAATAAAGTTTCGATGAGGGGCGAAATAAAATAAAAAAAAAACTTTTTCTCAGAGAGTGCTATAAAACCTTCACAAGAGTGCATATAAATAGCCTAAAAATCTGTAAATACACACATTCACATTGTCACACTTAGTAACTCATAAACAACTGGCAGAGGAATGCTAGTCCAAGTCTAGATCATGCACACCTGTTTCCCCTTCTTTTTTTCTGTATACTTTGGTTCATAATCCATAATGAGAAATATGAAATGGAAAAATGGATTCTACACCTATGTGTCTTCACTCATTTAAAGATTTTGGAGTGGTAGTCTCTGTCCTGCCGTGACAGTTACATACTGTATAAACAGCTTGTAATCTTTGTGTGTGTTTGAGATTGGTTCTGGCCTTCCACTGTGTTTTTTGTTTGTTTGTTTTGTTTCAGTTATGTGTTTACAAGGAGACATTTCACTGTATATAGAACTGTGCATCATGTCATCTCATTGGTGTAAATAATAAAACAAAATCTAATAAACTTTTTGTATGGATAATACTTGTGTCTTAAGTGTTATATATTCCATTGAATTAATTAAATAATACACTCAACAAACATGATATAAAAAAAAAAAGAAAACACCAACTATAATATATTATTGGATCTACTTTATGTAGAGACACTCATAAATGGATGAGAAAGAAAAGTTGCTTGATTATGCCCCTCAGTGGAATTTTTGTGTCCAAGTGAAAAATCAATGTAAACTAATACAAAGTTCTGATGTTTATATACTTTTCGGATGACAGCGACCCAGTCCACAGTGCATAAAACCTAACTGAATAGTTTAAAACGGATGAAAATAAGGAAAAGTCTTAATGCTCTCATCATACCACGACTTAAGTAAACATTTATAGAATATTTCAAAAAGATGCTTTAGACAAAGCTCTCTACCATCACCATCAAGACACCAGCTGGATAAATATCTAAAACATTTAAAAGACTGGTGTTCGTTTTTCCATACAGTTCCAGAGACTTGTTGAATCCATGCCAAGGTGAATCAAAGCTGTTTTGGTGGCACGTTACTAAGACTTTAACTTCATCCTTAGAAAGATATTATTTATAATTGTAATATCTTTTTAATATCTTGAAAGCCATATGTGCATGTTTTTTTTGTCTGTGTCTGAGTTGCCGTGTGTGTGTGTGTGTGTTCTGGTTGGCAGACGACAAGAAAACTTGAGTCACTGAATGAGAGTCATATATGTTCACACATCTCTTAATGAACATGCCTCCACAACACTCACACGTACACGTAATCATTTATAAATAACAGCCGGAAGTGTTTCCTTCAGACATGTAAGTACTCTGCATTTTGTCTCCCTCTGTGCTGTTCTTCCCTCCTACACTTCTGCATCACTTCTGTTTTCATCTTTTATGTTTCTTTGCATGTTTGTTCTGCTGTCAAGGACTCAAACGCACTTCAGTCTGTTTCTCTCCAACATCTAATCATCCATTCAGGTCTAGTTTTTGTTTCACCCTGCTTCTCTCTCTCTCTCTCTCTCTCTCTCTCTCTCGCTCTCTCTGGCACTGACTTTCCTTCTAGCCACAGATGGTAATGTTTGGCTATGTTGGCGTGATTGTGACGTTCATGTTCATTCATGAGAGCTTTTTAGAGATAAATGTGCGTTCGCATCAATGTGAGTATGTGTACGCGACAGAGAAAAAGTAAATTTTCAATGAGAAATCTTCATCTAATGGGTTTCATGGAGGAGACTGAAAATAATATATGAATATGATAGTGATCAAGACTGAAAACACAGTATGTTATTGGAATATATTAATTGTCAAATTGTTTAAACCGATTGACAGAAGACAAAACATTTGAATTTTACAGGCGTTCTAAAGAAACCCATACATCTGTGAATGACAATCCCGGCCGAGGTGGCTCAGGGCACACTGCAGCCGTTCCTGTCAACATTCAGTGAGTAGAACGCCTGATCCTTGAAAATCGACGGATAACTTGTTGCCAACTTGCGGAAGAGATGCATCTGTCTGTGGGAAGTGTGCACACAATTATTCACACATTATAACACCACTTGCACATAAGAGGACCTCAGCTGGGAGTTACTGCTACATCCCCTGTATACTCCTGCCCCCGCTCCAAGCCATTTCCACAAGGCCATTAAAGGAGTTCCTGGAAGGGCAGAGACATGAAGCAGGTGGTCCGATCATGGCTCTGGCATACTGAGAAAACTCTCTACCATCACGGTACAAAGATTTTTCAGTATGCCTGAGCTATGATCGGACTGTCCGCTTCATGTGTAATCCCCTGCTACATTAATGCATTTATCCTAGAGTTAAGTATAGCCGGCGGTTATATTGAGAAATAAAAGTTTTTTTTACTCTCATAACTCTGTTCTGTTATTCTGCACAAATTCTGCCCAATTTGACTTGAACACTACTCGTACAATGTGCCACTTTGTTCAGATTTACACTGAAAGTAGGCGTGTCATTTTATTAAGGATTAAATTTTTTTGGAAAAAGGAAAACACTAGAAAACCCTGAGGGGAAAAAAAAAATCTAAACTAGTAACTACAGTGTACCAAATTGGCAAATTGGTGGATTCTTCCATCAATTGTACAAGATCAAAGGAATGTACAGTAAACTATGGAGCGATGTTTTATTCACTTCACATTGGTTGAAAACTTCGTTGCAAGCTCGTACACTTGAACAGTTGGCCTTGCTCTAATTATCATGCAAAGTATCAGCCAATCGGGGTCGTGTGACAGAGTTCATGTTTGGCATAGCCTCTTCGCCTCTGCAGATTGCTGGTACTGTTGTGTGTGAAGACGCCTACTTAACCAAGAACTAGTTGTGAATACGCTGGCACAGAATCGCTCAACTAAATAAAGATGTGAAAAAATCGGGCGAACTGAAAAAGGATGGCTTTAGGAATAAACTATGCATGCAAGAATCTGAGCTGATTATTGAGCTTTGCATCACCAGGCGTCGGGTCTGCACCCCCCTACCGATCTTCTGCTCGTTGCTAAGAATAAGCATGGCAGATGGCACCTGCAGTGTGCGGCTCACGTGCACTTTGGGGTTTATATTTGTATGTGGATTTTTTTTTTTTTAGCATCTTTGTTTTTTCTTCCAGATCCTAGTTTGGCATTGTAGTGTTGGCAAAAAGGCTGCTTGTTTTGTTCAACTAAAGATTTACGTTCATTCATAGCCCTTTTAATATCTTGATCTCTTTTTCGATCTTTCTGCTGCCTGTGTCTAATCATGTAGATTAAAAGAAATCTCACCATTCTGTCCATCAGTCTATTTCTGTGTGCATTGTTTGATCAGGCTTTGCCTGAGATTGCTTTTTTTTAAAATAGTTTATTTATTCATCACTCACTCACTCACTCATTCACTCACTCACTCAACACCCAACACCTACATCGAACCTCACTAGTGCCTTCATTTTTTTCTCTTTTTTTTTTTCTTTTTTCAAAGCAAACTCACAAGGTCACAACTGTCAGATATTCCAGTCCTTGGACATTTGGTCGCCACAAGATATAAAAACATGCCCACTTTCACTCTGTGTGTGTTGATGAGTAAGAGCACATTCAGAAGTCTCACTCCCACTGGTGTTTCTTTCCTTTTCTAGCTGTTCTACCACAATTTTCGACACTCCCAAGCAGAACTAACCTTATTAATGTTTTTTTGTTGTTGTTGCTGTTTTTTTTTTTTTTTACAGTAAACTTTCACCAGTTTTGCCTGCATGCCTTTTGTTTTATAGCAATTAATTGCAATTTGATTTTATTTTTTTTATCAGAACATGATTAAGCATTCATGTTTCAATGGCATTTTCATTCTGGAAACAATCCTTGAGTCATCGCTAATTCCGGTTCTCTTCTTCTCTCTAGTGGTGGCGATGCCCGAGTTCAAAGGAAATGTTCAGCATTTTACAACCTACTCACAATCTACAGCGTCTGATTCTCATGTGTGATTGCTACAAACTAACACTTTGACACGTACTGAAAGTGAAAAGATACAGTTTCAGAGGGGAAAAGAATACCAACCTGGTCATGTGTGCATCCCGAAATTGGACACACTGAACAAACCACCATTATAATTATTATTATTAATTTATTATTCTTATTAATTTTGAGGACAATAATATGTATATACTCACCTACTTATATTCTCTATACCGCTTAATCCTGTATACAAGGTTGAGAGGAGACTGGAGCCTTAGAGACAAGCCAAGGTACATCCTGGACAGTGCGCCAATCAGTCGCAAGACACCCACATATACACATACACACACTCACACACTACGGGCAATTTGGGAACACCACTTAGCCTAATCTGCATGTCTTTGGACTGTGGGAAGAAACCCACCAAGCACAAGTAGAACATGCAAACTCTATGCACACAGGTGGGAATCGAACCTTGGAGGTGCCAGGCGATAGTGTTAACCACTAAGCCTTATACAGCACTTACTAGAAACTACGTTAACCAGACAAATACATTCAAATAATTGGATTCAGTTTAAAAGCTTCAGTTAATGTTCACACCAAATGTCAAAATAGCAAACACTCTTTACATCTACTCTTTACAACCATGGTGGACAGAAAAGCATCCCCAAAGGACTTAGGAGGCATAGAATCATACACTAATCAGCTATAATATTAAAATGCAAAACATTAAATCCAGTATTGTGTAGGTTCCCCTTGTGTTGTCTGGGAAGCTCTGGCGACTCAGACTTCTGGTGGTGTTCTGCAGTGTCTGGCACCTGGATGTTAGTGGTAGATCCTGAGATGTTGTCGGGTGGCGCCGCCATGAATCAAACTTTTGTCGTTTGTTTGTATTTGGAGGCCGGATCAACAACCTTGAACTCTTTGACTGCTAAGCTCCATACGCAGCAGGCTATGATGCACTGGGTGTTCTGGTGCCTTTCTTTCCTGCCCATCATTAACTTTTTTCATCAATTTGTGCTACATTGCCTTTTCTGTGGGATTGGATCTGAAGATGATTATTCAGATCATTTACACACTACACAATTTGTAGGCTGGCCTTTGGTACCATCAGGACTAGATGAGCATGGGGTGGCTATGATCCTGTCACCAGTTATATAACTGATAATTAATGTTATTCAAGTCCACCTGGTGGTGGTGGTGTTTACTGTATGTTGTGACCGATGGGTGTAAACTGTAAATTCTGATAAAAAAAATAAATAAATAAAAAAAAGACAGCCAACATGAAGAAAATACAACTTTATTTATTGAAACTAAAAGCAGATATTTTTGACAAGTGTTGATGCGTGTTTAAATACTTATTATAACAAATATTTAGGTTAAAATTATATTACTTTATATGATTTTGATTTACTTAAGAGAGACTGAGTGGAGCAGCTTTACCTGGATGTGTGTTGTTGGTTTTATAGTTGACTCATTGGAAATGCATAAAAATATTAAAAAGACCATAAAATAACTGAGGAATGTTCGACCAGAGTTCAACAGGGGAAAAGGACTCCATTCAGATACTGCACCTGTGTGTGTGTGTGTGTGTGTGTGTGTGTGTGTGTGTGTGTGTGTGTGTGTGTGTGTGTGTGTGTATGTGTGTGTGTGTGTGTGTGTGTGTGTGTGTGTGTGTGTGTGTGTGTGTGTGTGTGTGTGTGTGTGTGTGTGTGTTTTTAAGGCCAGAGAATAAAAGCTAGAGAGAAAAACAGGAACAGAAATAAAAACTAAAACATAACAACCATACATTTTGAAGAGGAGAGAAGAAGGGAGAGAAACAAGAAAGTATGTTTTAGAGAAACTTGAACACTATTCAGGTCCTCACATGCACAAATTGTGTAAGAAGGAAGGAAGCATGCCACGTCGCATTGCATCTGCTCTTAATAATACTACAGCTGTCTGAATACTGTACAAGTACCATGTGTCTGCAGTTATACACACCTTCTCTTCGATTTCTTTGATTTGTCGTCTCTGCATATCGATCTTGTCCTCCAGCTCTCTGATCCTCTGTGACACCAAGAAAGGAATTTGGATTGAATTTTACATGATTGTAACAGAACAGTGCAACTAAAGATGAAATGCAAACACAATTATAAGATCCACAAATTAGCTTATCTTAATACTTAAATATTTCTTTCATATGCAAAGAATAAAACACAATTGGGTATAACATTGTAGGACCAAAAAAAAAAAAAACTTTTGTAAAGTTAATGTCACCACACTGAGAATGATAATTTTCCATTATACAACACTATGCTATGATACACTAAGGATTATACTGCAGTTCATTCAGTCATAGAATATAGATGATTTTACAACACCGTACTGTATTATAAATATACTGTATGTTTTATATCACAGGGAAAAACATTTATAAATGTATAAACAGTTTGACAGCAAAATGAGATATCTCCATTTCAACATTAAAAAAAAAAAAAGCAATAAGCATTACAAGCTCTTAGAAAACATTTTGTCAACACCCATGCCAAAAGGGTGTTAAAAGGCGTTTTCTTTTCTTTTTTTTAATAACTGTTTTAGTTATATACTGTACATGTGAATTTTGGATGATTTTGCAAAACACTATAATTCTGGCTGATACAGTCTTGTCCCAATGGATAAATCAGACTGCAATTGTATTTGTGGTCATGATTTAGTGTCAATAATAGGATTTTAATTATAGCAAGTAAATATAGCAAACTCATGATTTGATTTTCAGTTAAACAAGGAGAAAACTGAAATCATTGCATTTGGAAACCAAGATGAAGCTCTGAAGGTGAATGCATACTGTACCTTCCCTCTAATGGTCAAACACCTAAAAATCAAGTTAAGAATCTTGGCGCAGTGGTTAAAGCGCTCGCCCTATCATCCGGAGATCACCGGTTCGAATCCCGGGTGATGCTGTAACCTCTCGCAGCCGGAGGTCTAGAGAGAGCTGATTGGCCGAGCTCTCTCAGAGGGGAGGGATGAGAGGTACTTAGTGCTCCCACATTAATCACGGCCAGTCAGGGGCGTCTGTGAGCTCGCGCAACGGAGGGAGCGGATAGCGCTGTCCTCCAAGTGTGTTACGCCGCCCCCAACGGTGCGTGAGCGAGCATTTCGAAAAGATGCGGTCGGCTGGCGTCACGTAGTCTTCGGCCCTCCCAGCTGAGTGGTAGTAGTAGCCTTAATGTGGGAGCCCCCTAGTGACGGGGAGGAATTGGACACGACTAAATTAGGGAGAAAATCGGGGGAAAATCCAAAAAAAAAAAAGAATCTTGGGGTGATTCTGGAGGCAGACCTTAGTTTCAGTAGTCATGTCAAAGCGGTAGCTAAATCAGCAATCTCAAAAACATTGCAAGAATTGTCCATGCCTTTATCACCAGCAGGGTGGATTATTGTAATGGTCTCCTCACCAGCCTTCCCACGAAGATTCCCATTACACATGCAGCTCATCCAGAACGCTGCCGCCAGAACTCTGACTAGAACCAGAAAATCTGAGCACATCACACCAGTCCTCAAGTTCTTCCACTTTCTTTTTCTGTAACATTCAGGATAGATTTGAAAGTACTTTTAGGAGTAGGACCTAAATACATTGCAGATATCCTCACTGAATATGAATCTAACAGACCACTCAGATCATGAGGATCGAGTCAGTTAGAAACACCAAGGGTTCACACAAAACAAGGGGAGTCCGCTTTTAGCTATTATGCTGCCCGCAGTTGGAACCGGCTTCCAGAAGAGATCAAATGCACTAAAACATTAGTCACATTTTAAATCTAAAACTCATCTGTTTGGCTGGGCATTTATTAAATGAGCACTGTGTTACGTCCGAACTGACTGCACTGTATTTTATGTTTATCTTATATGATTTTAAATCTAATGTTAAATAGTTTTACGAGTTTCATTGCAAACTGTTTTTATTTTTATTTAAAATCTAATTTTAGATAATTTAAAAAGTTTTATTTTCTATTTCATTTTATGATTATTTTCTTCTCTTTTATGTAAAGCACTTTGAATTACCATTGTGTATGAAATGTGCTATACAGATAAACTTGCCTTGCCTTGAGTCATAGCAACAAGAAAGAACAAAACAATACAAAACGTTACTTTCCAATGCATCCTCAGACTCTTTTGCTTTCCAGTGCCAGTTACACTTCAGTTTTGAGTACAAGATGTGGCAGACATGAGCAGGCATATCAACTCAACGGCTTCCAACATACAGTACAGTGTGTGTGTTCTACATGCGTGATTGTCTCCTGTGTGTTGTAGCATTATGTCTCTGCTTAATTTTCTGTCAAGCATATTATGTAAATATTTTGATGCATCATGGCTCTCAAAAGTTTTGAGAATTATATAAATATTGGAAATTGGAAAGGTTGCTGCTTATGTTTTTATAATAGCAATTTAGATATTCTCTAATGTTATGAATGTTATGAAGAGTGATCAGATGAATTTGCCATGAAAATTAACTTAATCCCGAAAAAAAAAACTTTCCACTGCATTTCATTGCTGTCATTAAAGGACCTGCTGAGATCATTTCAGTAATCGTCTTGTTAACTCAGGTGAGAATGTTGACGAGCACAAGGCTGGAGATCATTATGTCAGGCTGATTGGGTTAGAATGGCAGACTTGACATGTTAAAAGGAGGGTGATGCTTGAAATCATTGTTCTTTCATTGTTAACCATGGTGACCTGCAAAGAAACGCGTGCAGCCATCATTGCGTTGCATAAAAATGGCTTCACAGGCAAGGATATTGTGGCTACTAAGATTTCACCTAAATCAACAATTTATAGGATCATCAAGAACTTCAAGGAAAGAGGTTAAATTCTTGTTAAGAAGGCTTCAGGACATCCAAGAAAGTCCAGCAAGCACCAGGATCGTCTGCTAAAGAGGATTCGGCTGCGGGATCAGAGTGCCACCAGTGCAGAGCTTGCTCAGGAATGGCAGCAGGCAGGTGTGAGCGCATCTGCACGCACAGTGAGGCGAAGACTTTTGGAAGATGGCCTGGTGTCAAGAAGGGCAGCAAAGAAGCCACTTCTCTCCAAAAAAAAACATCAGGGAAAGATTGATCTTCTGCAAAAAGTATGGCGAATGGACTGCTGAGGACTGGCGCAAAGTCATATTCTCGGATGAAGCCTCTTTCCGATTGTTTGGGGCATCTGGAAAAAGGCTTGTCCAGAGAAGAAAAGGTGAGCGCTACCATCAGTCCTGTGTCATGCCAACAGAAAAGCATCCTGAGACCATTCATGTGTGGGGTTGCTTCTCATCCAAGGGAGTGGGCTCACTCACAATTTTGCCCAAAAACACAGCCATGAATAAAGAATGGTACCAAAACACCCTCCAACAGCAACTTCTTCCAACAATCCAACAACAGTTTGGTGAAGAACAATGCATTTTCCAGCACGATGGAGCACCGTGCCATAAGGCAAAAGTGATGACTGAGTGGCTCGGGGACCAAAACGTTGAAATTTTGGGTCCATGGCCTGGAAACTCCCCAGATCTTAATCCCATTGAGAACTTGTGGTCAATCCTCAAGAGGCGGGTGGACAAACAAAAACCCACTAATTCTGACAAACTCCAAGAAGTGATTATGAAAGAATGGGTTGCTATCAGTCAGGATTTTGGCCCAGAAGTTGATTGAGAGCAGCCCAGTCGAATTGCAGAGGTCCTGAAAAAGAAGGGCCAACACTGCAAATACTGACTCTTTGCATAAATGTCATGTAATTATCGATAAAAAGCCTTTGAAACGTATGAAGTGCTTGTAATTATATTTCAGTACATCACAGAAACAACTGAAACAAAAATCTAAAAGCAGTTTAGCAGCAAACTTTGTGAAAACTAATATTTGTGTCATTCTCAAAACATTTGGCCACGACTGTATATGTACCAATACCATGGCTAGTTATAGTTCAAAATAGGGCAATTAATTGAAAATTAATCGAAACTGACATTAAGAAACTGCTAAACATGTCAATAATGTTTTGTTTCTTTTTTTCTTTCTTATTTATTCTGTTTTTTTTTTTTTTTCAATTCTGTTAATACTTTCCCCACTGTGGTTCATGTCCCATAAAAACTTACTACCGCATGAGCAGTCACCTGCTCAAATCTTCAATCTAAAAGAAGAATATATAACTATTTTCAACAAACAATGTTTTGTTTAGCGACGTCCTAGTGTACACTATGAAAATCCCATTTCGCTGTCAAACTGTTGATGTGTACTCATGCAGCACACACCTGTTGTGCAGACTGGAGGAGCTCCATGCGTTGCTGCAGGATCAGTGTGTCGGCGTGGCGGCTCTGTCTGAGGATCTGCCTCCGCACCGCCTCCATCGACTCTGCCAGCTCTGCCCTTTGCCTCTCGCTCAAACTCTCACCCAGCCGACCATTTGGATCCTGCTGCACCACAGAGTACAGTGTGGCCTCCAGCTCCTGCACTCTCTGAATTATAGACAACATTCACACGAGTCTTAGACAAACTTCATTTCACATATACTGTACGTTTCGACCAAATATCCAGCAAAACATCCTTACCAGATTGGATTGGTCTAAAGCCTGCTTTCTGTAATCTAGCTCCTCCTCCAGGAAGCCCTTCTGCTTACTGAACAGCTCCTGTCAAAAAATAATATATATATCTCAAAAGACTGAAATGGCCGACTGTATTAGTGCAACGCTGTTCTTAAAATGTAATGTAAAAGGCACAGTAAGGTTCAACGTCAGATCATCACGCATCATGTCTAAAGAGTCTCTCACCTTTTCATTTTCAAGATCGATCATCTTCTGTGTAAGTGCTGCCTCGGTGCTATCTATCTGTTTCAGCCACTATAGAAAGACATACAGAGAGAGATGCTGAACCATACCCAGCTATGTAATTCATCCTACTACACTGATTTTATTTTATCTCATGAATCTAATTTTAACCCTCATATTCATATCTCACTCACTCACTCACTCACTCATAATCTATACGGCTTAATCCTGTATTCAGGGTCACGGAGGGCCTGGAGCCTATCCCAGGAGACTTAGGGCACATGGCGGGGTACACCCTGGACAGGGTGCCAATCCATCGCAGGGCACACGCACATACACACACACATACAGACACTCATTCACACACTATGGCCAATTTGGGAATGCCAATTAACCTAATCTACAAGTCTTTGGACTGTGGGAGGAAACCGGAGTACCCGGAGGAAACCCACCACGCACATGCAAACTCCATGCACACAGAGACGGGAATCGAATCTGGACCCTGGCTGGTACAAGGCGACAGTGCTAACCACTACATAACTGTGCCGCCTATATTCATATCTTTCCTTTTTAATATTCATATTAAAAAAACAACCCTCTAATTCATATCTTTTAACAGATTTTACAGCTGTTAAAGGTATTTTAAAATATTTGTACAATCCATCTTCATTTCAGTTTTCAGCTATCATGTCAGCTGTCTCTGTGAAAAAGATTCTGGAAAGTGACAAAATTGAGTTTTCCCCACCATAATATACACTAGTTTGTCATTTTAACATAAAAATATAAATTATTGTGAAAGGAGACAATTTATCAAATGCAATGGTAAAAATGGCTGACTTGCCTAAATATATCAAAATCCTTCTTATCATATCATCATGAAATAAAATAATAACACGTTTAGTCAGCATTTTATTCAGGTGAACAGAAATGCCTGAATGAATTAGCACTTGTTTTGTAGATCAGTGGTTAAGGCATTGGACTACGGTTCGGAAGGTCCCAGGTCTAAACCCAACAACCACCAAGCCGCCACTGTTGGGCCCTTGAGCAAGGCCCTTAACCTTCAACTGCTCAGATGTGTAAAGAGATTTTTTTTTTTTTAATGTAAGTCACTCCGGATAAGGGCGTCTGCCAAATGCCTAAATGTAAAAATGTTAAATATGTTATTATGAACAGAGATCAGTCGATGATGATGATGATGATGATGATGCTTGTATTTAAATGTAATTCATATAATTCTTTAGGGTTTGTCAGTACTTTTGAGTTTGTTTGTACATGTTACTTAAATGAAATAATTTCACTTAACAAGTGTTTAAAATGCTTGGATCTTAGCTCATCTGAACTGACTGAGATACATTCATAAGGGAAAGATATTTCAGTTTAGGTAAGTCGGTAATTTTGTAGATCTACATATAGTTCAAAATGTCAAAAGTTGCTCATGTAAAAGGATTTTACACGCTGCCACACAAAAGAACATGAGCACAAAATAGATCCACTTAGTGGTTCACTTTTAAAAGAGCAGAAAAGCAAGCACAACAGAAAAGACACTTTCAGAGCGTCAAAGCTTTTCAAAAGGAAAACAGAAGTCAGAAATTTTCCGATTCTCACTCATGAATGTAGGATACCCTCTGACCCAGGTGAACCCAGCCACTGAAACTTTTCACACTGCTGCTCTTGCAATGTAATACTGAAGCTGGGCATGCTTGGAAGAGCGCATTAATTGTTAACAGTGAAGGTGAAAAGGGACATTCATCTTACTAAGAAAGCAGAGACGGCACTCTAAATGACTCGAAATCATTTCCGACAAAAATTTTATTAGGCTAAGAATGTTTTCTACAAAATATATTAGTATAAAAGGTGATTGAGGTTATAGTGCATGGCCGGAGATGTCAGATAGATGCTGCCACTTCATCAGTGGTGTGTTACCTTCTCACAGCGAGACAGCACGTTGCTCGCCTGGATCACGGTGACCTGCTCCTCATTACGCAAATTCTGAAAGAGACCAAAACAAAAAGCAAAAAAAGTTATTTGAGAACTACAGTAGTGTACAGTATGTTCACCTGGTAAAAGTCTTACCCCATTGTCACCCAAGATGTCCAGTTTTTTCATGAGCTCAGGAATAATGACATCCTATAAACCAGAATAACAAAACGTCACACTGTGTAGTAAGTTGTTCATAGTTCGTCATTAAATAACTATATATATATATATATATAAGGGTATGACTTCATGACACATAACACATATTACACAATAGCAGCTGCTATGGCTTTGTACCTGCATGTGTATAAAGCTGAACGTAGGTGTGTGCACCTTGATACCCTCCCGCTGGCAGTGGAGTTGCAGGTTGCTGCTGTTTTCCGTGGCAGAGATGTGCAAGTTATAGGCAGGAGAGCGCCGCTCCCTTTCCTAGTGTGTAAACACAAAAACTTGTCTAGAGATGATGGACGGCATACTGTTCAATATGCTATTTATAAATATGCAATTTCTTATACTATGAGGCAAGTCATATAAAATAAGATATGATATGATATGATATGATATGATATGATATGATATGTGGTACAATACGACACAATCTGACATCATACAATATGCTTAATTGTTTACTGGACTTAGTAATCTGACTCCAGTCTCCTACAAAATATTATAAACATATTATACCACTAGGTTGTTGTAGTCAGAATGTGTCGATTGATTTTATATGAATGTCTGTCTACAGAAACAGAATAAAAGCATGTAATTCCTGAAATGGTTAAGGTTTCTAGAAGGATATTTATCATATTTAGTATATTTTGCATGTTTGCAAGGAGTCACCATTGTCAGCACTTTGTAGCTGTCAGAGGTCAATTTGAATCCTCGAATATGAGAAAGTTTTCAGAATAAATGGCTTTGTGGTTGCTCTGAACCATGGATGTCTCACAGTATTAAATGTAACTGTAAAAGCTTATAAAGGTTTGCATTCTTCATTACTTAAAAAAAAATTATAGTATGACAGGAATATTATAATATCATAAGAGTAATCTAATAACAGTCCGATTGATTGATTGATTGATTGATTGATTGATTGATTGATTGATGCTTATGCTTACACTACTTCTCAGCTGTTATGTCATGCTTTTACTCAACATATTTGATTGACATATTTGCTCAACAATTGTTCAACAATCAACAATGGTTTATTGGTTCTTGGATTTGTTGCTGTGGCCCCGTCCACCTTTGGGGATTATTTGAAATGCAATTTTATGCATAATTAAAGAGCTGTCATCGTGATCAGGAATTATGACTGTGTTTACACAGAAATTGTATTCATTTATTGAACATAAAGTGAATTGAAAAATGAATACACATTGAATTTGAAATATGGTCACTATCTCTGAGGAGGCTGCCTAGACAGGTAGCATATTGTATCTATTTGGCTACAGTAGGTCTATGCATCGGAAATAAAGTCCCTTGCATACAGACGCCAAGAGATCTCTTACACCATAAGGCCAAAAGTATGTGAACACGTAAACATTATACTGTTTGCTAAGATACCAAAACATTTACCTGCAATGTAGTGCTTTTATGCACAAAGAGTCAATGAACACATGCTTTACTAAGGTTAATCTACACAGAACCCTGACTTCAACACCAAAAAGATCCCCAGACATGCTCCAAGTGGAGGCTGTTATAGCAGGATATTAGTGCTTATATTTTTGGAATCTTGTTAGGGTTTTCTGTTTTCTATCTCTTACCTCCTTTAGCCCTTTGTTCGATTTCATTATGTCTATAAAACAACTCGCTTGTTGCGCTTCCTCGTTCCTCAAACCATTATACTTCCTATGACTCGCTTTGACACATTTTTTTTTTCTCCCCGGAACATGTTAACGTGCTTCCTATCACCTGTCTGTCTCCATTTCTCCGTATGACTTCCTCTCTTTGTTCTCTCCGGAACATGTTAATGACTTTTGTTCTTTTGATGGAAGGTCTGTAGGTGACACAGGGTGTCTGGCCAAAGCCTTACATAGATTATTTCTAATAGCCAGTCAGTGTATCGGATCACGGTGGGCTTATTTGGAAAGATAAAACAACATGATATTTTATTGGACTACTGTTATATTAATTCATAAATGAATGTCTGTTTTAGGACGTAAGAAAGTATATCAAAAATTCTATTTACAGAATAAAAGAAAGTAATGCATGAACTGTTTGGAATCTTATATACAAACACTGATCAGCCACAACACTAACACAATCACCAGGTAATTTGAATTCTCAATTGATTATCAAATATACACCAGAATGACAGTGATGAGGGGATCAAGGGCACCCAGGGTCATTTGTTCCTGTGGGGACCAAAGGCAAGCCAGTGTGGTCTGATCCCACAGAAATGCCAATGTAGCACAAATTGCTGAAAAAAGCTACCGCTGGCAACAATAGAAAGCAATCCGAACACCCTCACATCACAATACTGGGCGTAATATTTTGGTGTTTTAATTTTATGGATGGTCGGTGTTTTTATATAACATACAGTACTGTATATAAAACTTTTCCTTTTACAATAAACAAATGCATGCACACAAACACATACGTCACCACACAACACAACCACACATGCGTACAGAACACAATGAAATAACATGCAGGAAGTGGAGTCAAATAATGGTAGGGAGGTTGATTCAAATAAATTTTATTCCACCTTCTATTCAACTGAAGGAAACAATGAATGTACATCATTTAAACAGAATAACAAAATGACAGGGATGAATGTTTAACATAAAAAAAATGATGCAGTGCAAATATGTGTGCGTGCATCTGCATGTTTGGCTCATGCAGACAGAAGTGGGACACCCCGAGTTGTTGCCGTGGGAACATAGGATTCTCTTACTTCCAGTTCGAGTATGCGGAACTCCAGCAGCTCATTTTGGTCTTGTGTGTCTCTGACTTCGGCGCGCAAGCGCAGCTCGGACTGCTCCAGTAACTCGATCTGTCTCACACACAAACACACACACACCGAAGGTAGACAGATCCATTGACTGCTCTGCTAAGGAGCAGTTGTGTACGTGCGTTTTAGAAGGGGAAATACCTTTTCTCTTAGTTCATGATTGATCCTAATGAGATTCTGCTTCTCCTCCACCCATTTTGAGTCCTGCATTACACAAATATACACACAAACACACACTATGCATATGTGCTCATGAGGAAACAGGAGTATATCAAAATGAGCAAACCTATGCAGTATACCACGAACACATTGATAAGTGTACAAATACACACTTAGTGTAAAGAAACATGGTGCAGTGGCCAGAATTTTTTATGAAGCATGCAAAAGTCAATCACTGTGTTAAAATAATAATAATAATAATAATAATAATACAAGCTAACCGATTAGAAAGCATGCACAGACCTGTATTAGCAAGATGTAGAAACTAGATGGCTAATGAGCATCATGCATGTAAGAAGCAGATCAGTGTACTGACCGCCTAAACCCAACTGAGTTAAATACACTGTGGCAAAACGCACTAAATAAAAACCACAAGCGCAGTTAATTAGAGACATAATTGGTGTTTTCTCCAATTATGTCTCTAATTAACTATGTTCGTCTGTAACATTTTACAATAATTGTAAAGGCGTACGTGCATTAGGGCCGAGCTGCCAGGCACGCAACGTTACATGATTCTGTGCCAAACTGTCTGTGCATGGTGCCAGGCCACAAATGCTGTTGCCAGTCAGACAAGCAGAAAAGCCAATGAGAACAGAGCCACACACCAGGTATCGGATGGCTCTTCACCGCCCCAACCCACCCCCCCAATCCACCCCCCCCTCCCCCCCCCCCGCCCCCATGTGCCTTTTCTCCTTTACCTGCCCCTTCTCCGCCAGGCTCCTCTCCAAGTCAGCGTTCCTCGCCTGGCAGGCGTTCAGCTCCGCCTGCAGCTGCTCCCGTGTCTGACAGACAGAGCACATAGCCAATCAGAGAGCCAGCCTATGGCAGACTGAAGACACACAGCTTCATTTGTGGCGGAGTGTAATAGCTCAAACGTGGGGAGAAACAGGATGCTACAGTATTTAGCGATGCTGTTTAACGTAGTGGCTGATTTCCTGAAGCACTGTTCAGGTTCGCATTAAGACTATTAACTTTTAACAATGCATAGTGTTAATTGAAAAACGGTCTATAATGATGCATTGACTTCTGTGACCAGTAAGCACTTACTCTTAGGCTAAAAGGCCTTTTATACATTCCCAAATTGAATCCCTAACCACTTCAACCCTAGGATTGTAGGAAATCCTACAGAAATCATCAGAGTTTGGGGTGGCCTCTTCATAATACATCATGAAGTAAAAAAATAACCTAATTGCTATGATTTGCAACTATTTCAATAAGGAAAATACGAAAATTCTAATTAGAATTAGTCATGAATGGCCATGGCACTGGTACGAACTTTATGTGCTACCTTATTACTCATTCTAAACATTTTAAGCATCATAACAGATTAGGGCATGAATCAGTAAAAATCATCAATAATTTATATTCAGACCAGTCTGGAAATGTGAGAAGGATGCAAAAGTTTGCTCAGAGACTAGGTACGGTCTACCACTTAAATCTAAATACTGATGTAGATACAGATAAGTTAATGTATCCGAGTTACCGGATTTACTTTTACATTGGTGCGTTGATTCTAAGGATGGGAATCATCAGGGATTACCCAATATGATATCATCGCTATATTATAGGCTGCACTGAGATTCTACAAGTATCACGATATTAAATTTATCCCAATTTAACATACTTTAAAAAAATGTTTTTAATTTTGTTATAATTGTTTTGTTTTGTTAAAATTTTACTGTGCTGCCACCTAATGTGAGAATAGTTTAGAGCACACCACCTGTAGGATTATAGAAGAACGGCAACATTTTACCATCTCAAATACATAAGTATATATAGATTAAAAAAAAAAAAAAAACATTTTAAAAATCGGTTTTGGAGTCAATGTGCCGACACATGAATTGCCATTCAAAAGAATCATGATAAATCACTGAATCGATTTTTTTTTTCCATCTCTAATTGATACCTCTAGAAAGCATGGTTTAAATCACTCAAACATCAGGCCCTATCATTAATTTCGACAATGTTCATTTAGTCTATTACCTTCTAGTTTCTCCAAAACATAAAAAAATTTAATAAAGAATCGTGCACACAAAATTTACAGGGGTGCATAAAAATATAGTCTGAGTTACTACTTCTTCGTATAATTTTGCGTATTTTTACTTGCATCCTATATGCTACATTCTGAGAGTCCCGACATTACGTTTTTGTAGCTGTGGCAGCATTTAGGCACAAACAGCCATATCTGATCGAGGATTTAGTCTCACTAATGTACTCCAGAGTATTTTAACGGTGCTTCAAAATGATACCTCTCTCAACAAATAGAGGCACCTGCTTATAAAAAGTGTGCTTATAACTGAGTGCTTATCAATGCAAATAAAGTGTCCACTTCCAATCCAACATCCATAAAGAGATAACACGAATAGCAACAGGAAATTGTTTCCTACTTTAACCCTGCTAACAAGTGAACAAAAACAGACAGCGAAATAAAAGTGGACATGCAACTGCGTGCAACATGGGGAATGCTGGTCACAACTGTCTTGGGTACAAGTGGCCATGTGGGCGGTGCAATGCAGACTATGTGTGCGCACGTGTGTTTGTGTGTGTGTTGGCATGGGGGGGGGCAAGGGGTTAAGATCATACCCTGCAGTGTCTCTCAGGGTCGAGAGGGCCTGTGGTCTCCTGAAGGAGAGCATAGGCTCGCTGTAGTGCCTGGTATTCTCGAGTCAGCTGCCGAAAACGAAGCTCCGCCTCCTCTCTGGAAAAGGCCTGACCAATCACAAGGCAAAAAATAGCGTTTTATTGTAGATGAAAAAAGCCAACAAACCAAGGATTCTTTTGCAATTTCACAAGAAACAAATAAAAAATATATATAAATAAAAAATACATTTTATTTCTACAAAAAAAAAAAAAAAAAAAAACCCTATTATCTCCAAAATGAGGCATTATAATAATAAATAAATATAATAATAAATCCCCACATACGAGCTAGTTCTTCCTTATTACTCAACAGCTACCAAACAGTCTAACACATGCTTTCTTTACGACATTGTCTCCTTTCACACTGCTGCATCACTGGGAAACCGAACACTTAATCAAAAGGTCCTATCTGCCCCATATCTCATTGGTGAGTTCACAAAAGTCCATGACTGCCTAGTTTTGCTTTGATTGATAGGTCAGGGAATAACATCATCTTTCCAGGCAATTTTGCTGTCTTGCATCCCTAGGCACACACATCTGAAGTATTATCAGACTATGACTTATACCCTACGCCTTTTTTAAAAACGAGATATTGAAATTGACAGACTTGGAACATTTCTGTTTTGGAATTTGAATGTTCGCCATTGGAAACCTTACAGATGGTGAAATTTTGACATTTTTAAAAGAAGATCCGTACCAACATACGTGGTTAGATCACGTGTGATCCAGAAGAGATACATACAGTTAAATGTCCCGGGCTCTAAAGCACCACTCGTTTAATGCCTCTTGACCAATCTGATTACTCAGTCGGAACAAACTGTGTAATTGCATTTAAGGCTAAGTTTGTTACGTTGGCTAATTACGCAGTTTTCCTGATCTTTATAGGCACAAAGACACGTCAAGGATATTGTAGATGTCCATGCTGTTTTGTTGAAATATATGTATGTTTTCTTATATTAGAGTGACCATGGCATACTGTATTATCGGCAGAAATATTACAGAACAATTTTGATCCAAAGCTGATTCTTAATTTTTTATTTTTTACTTTTTGATAGTATTCAGGTGCACAAACATTACAAGACTATACACAACCAAGCACGACTTAGATTACTTACCTCTTCGAGGTCTTCCTCTGGGGTGGCCGGGGTGTGGTCTGTGCGGTCTGTGTTGTATGATGTCAGAGACGACGTTTCTGAATCTATGGACTCCTCATCAAATCCAAAATATGTCTCCACAACATGCCTCTGAGTCAGGGAGAAAGACAGAAATGGCTAATAAAGTGATTGGAGCGATTGAGGAGACTGAATAACTGAACAACAGGTTCCAGTTAACCAGCTTTGCATGGCTGAATGCTTTCTGTACATTGTCAGATCCTTCTAGGTTCCTACAGCGCTGCTGCAACATTAAAGAAACAATGTAGAGACATCGGCAAAAAATTTAAAAGTTGGAGCAAACCAGAGTTTTTAAAAAAAATTCCGAAACATTACAGCCAAAGCTTAGAAACTGAAATCTCTTATTTAATAAAAAAAATGAATTTCCTAGACGGCAGACGACATAACAAGCACGCAACCAAATCAAACAACACACCCGTACAGACACACAGACACAGTGCTCTAAACCTAGCGCTTCTGTCTAGAGACTCTGAGACTAGAGACTGTTCACTCTTACCATCGTGTTTGTAGGTCATCTCCTGACAGCCAGAGAAATACAGGCACACCAGTGCACACAGACAGATGAAGGATGAAAAGTAAAGGACCAGCAGGACAATATCAGGCATATTGATTGATTGATTGTTTGTGTGTGTGTGTGTGTGTGTGTGTGTGTGTGTGTGTGTGTGTTCAGTCCAGGCGCGTATTAACAGTCACTTCTGATTATCGTGAAAGCTAACTCAAGTCAAGAAACATGACATCTTGAATTTTTCCTCTTTAAATGAAGTGTGTTCCTCTGCACAGAGGTGTTGGTGATGTGTGTATGCGCATATGAGGATTGGGTTGTTGATGTCTGATGATGGAGTTTACAGTCCTCTGACTCCACCTCCTTGGCAACAGCCAGGGATGAACAAGCAAACCCCACCCAATATCACTCTCACGCTTTAAATCTGAGATATACCCATTCTCAAAATATACCTGTTTTGGTTTCAAAATAATTTCACCTTTGTAGGGTGTTTTTTCCGTTTTGTCTCAGCATAGATTGTCCATATCATTTGACTAAACCCACAATTAAAGAAAACAAAACATGAATGAGTCGAGCAAGAATGAAAAAATGAAACAGGCAAAGAATGAAAGATTGTGAGTAAGCAAAACAGGGAGGAAAAAAAAAAGTGGAGGAAATTTGGCTTTGAGTTCCCAAGAGTTTTATAATCTCCCCTCTTTTACTTTCTCAACATCACACACATGCACACACGCACACACACATATCCCTCGGAGGAATCGGTTGCTAAGTGACAGATCACGAAGTGGCTGAAGATGCCTTATGAACATACACATACCCACCCAACAGAGAATAAACCACAGTCTAATCCAAGCACAACTTCCTCAATGCAGTACTTGAGTGAGTGAGTGAGTGTGTGGAACACTGAACGATTAGATTTACTCACCTTCGGCAATTTGATATTTTTCCTTTTGTTCTTTTTGTTGAATATCAGTCTGTCCCTCTCCTGAAGCCAAAGAGAAACATTCGTTTTACAAAGTCTATTTATTTATTAAGTATGCATTACTCTAACAACCAGCCTTTAAGCAGGGATTTTTTTTTTTAGTTTATGAAATAAAAATGTCACCATGGAGTTGTAAATTCTAAATCATAACCAAAATATACAGCAGATTACCATGCAAAAATCCTGAGCCACCCCCTTATTTCTTTATACAGTAATAAATTCAACTAAATGAAATGATAAAGAATCAATTTAAGAAATAGGAACAAATGTTTTACTGTGACAGGCTAAAAGCTCCCCAAGGATGCAAGTTAAAATTGCTTGGTTATGTAACAACCTCAGCGGCAACCTTATTTCCCTTCTCGTTGGTTCCAACCACTCCAGACTGAGCATCTGTCATCACCTGCACCTATTTTTCACTGGTTCGTGTCTAAAGTTTGATTTTTTTTATAATGCTTGAATTATTCATAGGTCACTACTGTGTGGCGCAACAAACAAAAAACATTCCTCTAAATATGGTCAGGTACTGGGACTGGACTGAAAATTAAAGCCAAAAAGTCCTGCAGGACGCCTGGACGTCTCTTTGGAAGTATGAAGAAATGAGGGATGGCATGTTAGATAAGTGGCTCCTAGTTACATAAATAGTTACGTGGAAACCATATATATCACACTGTGTGTATAGGGAAATGCTCTTACTTTCACTTTTAACCATAGCTATGGTTTTAAACTTCATTCATGATTTTCACAAAGTTTCACAAAGTTGCAGCACTATCCTGACAGGTTTTGATAATCTGTAGAAGGGTTCTTAACCCACTTTCAGAAATTTCAAACCCCCTATTTAAGTATTAGGTCACTTTCTAATATTGACTACGTAATGAAACATTTTCCTCACACCTAATGCTTTCTACTTCCTAATGTCTTCTACATGTGGTCTTCTACTATGAATGCTATTTTCCCAATTTTTACCTTGCTACTGTAGCTATTCACAAGAGACGTGCCATGATTATAAACTTTAGGGGAAAAAATGCAATCATCATATGGCTTCGTATACAGTATGGAATCCTTGAAAATATCATGACCTTGTCATGACCTACTGTCACTGCCCTAAGGTAACTGTTAATTTATTGTATGTAAATATGTACATTTCTTACAATAAATTCACAAGATATGCTTTTTTAAAGTAAAAATGTTACCATTCATCTGTGGACTATGAGGCTGTTAAACAAAGAGCAAAAAGGAGAAAGAAAGAGTGGTGAAAGTCGCCCTGGATAATCAGGTAAGCATCCTAATTAACAAACAGCACTGATTACTGTGCTGGAACAATCACAATATGAGACCAATTGCCATGCATTCACACCCACACACACACACAGACAGACATGCACACACAATACAACGACCTGGTAGTGACCTTTATATATGTTAGTGTTGTATGAGATCATGTCAGGCGTTCATTTTCCTGTACCATCGTACCTTGACATACGCATTTAATCCGTTCCAGAGGCGAGTTGTTAGGGCAAAATTTCATATTACGGAATGCCTTTTCCCATAGGAATGCAGATATTTAAATGCAGATAATACGTTCCAGCCACCCAAAAATATTACCAATATTACCAATTTCCAACACTATAATCATATTTTTGCATATAAAAACAAAAAAACCTTTAGAAAAGACATGTAAATGAAGTAAAATATTAAATAAATAGACATGAAATCTCATTTTAACCTAAAGCAAGGAGGTGTCAGCTGACCATGTGTAAAGAGAAGTCACAAATAACGTGAGAGGCCAACGCTCCATCGTTGTTTATAAGCATATGACCAGTTGCCATTTTTTTTCCCCAGCGCTGCATAAGACTGTAAATACTTCTGTCTCTTTGTGGTTACATCAAAATTAGATTACTCACCACTTGGACAGAACCACAGGACAGCGTTTTTTCATCGTGCTCCTGGATTGACTCATAAAGCCGGTGAGGCTGGTACAATACTCCCACATTCACCCAGTATACAGGACTTACGAGTATACATCCATTCACAAACCCACCAAAATATTTTGTATACGGTTATTTTGTGCACTGCAGTGTCTTTTTTGTATAATATATAGTTGAGTTTGCTTTGAGTGTCTTCCATGTTCTTGGGTATTGTTAACACCAGTAGACGAGATAAAAGTCCCGTTTTTATGTACAACCGGCTTGATCGATCAGGTGCTGAAGCTGCTGAAACTGTAAAATCTAGCCAAAATGGAGTTTTTAAGTTGTCAAGTTGCAACCTGGAGAGTTCACTGCATTTTAAAGTAGTTCAAAATCATTCCACAAATAATTCAAGTACTTTCACACATTTCCACTGTGTGTGGGGGTATTAGTAGTAGTATTTGTAAAAAAAAAATTGCAGTAGTATTAGTAGTAGTATTAGTAGTAGTATTAGTACTATTAGTAGTAGTATTAATAGTATTAGTGGTAGTATTAGTAGTAGTATTAGTACTATTAGTAGTAGTATTAGTGGTAGTATTAGTAGTAGTATTAGTACTATTAGTAGTAGTATTACTGCTATTAGTGGTAGTATTAGTAGTATTAGTGGTATTAGTGTCAGTATTGGTTGTATTTTTGGTAGTAGTAGTAAAAAAATATTAGTAGTATTAGTGACAGTAATAGTAGCATTAGTGGTAGTATTAGTGGAAGTATTAGTGGTAGTATTAGTAGTAGTATTAGTGGTATTAGTAGTAGTATTAGTAGTATTAGTAGTAGCATTAGTGGCAGTATTGGTAGTATTAGTGGTAATATTAGTAGTAGTATTAGTACTACTATTAGTGGTAGTATTAGTAGTATTAGTGGTATTAGTGGCAGTACTAGATGTATTAGTGGTAGTATTAGTAAAAGTATTAGTAGTATTAGTGATAGTATTAGTAGCATTAGTGGTAGTATTATTGGTAGTATTAGTGGAAGTATTAGTAGTAGTATTAGTGGTATTAGTAGTAGTATTAGTAGTATTAGTAGTAACATTAGTGGTAGTATTAGTAGTATTATTAGTACTATTAGCAGTAGTATTAGTGATAGTATTAGTAGAATTAGTGGTAGTATTAGTAGTAGTATTAGTGGTATTAGTAGTAGTATTAGTAGTAGCATTAGTGGTAGTATCAGTAGTATTAGTAGTAGTGGTAGTGGTAGTATTAGTAGTAGTATTAGTGGTAGTAGTATTAGTAGTAGTATTAGTAGTATTAGTAGTAGTATTAGTAGTAGTGGTATGAGTAGTAGTATTAGTGGTATTAGTAGTAACATTAGTGGTAGTATTAGTAGTATTATTAGTACTATTAGCAGTAGTGTTAGTGATAGTATTAGTAGAATTAGTGGTAGTATTAGTGGTAGTATTAGTGATAGTATTAGTAGTAGTATTAGTGGTATTAGTAGTAGTATTAGTAGTAGCATTAGTGGTAGTATTAGTAGTATTAGTAGTGGTAGTATTAGTAGTAGTATTGGTGGTACTAGTAGTAGTATTAGTAGGATTAGTAGTAGTAGTAGTAGTAGTAGTAGTACTAGTAGCAATGGTACGAGACCTGCGTGAGCTCTTCAATGACATTGCGCTGTTCGGTGATTTGTAGCCGCAGAAACTCCACCTCCTGCTCTTCGTGGGCGTGGCTTAAGTCTGTCAGCGAACTGGTCCTCTTCAGCACTGCTTGCTGGGACTCCAAGGTTGTCTTCTCCTTCTGAGAAAATCCCAGAGAAGCAGTAGTGTGAAGCGTGCCCATGTGTAAATCTGTCATTTGTAAAAGTTGTATGAGTGTGTGCTTGTGTGTTTGTCACCTACTAATTCAGCGTTCTCACGGCTGAGGGATTTTAGTTTGTCCTCCATGCGCTGCAGGGTCTGTAGGAGCTCTTCGTTCTTTTTGCTCATCCGTTTGTTCTTCTCTAACAGTGGTTTCATTTGTCCATCTGTCTCACGCACACGCTTTAACTGAGACAAGGGTGGGACACAGAGACTGTTATGTTCTTCATCAGCCTTACCCACTCTGAAGATATGATGGTGATTTTATAAAACTAATGAATTCCCCTTTTGTATGTTGGAGTCAACTAGCACGAAGCAAACACATTTTACTTAAACATTCACCTAAGAGAGGAAAAGGTCCCTAAATAAATATATATTTTTATGACAATTTAATTGAATGTACCCACATAGTGGGACCATTTAGTCTTAGCCAATTCCCACCCCTCAGTCAGCTCTTCAGGTAATGTGACAGCGACCAAACAGGTGAAGCAGTGAAGCAGGTGTCGACTACATTTAGGACTGTGATCGTGTATTACACCCAGAGAATGTGAAACTGCATCACAAACATTGACCATATAAATCACAGCTACTGTATGTTTAAAAGTAAAAGTAAGAGCATTTCCACCACAGTGACAACTGACAGGATTGAAAATAAACAGGCCATAAGAAAACCACTTGCTAACGAGGAAGGCTTCGATTTGCTGAGAAGCATAAAGATTGTACTTTGGAGCAACTGAAATGGTCTGATGAGTCCAGATTGATCCTATTCCAGAGCAATAGGCGCATCAGGGTAGGAAGAGAAGCGCATCAACTGATATACACATCATGCCTAGGGCCACTGTACAAGCCTCTGGAGGACAATGTTATGATCCGTGGTTGCTTCAGTTGGTCAGATCTCGGCTCAGTAAGTTATATGGCAATAAAATGAAGTCAGCTGACGACCTGAATGTATTGTACTGAATGACCAGGTTATCACATCTATGGAGTTTTTCTTCCCTAATGGCACGGGCATATTCCAAGACTCCAGAGTCTTCCAGATTCCAAGAGTGATTCAGGGAGCATTTTCATTTCATTTTTAGTTGGACACATTGTGAGCTGCAATCAAAGCTAAAGGCGATCAAACGAAATATTGGAGTAGGTGACTTTCTTTCTGCTCAGGAAGTGTATTATATAGTTTCCAGTCTAATACATTGTAATATACTGTATATCTATAGTAATGCCTACTTTACAGGGAGCTGTGATTATTACATCATGCTGTTATAGGCAAAAATAACAAATAATTTTGGGGTAGTAAATACTGCCCGAGAGTATTTTCTGATTGCAGCATGCTATGTTTAATTCCCTATATAAATCTTTTAAACATTAAAAACAGTACTGTGGGTAAATCAATAAAAAAACAAAAACCATTAATGAAACATTACACCCCCTCATGATTTTTTTTAAATAAGGAAGCAACGCAGCATCCATGGTTTATGCAATATAAACACACAGTGTGACTAATTTACCCTCTGAGGCAATATAAAATCAAGGGCTCATTAATATTTAAACGGAATAAAATACTAAAGTGTAAATGCAAAGGTAAACACCGCACCGTGTCTGGGTATAGAAGCATGCATGTATTAAAACCTGCGTGTATATATATATATATATATACCAGTTCAGTCCTCTCATCAGACAGCAGTGTGTTTCTGTCCTCCAGCTTCCTAATGACAGCCTGCAGCTCAGCGATCTTAAGCTGGAATCTGCGAGTGTCCCTCTCATCTACTTCCTACACACTTCCACACACACACATCCACACATTATACATACACCCACACATACGGCAAAGAAAGCTCAGCTAGACGTAATCTTTCAAAACATTATCATGTGAATCCTGTTATTTTAAGTAAAGAACAATTAGTGCCACACAGGTATGTGTTTGTGTGTGACCTGGGTAATGATGGTGTCTGCGTTCTCTCCGAGGACAGGTGCCACTTCTCTCTTGGGGCTGCCCTGGTGCCTCTCGGCTTCCACTTTCTGCAGCAGTAGGCGCTGAGTTTGACCCGCTTGCACACCGAGCTCCTTTTCCAAAGTCTGTACAACACGGTCCCTCCCCCGCAGCTCCTCCATCTAACACACAAACGCATCCAAATATGCATGTAATATGAAGATTTGATTTCGACCACGTAGAAATGTTCTGGAATAAAAAGTTTTTTTTTTTCAGATACCGTGTATGAAAACATGTTCGAATGCACGATTATACAACCGGTAGTTCCAACCGAGTAATCCGATTGGACAAAATGCATTCCAAGAATGGTGATATACATTAGAGCATGACAGCAATGGCAAGTTAATTATATGTATCACTCCATATCAAAGGTATTTTAACTATCATTACTTACACTACCTGTCAGTCACCTGCGCAGGTAAAAGTAGGTCTGTACAGTCTACAAAAGTGGAAAGAAGGGAGAGCAGCTGCCTGCCAAAACCCACATTCAAAACCGGTCACGGGCAGCACTTTCAGCAATAAAACCCGTTTGATAATGTCTTCTTAAACAACATTTTGTCTTATTAGTAACTGCTACTAAGAATTGCCTCTGAACAATCCGTGTTCTACAAAGCTGACTAGCTTCTAACACAAGACTGAATCCCAAATCCTTCTCTAACCCCTGATCAAGAGCACTACTTGGTGTGTGGAACAAGGGATTGTACACCCTACATAGTGCACTAGCTTTCCACTTCACGCTATTAATGAGTTAACCCTGAAACCCCAGAAGTTAGCTGATATTTTAAAGTGGAATAAGAGAATAACATAGAGTAAATCTCATGAGTTTTCACCATCTCCATGGTTTGTTCTACCTTGTCTTTTGTCTACATAGTACCAGTAGGAATTCAAAGCTACCTTTAACCCTGTTAATTACACTAACTGCTATTTGGCTACTCTCGGTCGTCAGGTCTGCCGGTTGTAGTTAGTTAGTTCTACCGGGAAGGATATGTGTGGGCGGAGAAAAATAACTGGGTAAATAAAGAAACAAATCATAACCTGTTGATAATAAATGGTGTTTGTTGAACTGTTGCATTAAAGCAATATCGGTTGTGGTGTCGTACTCAATATCAGGTAATATATATATATATCCGCCCTATCATCCGGAGATCACCAGTTCAATTCCCGGGTGAGGTTATAACCTCTCACAGCAACAAAGGCCCAGAGAGAGCTGATTGGCCGAGCTCTCTCAGAGGGGAGGGATGAGAGGTACTTGGTGCTCCCACATTAATCACGGCTAAACAGCCAATCAGGGGCGTCTGTGAGCTCACGCAAGCGGAAGGAGTGGATAGCGCTGTCCTCCGAGTGTGTTACACCACCCCCAAACGGTGCGTGCGCGAGCAGTTCGAAAAGATGCGGTCGGCTGGCAAACACGTGATAGTCTTCGGCTCTCCTGACTGAGGGGTAGTAGTTGCCTTAATGTGGGAGACCCCTAGTGACGGGGAGGAATTGGATACGACTAAATTAGGGAGAAAATTGGGAAAAAAAAAAAAAGATTTAATTCTTACTTTCACACTTCAACATTTTTCATGGCTCACCAGTCTTCGGACTTCCTTCTCGCTCTCACGTTTGATCCTCTGGATCTCCTCCTGGTGGGCCTGATGTGCTACTCTGAGATCCGCTGCTTTGGCTTTATCAGCCTGCATAGTGTTGTTTAGCGATTCCTCCGCCTGTTTGCGAGCTGCCTTGGCCTCTTGAAGCTCCTGTGTCAGTTTAAGTCTCTCGGCCTCATGGCTCCTTCGTGCCTCCTCTCGTGCCTCCTCTCTCAACTCGGCGGCACCGTTGCCATTGCGCAGCACGTTCACCAGGCCCTGCAGTCGCCCGAGCTCTGACTGGTGCAAACGGGCAGCGCGGGCCATCTCGGCCTCATGCTGCCGGCTCAGAGAGTCACGCACAGCTGCTACATCACGCTGCTTCTCCTCCCGTAGCTTCACCCGCAGCTCGGTCTGCGCAACTGCATGCCTGTGCTGCTCTGCCTCCCGTTGCGCCCGCAGCTCCTGCATCCGCTCGCGCAGTTTACACACCTAGACGGGAGGAGTAAGAGGGGTGTATGAATGTGTTTGAAACTGGTTTAGAGAATTAAAAAAAAAAGAAAAAAAAGATAGCCCGTAAGATTGCCAGGCCCATTTAAACACTGTTTTATCACCTATAATGCCATTTTTTAATGATATAACAGTTTTATAAGAATGTCTGATGACCAAGGAAAGTGACAGGGCATTAATGGACTATTTTATCCTTAAACATGTTGCTAATCGCATGAGACAGACTTCTTAGCAAGGACTTGGTTAAAGTCAACTGTTTCGAATATTGCTTAGTATGTAGAAGAGACGCGCTTACGTAATAGGGACGACAGGATGGTGTGAAGCTGAAGAGTTTTATTTCATTTATTATTTGTATCACAGTGATTTTTTTTTTTTTTTTGCAAACTGTTGCATTTAACAGAACATCATAATCCTTATTCATGAATAGTATGTATTGTATAATGCAACTTTTGTTATCATGTACATTACAGCAGCCACAGTATAAACAATTGTCTTATTAAAAACTCTTCCTTTCATGGACAGGCTCCAACTGATATGAAGTGTAGACACTGGAGACTCCTTCCAAAAATCTCCTCATAGGAAAATTCAACAATCAGTTCTTTATTTAAGATAACATTACAAATTTTTGTATTATTATTATAAATGTTATTTTATGTGGCATAAATAGGAACAATAACATTCGAGAGGTGTTCAAGTCAAACTGGGAGTTGTAATGATATATTTTGTGTGTGTGTGTGTGTGTGTGTGTGTGTGTGTGTGTGTGTGTGTGTGTGTGTGTGTGAAAAAACAATTTTTGAGATTATAATAGTAGTGCTTCGCCTTCGCAAGCACCACTAATAAAGGGGGTTTTAATCACTCATAACTGTGTTCTGTTATTCTGCACAATTCTGCTCAAAGTCCTGGTTTGACTTGAACACCACTTGTATTATAACAAGAGAACTATTAACAACCTGTGATTTGTCTTACAGTCGGCACTACTATTAGAGCTGCTGTTCTAAATAAATTAATGTTCTAGCCAATCAGAGTGAAGAATTTAACAACACTATGGTAAAATTATTATTACAGAAATTGTCCACAGAGGCCCATCCATCTCTTAAGAACTCGTTATTTTTTCTTAATCTTGCAGATGTAATAACTACACGCAAGTTATCTTGAGATTATACACCTAATGTACCTTTGTATATGCAATTTATAACTTACTGATTTACAGTTTCCTTGGAGTATCTGTCTATATACAGTATATACTGTATGATCATGTACACAATATACAGTAGGTATATTGTTTTTGGCTTATATTCAAACTTGTCATGCACAGACTCTTACGTTATCCAAGACTGCACTAATGCACATATAAATGTGTTGTTCAGTAATTTTAGGCTCCTCGTAAACCACATCATTTTGCAGCAATGACTTTTAGATAGATGTTAATTACCAGGCGTAATAAAGTATATTAAAAAAGGAAAACCATTCATTCCAGTTATGAGGGTTACCATTAAAAGTGGGTAACTCTGACATGAGTCTTACAATACTACAAAACATACAGATTTAGAGAACTCATCATTTAGGAAATTGCCCAGCTGATATGTACAGTAAGTATCAGCTGAGAGGTACATTACGATTATCTGTTTATTTGTCTACTGTTGAACTATGATATATTTGAACATCCCATTAAAATGTGCTTTGTTTGTACATTCTTGGTAACTGTTGCATAATTGAGTGAATGGAGCCATGAACGCAGTGACATATTGACACATCACAATCCACTATGCATTTCACGAGGACTGTAGTCAAGAGTCAAGACCACCACAAATGAAAGTGATTTAAGACAGAGACTTAAAAGCCTCAAATCCATTTTTGGGGCCAAGAACTTGTTGTGCATGTGAAAAGAAGAAATGTTTTGAAAACAGCCATATTTGTGATATTTTTGGGTGATTTGAGCTATGCATATTTTCAGAGTCTTGGTTCAATAAACTCCAGTGTTACAGTGTTATACCAAGTTTATTACTGTATCATAGCCAGTTGCTGAGATACTGTATGGCCAGTGTGAGTTTGTTAACGAGGATAGCCTTGACAAAATCCTATTTTTAGAATTTTTAAATGATGATTGCAGGTAGTAAGAAACACGGCTCCCTCAGCCTCTTTTTAATACCAGGATTTCATACTAAAAAAAAAAAAAAAAAAAAAAAAATCATGTTTTTCTACGACAACTGGAGTAACCTGTGCGACTTAATACCTGACTTGATGTGACGGGTGACGTTTAGTGACTGAAATGCTCAGGTTTACAACAATTCCTAAAAAAAATCTAAACAATCGTACCTTCGCCTTCTCCTGCTGCAGCTCATTTTGGACATCACTCAGTTTGGCCTTGAGCTCCTCATTGGCTGCCTGGAGCGACTCCGTCTCCTGTTTCCCCCGGCTCTTTTTAGGGGGCGGGGCTGAATTAGGTGTGCTCGCAGACATCCTTGACTCTCTGACGGTCCTCTAGTCTGATTCCGGGCGTCTTTGTCGCCTAACACAAAACTACCAGTGCCTCGGGATGGACCGCACTACCGTCATCATCCTCCTTTTCATCATCATCATCATCATCATCATCATCATCATCAGGCTTCAGCCTAAAAACAGAGACAGACAGAACTTGATATTCGAAGCCGAAATCAGGGCTGTACCGTCTGAGAACATCCTCTGCTAAAACCACAATAACCAGACGCACTCAAGAGAGAAAATTGTTTGTACAGGTTTGTGATGTTCATGCAGTCATTTTCATAATTATTGGCACCCTATACATTACATTGGGTGAATCAGATTTTCGACTCAAATAACTCCAAAAAAACAACTTGTCGTACATATTGGATTTATAACAAAATGGATTTTAATGAGGTTAGGATAAGTAAGGTCATGTAATAAAACTTCAACATTGGCTATTGAATGTTAGACTAAATTAAACAGCACATTTTTCAGGTCGTTCCATTCAAAGACACTGGACCAGTGTTACGCTTGTTCCAAGAGGTTAAAACTTGTCTACAAAGGGGTTGATTGATGCTTTAGGGAACAGAAAATAGATGACTCGTCGGCGTTGGATCCTACTGAAAACGATGAGGTGCGAATTGCAAAGTGTTGGTATTGTTATTCCCTCTAGGGGGAGAGTGTACCAAATATCACTGCAAATGCATTCATAATTTATATATTAATTATTGTAAGATCAAAATGAAAAGAAATGTACAACTATAAATCCCTAATTTTAATAGAAAAAAATCTATAGTAGCTATTTCTAGCACCACGTTTTAGTGTTTATTCAGTCTTTTTATATTTATTCCCCTTGTTTTTATTATGTCAAGCAACATTTCTTGGATTAACGCATTGAAATTTGTACATATCTTACAAAAATGCAACAGTTTATTGTTCCTCAAATTTCTACTTACAGCCTGGGCTGAAATTACTGACAGGATTATTGTTTTATTCATGTATTTATTTGGTAATTGAACAGTGGTCTAGTCACTCCATCTAGTGGAGACTGTGTCCAAAACTCAGGATTTAAACTGCATGCTAGTTTTCCTTAACGTACTTAAAAGAGAGGAGAAAACCAAAGCAATGCTTAATCTCTGCAAATTCACCACAGCAAAGGAGAGCATGTGAGTTTAGTGAACTTCATTAACGTCAGTGTTAAAAGGAACTGCAATTTAACTGTTAAAAGGAACTATAGGGTTTTATTTTGCAGGAAGTGCACAGAGCCACAACTTTGTTTTCAACTTTTTTAAAAGACACAAGACCAAAACCATCGAATGCTATTAAAGTGAATGAGTGAGTCGTGTATTAAACCCACGCGATTGCTTGCAGGATTCCAAATCAAGTTTATAGGCATTAAGGAGTCTTTGAATATTTATGGGGGGAAAAAAAACTCCCAGTCACATACAGTACACACTGGTTAAAACAAAGTCACCGATAAAAAATACATAAAAGAAAAGCCAAGTCAACAAAATGAGCTTATGTAAATCAGATTAATGCGACTCTTTGCACAAGAGAATGAGAAAAGACCGATCTCTTTGTCCTGTACAGGTATGTAAAAATGTGCGAGAAATCCAAAGCACAAATTACTGGTAGAATCCAAATAGAGCATAAATGGAAGGAAAAAATATATACAGTATATGAAAGCAGTCTTACTGGCATGGTAAGTAAATCCCCACACCCTTGTTTCTTCTTGAACACACAGAGACACAGACATATACATACTACTGATGAACCCAAAGTGCACAACTGTCTAGTACTTTGTGAGCTCCACCCTCAGGACACACATAAAAACCTATCAGGCAGTGTGTGTGTGTGTGTGTGTGTGTGTGTGTGTGTGTGTGAGAGAGAGAGAGAGAGAGAGAGAGAGAGAGAGAGAGAGAGAGAGAGAGAGAAACAATACGTCTCCAAAACTAAATGTAACCTACTGCCGACCTTTGAGACTTAATAACTTCAGTATCTTATGTGGTCATATAAGCTGTATATATATACACTTTATCTTTAATGACTGGCGGCGAATAAAATGAAGCAATAAAATAAATGTTTGACTCAGGAGGAATTACCTTTGTCTCATGAGAATTCATTTATTTTAAGACCGTTTAAAATATTGCAACTTGTAACCTATGCCACAGTAAATTGCAGGCAGCTTTTTTCTATCATTTTATACATTTAAATAACAATTACAACCTCTGAATATAAGCGGTTCACTCTCACTCACACACTCACTCACTCACACACTCACTCTCACTCACACTCATCGTCTATAATGCTTTAGAGGAGGAAACCTACAAAGCGCAGGGAGAACATGCAAACTTCACGCACACGGAGGCAGATATATTCATATATTTTCCTGTTTTTCATTATTAAACCATCATTTTATTGTCCTACTGCAGAATTGAATTTTTTTTAACCTGGTGCATTATAAGGATTACAGTAATATACAGTATATAGGCTCTTACTAGCGTGTTGATCATGTGACTCATAGGCTCCCAGACACAGAACAGGGTAATACTAGACTCATTTCTGAACTTGCCCTAGCGGATGTGAGCCTCTCAATATATACTGTAAGGATCAGCTGACAAAGTCTTGCCACTGACTTCTTTTAAATTCAGGCTGTTCAGCCGGTTTTTGTGCTAATTGGATACTAGGCGTAAGATACTCAAAATAAATACTCAAAATGTTATTTTTTTGTATTAATAAGTTATGCAGAGAGTTCTGCTGTACGGAAAGAAAGACAGACAGACATGTACATGAGCTTCTAATATACTAGCTATTATCTGCTTTTATCAGAGCCGTTGCTATAGAAAATTAATTGACATCTTCAAAAATTCAACATTCTGCTTTTATGTTAATATCATTATGCTGATGCCAATATCCTGAGCAAATGAACACTTCATCAAAAACACATCCGCATGCACAAGTACCATCAAACTTCTACAACTTAAAAGTGTAAACATCTCTGATATGATACAGTAAGAGGCTCCATAAAATACTGTATGTGAAATGTGACTTACTTTTAACAACTTTGAACACTTAACTTCGTATTTTTATGATAAACTTCTGTTAGTTGTTGATAATAATCCACACTTCATTCTCAAAAGTTACTTGTCACAGATCCTCTAGCCAAGACAAGGGACAAGAGACACAGTATGACTGACTTCACTTCATAAGGCCTTGTTGCTTGGTCCCGTGTTAATTATCGCAAACGGAGAATTTAAACACAGATCTCTAAATGACTTGTCCAAATACATTCCAACTTGCACACTGCCTCCAAATTTCAAATCTGAAATAAACTTCTAACCCTGCTGGGATTTTGAATAGAGCACATTTTGCATGGCAAAATGATTGATTGAAAACTTGGATTGAGCCATCTCTACCATTCAGTTAAGGGATCACAAGATGCTGCTGTGTCTTTAAATAGTTGCCTTCTGAATTGCTTTTTCCTTTGGCATTTGTAAATATATTGGTACTTTTACCATGATGCAACATCTCAACCGTTTGGAAGAGTAAAAAAGAAATTCAAAGAAAAAATTATTTTTACTTAATGAATTGTTGAAGGGTCAAAAAAGTAACATGCTCACATAGACTCATGTATGTTGTGACGGCTACAGAGTCTGAGTATAGGAATAAAATATGCATGTTTCAAAAATAAGAATCCTTTATGTATCTACACTTGCTAGCAGACCTTAACATATATTCATTGTGAACATAAATGTCACGGTAATATTGGGCTTGCAGTGAATTGCAGAAATTTCAAGCTGGTCTTTTAGTGGGACCGAATGATGAAAGAATACACAATATTAATAGATGAAAATTTGGTACCCAAGAATTGGTTCTACAAGTTGTAATTTATTTGGGGATTCCCAAAATCAATCCAGATTCAAAAACATACCTACAGCTCACCTAATATTTGGGTGAATGTCCTTCAACAAGTTTCACCTTTAGCAGATGCTTTTGGTCACCATCATCAAGCTTCAGGCAGAACTCTATCTATATATTTGACCACTATTCTCTGCAGTGTTTGATGGTAGTTTTCACTTTATTTTGTCTAAATTTGGTTTCCTAACGTCACCCTGAATTTTAAGCACGGTGCACAAATATTTAAAAGGATAGCCGTTCAACAGAATTAAAATTAGCCTAATTTATACTTTTCAAAACTCATGTCTTTTTAGGACACTCATGTTTGTACAAGTTTTAACCGCAACTCCACTGATGATCTGACGTCATGCTTAAGAATTTTGAGGTAGTCCTCCTTTTTCATTATTCCATCTACTTTGTGCAATGCACCAGTGTCACTCACAGTAAAGTATCCCCAAAAGATATTTAGTGGAATGCTACCACTAAACCCTGCTTAACAGTGGGTACAATGTTCTTTGGGTTGAATGCCTCACTGTTACTCATTCAAACATACCTCTGGCCAAAACTTTCCTCTAGAAGGCTCTGTACTTGTCCATGTGATCGACTGCATAATTTAGTCAAGTTTGAAGGTGTTGATTTTGGAGCAGGATGTTGGTTTCTTGGACCACAGCCTTCCAGTCAATGGTAATGTAAAACTTAGTTGACTGTAGACAGTAACAGTGGTGGGGGGTTTATGGTTCCTGGGTTCTTCCTAACCATCAGGACCAACTGCCTCTAAGCAGAGAATGACAGGTTTGGTCTTCTTTTAGACAATTAGTACAATTGTTTGAACTGAAATTGGTATGTGTAGTTTCATCTTTTAGAAATGACTCCAAGAACCATTTCTGACTTGTGCAAATCTACCACCCTCTTTCTCAGATCTCCGTGGTAGTGTGCATTGGTCAATCCAATGAGTTATGTCAAACAGACTCTTTTTATATTGAAAGACATTATCATCTGTAGCCAATTACCATCATTAACATAAAGAGACAAGAGAGCATGACAAATTAACAGCTACTTCAGAACTGATCATTTATGCTCCAAATTCTTGGGGCTCCTTCTGTGTCCAAAAGACCAGGCCATATAAATCATTCAAAGCCCAATATTGCCATGACATTCATGAGTGTATTTTATACTTCTGACCACAACTGTGCAGTCCTTGCAGTATGACTACTGGAAGAACTGGTCCAAGATGATTAACACTAATATGACTTTATGATCCACAATTGCAAACCAAGACAAACTGGCTGAACAAGCCAGCATTAACCCTGCAATGCAAGTGTGTCTAAATAAAGGCAAGAATAATTAGCTTGAACTTACAGTATAAGAGGCGCTATAGTGTAAAACCGCAATCCAATATGAGTAGCATTGGTATCCAGATATACACATTCTGAAAAACTTTCAATAAAAACTTTGATCAATAATAGTTCAATTTCTTTGCATTCTGCAGTCAGTGCCTAGATCTGGCTAGATATGTTTTGGAGTTTACAAACAAAAAAGCTTTTTTCTTGTCAGGGTCATATTGAATCCAGAGTCTATCCCAGGAACACTGGATGTGAGACTGGAATACACCCTGAATGGTGTGACAGTCCACCACAGGGCACCATGGCACATGTTCATCTTAGGGGTAAACAATCCACCTACGTGAATGTTACGTGAAGGTAGGAAGAATCAAGAACATTATGCGAAGACATTGGTCAACACTAACAGCTCCACACAGACAGTAACTTGAGCTCAAGCTCAGGATCGAACCATTGACCCTGGAGCTGTGAGGCTGCAATGTTGTCCACTGCAGTCAAAACAGGATTTAAAAATACAATTGATTAGATACCTCAGTGTATTAGTACTATTCTTCTTTCGGGATGTTCTTAATAGCAGATTTGACAGCTTTATCAAATTCAACATCATCATCATCATCAACCTATTATTAAGCATTGAACTGAAGAGCTAGATCAGGTGCAGTAATAAAAATCGAAGCACTCGCCGAGAGAATCAGAACCACACCCCAAATCTACACCTACATCCGAGGCTCGCAAACCACTCGAGACTACCATTTGTCCTGAAATGCACACAATACTAACTTATCAAATGAAAGATTGTAAAAAAAAAGATGAAGATCCGTTGAATAGCCTGGGTGACTGCAGCTGGGTGAGAGTGAAGCTTGTAATGCAGACACCTACTGTACATGCAGCCGTTACTGGAAAAGCTCAGGACATCAGCTGATGCTCCACACTGAAAGATGCAGAGGCCTTGTCCAATACAATTCTGCATATAGGGATGCCAGATTGGGACAGATTCAAGATTGCGAAATTGATTACAAACGAGAGAGATAATCAATCAGTAAATTGTCTTTAAAAGGGGGAACAGTAAAATATAGCTCAGTGTGGAGGGAAACCACACAATCTGGCAACAGTGCAATGCACAGGCGCGAGCTTGGACCAGCAGAATCGGTACAGCAGTGTGCGAGGCACGCCCGGTTGTGTTACAGTTGCAGGAGGAAATGCAAGAAACGTTGCAATGAGCGCGAGAGCATGATGACGTCTGCCTTATACTGTTAATAATAATAATGAGAAAAAATAATAAAGCTTATTATAAAGCACCACAGCAAGCACTAACGGAACTTGGCCATGGTGCACATGCTATTATTAGTGAATCCTCTACTACGTCCCCAAACGCCAACTGTACAGAATACTCACCTTATCACTCACTAATCTGCAAACCCTATTTGTCGCGCGCTGTCCACTTAGGCCGGTGCGTCTCGCGCTAACGAGATGAGCACGCGCGAGATGCGCGCGCAGGTTTGCCGGTGATGATCGGTGCCGGTTCAAGGTGCTGAAAAGATGTCTTTCACTGCAGGACGTGATATCCGAACACACACCCACATACACACGCAAGAGAAGATCATACACACCAGGCTGCTTCGCTCACTCGCCGGGCAAGAGAACGGTTTTCCCCGCCCACCGTCAACGACGTCATCCAAACCGGGAATCTTTCCTGCATAAACCAGGCGCGACCAGGACCACTAAGTGCTGAATGGAAAGCAGTTAACTGTGCAAGCAGAGCATGAATGGAACACATGTGCACACGTGCACAGCATGGTCTCTGCCAGCCTTAATGCAAGTCAAAGCCAAACTGCCTCAATTACCTCAAACATCCATCCATCTAGGAACGTCTGTAGTGCTGTAGTTGGGACTGTGGAGGCCAATGGTGACCATTGTATTTATTCCCATTTCTATGACCGGTCAACATTTACACACTACAAGCAATCTGCCACTACAATTAGCCTAATTTGCATGGCATAGGACTGTGGGAGGAAACCCATATGAAGCACTTGGAGAACATGGAGAACATGCAAACTCCATACACACAGACTGGAAGTGAGAATCGAACCCGGACACTTAAGGTACAAGGTGACAGTACTAACCGTGCTACCAATTAGCTCGAGCTGCATTTTAATTGTATGTTAATGGGTATCATTTTAGCACTGGGTGGCGTTAGTGGCACAGCACTGCTTTCCAAGACTTCATGCATGGAATGTCAGACATTGTCCTGTGTCCATGTGGGATTCTTTCATGTTCTCTGATTCACCTACATGCCAGAAGATAAGGCCCCTGGTAGGAACAGCGTCAGGATCCACTACAACACTGATCAGAATAATGCAGTTATGTAAGATGAAAGAAGTACACAGCAATATGTTTTACAAGGAAGATATCATACGTTCTGCAAATTGGCCCTTCCTGTGTCCTGTACATATTGATGTGAGGCCAGTTATAATGTGACCTCTTTGACCTCCACTGGAGACTGTGATGCATCAGCATTAATTTGATTAGTCACTTTAAGCTTGTGAGGGAGGCAGAGAGTCGAATGAGAGAGAGAGAGAGAGAGAGAGAGAGAGAGAGATTTCATCATGCTGGAAAATCAGCCTCAGAAATAATACTGTAGTAGTATGACTGTGACCCAGATACTTTTATGCAAGCCACACACTCTCTCTCTCTCTCTTTCTCTCTCTCGCTCTCTCTCTCTCACACACACACACACACACACACAAATGACTCCCCTGCTGTAACCGTGTGTTTGAGTGAAGCTGAACACAGACATTACAGCATGCCTGATTAACACCATATGAAGGATGCAACCAGATAAGCATGCACAGACACACACACACACAAAACACAACACATCTTCATTATCAGCTGACATACAGTACAAGCTAGAGATAGAATAGTAGCTCTCATCAGACACAGACACAAAGACATACACATACACACACACAAAAACCAACACATTGTCACTATCAGCAGACATACAGTTTAAGCTAGACGTAGAATAGTAGCACTCATCAGACACTCACAAACATACGCACACACTTTTGCTGTTTTGTCAATTACTGTACATACAGATGAAAATGAGCTTTAAAGCACTATTCCTTTTCACTATTCCTAAACATATTATTGTAAATCTTGAGTTGGGCTGGTAAGCCTGTGACGAGGGTGTGCATGTGTGTGTATGCGCGCACCTTATAATGGACGTTCTGTTCAGTAAAACCCTGCTACAATTAAGCCTCAAATGAGGTTAAGACATAATCATTCCCTTCCTCCATTTCTCTCTCTCTCTCCCTCATGTAAGTGTAAACCCAGTCTCTAACAGAGTGGTTTTGAGACTAAATAATACATTAGCTTGAGCAAACACATGAACTGAAAAACTGACTGCAGGGTGGGGCAAGGCAGTTTGTTTGCTGGAATTCATTTTTGGGACTGAACAAAGTAGATCTAGTGCTCTAACTTTAACAAAAATGAAGACAAGTCACATTTGGTGGCAATAGGTTCTACTAAATTATCCCCAGTTTTACTACACTAGAAAATAGTTCACCTGATCCATACAATTACTATGCTAATACCATAATACTATGCCATTCAGTGTGATGAGACTACCCTGGCCCGATTTCCTCTCTAATACTGCAAATGTTATAGTGACAGAACAATTGGTTAACAAGACATGCACACCGAAATGTATCAAGTGAGACATCCAGCTCTTCATCTCAGTCTTCAAAGAAGCTTCAACTCCAGATACAGTCATATCACCCTTAATATTAACGTCACATAACATTAGCATATTAAAATTGATTGTCAACTACAGTATATACACGTGAACTGGTGGCAGGGCAACCAAGGCGCACCTGTACCCACTGGGACCAAAATCCAGCTCACCCAGTCCGATCCCACAGAAGAGTTAATGCAGCAAAACTCACCAAAAAAGTCAATGCTGGCCATGATAGAAAAGCACCAGAACACCCAGTGCCCCATAGCCTATTGCGTATGGGGCACGGCAGGCAAAGAGCCCGAGGCAGCCAACCCAGCCTCAAAAAGTCCCTAGATCCCAATCCAATGCACCAAACAAACAGCTCCGATCTAGAGAGGCCCCACCCTGCAACTCACAGCATCCAAAGGATCTGCTACCATCATCCTATTGCTAGATAACACAGCACACCCCCAGAGGCCTTGTGAAATGTACAACCACCGTTGTGGAACAAGGGGAACCTACACAATAATGTTTTGCCTTGTAGTGTAATGGGCGATAAGTGTATGTGTAGAGGCATGAAGCAGCATGTTGGTATGTTTGATGTCACTGCACCTAATAAGCTTTTTGTTCATGGAAGAAACTACAGCATTTTCAAAAGTATAGGGCTTTGATGTTTACATGAGGTCACTGTGTCATATTTTTATAAGACATGGAGCACAGTTTCATCACATTTACCATCTGCTTCGGATTAGACATCATAAACTATCCCAATAAGCTCTTTACATGAGATATCTGAATATGTTCCCTGTTGGTCTCCATCAGATGGAGTAACTATAGGCAGCAGTCTGATCAGCAGTGAGGTCACCATGCTTGTGGTATCAATTCACATGTGTACTCTCACTTTTACTACAGCTCAGGTTGAATAAAACACCTGAGGGTAAACTGTACAGCAATGGTACCACATCTACAAAATGGATAATCTTAAGCAAATGGGTACTTTTAGCATTAAAGCCATCACAGTGTCCATCTAGATCAAGATTTCCATCTAGTTTTCTAGAAGCATTCCATATGTGTAGTAAAAAATTATCACACTCAGGGACATATCCATCCTGTCCTGTACACATGTCTAAGCTGACTAGTATAAGACTTTTACCACAGGCTCTGACAATGGGCCAAGTAGTTTTTCCTCTTGTATAGCAGGCTTTGACACTGCCCCCTGCTGGGCTTCACTAGAATTGCATCCACACAGTGCAGTCTTGCTGAAGCCAAGATGGTATTAAACCCATAGTTTCTGATGCCTTCATGTTTATTCTTATACTCCAACCAGTAGAACTGGGGATAATTTAGTAGAACTTATTGCCACCAAATTTGACTTGATCAGCAGGAAAGCTGACCAAGAGAAATCGATTTAACTTCATTCTCCTGGTCAAGTAGAGAAACTTTTTGTAAGGACATCCATTAGTTTGTTTTGATAACTGACAATAATTCAATTTGTTCTTGCAACATGACTTTTCAAGTCTTACTTTATTACTAATTAAACAAAAAGCATGAACGAACAATTTACAGAAACAGAACCCTGGGTTTCCCTTTTGTCTTTTTGTGAGTGTTTAAACAAATTGGAATAAAAGACATATGCCTTTTGAAACCCAATAATAAAATTAAAAAGCATAAAAGACTCATTACAACCAATCCAAATAAAAACAACTAGAGAACACATTTCAACACATCACAATCACCAGATTCTTGAATCGAAGAGCAAAGACCTGTTTCCCATGTTCTTTCCACTCTATCTGTTTACCCCATTCTCTCCCTCTGTTCTATCTCTCTCTCTCTCTCCCTCAGACGATTATTTGCTCATTTCCCTGTAGAACCACAAGTTATGCTGAATGGCTCCTCCTGACCATGTTATTTAGGATTTTCTTGTACAAGTACTGCTCCATGTCGTGACCCGTTTCTATCATAGCCAGTATTTCTTTGTCAAAAATTTGTGCTTGTGTAGCTGTAATGTGTGGTCAGACCTGACGTCCGAGCCTTCACTCCACATGCTCTTTAATGAGCCTCTGGGTGTCAATGGTTCTGTTCCAGTCCATCTGTTGTCCTTCGGTCGACCACTTTTACATACTGTATTATGTACTAACCACTCAATTCTGAGAAAACCCTACAAGACCTCTCATTTTAGCGATACTCTGACCCAGTTGTCCATCCATTATAATTTGCATCCTTAAGCTTCCACATCAGCTACCAACACATCAGCTTCTCGGACTGTCAGCTTGAGTGCTCCACTGTAACAAGATTATCAATGTTGTTCACTTCACCTGTCAGGAGTTTCAAAGTTATGGCTGATATGCAGTGTATATACATATACGTATTTCCCATCGCACACTATATGGCCAAAAAGGACACCGGGCCATCACATCCATATTTCAATTCAATTCAATTTCAATTCAATTGTATTTATATAGTGCAGTTAACAGTAGTAACTGTCGCAAAGCAGCTTAACAGAATCAAAAGAAAATATAGAAATGTGCAGGAAATGTGAGAAAATCTGTTTGATTTTAACCATACCATTTTGGTTCCTTTGCTCTTATATTAACCTCCACTTGTCTTCTAAGGCTTTGCGCTAGATTGTGGAGCGTGGCTGCTGGGATTTTTGTCATTGAGCCACAATAGCATTAGTAAGGTAAGGAACTAATGCTACTGTATGTCGGGAGGCCTGGGGTGGTGTTGCCATTACAGTTATCACAAAAGGGTTCAGTGGGGTTGACACCAGGTCTTTGTGTCAACCACTTGAGTTCTTCCAGTCTAATCTTGAAGGACCATCTCTTTATGGAGCTTGCTTTGTACACACTGTGGGAATCAATGGAAAAACATCAGTAAGCAAATCAGTCAGCTTCTGCTACATATCAGATGGTATCAGTGATTACTAATTACAGTGCACCTATGCTAACTTGAAGCATTTGTCATTGCTGGAAAGAGCATGTTTGGATGAAGTTTAGACTTTGCTTTATTGTAAAATAAATTTCAAACAAAATTGCTCATATCATGAATTTTGTTACTTTAGATACACAGTATCGAGATACAGATACACTCATGATCACGTGAGCGCGTTTGTGCCAGTTACCCTCATATACTCCCTTGCCAAAAAAAAAAAAAACATTTCAGAAGGATCAAATTATTGGCCTGCATCAAGCCAAGAAACATTAAAATTACTGGAATCGGGTTAAGAACTGTCCAATGCATTATTCAATCTCGGAAGGATACTGCTGAACCATCAACTTCGCAGAAGAAATGTGGTTGGAATAAACACTTGGTGATGTCACATCATAAAAAACTGAAAGTAGAAATCTTAGCTGTGTATAATAGTCAAATTAAAAGCATTTGCACAGAAACACACATGCACACACACAGTGTAACAAGAACTCTGAGGATTGGAACTAAATAGTTGTGTGATCATAAGAAAACCACTTGTAAGGACAATCAAGAAAAGAAAGCTTCAATTTGCTAGGAAGCATAAGCGAATCCAGATTGAACCTATTCCAGAGCAATGGGTGCATCAGGATGAGAACAAAGTGCAGAAGAGTGGAGACTCTGGAGACAGTGTTATGATCTGGGGTTGCCTGCCTTGGTCAGGTCTAGGTGTAACAACATTATGTGGCAAAAATGCTCATGATCTGAATGTACTGAATGACCAGGGTATCACATCAATGGATTTTTTCCTTTGTGATGGCACAGCCATATTCCAGGACTGGGAGCATGAGGAATCATTTTCACACATGGATTGGCCACCATATCACATGCCATAATCAAACATAAAGGCAGTCAAAAGAAATGTTAGAGACTTTTTTTATGGCCAGCCAGTGTATATAATTACTTTAAGTTGATCATTACTGTATGCTGTCAGCGAAAGGATCTTTTGTTTGCTCATTGACCAACCCTCTCTGTGTTTTTAACCTTTATCCTGATGATTCCTTTTTTCCTGTACTTTTAATAAACCCATAAACTGCAGTGGCACCCATGGTTCTTTCTGCTAATCGCATTCATCATGTGATGAACAAAAAAAAATTGTTGTTGTTGCTATGTGCATGATTTGCAGCATTGCGTAAACACAGGAGGAAGTTAATTTAACCGATTCCTGTAACATGCAGTCTTGCTGCCAACCTGCTGCCTACATGAACACTACTATGAGTAAAAAGTGTTTGGTATGCTAGTTTACATGTCTTTGCAGAACCTCTTACTGTTACTGATTCTTCCTCAAATATTATATAATAAATGTGATCAATAGTCATGTGTTATAATTTTTTAAAAAATTATAAAACTCGACACCACCTATCATGCTTTTTGGTATGCTTCCGCATGCAGTGAAAGGGAGGAATGCAACACTACGTCCAGAGACAATAAAAATTGACATGCAACCCTAATGACCACAGGCTCGGTGAACGATGCAAGTGGCCGCCCATCCATTTTGAAATTGAAAGATTTGCTTTCATTTTCCTATGTAATAAGGTACATGTACAATTTGTTTCAATACATCTGTATTAGTATTATTGACTTTATTACCGAATTTTAATGCTTAGTTACTTTTCATCCAACTCGTAGTCTCAGCAATCTCCTTAGTTGTTGTCTTTGCTTGATGCAGGCCATTAATTTGACTCTTCATTGTTGCTTAAGAAATAAGAAGTTACTTGTACATTTCACCAGCTGAACCACAGTAATAACTAGTTCTTATCCAATAGAAGGCTCTTAACTATAGTAATTATCCAATAGAAAGCTCTTAATTGTTTGTATCCAGGTGGTGATTTTTTTTTTTTTGACCAGGCAGTGTATTTATATAACATAAAGTAGGGGCATTTGTAGCCATTACAAATAATAATAATAATAATAATAATAATAATAATAATAATGACATGGGTCAAGTTTCCCTCTGGCTTGTCTTTTTATATTGGAAATTCAGCATCAGTAATTTGAGAAAATATTTAAATCTAAATCTTTATAGTAAATAAATACCGTGGTACAGGTAATTATTGCCAAAAGTATTGAAATAAAAATATATTATTTATGAGAATTTTTTATGACATTCTCAATTATTTTTAAATAATGACAACTCTTTATATTTATATGTCATGAGAAGCATGTCATAGGTAAATGCCTGCTTAAAAAAATACAAAAATAAAAATACCTTAACAAAACCAAAATAACAAACGGACTCGAGTCTTTCGCTTCCTCCTATTCCAGGTCACGTGAGTGCGGTTGTGTGGCACGCGCTGCCAAGCTCTCTGTATTATTATTATTATTATTATTATTATATATTTTTAACAATAATGGTATTTTTTTAAACATCTTTGTCATCCGGTGCTGCTAATTAATAAAATATGACGAATCCACCAAACATTCCGTATTTCCAGTGCTTTTTAAAAAATTATTAATCTTGCATATAGAAGTAATAGGAAAAAAGGCGTCTGACGTCATTTTAATGGACTTTTATTTTTTCATTTCCGGTACAGACAGGAAGTGTGGTCCAATCAAATCGCTGCATTACACCAGTGGGCGGAGTTATTTCTCGAGCAACAGCTGTATACTGCTTCACCGTCCTCTGAACTCCTTCTCTTTCGCTTTAAAAACAATAAAGCTGCAGAGAAGTAAACAATGAACGACCGGGTGAGTTTGTAGAGACCAGGAGCCGTGATTGAGATCAGCAGCCTGTGTGCTGGGAGAAGAGCTGGGTGAGTGACGGAACCTGGGTCATGTGTTTATAGAGATACTCAGCTTTGTTTTGTTTTCACACCTGCATTATTGTATACATACTTTCTTCCACCGCGATTGTCAACCCATTAGACTTTAAGGAATAAACGTGTCACGTGATCAGCTGCGAAGGGTGACAGTGTAGAGAGGCATCTAGTGCATCGTACTTACAGCTTGTCGCTGGAGATATGTTTAGCACTGATAATAGAGACGCATTAAGTGGTCGCTGCTATTTCAGTCTGGGCTTTGTTTGTCTCAGTGCCCGGGGTTTTACCCTGTTCAAACTGTCCTCCTTTATATGTCCAGCCCTCCAGCATGCTGGGACAGTCCCAGGTTTTATTAGCCTGACTGTTTTTGTTTTCAAGATCATACCTTTCATTCTCACATTAAGTCTGATGACAGAACCCTCCCATTTTATCCAGGATTGGGACCAGCACTGCATCCAGTGGCTGGGGTTTGGGCATTGGCTAGGAATCGAACCCGGGCCTTCCGCATGGTTAGGTTTCAGTGTCACACTACAGTAGATAATTCAATTTTGTCAGCTCTTTTGAGGAGAAAGTGAAGAAGTCACCAATTGATGTTATGCGTTCTTGTGTCCATCATTGGTGTGTCAAGATCATCTGGATATCACAATGTTACACGAAAGAGGAAGCTTTCCTGAACGCACTTAGAATAGAGTAAGGATAACCTGAAAGTTCTCATTAAAAGGGCTTATTTTTTTGTAAAACAACTGTTTATAACTTTATGTAAAAAAAATTATAATAACATCGTCTGTGTGAATCCAAGAATAATTTTTCCCGCTCGGAATGACCTCGTGTTAGCACAGCCAGTGTTGTGCATGCAATTGCAATTTGAATCTATTACTTTTAATGGTCTTTGTCCTATATGTTTTCCTGGTACACCATAGCCCTTATGTGCCTTCACTCATTCTAAAAGGTTAGCTGAGAAACAAAAACAAAGGAAAATTTTATTAACTGCATTTTTAAAAATAAATCTGCTCTAGAGGCTTATACCATGTATCGCTCTGTGATATGGTCATTCTCCACTCATCAGACCTCGTGACCTTTTTCCATTACAGCAAAATGAAGCCTTTATTGCTGATTAGTCTCATTAACACATGATTTTCATATGGCCACACAGCTGTTTAGTCCCAATACTGAGAGTTCTCGTCACATTGTGTTTGTGTGGAAATCAAACATCGCAGTGATTTGTACTTTCATGTTTTATTATGCGCTTTCACCAATACCATGCAGCCCTGGTTCAAGCCAAACCTCAAAAACAAATTAGCCAGCATACAATGTCAAATTATATCTATCTTTATAGTAAATAAATACAGTGGTATTGACTGACATACAGGTATTGCCAAAAGAAAAAAATATATATTTTGATGATAATGATGATGAATTGATGATGTTTTAATGACATTCTCAATTTTATTTTTAATAATGACAGAAGTATTTGATTATTTATATTTATAATCATATTTTTCTTGAGGAGCATGTACGTAAATTGTGCCTTCTTTAAAAAAAAAATTAAAAAAAAACCTTACCAAAATAACATAAACGGACTCGAGTCTTTCACTTCCTCCTTTTCAAGGTCACGTGAGTGCGTTTGTGTCGCATGCCCTGCCAAGCTCTCTCTATCATTATTATTATTATTATTATTATTATTAGCACTATCTGGATTTTTTTTTTTAATGCCATCCAAACCTTAAGTACGCAATGTCAACTCAATCCGAAGACATGCAGATTAGGATAATTGCCATTTCAAATTTGCCTGCAGTGTGACAATGAGTGCGTGAATGTGTGCATGCTTGTGCCCTGCGATGGACTGGCACCCTGTCCATGGTGTTTCCCGCCTTGTGCCTCAAGTCACGTGGGCTAGGCTCCAGATCTCCCCTGACCCTGTGTAGGATAAGCGGTATAGAGAACGAGTGATGAACATGGAACTAATGTGTTCTGTCTGTGAAAGGTTCAAAAACTGTATGGCTGTGAGTCAGTCCGTACTGATTTGTGAAATTTATTTGTATCTTATACAAGTGATTGCTGCAAAAAGTGTAAAATTCAATCACCCACTTGTTTAAGTTGCGTATGTATTTCTTCTAGAACCAAGTACTGAAAGAAGAACATTAAACATTTAGATTAGTTTTTTGTTTTACAAAAAAATCTCAGCAGAATGGAATTAAAAATAAGGATGGTCAGATAAAAAAGGGAACCAGATTTGATATCCGTGGTATTGTGTATAAAAATTTTTTTTTTCCTTTTATTAGAAATGGACCCATTTGCTCCTGGATCCCCACCTTCTTCTCCTACTGATTCCATCTCTTTAGCATCTCTTGTGTCTGGACACACCCCTCGCACAGTTTCCTCCTTTGCAACACCAGGCTCTTCTTCTCGGCTGTCTCCTCCTTTACATCCAGCTTCACAGACAGGTCGCTCCCAGCTAAATGCAGCTAGTGTCGCGTCTGAAGACAGCCCACCTGGTGGATCTTCATGTCCTGCAGGTAGAGCTGCACTTAAACCATCCATACTTTCAGTTTTTCAGTTTTGGGCTTTGGCCAATCACTGCATGTGTGGTCACATGCACAAGCATATGCAAAAAGGACATTTAAATCAGGACGCAAAGCTAGACCTCGTTCTCACACACACTCCTAGTTCAGGAGTGTGTACAGGATGTACAGGACGTAGCGTACACTGTACACTGATAGCATGATGATGTGTTTGACTGCAGGCAAGAAGCTTAACAGCATTTTAAAAGACCGAAGAAACAGAGCTGTACAATGTGATAATGATAAATGTTAAATGTCTGTGTGCTATTCTTTTCCATTTATTCTCTTAGGAGACATTCCAGACGAGCTGGACATAGAGGAACTTAAGCAGAGGGCTAAGAATGGAGATTCCAAAGCACAGACTGAGGTCAGAATAACACGTAAATGCACATGTGCCTATCTGCATACTTGTGTAAGGTACAGATTCATACAAAAAGATAAATTCAGTATTAATTGTAATAATGCTTATGACCTAGTACTTATATATCCATCAGAAAGGAATCTGTTTGATAGTAGAGATTTAAAAGGTTGGTCACTTTTTCTTGTCAGATCGGCAGGTATTACTTGCGATTGTCCGAGCATGAGGATGAAGAAGTCAACAGTGTCACAGCAGTAACATGGCTCTTACAAGCAGCAAAAAATGGAAGGAGGGATGCTGTGAAACTTCTACAGTTTTGCCTGCGTGAAGGAAAAGGTACACCGAATACCACAAATTATTAAATCATAATTGCAATCAATAAAAACACATTGTAATATAAAATTTTAAAAACTTTCAAAAAAATTCTCTTCAATTGAGATACACTACCTGGCCAAGAACAATCGCTGTTTCATAAGGGTCACATTAGTGATTTCCATCAAGCAAAGAATGCATGAAATCACAGAGATGGGTAAACAATTGTCTGATATACTGTATTATTAAAACCTAGAAAGATAGTGTTCAACCATCAGATTTGCTAAGGAAATCTGGTCATAATCAGAGATCATTTAAACGCCTGGTGAAGTCGCATTGTAAAAAATGAAATAAAATAAATAAATAAAAAATATGGAAGAAATGAGTGCTTTGTTTAATAATGAAAGCAAACGCAATTCCATATGCATGTAATGTGATGTGACATGAACTAACATTATTGGATCTAAACAGCTGTGTGGCCAAAAGAAAAGCACTCATTAGTAAAGCTAATCAGAAAAAAACAATAATGATTGGACTTTGGAGCAATTGAAAAAGGCCATGCGGGCTGATGAGCTGATTGACCCTATTCCAGAGTGAGAGGTGCATCAGGGTAAGAAGGGAAACACATAAAGTGGAGCTGTTTCTCCCTGACGTTGGGAAAGAGGAAGCATGAGGAATCGTTTCACACGTGAATTGGGCACCACACTGGCACCAAAGCTAAAGTTGGTTGAATGAAATATTAGTATGCAACATACCTTTATATTATATTATATTATATTATATTATATTATATTATATTATATTATATTATATTATATTATATTATATTATATTATATTTTTGCCATCATTAGTGCATGCTGTTACTGTAAAGTAAATGCACCATCCTTTTCATAACCAGCATGCCCTGTTGTGTTTTTCTTTACTTGCTATGCATATATTAACATGCATATATATATATATATATATATATATATATATATACAACATAAAACAATAAATACTTTTCTATCTCTATTTCTAGACTCATTTTACAGCTTATTGACCTTATTCTTACTTCTAAGTAATTCCTAAACTTACTTTAAGTGATCTTTGTAGAAAAAACTAGTAAATTTTAAAAACAGTGATTTGCCAGAATCCTGTCAAATTGACATCAGACATTTTTCCCAGACTGTCTGCCAATAATATAGCAGCAATACAATGTATAACACCAAGGTTAAGAACTTCAGTTCAAACATAAGAATGGAGGGAAAAGTGTGAACAGTTTAGTACAAGATTAGAAAAAAGAATTCACCTGGTCTTATTCTAGTCATCTTTTGTCCAGTTTAGACCAACAGTTTTTTAAATACTCAAACCAGCCCACCCGGAACAAACATGCCGTAGTTAAAGTAACAACGATTATACTTCATTCCCCATCCTGATGTTTGATGTGAACATTAACTGCTTAAGTTCTTGACCTGTATCTGCATGATTTTACGCTTTGTGTTGCTGCCACATGATTGGCTGGTTGGATAACTTCATACCATATTTAAGCAGGTGTACAAATAAAATTCAGTTGAATTAAATACGGGTGTTCCTAATAAATTGGATGATGAGTGCTTACTTTAGTTCTTCCGCACAACTTCTATGTATAGTTGTTTAGAATTCTGCACTGAATTATCTAACTTTTTTGAAGGCATCACAGCTGAAAACAGAGAGGAGGTATGCACCTTGGCATCCGAGTCACGTTTTGAACGTACTGTGAGGAAAGCGGCCCTCTGTATGTACTGGAAACTCAACCCAGACAAGAAAAGAAAAGTGTCTACTGCGGAACTGCTGGAAAACATTAGCCACTACAGCTCTGAAACAGGTAAATTTCATACATGGCTACGGAGTACTGGATTCTACTAGCAATTCTACAGTTATGGTGATAATATCCTTTTTGCTCCTCTAGATGGTGCCCCAAACAACACACTTTCAAGTTCAGCTCAGAAACAGAGGAAGGTCTTGGAACGTCTTGTCTCCAGCAGTGGTATGAATACAAACTGTGAGGTTTTTAGAAAGTTTGCATTTAAAAAAGGGTTACATCATGACGCTTTGTATCTATATCTTTGTAGGTAACCAGTTTTTTGGCATTGAGGATTTTGTTGAAAATGCCAAGCTTCATGCACAGGGTATCTCACCATCACCGGTTTTTGATGCGGCAGTAGATGATGATGATGACGATGATGAACCTGTGAAGAACCCAGATGAGTTACCTTTGCGTCAGAAGGTATTAAAAGTCAATCAAAAAAGAAAGATCCTGAGTACTTTCACAATAAACGTCTTCATAAGGGTGACATTTTGTGGTTGTCCTTTGTTTCCTGTGATGCTGTAGATACTGAAGTTTCCCCTCCATGCTGTGACTGAGGTAAAGGAGGTGTTGATCGACTGGGCTTCCCGAGCTGGAATGCAGTGGATCAGTGCCCTTATCCCGACTCACCATGTCAACACTCTGATTTTCTTCTTCATCATCTCCAACCTTACTCTGGACTTCTTCCTTCTCGTCATTCCACTCGTCATCTTCTACCTCTCCTTCCTCTCAATGGTCATCTGCACATTAAGGGTTTTCCAGAACAGCAAAGCATGGGAGAACTTCAAGACCCTGACAGCCATGTTGGCTCATTTCGAGCCAGGTTTGGACCTTGAGCAAGCCGAGTCCAACTTTACCTGGACTCACCTGGAACCTCACCTGTACTTCCTGGTCTCTGCAGTTTTCCTCATACTCTCGTTCCCTGTGGCAGATAAATCTTGGCTGCCTTGTTCCGAACTGGCCACAGTGGCCGTCTTCTTCACCATAAGCAGCTACCTGAGCTTGCGTCCAGCTGTGCAGCAACATGCTAGGCTAGCCCTCCTTTCACAATTTGCCTCTGCAGTTTGCTCTTTCACTAATGAGCTGATTGGGGGTAGGGTGGGCCAACTTGTTGGAGGGTCATGGTTTAGCGTGGCAATCTGTGATTGGTTGGTGTTGCATATGAGCATGCCGTGCATTCTCTACCTTTACCTCCTGTACTTGTGTGTTCGCATGGGCACAGCACGAGGGTGGCAGGGGTCTTACAGCATGCTTCTGCCCTACCTGCTTTGTTTCACATGGTGCGAGCTGTCTGTGACGCTTCTGCATGCATCCACTGCACTAGGACTCATGCGCACAGCTGTGGGCTACCTCCTTTTCATTTTTGCCCTGCCTGTACTTTCACTAGTGCTGGTAGCTGCATTATTGGTTCAGCTCGTACAGTGGTTCCTAGCTTTGGACCTGGCCAGAATGGCAGTGAGTGTATGTGTTTGTGTGGTGCCGGTTTTGCTGAGGTGGTGGACTCGTTTCAGTGTGTCACCTCTTGCTGTGATTCGATCTCTGAGGCGCAGTAGCATGGTTAAACTGATCTTGGTTTGGATCTCTGCTTTGCTTCTCTTCAGCTGGTTCTATGTGTACCGTTCTGAAGGCATGAAGGTTTATAACTCCACTGTTACCTGGCAACAGTACAGTGAGTTGTGTGGCCCTCGTGCCTGGAGGGAGCGCAACATGGCACACACGCAGATCCTCTGTAGTCATCTCGAAGGCCACCGCGTGACCTGGGAAGGTCGGTTTAAATATGTCCGTGTGACAGATATTGAAAATGGAGCACAATCGGTCGTCAACCTCTTGCCTGGCTTCATAGCAGACTGGGTCCGATGCCTTTACGGAGAGGAGTACCCAGCCTGTGACGGCACCCAACCACAGCCAGATTCACCTCTTTGCAAGCTCAGAGCATTTGCAAATCACAAGTGTCATGTCAAACGGTTCGACCGCTATAAATTCGAAGTGACCATGGGTATGCCCCTTCAGGATAAAAAGAGCAAATGGGGGCAAGAACCTGACGATGATGCAACCAAAGACATAGTGCTTCGGGCAAGTAATGAATTCCGCGGTGTGCTCCTGGCCCTCAGTGCAGGCAGCGTTGTGGAATTCAGTACCGTTCTAGAGGGAAGGCTGGGCAGCAAGTGGCCAGTGTTTGAGCTAAAAGCACTTCACTGCAGGACTTGTACGTCACCTTTGATACCTACAAGACGGCAAGTCAAGATAGAGCCGGACTGGAGGGGTAATGTCCGTAACGCATTCGCCTTTGCGTTCAACTTCCTTTTCCATCCCCTGCTCACTGCTGAAGTAGAAGATGCCGTGTCTGCAGAAGCTGGATAGTAAACTTTTTATCATTTTATATCCGTTTGATAACAAAGCATTGTATAACAGAAGTTATTCAGGGCCTGTCACCTTTTCCCACAAGAAGTGGAAGAGATATTTATTGTTGGCCTGTAGTCATAGAGCGTATATATGAAAATATGTATAGTTTGAGAACTAGGCTACTCTGTCTGGATTAAATGTGAAATCATTATGGGATTCTTACTCAGGATGGTGGCCAAGTTGGGGTGAACTTTCAGTGACGTTGTGGCGTGTGAGTAATGCCCATTCAAATGAAAATGATTTGGTGGTTCCTACAGAGAAATTTAGTCTAAATGCCAAGGCTCCTCATTTCAAAATAATAGTGTAGGCCAGCTGTATCTGATCTTCTTCACAATGAGCCATTGTGGCTGCAAGTTTTAGTCTTCCATTGACTATACTATATTATGTTCCTCTTGCTTGGTTGGATCAAAACCTGCAGCCATGCTGGAACTGCAGGCACAATTTAACCTGTTGCAGACTAACGGAGGGAGAAGACTGAACATTCTATAGATTTATTTAGTCAGGAGCTCATAGTGTGGTAATGGATATTATTTATGGCCATATTCTCATTCTCTGGCTTTTCGCTGGACCGAACACTATTTTCAGTGTGGAAAATTACTATTGACAAAATCGTTTAGTCCTAGACTAAAGGACATTTAGTACAACTTGTTATATTTATTTCATGTACAAGTGTGTATGAATGGGTGTGCGAAAGAGGAACATTGTAAAACCTACAGAAACCAAAATTCCAGAAGGTACTATAAAGTAATCATTTGAAAAATGTTTTTAGCGTTGTGTAAACTGTGGGTATAAAATTTCATATTCATCATTTCCTTCATGGGATTTTCTTCCCATCTCACAAAAACATGACAGATTGGACGCTTTAATTTACCCCCATTAACCCTACAGAATAGTGACAGAGCACTAACAGACCATGATTAGGAACATTACAATTCCTAATCAAAACAAACATCTTAAAAAATAGTATCGTGTTTAAAAAAAAAAAAAATCTTATTGAACTATATAATATTTATTTTTGTGAATTCTTTGGAGTGTATTTAAATATTAATTTGGGAGTTAAAATGTATATATTTTTGAAAAATTAATGCTTTGAATAGAGATCATCATCATCATCTTATTATTATTATTATTATTATTATTATTATTATTATATGGATTGTTTTTTATAGCTTGTCTGTGATTTCCTATTCTATGTGCATAAAACCACCACAGGGCATTCATAGTTGATTATTGGTCATACTGTATAATCAATATTATAAGGCATAATCATAGCTGATTACTAGTCAAATATTTTTTTTCCTATTAGTAGAGTCATGGTACTGTACATGATGAGCATTTTTTAAATACCTGTAAATTATATTTATATTACACAGATGTTGTAGTAAGTAGTAGCATACTACTTACTGTATATTGGGATTGCCACACATAGGGTTCCATACAGATGCACAGGCACCAGCACTATTATACATACGCCTTCAAAAAGCACACTGCTCACTTTAAGTTCAATTGAGCTGGTCTCTAGTCCATTGTGTTTATTCACTACTGTAGTATTGCACTATGATCAATAAAAGCAGTTCTTTAGTCAGCTGTTCTTAGTTGAATGTTTTTTTTTATTTTTATCTTGCACAAAAACACAGACTTATTGTTCATCTTGCCGATATTTATTCATGTTCTTCATCGCCAACACTTTAAAACTGATGTTGGGGGACGCTGTCGGAACAGAAAGACACAAAAGGCTGTTTGTTTTTTGTACCTGATGGGACCATAAAACGACCCATTTCCTCTTCAAATGTTGTATAATAGTTTTCGACATGATGTAAGCCCATTAGATGTCAGTATAGCCAAAGAGTGCATTTGGACTTTCTAGAAGAGGTCGATGTTTACTAGTTTCTACAGGGTTTTTGAAATTCTGCCATGCTACTAAAACATTTCTAAAGTTAGGTGAAGGAGTACATATGCTTAATTTAATGCGTGCCTTTTCTTTTTTTTGTAGGCAGATGGTTCAAGATGTGGCAGTGTGCCTGTGAATATCCAATATATACAAAAAGATAACCAATGCTTTCCTTAGACACAGATCGTTACTATATTGGATCTAATGTCTGTTTATGAGTGATATTAAGCCAGGTTGCTCCAAACACACCACCTCTGGTTTTTCGCTCACACAAAGCATGAAAGATGAACATCCGGGAAATGTCATGACACCATTAATTCTGGGGCAGATCCTGGAGTAGACACCCTGTTGTTTTATAATTCCAAGAACCCAACCGGAATTTGCACATGTGAAACAGTCATGTTTCTGAAGGTGATGAAATGGCCATAGGTCTGTATTGCAAAAGATATGTATATGTCTAGAGGAGTAATGACATATCTGACCCCTATTGTCACCTAAGAAGCTTCCGAGATGGAGATCCAGGAAGGTCATGAATGGGTATATTGAGGCCACAAAGTATTATTTCAGCACAGATGTATTGTACGTATGACATTCCCATAAACTTGTGGGCTAAATGCCACAATTCATGGCCATAAGATACCATAATTACATGGAACTGGAACAATTTGTTTTAATCTATGCAATTACAATGGTCTTTTAAGATTATTGCTTGTCACACTGTACGAGAAAATTCCAAGAAATCTTGCCTGATGTCTCTAACAGATTATACAATAATGTGTTCTCCATGTCATATTATACGATCAAGATCCTGTAAGGATAGATGTGTGATTAAAGAAACTGACTGTCCTGCTAATGTGATCATTCAGCATGGTTGGGCTTGTGCAGAAAACGAACTCGCATAACTAGAAACATTCGTCAAAGTCAGCTTGATTTAATAAGGATTTTTTTTCAGCCTATTAGGATGTTTGATTTAGATTTGACTACCTTATTTGTAGTTGTTTAAGTTTTGCTTAAAAATGAGAATCTTAAAAATGGTCACACATTTATATTTATATTGAACGTTTCTGGCACTTCCAGGTCTTTGAAGTAGGACATCTTAGGCCACAATGACACTAAACTGCCTGCTTGCAAGGCTTACAGATTCTACATAAGACTATTTTTTCCATGTACAACAACAAAATTTGTATAGAACATGGATTAACTGAAGCCTATGCCTTTAGCTCTGGTCATAATAATGAATACAGTACATCCATCCATCTAGGAACCTCTGTAGTCCAATTAGGGACTCTAGAGGCCAATTGTGATTACCATTGTTTTTATTCCTATTTTACCACCATGGTAGAACCTCTGGTCAACACTCACAGCCGCATTCCCACATTACAGGCAATTCAGGAATGCCAATTAGCCTAATCTGCGTGTCTTTGGAATGTAGGAAGAAACCAGAGTACCCCAAAGATTCCCACCAAGCAGGGGGAGAACATGCTACTGTAACTCCATGCACAAAGAGATCAAGGCAGAATCTAATCCTTTCCCTGGAGATGAAAGGTGACAGTGCTAACCTTGAAGTCACCATGCCGCCAATATACATAAATAAAATAAAGTTTAATGAAACTCAGACCGTACTTGCCTGACGTTAAACTTGTGCCATAAAAGAAATTAAAACGTTTAGTAGAAGTGAAGTTATGAGCAGCTATGTGCAAGGTTACAAACTGGAAGTTTTGATAGTGACCATGCATGCGTCAAACTGCGGCGGCATCTTAAACCCACCGCTGGACAGAATCTATTGAAATATTTGCTGTACTTGCATATCTGCCTGAAGTTTAACCTGCACCATAAGTGAAATCAAATTTTTGAATAACATATACTTTTGAATACTCACTCACTCACTCATCTTCTATACTGCTTTATCCTGTTTTCAGGGCCTGGAGCCTATCCCAGGAGGCTTAGGGCACAAGGCGGGGTACACCCTGGACAGGGTGCCAATCCATCGCAGGGCACACACACATACAATCACACACTCATTCACACTCTACGGGAGATTTGAGAATGCCAATTAGCCTAATTTGCCGGAGTACCTGGAGGAAACCCATGGAGCACGAGGGAGAACATGCAAACTCCATGCACACAGAGACTGGAATCAAACCTGGCCGGGAATCAAACCCGGGCCCTGGAGGTGCAAGGCGACAGTGCTAACCATTTTAGCTTTAACCTTTCAACTGTTTATCTATAAGCTCTTTTCCCATCAGCGACATGTACTTCCGCTAGTAAAGTGTATGGGCTACAGTAAATTATTTTGCTTGAACAAATAAGAAAGTGTTTACTTTGGGAATTTGTTTAAGGTGATGCAGGCAAATGGTGTATCCTTGTCACAGTGATTCGGGTATGGCTATGTGCATCATTCCTGGATAGAAGGAAAGTCCATATTTACTGTAGTTTCTTATGACCACAGTGGTCTAACAAATACAGTGGAACCTTGGATTACGAGCATAGTTCGTTCCGGAAGCGGGCTCGTATTCCAAAACACTTGTAAACCAAATCAAATCTTCCCATAAGAAATAATGAAAACTCAAATAATTAATTCCACAGCCCCCCCCAAAAATACAGAAAAATAATTAATACAATATATAAAGTAAAAATAAAACAAATTAACCTGCACTTTACCTTTAAAAAAAAGTTAAAATAAATCCCAACAGATAAGTGTTTCCGTTTGGGCGGCGAGAGAGAGTGTGTGTGTGTGTGTGTCAAAAAACTCGGCACTCGTAAACCAAGACATGCTCGTTTTTCAAGTCAAAATTTATTCAAAATCTTTGCTCGTCTTGCAGAACACTCATAAACCGAGTTACTCGCAATCCGAGGTTCCACTGTACATGTATCGCTATGGTGGGTTTCACATGGTTATGTATTTTGTGGCCAAAAATAAAGAAAGTTAAGTGACTGCTTCAGTAGACATGTATCAACTTGTCACTAATTAGCCTATTGAACTTTTCATGATTTTTTCAAACGAACTTACTGCTTAGTAGATTTCACAGATAATTATAAAACTTGGTGCAATATGCAATAATGTTAAATAAAACCAAAATACTGTGGTGCCAGTTCAGGAAGTATTAGGTCAGGTGGTTAAAGCTCAGGGTCGCTGGTCAGATGTTAGTGTTGGGGTTTATGTCCCTCCACTACTGGGTTGAAACTGGGATCTTGAGCAAGGCTCTTAACTCTGTGTCCATACAACATCACACCACCACTGCTGCACCCGAAGCATAGATGAGAAACGAGGAGGGTTGGGTGTCGGGCTATCAACCTGGCAGCGTGTGATGAAAAAAAAAAAGGAACACCAAGACATCATATGATGAAGATTAATATTATGAAGTTGCGGACACAAAACACCAGTAAATCACAACTCCCAAGTTGATCCTTGACATATTTTTTAGATGAAATATTACTGCACCCTACAAATAAGTGAGGTAACAGGACAAACACTTTCCAACAATCATCACTCACTTTTGGACAAGTTATTCTTAGGTAAAATGCAGAAGACCTTAATAACAGAAGCTGTGTTAACGCTGAAAAGGAAAGCCACAGACATGCTTCAAGCTGAATTTTCCAGACTTCCTTTTTTCAAGTGAGTGAAGGAGTGTCAATGACTAGCAATCAGATGTTAGATCCACTCAATGCCAACTGCCACAAGATCAGTTTCTTGACTTTGCTTTGAAAAACAACATTGAGGCTACATTTGAGGAGCTCATCGCAAACCGTTTGTAGACAGTTTTATTGGACTTGGAATTAAAGTGATGTGAAAATCATGTGAAAAACTGTACTATAATCAATTGTCAATTGTATTTCGAAGTATGTCCTGGTCACGTCTCCAACAAAAGGAGCTTCCTGAGTTACCTGATTTGTGATAGAAAAAGCACATGTTGAGTTTTGACTTCACAATAAACACACACGAAGCATGATAAAAATCATACTGTACATAGTTACACATATAGATTTCTATCAATTTTCAGAAACTACTTTATTCTGGTCAGAGTGGAAGAGAATCTACTGTAGACTCTATTCCAGCAACACTGAGCACGAGGCACAGTACACCCTGATACCAGGCTACTGCATGGGCCCATGCAAACACATTCACAGCAAGACAAAGGGAGGTGGGTGGAAACTGATATGGAGGACATGTGGAGGTGAGGAATAAAATCTTCAGCTTAGGATTGAATCAGGAGCCTTGGATCGGTGAGGCAGCAATTGCATGAATCTTCTATCCATTCATTGTCTTATGTAGGATCATGGGGGCCTGGAAGCGATCCCAGGGAACTCAGGCCATAAGGAGGGGTACATCCTGTATGGGGTGCCAACCCCTCTCAGGGCACAAGCACACACTCTGGCAATTTTGAAATGCCAATCAGCCTACCCTGCATGAGGAGACCCAGAACGTTCCAGAACATGTGTTAATCCTAAATTTTGGACTTGCCTACGCTGCATTCATTTATGTGTGATGCATTAATATTTTGAAATTTACTACATTAGTACCGTACTGTTATAATGTATGCAACAATATGTGATATGTAAACTGTAGTTGTTTTGATGCAGTTTATGTTTGAAACAAGAACATTTTGTCTTACAGATATATATATATATGAAAGAATGCTTTAGGAACAAGACATACTCCTAGCAATAATGGGAAAATTGGGACCACACCATTGTTTAAGTGTAAGTGCCTCAATGATTTACAAAAGGATAAATTAGTTAATCGGATGGCCAACTGATGTTCCACTGTTTCTAGGAAACTTAAGAGAATTTCTTGGCAATCCCTTTTGCATATGTTTTTGTTCTTGTTTTTTGGTTGTTGGGTTTCTTTGTGCTGAAAGTAATCACCTATTCACAGATTGTCTGGATAATCATTTGGCAATTGCTCCGAACAAAAATGATGAACAGGATTAAAGTCTTTACTGTACAGTATATCTCTAACGATAGTGGAAAAACACCCCCAAAAAAGACACCTTAATTTTTGGCCCAATTTTTCTACTGTACATAGAATGTAAAATGGATTGTAGATGTAGTTTTGTTAATGCTGATGCTGCAAGAAAGAACAAAGTAGCATACTCGGAGGAACATACAGGAGCTTACAGATGAAATGGATTGGTCAGGGTTACTGTGACTTGACCTTAGCTCCTGCTCAGGGGCTCACATTCTTTAGGAATGCTTTTCTGTCGTGCCACTTGGGAGCTTGCTTTGATTATCTGGAAATGGCTCTAGATCTTGACTGGAGTAGACGTGTGGCAAATTCAATCAAGTGGAAAAGCACAATGCAAGTCAGACCAAAAACTGAACCAAGAACAATTTATTCAAGACAGGTATGCGCATGGGTTTCAAACCATTTCCAAAGCGTTCTGTGTTCCCATCAATACTCTCAATAGAGCTGGCCATCCAGTCAAATTCAGTTACCTGGCTTTCAGGGATTTGGTGATGGAAGTGAACATGACCTGAGTTTGAAGGACTTCTAAAGAGTTTTAGATCTTGACTACAGAGATGAGAGAAGTTGGCAGGACGACCAGTATCTCAGAAAGACAAGTTAATGGAATTTGTAGTGAATTCTATGGTGATGAGATTATTGGCCACAGTAAAACATTTGAATGGTGCAGATGTTTTTAAAAAACCTGTACATCTGTGAGTGATGATCCTGGGCCAAGGTGGCTCAGAACCCCCTGCAGTCACTCTCATTAACATCCAGTGAGTAGAAGACCTGATCCCTGAAAATTGATGAATAAATTGTCACCAGCTTGTGGAGAGGCACATCTGTCCGGGTCCGATTCCCACCTCGGGTCTGTGTGCATGAAGTTTGCATTTTCTCCCCCCAAGGCCCTGTACAGGAAAAGATAGAGATAGTTTTTAACTCTGTTTTTAAAAGACTTTGACAACATGAGGAAAAAGATTATATTGTCTGTATCGGCTGAACTCCGAACACATTGTCTCTGTACACCACCATAAAATAAAGCAATCAAGATGTAGGCGACACGGTGGCTTAGTGGTTGGCACTGTCGCCTCGCACCTCCAGGGTCCAGGTTTGATTCTTGCCTTGGGATCTCTGTGCATGGAGTTTGCATGTTCTCCCCATGCTTGGTGGGTTTTCTCCGGGTTCTCCGGTTTCCTCCCACAGTACAAAGACATGCATATTAGGCTAATTGGCATTCCCAAATTGCCTGTAGTATATGAATGAGCATGTGAGTGTATGAACGTGTGTGTGCCCTGCGATGGATTGACACCCCATCTGGGGTGTACCTCGCCTCATGCCCTAAGTCTCCTCAGATAGGTTCCAGGCCCCCCATGACCCTGTATACAGGATAAAGCTGTATAGACGATGAGAAACGAATCAAGATGTACAGAAAAAAGTAAAAAAGTTTAATTCAAGGTGTTTAACAAAGACGTTGCATTAACTGTTTAGGACCTCCATGTGTTATTTATACATGTTCAAAAATAATTGAACAAACTAACATAACCAATGACAATGATACTCTTACCTTCCTGACATGGATAAATGATGTGAAGGATTTTACTTCACCAAGCACTCAAGAAAAGATCATCAAGAAAAGAATTTTGCCATCAAATGTGTTTAGCTCCTATTAATTAAGAACAATTAATTTATCAGTCTTTTGTCCCATTACTTTTGAACCTGTAAAATGCGAGGGACTTTGTAAAAATAAAAGGAAGGGTATCCTTAAATTTAAAGCAATATTTTTAAATAGCTTGAAGTATAAATTCAAACACATCTTGATTGCGTAATTTCGAACCAATTGTGTTGGAGTGCACTTTATAGTATGTGGCAAAAACCAGGTACTACTCAGCAGGCTAATATAATACTATTCCTTTGGTATATAATTGCTGTGGCATTGTTTCTGAGTGCTTCTGAGCAGCAGGGATGCAGAAACTTCTCCGAATTGAGAGGAGGATTCATTTAGTCAAACACAGAGGCTCATGACCTCAGACTGGGGTCAAGCTTCACCTTTCAGCAGGACAAAAGCCTTACACAGGGGTATGTCTTTAAGAGGCAATGCCAAAGCTCAGAATTAAACCCAGCAGAACATCTGTAAGGAGACTTGAAGACGGCACTTCACAGATGCTCCCCATCCGATCTGATTGAGTTTGAAAGAGACTGGCAGGACGGATGTGAGAAATTGCCCACATCCAGGTGTTCCCTACGCAGGTTTGAACCTGTAATTGCGGCTAAAGATTTCCTCCAAAGTCCTGAATAAAGGATTTAGATACTTACTTAAATTAAAAAATGTATTATTTATTTTTCATAACTGCAATGCAAACATTCCTTAAAGCTTATTTTTGCTTTGTTAATGAGTGTTAATGAATTTGATATTAATGCTTTGCATTATGGGTTATTGTGTGAAATGTTATGGAAATAATGTAAATTAAATCCATTTTGCGAATAAACCTATAACACAATTAAATGTGGAAAACCACATGGGTGTGAATGCTTTCCAAACTTGAGATGCACCCCATCCAAGGTGTATCCCTCTTTATGGCTTGAGTTGCCTGGAATGGCCTACAGGCCAGAGTTTGTGCTTGTGCCCTGAGATGGTTTGGCACCCGACCCAGGGTGTACCACTCCTTAAGACCTGAAGGATTGCCTTCAGGCCCCTGTGATCCTACATAAAAAAGCAATAAAGACAATGGATGGATGGATGGATGGATGGATGGATGGATGGATGGATGAATGGAACATTGGTGCAATTGCTGACTCACAGATCCAAGATGCAAGGTTCTCTACAGACAACTTTCCTTGCTTTCAAAATGTTGCACAAGTTGAATGTTATTCGCCTCAGTTCAACCTTGTGTTTATGTTTGCATCTGTTATGTGTCATTTTTATTAATCCCTATTACTCATGGCAGTTTGATTATATTGCATCTGTGTGACTCACTAGTTTTCCATGTTTATAAATGGACAAAATAACTGCATATGGAATGACAGATGGTTTTGCAGTATAGCTAATATATATAATATTATAGTATAGCTTCAACATCATGTGATATCATCGTGACTGAAGGACATCCTTGGCTTTTAACAATAGCAATAAACCACACGTCAAGGCATTCATCCAATAGTGACATAACTTAGGTCACATACAGACATCACATTCCCCATGTTATGCAGTCACAATGAACTCACTCTTCTGGCAGGAAAATATGGTGTGCTAGACTGTAAACACTACATCACAAAATGGCTTTCATAAACTTTGTTTTACCCTACTCTTCAAGAAACATATTACATAAGAGAAGGAGAAGCTTTATATGTTTATATTTGATCTAAACACACCTATCTGAACCTCTCATAAGTATTTATCTCACTTGTACTTTTCCACATTTTGTAGCAATAAATCCTTGGACTGAAACTGGGATTGGAATTATGTAATATGAATCTATTAAGGACAGCTCATAATCCTAAGGGAGGTTAGTGGGGGGTTATGGATGCCACATGTTTGGACGGGGTGGTCAAGAGAGCTGGTTCAGTGGTGATTTTGGAGCTGAACCCTCTTGAGGTAGTACTGGAGAGCAGAACATTAAACAAAGTTCTGTCCATCATGGACAATCCCAACCACCCACTGCACAGCGCATTTGCCAAACAGAAGAGTGTGTTTTCCGTTGCAAAGCTGCACAACAGACAGACTCAGGAAATCCTCTGTCCCCAGAGCGGTTCATTCGACTTTTTAACACCTCTGCATGGAAATGTGAATTGGGAAGTCTAGGTTTAAGGCTCTTCTGCTACATACATCACAGGGTTACCTGAAAAACTCTCCCATCTTCTATCAATCATGAAGGACAGCAAGCAAAACAAGTCCACAAAACAAGACAGTTTTGAAAATACACTATGGTAAAAGGTATTTGGCCAAACCTGTTAATTATTGAATTCAGATATTTCAAACAGGCCCCTTATCTCCAGTAAAGGGCCACCTTTAAACGAAGACTCTCTGGGACAATGCTGTAGTTCCAACTTTATCGCAACAGTTTGGGGAAGTCCCTTTTCTATTCCAACATGACTGTGCCTCAGTGCACAAAGCAAGGACTATAAAGACGTGGGTTGATGAGTTTGGTTTGGAAGAACTTGACTCTTAACCCCATCAAGCACCCTTGGGATGAACCAGAACGGAGATTGCAAGCCACGCCTTCTTGTCCAACATCAGTGCCTGAGCTCATAAATGCTCTACAGAATAAATAGGCCTGAATTTCCACAAAAACACTCCAAGAAGAGTGGAAGCTACAAAGGTGGGGGCAACTCTATATTGAAGTACACTATATTGGCAAATATTCACTCGCCTGCCTTTACATGCATATGCAATTCAGTAACATCCTATTCTTAATCTGTAGGGTTTAATATGATGTTGGCCCACCCTTTACAGCTTCAAGTCCTCTGGGAAGGCTTTCCACATGGTTTAGGTGTGTTTAGGTGTGTTTATGAGAACTGTCGACCATTCCTCCAGGAGCATTGTGCCCACCATGAGTGTCTGACCTAAATGGGTTAGGTCAGACACTCATGGTGGACGTGAAGGCCTGGCCCGGGAAGGTCTCTGCTCCAATTCAACCCAAAGGTGTCCTATCGGGATGAGGTGCAGGCCAGTCACGTGATGAGAGAGTTTGGTGGGGAGAACGTGACTCCCTTTGCTCACGTGACTCCCTTTGCTTTGTGCCCTGGTCCGCAGTCATGATGGAATTGGTGTTTGGTTGTTTTTCAGGACTCTGGCTCAGCTGCTTACTCCCAGGGAAAGAAACACTTAATGCTTTAGCAAGACATTTTGGACAAGTTCATGCTCCCAACTTTGGGGGAACAGTTTGAGGACGGCCCTTTCTGTTCCAAAATGGTTGTGCCCCAGTGCACAAAGTAAGGTCCAAGTAGAGTTGAAGCAGTTATATCTGCAAAGGGTGGGTTAACATTATATTAAACCTTATGGATTAAGAATTGGATGTTACTGAAGTTCATAGTTGCGGGTTTGGCCAAATACTTTTGCCCATATACAGTAGTGTATATCAGTCAGGATTTGTTTCTAAAAAATTGCTTAATTAAGTATGCAAAATAGAAAATAACATTAATGTAAGTATGCAAATTGTACAGTAATTGGCTGATGGTACTGGTGTCAGACATAACTGGTGAATCTACTTAATGCATACAAAGTGATGATAATTTTATTTTTCATTTAGTAGGAACCAACAAGCCAATAAAAAGAATGATGCAAGCACCAGATCTGTCATGTTTGCTGCTTATTTAATAGCCCTAGATCTTCACATCTTACTAATGGAAATCACATTTGGTAAAACCGTTCAGAGTGGAGATAATTTACAAAACCACAGATCCCACTTTTTCTCTAAAACAAAGGAATATGATTAGTGAACAGTTATAAAATATTCTGAACAGATGATTCAGTGGAACTTAATCATTTCCCCCTTTAAACAAGTTGGCATGCTGTTAGGTTCATGTAAGTCCAAGATCACTGTGCCAGATCAGGAAGATAGATTTCTTACAATCCACTGAGCTACATTAATCTAATGATTTAGTGTACCACAGTCATAGACCAACTCTGGACTGACATCATGAACATAACCAGCCAAATATGGCATATCCTTCCAAAAGTTACATAACAGTCCAACTTCAGGGCAATAAGAAATCCATGCAGCTGAAAACAGTTTATCTTTAATTCATTAAGCAGAAGGTAGGGATGCATTTATGCTCATTTTCATACTCTTATGTAATTCATAAGAGTCAAATATATGTGCAATTCATACATTACTGGGGGACAGAAAATGTTAGCTGAACAGCTCTTGTAAACTTCTGTTATACACATAAATTGTACATTTGTTCAAAAAAATCAAATGAAAACTTTTGTCACATTTGCAAAACATCTGGGCTCATTCCCATATTGGCGGTGTGAGTGTGTGTATTCGTGCTGCCCTGCAATCAGTTGGTACCTGTACAAGGTGGACTCCACCTCTTCACCTATGTCTCCTGGGATAGGCTCCAGGCCCTCTGTGACCCTGTGTACAGGATAAAGCAATATACAGTAGATGATGAATGAGTGAGTGAGTTATTTCATTCTATAATCTGATTGGTGTGGATTAATTATCTAGAGGCTTTGACAACACCGTCAGTTATAGTTATTTCTTTAGAAGCAGCTAATTCACAAGGACTTGTATGGCAGACAAATAAAAAAATGTTCATATGGTGAAGTTCTATTTATTTAACACATTGTTCTATTAACTTCAAGGAAAAGAAAAAGAGGCTGGTAAGGAAACAGTTCTTTACACCAAGTGACGACAGGAATTGGCTTGTTTCCTGGATATAACACAAGATTTAAGGTGACATTTATTGATTAAACATATGATAAATTATAATACTTGAAAATCTGGTGTAATATAAGAGAAATGTAATATTATGGTTTTGGAGAATAATACATTTTGGGGTGGTTACATGAACTTTGCTTCATGCTCGACCTTACCAAATCACCCCGCCATTATTTTCCCATTGTATTGTGCAAAAGTCTTTTGCTCCCCCTAAATCTTTTCACATTTTGCTTCAAAGGGCCAGACTTTCTTGTATTTTTAATGTACTTTAAATGAATAGTTTTCCAGGCTTCCTGAAGGGTTTTTTTTTTTTTTTTTTTTGCTCTTATTTTGTCACGTTTTTGGCTCTCATTTTCAGTCCAGTCCCTGTACCTGACCAGTTTCAGAGGAATGGTTTTTGTCTGTTAAGCCACACAGTGACCTATGAAAAAGTGCGAAACAGGTCCAGATGACAGATGAGAGGGGAAATGAGGTTGCTGCTAAGTTGCTACATAAACAACCAATTTTTTAAATTGTAAAATTCTTAGGCATTTCGCAGTTTGCAATTTTGGGGGGTTAAAGAACTGTATGAAGAAACCAACCAAGCACAGTGAGAACATGCAAACTGCACGCACACAGACCAGAGGTGAGTTTTGAACCCCCAGCCCTGGAGGTGCTAGGTGACCGTGCTTAACACTAGGTTACCATGCTACCTTTATCCTTACAATGTTTTTACTGCATATTTTTACTATATAAATGTACATTTATATCAACTACTATTTAGCACAAGATCTGTAAAATTCTGTAATATGAAAGAATATCAATCTCAGGGGGAAAAGCTAGAATAATTGATCCACCCCATTAAAAAGATCAGTATACTTCACAAAATCAGACCACTTTTAAAAATGGAATTCTATTAAATTTCATCATTATCTAAAAAGAAAGCGATACTTCATGTACACTGAGAAAATGAATATCACTTAAGGAAAGAGTAAATCCTGTTCTTAATACCTCCGGCCTGTGGGCAGACAGAGTCATGCTGGGTGATGTGAATGGGAATATCATTATTAGGATGAACACAAACCTTCCATGTTCAATAAAAAAAATAAAAAAAACTGTCTCAAAGCCACCTGGCAAGTCTAAAGTGTGGTGAGAGGAAAAGATCCACTGAGAGATGATTTATTAACTTATTACATACGTAAATAAATTATAAAGTAATTTGCCACTAATATACTGATGGTGAGAACTTTATGTATGATTGGCATGTTATTGCTTCAACATATATATCTTCTTTATATTGTACTTATGTAAAACTAAACTGTATCAACTCTATTTTTTTTTTTTTTTTTTTTTTTACTGCACAGATGTTTAGACTGTTAGGATTTGCTTTCTAAGACTAATTTTCATTTTGCTGCAAAAGCAGAGTTTTAGCCAACAATAACCAAGGAGGTTAAACAGCACACATCTGTAACAGCTGTAGAGTTACTGTAACATAAGTATAATTTCTTCTTATGGTATATTATCTGGCTTTCTGAACATTTTCTGAGCTATTCATTTGTACATCAACATAGGTTTTTATTTCCCAATAAGTGAAATACAGAGGAGTTGTCTTCACTTTGCATAAAATATATACATACCGAACAAATCCTTGTTAAATGTAAACACTAAACTAGGAAATACGTTGGGAAGACAGAAACCAGCACATTACCACTGGCGCATCTAACATTTAAATAAGTGTGATTATATTCTGATAATAAATAGGTAATCTTTCCTCTCAGTCTGCTAGCTGTCTGTTCTGCATATGCACTGGCAAAAGGTGTGCTGTTTGCATGCAGCCCTGGCTCTGTGAATGGGCAATAAACACTGCAATATACAGCTTCAGCCAATCAGCATTAAGCGGAGGAGTGGAAGGTGAAGGTAGATGGGCAAAGAGGAAATGTTTTGTGTAAAGCTTCATTCTAAGAAAGCGCTAAAGAGGTGAAGATTGGAAGAGCAAAAAATGAGGAAGAAGTTACTTGATAAGACAAAAGAGCCCAATCAATATAGAATGAAATAAGCCTCATGTGAAGTTTGATTCATGCTTGCCATTCAGGAGCTATTAAAATTTAAATATGCACCGCCTGGGATAGCTCATTTTTACAGCAGGCTGGTAAGCTCCAGGACACCATTTAGCTGAGACAGCCAGAGGGCACTCTTGGTTGGCCACTTTTACCCGGTTTGCACCAGCCTGAAAGTTGGCCATCCAGAGAGCTCCAGAGAAGAAGTCTTCTTTGTACAGTATATCAGGGTGGCAAGCTCTAGTACAGTCTGGTTCATTTTGACCAGCGAGAGCACAGACTCAGGAACTCGTCTCAATCCCGATATGGTGTTCTCAAGCACGGAAAGGAGTCCTCAAGCACTGTACAGTGTACTTAGGCACGGATCTAATCATATATGAAAGCTGTTTAGAATGTGACATCATCAGTTTGATGCTGTCTGTTTCCTCGGAAATCCGTGTTCTCATCCTTTGACCTATACAGTCATAGCTTATAAAGTAAGAAGACACACAAGAGCATTTACTGCTAATATTAAACATAGCATGAAGATTGTCTGCTTTGTTCTCTTTTTCTCTGTGTTTAATTGCGGCTTGCAAACCAACTAGGTGCACACCGACATGTTGTATCGGAGAAGGAACGTACACAAGCGAACCCGAGTACGAATAATAATGCATACACTAACCATGGGGGAGTGGGGAGGGGGAGCAATCATTCCTGTGCACGGTGCAAATCAGTTGTGCCTGGTGTGAATGTACCCTTGATCAGCCTCTTTTCCCAGGTAACGCCTGGTCTGGAAATTGGACGAGGCTGTTACAAGTGTCCCAGAAGTCAAATGTAAAAATGTTAATATTAGTAACACCACACAAGTGATACCTATAGAGGGACGTGTACATATTAAAATGTTTATGCACTGCAACAAAGTTTATAGGCTTAATTATAAAAAATAAAGAAAAAACTAAATTACAGTAGAAGCCCAGACCCTGGAGACTATGAGGAAAGTATAGAAACTAGTAGAATTTCGATTTATTTAATAAATAAGACAATAAACTACTACTTGGAGAGCACTAAAGCACTGGAAAACCACTACGACCCCGTTCTTAGACTTGCTGTTTAAGCATATACAACACTTTGGGAACACATGATACAAATAAAGTAATATACAGTATTTAGACTGGTGGGGATTACAACGGAAAAAAGACACATGTGAGGCTAACTCCCCACAGGTGTCAGTAATCAGGAGCAGTTTTCTGGGCCAGCACTGGCACGCGGAGTCTTCGTGTCACTAATAGGCATTACCCTACTGGCTGCATTATTTACATTGACCATTTAATAATAATTTATCTCAAATGTGGCCAGTATCACTTTGCTAAATTTGTTTAAGCGCTTGTACCTGGCTAAAGTCAGAGTCATAGCTTTAATCTAATTTCAAATGACCTTAAAATATCCAAGTGCTTTGATTTTAGATAACTCGCAGGATTAGGAGATTCTGAGTTCCAGGTGTGTTTGGATCTGGTAGTTCTCACAAACTGGTGAAACAGACGGCATTTTCGCTGAGTGGGACAAAATCAATGCCAGGATCATAAAACTTAATAAAAGATAAAAGCCGTAGTAGCAAAGTATGTATACTACATACAGTATAATATTATCGAAGGTATTTGATTAAAGATAATGACAAAAAAAAAACAACAACATAAAAACCATTATAAGTAGAAGCAGAGCATTATTTGCTGCTTTCTCTCATTAAGAAGCATGTGCCGTTTCCTCTTTTTTGACCCTTTTTCCTGTTGGTGGTGTATACAACACATGCAGAAAAAAACTGGCACCTTCAATAAAAATGAGGAAAACATTTTGTAATAAGTAAACATTGCACACAAACCTTTTTCACTTAAGAAACAAAGAAACGTTTTTTATAAAAAGAACTTTTAAGCAAATAGAACTCAACGGAAAGGGGTCAATGGGGATAACTCTGCAGCCTACTCTGAAGTCTAGTTCTTCTTGTCGTAAATGTGTGTGCTGCATAGGAGGTATAAAATCATGCAGGTGCAGGTACAGGTCAAGGGCGTCAGTTGATATCCATCAGAACAACAGAATATTTCAGAACTTTGGGAACTTTACAGATTTTGTAGATGCTCAAGAGATTGCACAGAATGGTGCGAGAGCAAAAAGTTGGAGTTATCCATGTGTGGTCAGGAACACCTTGTTTATGAGAGATTTTATGAGAGCCAGAGAAGTTCAAGCTGAGAGGAAAGGAACAATAATGCAAACAGCCACTTAACCACCCATGGTGAGCAGAAACGTATCTCAAAATACACACAGCATGCCAAACCCTGATGTGGATGAGCTACAACAGCAGAAGATCACATTGTGGGTTCTACTTCTATCAGGCAAGAACAGAAATATGAGGCAACAATAGACGTAGAGCCGTGGCCAAAAGTTTGTCAGAATGACACGAATATTAATTCTCACAGAGTCTGCTGCTTCAGTGTTTTTAGATCTTACTATGGTTTACTGAAGTATAACTCCAAGCATCCCATAAGTGTCAAAGTCTTTTATTGACAATTACATTAAGTTTAATTCACAAAGAGTGAATATTTTCAATGTTGATCCTACATGCTGTCAGTCAACTTCTGGGTCACATCCTGATTTGATGGCAGCCCATTCTTCCATAATTAATGCTTGTAGTTTGTCAGAATTTGTGGGGATTTTTTTGTCCACCCACTATTTGAGTATTGATCACAAGTTATCTGGGATTAATTTCTATTAACCCAAAATTTTTATGTTTTGTTCCCCAGGCCACTTAGTTATCACTTTGCCTTATGGCAAGGTGCCCCATTATGCTGGAAAGGGCTTTGTTCATAACCAAACTGTAATTGAATGGGGGAAATCGCTCTTGGAGAAAGTTTTTGTACCATTCTTTATTCATGGCTGTGTTCTTAGGCAAAATTGTGAGCGAGCCCATTCCCTTGGCTGAGATGGAACCCCACACATGAATGGTCTCAGGATGCTTTACTGTTGGCATGACACAGGACTGATGGAGCACACATACTGTGGCCCAAACACTGGATCAGTGTGAGGAGCATCAGTAAGTGGACTGCACACTCCATTTGCAGGTAATGGTAGCATGCAGGCATCAGGATCTCCATGCAGGCGGAGCTGCAGGTAACCTCTAGTTTGAACTAAAATCAGAACTTTATATTGCGGCCAGATGAGTATATTATATCCTATTCATAAACCATCATTGTTGCTCAATAGTTGGCTACAAAAAATTATGACTTCATACCAGCAGCCATTACCGTAAGGGGAAGATACACTGATCAGTATATTAACACTGATTATCAATTACATCCCAGGTTACCCAAGGCTCTTTTACAGTATGCCTGTCACTATAGAGTCAATGTCACAATAGAAAGGTATCAGAACATCCTGTGCACATCCAGGCAATGAACCTACATGTAAGGCTGCCTATCAAGCCTCCAAAACTCCCCACATCCCAATTCAATTAAGTATCCATGGAATGTCTCAGATAAACAAGTCAGATCCATGGAGGCCCCACCCTGAAACCCACAACACCCAAAAGAACTGCTGCCAGTGTTCTGGTGCCAGACACCACAGCACACCCCAAGAGGTCTTGTGGAGTCATGCCCTGAGGGGGGGGCAGGGCTGCCCATGTGGCACAAGGGGAACCAATACAATATATGCCATAACATATTGTTTTGTAATGTTATAACATCAGCGTATGTTGCTGAGGACACAAGCCTCTTGCAGACACATGCCCTCAAACATCCACTCATGAACTACAAGCAGTTTTAAAAATGTCAATCTGCCTACAACACATGCCTATGTTATTATTTATACTTTCATTATTCTGTTGGTATCCTGTATTGATTGCATGAATTTTACTATGTTTAATCCTAAAACTGGTTGCGTCTGCCAGCAGGTTCGATCCTGGCTTTCAAAAAGATAACCTGCACATAACTATAAAGCAACATTAAGATTTAACTTAACATTCCCTCTACAGCTATCCACCTTATTAGATCTTGAAGAATCACTGCAGTCCTACAATCTCACAATATGATCCTTAAATTACATGTGTTATTCTTCTTATGCATTCATTTTATGCTTGTCTTCATAAGAACAGCCAATTTTTCTAAAGGGCACCATATGTGTGTGCGCATATTTTGGCCGTGTTCTGGAGTAGTCCTACATTGACCAAATGGAGTGACATTTCACACAGCTTGAATGAATAATCAGTGACGACTGATACCAACTGACCTCGGAATGACATAAGCTTGAAACCACATGTCCACAACATTTATGCTAGAATTCCATCAAGCAAAAATGACTCAAAGTAAGCATATTAAAGGCTTATAAATTCAATTCATTCTTCTCAAAAAGAAGGATTTGAAGTAGCTACAGGACACACATGCACAAGCTTCTTTCTGGAAATAAAGTGCTAGGAAACTAGACATAATTGTTCATAGTTTGCCAAAACGTGAGCATGTGGAAGCAATTGTGGGTGGCATGCGGGATCAGTTAGCTTAAGGGTTAGCAGCGGTGCCTACCCTGCAGACGTCAGAAGCCAACTCTATTTCCACACTCAAATCTGCACACTCCACCCTTTTCACTCTCCATCTCACTTCAACAAAAGACAGCACAGCTACACTGTGATTTCCCTTAAGCTTTTTCCCAGGAGGAGGAGGAGGAAGAGGGGAGGAAAAAAAAAAAAACATTTCCTGACTCCAACTATGACATATGTAACCTCAGTTGAGTGCTGGCAAGCGGGTCCTACATGGAATTGTAAGAGGGAGGATGGCACGCTCGTTTTTGGGGAGGGTTCAGCAGGTTATTGATACGGTTAGACTGAGGGGACTGTGGAAAAGCATAAATAGCCACAAGGACTGATCAAACCTCGCAGTCTCTCTCAGACAGCCCAGGCATAGGTGACTTCCACTTCTTCTGCAGAAAACTCATCTGTCTCTGCAAAGCCAGTAAGTAGTGTTCATGCTCTGAAAATCTGAGTTATTTTTCTATATACTCATACATTAAGTCCAATTCATGTATTTATTCAGGATATTGCATGGACACTATGATATTTTAAAAAATGCATGAAAATTTTTTTTTTATATTATTATTATTATTAAAAATATGCAAATCATTTAGTGTAAAGAATTGCCAAAATTGCATCTGGTACATATTTGCAAATTTTAATCACCTTGCATTACTTCACTATCAAACAAATTGCACATGCACATTAAATACAAGATTATGCTTTAGAAAATGTGTTTTTAAATTCCTCAATAGCTAATATGCATTTAAAACCCAAACTGTCTACTAATTCAGATTTGTCCCTAGTTTTGTAATTCATACATGACAGGAGCTAAAAACTTGCCTATATTTAATCTCAATATTTTGTCAGAGACCAAACAAAGGGAAAAGATGAAAACCATCTGCATAACATGCTTCCAGTGGTGTTTCACCTTAATGGTAACCCTGCTCAGTGGAATCGCCACCATGCCTGTGAGTGTAATGGAGCCACTTTGCACTGCACCTTCAACAGCCAAATACAGACTGACATTTACAGGCAAGTGGAGCCAAACTGCCTTCCCCAAGCAGTACCCTGTCTACAGGCCTCCTGCTCAGTGGTCCCCCATGATTGGTGAGTGGAATACTCTAAATGTCAAGGGATTGTAATTATTGGGCATAGCACAGTGATCATTGAAAAAAAATTTAATAAAAGTGTACATTTTTGTCCTCAATTTTTTTTATTGGTTGGAAGTATGAAATATTGCACATTCATAACAGTATGATCATTTAAATGCTTCTTACACTCTTAAAAAAATTTTTTTTTAGGAGTAACTCATAGCTCAGACTATCACATCTGGCAAAAAAATGAATATGCAAGTAATGGGGTGAGAGAGTTCTCTGAAAAAGGAGAAGCTTGGACTCTGATTAAGGAGGTGGAGGCAGCTGGAGAGCGCATCCAGAGTGTATATGGCCTTTTCTCTACACCAGCTGTGCTTGGAGGGACAGGCCAGACAAGCACTGAGTTTGAGGTCTATGCCCGGCACAACTTTGTAAGTTGAATATATAGTCTATATGTATAGACTTGTTTTGTATGGTTCATATTCACTGTATACACACAAAAATTCATGTTCAGTTCAGGTAAAGTATAATCTTGGCTTATGATTTATAAAGACAGGTACATGAATATACAGAAACTATACACCTCCATTGATGATTGAAAATATTTTTTTGTAATGTAACCCTAATTTAAGTGAACCGAAAGAATTTTCAGAAATAGGAGCAATTTATCCTATACTGTACATATCAAACGGTAGAAGTGCTAATCCCATCGCTCATCCCTGTCTTCAGCATGTGCAACTTGAAAGCTCACATCAGTTTAAACCCAACTAAATGCTATCACTATTCTTTCTTTACAGTTGTCTTTTATTATGCGGCTTGTGCCGAGCCCAGACTGGTTTATTGGGATCGACAGTTTAAATCTGTGTGATGGAGACCACTGGAAAGAAAACATTAGCCTTGAGCTGTTTCCTTATGATGCTGGCACGGACAGTGGCTTCACTTTTTCTTCACCCAAATATGAGACTATTCCCCAGGACAAAGTTACACAGGTAAATAATAAAGATTTTTTTTTTTTTTTAAAGCGCACATAGAACCTTTTTTCTTTTACTCAAATTCAGTATTAGAGGTCAAAAATCATTCAGTTTTTTCTTTTTTTTTTTGTCTTCTTCAGATAACGTCATCATTCCCAAGTCACCCTGCTAACTCGTTCTTCTATCCACGACTGAAACATCTTCCCCCGATAGCCAAGGTCACACTCACCAAGATCAAGAGCAAACAGATTTTTAGTTTGCCGATCGAGCCTACGCAGTCCAACCAAATTCCTACTGGCAATGAAATAGATGAGTCTCTTATAAGTAAGTTCTATAATATTATAATACAATTCTTTTTGCCCTCACTAATGCATTAGTATGCAAAATGACTCAATTCAGCTAAACAGCAGAAAACAAGATGAAAATAATAATTCTTTGCAAAATGGTGCACATTTGTACCCAAATACTCACAAAGATAAAAATCTACCGACACAAAAATAGTGTTGTGCTGTATCTCATACTGTCTAATACACTAAGCAATGAGCAAATCATTTTCTCTGGAGAGAACTTATGGTAACCGAGTGTGGTAGCAAATTGTGTCAGGGAAAAAAAAAGGTTTACTCATTCCCATGGTGACCAAAGCAACAAACCCAAAACAAAGATTATGGGGGTCACTTCATTTGAAGGTTTTTTGCAACTCAACAGTCACGAAGAAGAGATCATGGAAAGACAAACCAACGCCAAGTCCAGTCATGCTTTTATCTTTATATGCCAACTGTCTGTTTTACCACTTTTTCAACAACTTCAGTATGTCATAGTGATCAGTGTTTTACAACGATTTCATTTTCTTATGAAGGATGTCTAACAGACAGTGTGAGTGGAAAAGGGACATTGTATGATTTAATATCCTGATTTCATGATTTCGTTATAATGTTTGCAATGTGTTTGTCCCCAGATACCCCTCTGGACTGTGAAGTGTCTGCCTGGTCACCTTGGGGTTTATGCAAAGGTCTGTGTGGCGAGGACAAAAAGAAAGGCATAAGATATCGTACCCGCTACATTCATATAAAGCCCGCTAACAACGGCTCTGCCTGTCCACCTCTCGAAGAGGAAAGAACCTGTGTACCTGACAACTGTGACTGAGATAAGGTTGCATAACCAATTCATTTCCTCCTTTTCCTCATTCTAAGCACAATCCTGTTTAGACAAAAGACGCACAGTAAGAAAATAATACTTTTGAAATTTATAATGTAGTTACGGTATATATGAATAATAATTTCCATTGACTAAAACAAACCATGCGATATATTTAGGACACAGGGTTGGCGAAAAGCCAAAAATATTATACTCATAATAAAGTACATCGGACTATGACAATATTATATTAAATTTAATTTAAGCTGTTTTAACGTAAAAAAAATTACTAAAACCTTTAAAACCGTAAAATGTTAAAGTCTGACCACAAAATTTATATTCCCTCCTTTTCTTTATATATATATATATATTTGTTTTTTTTTGTAGAAATACAGTAAATTTCACACAGCTGTTTTCAGGGTTTTTTTTTTTTTTTTTTTAGCAACACTACTGCTTTCTGGTATCTTTTTAGGAAACATGTCATACATGTTATGTATCATAAAAATTGTATTGTGATATGTTTTTTGTTTTGTTTTTTGGACAAATTTCCCACCTGTACATTAGCTTGATAAAACCAAAGTGAATGTTTCACACTGTTACAAACAAACTGTGATTTTACTGGAGAGCAAAATTGCATCACACAAGAACAGCAGTTTATTAGCTATGTACCATAATGCCACACTATACTACATTTCTGGTGCTGTAAGAAAAAAAAAGGGAGAAAAAAAAAACTTTTTGGTTGACTTTATGCATATCAAACTGCTATGAACCGGTGCCCCCTGGTGGAACCACTGTGCCATTACAATTCAGTATCAAGTCAAGTACTTTCCTAAGAAAGGTATTCAGTCAGTTGTTCATACTGTCTTGTGCTCAATGTCTGTACATCAAATGCAAAAGAAAATGTACATATCAACTGTAAATATGAAAAAATAAACAGTTTCCTGTCAACATGTGTCACTGTTTCAGGTCTGAGAGTTTTAGTAATTCCTTTTTACCTATTAAATTAAATGGAAAAAACTAGGGACAAATTAAACATTGCTAGAAATAATAGTATGAGGATGTGCTTTGTCCTCTATATAGCAGAACAAGTTCTAGGTTAACCATTTAGGTATCTTATCAACTTTAAGCACTTGCTTTAGCCTTATCAGTCGTTTCTTTTAACCTTGTTTGAATAGCACTAAGCCATGCAGATGGACATTTCACACATTCACTGCTGTGCTCACACACTGTGCTGTGCTCATTTCTTCGTATTCAACTATTTGTAATATCTATCTTTTTGAAACCATAACAAAAACCATAATGAATTTAATCCAGATCTGCTTTCTGATATGGTGCCTGGTTATTTCGGTTCCAGCTATGTTCTTTGATTTGTCGCAGCAGAGAGAAAAGTGTATAATTGAGGAGATTCCCGAGGACACCCTCGTCACAGGTATTAAGAACGTTAAGTGTAATGCTTTTACAATGTCCAACAACATACAGTACCTTCCAGTAATTTTAAACTTCCTTCAGCTTTGGTTATAGTGTTATAATTACATTGCTGATATTTTGATTTTAGAGTGTAGCTATATAAATAATTACTATAAATATATACTATATTTACTATACTATATTTACTACACTTATGTTAACTATATTCAAATACATATCATTCTTTAGATTTTATTTTATTTCTATATTTCATGGGTATTTAAGACAGGTTCTCAAATCATACTGCACATAGATAAACAGTTTTGATAAAAGCTAAGACTTGAAAAATAAAAATGAAAAAATGGATTTGCTTCTATCAATAAATTCGTATGCTTTCATTTTGTTTGACTTATATTATGACATTGTAAGCTGTCTAATGATGATGATGTACTTAATACTGTACATACTATATTTAATTTTCATATTAATGAAATTAATTAAACATTAGAAATGTTCACAGTCTGTATGTAAACTATATATATGCCACAGAATATGTTGATGTGGTGATTGGTTTTGGAATGTTAATCTAATACACTAAATACAGAACACAACATGACAGGGCATACTGTGACTTAAAAATGAACAACACTGTGGTGGTGTGATACTGTCAAAATTGCTTACTTTCCCTTTACAGCACACACAAAAGCAGTATTTACTGTATATAAGTCATAGGAATCCCCCATGCCAAATACATTCCTTTGCTAAATAAGAACAGTTGTTAAAACCTATTCATTATTAGCTTTTGGTTGTCATGGATCAACACCTACTGTATAGCTCTGAAGTGTTGTTCTGCCTGCAGGTTACATCTTATTGGAACACTGGGATAAAAAGCAGGACCACTCTCCACACCTTGGATTAACCGTCACTATTAAAGACCCTAATCTTGAGGTTGGATACTTATACTATTTACTACATGGTAACCTTGAAACATTCAAATTTTTACTACGTCACAGCAGCATTGATTGTAACCCTTGCCCATTTCCTAATGCTCGTAGGTATTGTTGATGAAAAAATTTGGCAAATACGGAAAATTCACCTTCACATCTCATTCCTCTGGCCAGCATTTTGTCTGTGTGAAATCAAACACTACAAGATTCTCTGTGTTTGCAGATGAGCGTTTGGTAAGTCAAGTAGAAACCTGATTGGATATTATACATGAGGGATAATATTTCTCTCTGGAAGCATTTACACCCGACGAACAAAGCGCCTTGTTTAGTTTCATGTATGGTTTTCTGTCTTGAAACCAAAAAAAAAAAAACTTGTGACAGTTATATCTCGGCTACATTTCACCTGGGCTACAGTATAATAGATCACCCCAAGGTTGAAACCAAGGTAAATACTCATACTTTTTATTTATTTATTTATTTTTAAATATGACCCCGCTATTCAATTAAATCCTTAAACTTTAGGACTTTATGAGATTATGAGAAAACTAAAGTGAATGTCATACTCTTTAATATCATACAGAAAAGAATGGGTTTCTTTTTAAGTCAGGATTCTCTCATGTTGCTTTGGAACTTTCTCCCTTGTTAAAGCAAAATATGTCTGAAAGCAGCCTTTCCTGTATCCCTGTACAGAAAGTGCATCTAGACGTGCAAATGGTAGAACACTCCATCGATCCCACAGCTGTGAAGACCAAAGACACCATTGAATCGCTGGAGTTCAAAATCCGGCACCTGATAGCCCAGATGCAGTTCATCAGCAAACAGCAGGACTTTGAGAGGGTAAGAAGAGAAGGAAATGAAAAAGACAAAGCCACTCCAGCAGTCAAACAAAATCTATTGTAATTAATGCTCACAGAGCTTACAAAGAAAAAAAATCATTGAATTCCATGAAATTAACAAATCCTACCTTTAAATATAATGCAACTTTTGTTTGTCCTGTTCATCTCAGGAACGTGAGGAAACATTTCGGCAAATGAGTGAAGAAACAAATGGAAATGTTTTGTGGTGGGCGATAATCCAGACCTCATTACTGCTTACAGTAGGATTCTGGCAAATAAGAAGCTTGAAGAACTTTTTCATCGAAAAGAAATTGGTCTAACAACAATTTAATTGCTTATTAATTAGTAGCTACCAAAGTAGAAAACTAATATAACTAGCAAAGATGAAGCATCTGCCATATTGTATAATGTTTGCTAGTGTTTGTCTTATTATGTTAACTATGTTTTTGGACTTTCTACCTAATTAATATAATAAAGCATCATTACTGTACAAATGTTGCTGAGTTTTTATAGGTTAATGTAAGGTGTGTACAGTTCTGACAACCTGATAACATTATCACAACAATAAACTAATATATGGCAATGTTTTTTTCTCTCTCTCTCTCTTCTGGCTGCATAAATCCACAGAACCCATGATTGCTAAAATGAACCCAATTAAATTGTCACTTTTTACTTCCTGATTGCAGACATGTCCAATCATTGGACACCACACATAAGCCTCCAAACAATGTACAGCTTGTACATTGTCACTTTTGCATCAGGGCACAAAATAATGGCTTATATTAATCAATCATCACATGAACCAATCATAACTAGATAGCTGGCTTATATATACAGAGGTGCCGCTTGTCAACAGGCACGACAGGCAAGTGTTTGGGATCCCGGTCCAGCAGGAGGCCCCTGAGGGCAGACAAACTTATTCATAATTTTTAAGATAATGGTAATAAATGCTAGTTGGAGAGGGCCTCCAAACATTTGCCTAGGGCCCTAATAGAGTCTAGAATTGCCTTTTGAACATTTGGGCAACTATATCACAAATTCTAAAAGAAAGCTAATATTAGCATAGAAGAATTTAACATCCACGTTCAGTTGAGGTGTTGATTAGGATATTACATCCAGAGCTGAAAGGCACCACTGCTGTTTGGTGTGCTTCCTCATATTCTCTAATATATTATTGTATAGGATATATAGGATGCATATATATATAGGATGCAGTATATATATATATATATATATATATATATATATATGTATATATATATATATATAAAATGTATAATGTATATATAATGTATAAGGTTTTAATAAAGAACTGTTTATAATAGTAATTCAGACATGTGGTGACTGTGGACGGTTCCACTGGATCCTCTGCAAGTGCAGTAGAAGCCCAGGAGGTCCGGGAAGCAAGCCTAAAAAAAGTATTAAAAGGATGGAGCGAGGTGCAAATATGGCATTGCTTGTTCGGAACAGAACTCTTTTGTTCTAAAAACACTAGATCTAAAAACACTAAAGCAGCAAACTTGATGATTACGGGCCTGCTTCAGGGAACAACAGGACAATTTGGTGGTGGTGCTGCTGGGATGCTGGGAGTTCAGGACACTCTGACCCGAGCTACCCCTGTCCATTAAAGACATACAAATATCACAAAACAGACAGAAAACCGACACTATCCAAACACACAGTGACTAAATCACACCTCAAACCCCAATCTGTTGTTATTACACTCGGTTATAGCTAAAGAGGACGCGACTTCCGGCGACCTGGCAACCTAAGTGATCCACGTTCGCGCGCTTTGATGGTAAGAATTTTTTTTGCACGCGCGTCGCTGAATGACGTGCGTTAGCTAGGTGTCTAATTAAGTATTGGTCAGACTACAGCATGTTTTAACATATAGAACAACCCAATAGCTGTGGTGTTTGGACCATTTATCTCGTGATGAATGTGTAGACACATTAATAAACTTCCCTCTTACAGCATTCTCTTTATAAACATATATACGGTTTGTCATCTAACCTGGAATTAACGGGTGAGTTAGCGGCTAATGAACTAGCTAGCTAAATATTTAGATTTAAACCATGTTTATGCTGTGTAATTAGCCATGCTGTTACAGTATTAGATTTATTATTTTATATAAGTTACTTAGTCAGGTTCGGGTATGGAATACATTAACTCAAAGTAAGGGTGCAAAAGTAAAATCTGTATTAATTTGTAAAGTGATATAGCAATCGAATATAGTTAAATGATCTATTAAAGCATGGCAGTGAATGAAAGTTTAAAGTGGAATTTCACACCACAATAAATTACATCCAAACAAGTGAATTATTCTCGAATCTACACAAGCCTACCTACAATTTATTAAAATAAGACTACAATAAACCAAATACAGTACAAGATTATTAAGCTCATTTCTGATCAAATTATATATTTTTATTCTTGAAAGAAGCAAAATTCTCTGCCAATAGAACAAGACATTTTTGCAAATTTTAGTAAAATTTGACTAGAAATGTTAATAATCTTATATTTGGTTTGTTGGTTTTTCCAATTTTCGCCTCGGGTCTGTGTGCATGGAGTTTGCATGTTCTCTCCCTGCTTGGTGGGTTTCTCCAAGTGCTCCAGTTTCCTCCCCCAGTCCTAAGACATGCAGATTAGTCCAATTGACATTAGTAGTATGTGAATGGGTGCATATGTGTACGTGCAAATGATGGGTTGTTCTTGAGCGATTTGTTCACTTTGATTGAATCTTAAGTGTGACTCGGGAAGAACGAGTCGTCTCTGGGAATGATTTGTTCATATCATAGGTTCTGTACAGGAATTAGTTTCTGTTTAGATTCTGATTCTGAATCTGTTTAGATTCTTCGGGTTTTCCAAGTCGTTCGTTCATTGTTTGACAGCCCCATAAGCTTAACATATGCATTCTGAGCCGGAAAAGAGAATCAATTAGTTCATCTCTCAATTCATTTGAGTCATTATCATAGACTAAAGACCCAGGTAAATAATTAATTGATCTTTTCTTTTTCTTATAACATTTTTGTCTTGTTTGTTGTGTGATCAACGTTTGCGGAAGTAGTGGATGTTAGGGAAGTAACATGTAACATTTGAATTACTTTTTGCTAAAATGAACGAAATGACTTGAAAAAAGATTTGTTCATTTTGCTGAACGAGACTCAGAGATCTGAGTCGATAAAATGATCCGAACTTCCCATCACTAGTGTGTGCCCTGCCATGGACCCGTTCAGGGTCTACCCTGCTTTATGCCCTAAGTCTCTTGGTATAGGCTCCAGGCGCCCTACGACCCTGTATACAGGATAAAGCGGTATCCTGTATGACAATAAGTGAGTGTCATTTTTTTTTTACTTTGTCTATTTTAGTTTAAACTTTCATTTTTTGTCATTATAAATGGTTTCCTACATTACTCATAATGCCATTTGACTACACACTAAGTTTATACTAACAAGAGATCTAGTTAGCCTTTGGTTCATCTCTACCCAAAGACACACGTCAGTGCTTTGGTTCTCAACTCTATCTATCTGTCTCCCCTTCATATCTGTCCATGCAGTTCAATCAGAAAACATATAATATGTACTGTATCATAAATTGTATGTAATCATGCAGGATATGTCCCAGTGGATATGCTGTAATTCATGCTTTAAGTCTCCAGGACCGGACATTCACCTGGCTGTGACAAATTGTGGTCATATAATCTGCAACATATGCTTTCGAAAAGGTAAATTATCTTCATCAACTTAACTTAGCCAGTACTAATTTTGTTATGCATGCATGCACTATAAAATGAGTTGACACTTTATACAGTATAGGTCACTTTATACACCAGTCAGAAATAATAAATCCACTCACTCATTATGTAAGATATGTAAAATATGTCAGATGTAAGATATATTAGGCAGCAAATGAACTGTTAGTTTTTGAACAAACAGGAAAAATGTAAGGATCGGAGTGACTTTGACAAGGGCCAGATGATGGCTAAACAATTGGGTCAGAGCGCCTAAACAGGCTAGCTTGTTTTATGTATTATTGAAAGATGTTAGAGAACAACTTGCTTAGTATAAGGCAGTGTAGACGCGAACTGATCAGCATGCTGACCCCTGTCTACTGCCAAATCCATGTGTACAATGTACTCATGAGCATCAGAGCAGGACCATGGAGCAATGAAAGAAGGTGGCTTGGTTTGATGGCTCACATATCCTTTTAGTGAGGTGGCACCAGGATGCATCTCAGGTCCTGGCATTCATGTGGATGTTTCCTTGACATGGACCACCTACCTAAACACTGCAAAAATGGTTCAGTATTGATCCATTTGTGGAAGAGGACAAAGAGTTTAAGGTGTTTACTTGGCTTCTAAGTTTCTCAGATTTTAATCTTATGTTATCTTTGGGACATGTGGACAATTAAGTAATAACATACATCACTTAAAGGATCTGCTGCTAATGTCATGGTACCAGATGCCACAGCACATCTTTCTGTGTCTTTTGGTTTTAATGTTATGGCTGATTGGTGTAGGTGTTCAATTACTGTACATTACTCTATTCGTTCCTTGCGAATGCAAAAGGACCACCACAGAAGCATTGATTACTATTAGATTGTATTAGTGTGGCAAATCTAAAGAATTTGAGCTGTTTAGTCTTTGTTTTGTAGTTTTGGAATATGTTCCTCCTTTTACCGTTTGGCTGCTTTGCATCAGTCTCAGTACAGTTCTTACTTTAGGAAAAGAAGGCGAGTGTCTGATCTGCAAAGCGAAATGTCAGCTGTCTCTGCTCTCAGACAAAGTAAGTCCCATCAGACTTCATTGTTCTCTGGGGGGAATTGAAATGCCTTTAGCTTTAAGTACTGGTATAACATTTGTATGTTTATTCTATTTAAGAGCAGCTCAGAAATCAGAGCACTCTTCTCAGATATCAGCACTACTGCAGTCAAATACTTCTCAGAGATAAGCAAGGTGAGATAACAAAACTGCGGTCATGTCATGTCTGCCTCCTTTTTATCTGGAACCCTGACTAGTCAAAGACTTTGTTACCGCTGTCAACTTGTAACTGTTAATTATCTTCATAATTAATTAATTATCTGATTTCCTCTGTTAATAATCAAGCTGTTGGGACATTCATGTGTAGTGTTTAGCGTTATTATAATGCATTCGGGATAATTTACTAAACATTTTCTTACTTGGACAAAATCTCTTTCATGTTGCTCTCCATCATAAAGTTAAATGATCCTCGTTGCAGTTTGTTGGAAAGTCAACTTTGCTGCTTATTATGTGCATTTTCTGGAGCAACTTTGCAGTACATTGAATTATATGAAAATTTCTTTCTTTCTTTTTTTTAAAATAATTGAGCAGTTGGCGCAATACCGCCATCTAGTGACATGGATTGTTAAGCAGAAGATTTGTACTTTGTACATGACATTTAAACAATCAACAGCACAAATTCTGCACAAATTTCAGTGTTTATTAAATAAATATATTTTTTAATTCAAATTAATTAAATACCTCAAAACTTGTAAGAAATGTGGCTGATTGAGACAGATGAGACACTAAACATTAGCACTATCAAATCGTAAATTGCAATGGGCAAAAATAGAATTGTATCAAATCAACAGTCTACCCACAAATTACAGCTCTATAGATGATAACCCTAGATTTTATTATCACTAAGATTTCAAAAGCAGGTGAAGTAGACAGTTTTTCATCTGTTTAGGTCTTACAGTTCCAGGCAAGACACCAGAAAAGGTTACTAGCCCACTATCAACAGAAGGTAAGCCTTGTGTAAAAATTAATTAATTAATTAATTAATTAATTTTTAAATTGCTTTTGAAGCAAAGATGTGTAAAGAATGTATGTTTATTTTTAATAGAGTGAAAAAATGAAGGGGGCTTTGATCAAAATGCAGCAAGAAATGAAAGAAATGTCAAAGTAAGAATTTTAATTAGATGGAATATAACTGTGAAATATAATTTATTCATTCTTCCAGGCTAAACCTAAATCCTTTATTTTGCAAAAAATTAGAAAAATTGCAGAGCAAACCGCCTACATATCAAAGTTAGAAGTAGCCCTTCAGCAACAAAGGTATTGCTGCCTGTAGCTCTAAAATGGTATTTAGTGCTCTTAATATGACCTGAAAAAGAATGGTGACATGCATGAATATAAATGCATGTAATGATTTGAATTAAATGTAATGATTTGATGTAACTACCTATTTTTATAGTTCCCGAGTGGGATTACAGTCCAGCAGGGATTTGCATTCCTCCAATCGATTTAAACCAGGTAAAGCTTAAAATATGTCCAAAATTAATGGCCCTCTGAAAATGAGAATATATATATATATATATATATATATATATATATATATATATATATAGTACTGAATAGAATGCATGATGCTGTTAAATATTAATAAGATGAACTGCTAGCCACAAAACAGCCCCAAATCCTCACTGATGTACTGCCAAAACTTATAGCCTTTATCAGGTGGTTTTCCTTGGCAGCCCTGTTAGTAGACTGGGAGTATGTCCACCTGTTTTGCGGAGACCAGCATTTAATTCCTTGACGGGAAACCCCTACTACAGGTTGCCAAAGTCTGTGCACTCTGAGTACTAGTCCCAAACCAAGTTATACAGTAATGAGGAGGGTTGTGTGGGGAAAAGCATCCGGTGTGAAAACCTGTGCCAAATCAAATATGTGGATCAAATGATCCACTGTGGGAACCCCTAATAGGAGCAGCTAAAAAAAAAGAATGAAAAGATCAGGTGCTATGAATTCTGTATGAATTCTTGTCATCAAATATACTTATCGTGCACATGACCAACAGGTTTGATTTGTGTCCCATTAAGCTACCACATATTTAATGAGGCTTAATGAATTTCAGTATGGTTAATGCTCTCAGGAAGGGCTTATTTCTTACAATGCTTCCAAGCAGCTTATTGTTATAAAAACAGTGTTTACATTTTTTATCAGTGTATTATTATTATTGCTATTATTATAATTATTATTAAAACTCATTACTTGTTTTTTTTGTGTTGAAAGTTAATTGATAAATGTGTGCAACTTTTATAAGCCAATGAAACAGTGTAAAGACAACAAATGTGTCAAAACTGTGGACTAAGAGCAAATTTAACATAATTAGTGATTTATATTCATTTAAAAATTCATTCATTATATTCATTTAATAAATATCCTTAAGAAGGACATTTGCATTTGTTTAAAAATATTTTTTAGTGGTGTCTGCAATTTTTATACATATATTTTGGAGACAGACAAATAATTAAGTTGTGCTGAATATTTTTTATGAGCTGCACTGTCTTGTATCATATTGGAATTGCCTAAAAACAAATGCAAATACATTGTTGGTTTATGAGGAAACATAAAGAGAAAAAGCCTTGTAAAAATCATTGTTTACATAATGTTCAAGACATGATGGTATGTTCATGTTAAACAAAACAAAAAAACAACAACAAAAACTACTGTAGGATCTGAAAACCTAAATACCTGTGTGTGACTTGAGAGCACTACTGAATCACTTGATGTTTCTTTCTGATTAAGGGTACTCGTCTTCTCCAACTTCATCAGCGCCATCAGTTACAAAAATCCCCTATTCCTCTCCGGTGTGTCTGTCCCGTCATTCACAGAGCACAAGCTTGTAAGTACCACAAATGCTGTACAATATGCTCTTATACCATGTGCTTTCATCAATTAGTGGTATACTAGTGGCCTATAAGTACTTTATTTGTGCATTTAAACAAACCACTGAAGAAACTTTTTGGGGAAAAAGTTCTCATGACAAATTCTACTCTGAGAATAAGTATGTAGAAAAATTTTAAGTTTAATTAAGTGCCTTGTAATGGTCTTCCTGAGTAGTCGACAATCTTTCCATTCATCCCAGAGTAAATAGTTGACACATGGGGAATCGGGGCACAGTGTTACCTTATACGATGGGGGGTTGTCTCCAGCACTTTCCTCTGCTCAAAAGCCACAGAGGCAGAAAGGTGATCCTTGGAATGAAAATTCAGCATATCCTGCCTCCATTCATTGGAGTACCTTATTAGTCCAGAGTTGTTTGGATAAGCTTAGCTCTTATAGAGCCAATGACCACCTCGGAGCTACAACAGAGCATTGCTGATGCTATAATTACCTGAGTGGCTCACTTTTGCTACGTCTGCTTTTTGCACTTATGTCATGTGGCATCCATATACAGATAAATGTACAGGACAGTGATTTCACAGGACAGGACAGGACAGTGAAGTCTAGGCATGGATAGTTTGAGAGCAAAGCAGTCTAGCTAACAACAATCAACAGGGGGCACTCCTGAATTGTCTTTGATATTAAATGTGAACAGCAAACAAATGCACAAAACAAACAAAATGGGCAGATTGTGTGCTGTGTAATCAACTTCAGCTATTAGTGATGCTTATGTAATTATTTTCTTGCAGAACTGAAAACATGGAAATTGACAGCAGAGCTTTTCCCATTAAAGTAAGTTGATTCCTATAGTACATCTTATTTAAATATATACATGTATATATATATATTTTTATTTATATTTCCCTGAACTATTTCCAAAGTATCAAATTGGATCTGTGTATTATGTTTTTTTAATCGTAGTTCATGTGGTATATGCTACAAGAACCACAAGTCAAATTTATCATTATCTTGATATAACCATAATTTCTATACATTCTTGCTTTCCCAAATAGACCTCAATGTCTGGAAGCGTTTCCAGACTTTGTCTCATCAGCCCACCACAAGATGGCCGAATAGGTTAGTCTGTCAAATATTGTTCTGTTGATGATACACTTTCTTCTACTGATTTTTTTCCTCTACTGGTTTCTGCAAATTATTGAAGAACAGCAAGATTAAAAGAAAGCTAAACAAACAAGTGCAAGATTTTTTTAATATTTAAAAATTAAATAGTTAATTTAAAATGAAAAAGTACACAATTTTTGCTGTGTCATTATCCAATTATTATAATTTTATTTTACTTGTTAGCTACTTTATTTTTGTATCAGGGTAATGATCCAAATATCATATGTCTGACAACAGTGGGCAAAAACCAATTATTTCAGAATTCACATTTTAAAAGAGCTCTTATGTCAACCTGAACTGATCACAGGTTTCAGCTTGTATAAGTCGGACAGTTTTTTTTTTCCCTGCAAAAGTACACGGCACAGTCAAAAAGTCACCACCTGGATTTAACCAAATATGTAAGAGCCTTCCACTGGATAATTACTGCAGAGATTAATATGCTTTAGCTGGCAAAAATTTTTTTTTAAACCTAACTGTTGCAGTTAGTAGTTTCTCATTTCTTATGTCTGAAGACATAACCTGTGGTTGTGGCAAAAATGCTACTTTGTTTCACAAGGGTTAAATTATTGTCCTAAATTGAGAAAAAAAGAAACAAATAAGGTGATTGATGAAACTGCTAAAATTGGATTAAGAACTGTCCAATACAATATTAAAACCTAGAAGGATAGTAGTGAAGAAATATGGTAAGAAAAACCTGAAGACTGAAATTAAATGGTAAAAAACTCGCAGCTATGTTTAATTGTGAAAGTAAGAGCATTTTCTCATGCACAGTGTGAGCAGGTTTTATGCAGTGGTCTGACTCTCCCGTCATCAATACAAGATCTTGGAGAGAAATTAATGTGACTCCGAGAGAAATAAATGTTGTGACATTGCATAAGCTTATGGAAACCATTCCATTGCCTTAATCAAAACAAAAGGTGGTCTAACGAAATATTAGCGTGTGTGAGTTTTGGTTTGATTTGGCCTACATCCATTTGCACAAGTCCTGACTAAAAGATTAATAAGTCACTCCAATGTCTGGACTAACAGACTTATTTGGGTAAGCAGGAAAACTATGTACAGGGTGGGCCATTTATATGGATACACCTTAATAAAATGGGAATGGTTGGTGATATTAACGTCCTGTTTATGGCACATTAGTATATGTGAGGGGGCAAACTTTTCAAGATGGGTGGTGACCATGGTGGCCATTTTGAAGTCGGCCATCTTGGATCCAACTTTTGTTTTTTCAATAGGATGAGGGTCATGTGACACATCAAACGTATTGGGAATTTCACAAGAAAAACAATGGTGTGCTTGGTTTTAACGTAACTTTATTCTTTCATGAGTTATTTACAAGTTTCTGACCACTTATAAAATGTGTTCAATGTGCTGCCCATTGTGATGGATTGTCAATGCAACCCTCTTCTCCCACTCTTCACAAACTGATAGCAACACCGCAGGAGAAATGCCAGCACAGGCTTACATTATCTGTAGTTTCAGGTGCTGCACATCTCGTATCTTCACACCATAGACAATTGCCTTCAGATGACCCCAAAGATAAAAGTCTAAGGGGGTCAGATCGGGAGACCTTGGGGGCCATTCAACTGGCCTACGACGACCAATCCACTTTTCAGGAAACTGTTCATCTAGGAATGCTCGGACCTGACACCCATAATGTGGTGGTGCACCATCTTGCTGGAAAAACTCAGGGAACGTGCCAGCTTCAGTGCATAAAGAGGGAAACACATCATCATGTAGCAATTTCAAATATCCAGTGGCCTTGAGGTTTCCATTGATGAAGAATGGCCCCACTATCTTTGTACCCCATATACCACACCATACCATCACTTTTTTTGTTCCAACAGTCTTGGAGGGATCTATCCAAAGAACGAAATCTTCTGCGTGAACTGAGGGTCCTGTTCCAATTTTTCTTTTGCCCATTCTGCAAATTGTGTGCGCCGATCTGGGTCATCCTCGTTGAGATGCTGCAGTAGCTGGAGTTTGTAAGGGTGCCATTTGTGAGTAGCTAATATCCGCCGAAGGGATGTTTGACTAATGCCACTCTCCAGTGACATGCGGCGAATGCTACGCTGTGGGCTCTTGCTGAATGAAGCTAGGACAGCCACTGATGTTTGTTCATTAGTGACAGTTTTCATGCGTCCACATTTTGGCAAATCCAACACTGAACCAGTTTCACGAAACTTAGCAAGCAGTTTGCTAACTGTAGCATGGGAGATGGGTGGTCTCGTAGGGTGTCTTGCATTGAAATCTGCTGCAATGACCCGGTTGCTGCGTTCACCAGATATCAACACAATTTCGAGCCGCTCATCATGTGTTAACCTCTTCGACATGTCAATGGCTGTGAACAAAAAGTTGAATCCAAGATGGCCGACTTCTAAATGGCCACCATGGTCACCACCCATCTTGAAAAGTTTGCCCCCTCACATATACTAATGTGCCACAAACAGGACGTTAATATCACCAACCATTCCCATTTAATTAAGGTGTATCCATATAAATGGCCCACCCTGTACATTCTGTTTGTTATTGTGAACATTTTATTACCTTTTTTTTTTTTTTTTTTTTTTTTTAAATAAAGGCTTGGCCTACAGTTTGTATGAAACTACAATGTGTGCAGTACTGAACTGACTTTTTAAAATGTAAAGGGCCTTTATAAGTATATACATATTTTTACAACAATCCCATAGACCCTCTGTCATTATATCAGTGAGCACAAGGAATCCACTACACTAAGCAACTAAAATCAACAGTGTGTGTATAATGCAAGCAGTGGGAAATAAAGTTCTCCTAAATCAGAATATCTTCTTCTTTAGGCACCATTCCCCACAGAACAACAAGTCAGAGCACCATGGGTAGCCACTCAATACAAGGTGCCAATGTCAGGTATTTTTACCCAAGATCAGACAATATTATATATAATGTGTGTTTTTGTGTGTTGCGGTAGAGCACTTTATTAGAAACACTATGCTAATACTGGGTAGAACCTCTCTTTGTTCTCAAAAGAAAAACAGTCCATTGTGGCCTGGACTCCACTGTTCTTCTATTCTATCATGTCTTAAATGGGTAGTCATTGTCATGTTCAAGAACTGCTGATTTGGTGTTTTATCATGCGGAAATAGCCAGGAGAAGATGGTCAGCAACAATACTCAAGTAAACTGGTGGTCAAGTGATGACTGATTGGTATTAACAGGGCCAAAATTTGCTAAGAAAACACTCCCCACATCATTATACCACCTTCACCATCCTGGACAGTTGACATAAGGCAGTTTGGGTCCATAGATTCATGTTGTTGGTGTCACATTCTGACCCTACCATTTACAGTATATGCCTCAGCAGCAGTCAGAAATCATCAGACCCGGCTGTGTTACTCCTGTCCTCAACTGTTTAGTATTGATAAAACTGTAGCCTCAGCTATCTGTTTCTGCCTGACATAAATGGAACATGACTGTTGTAGACCATCACAAGTTTTAACATGTTGCGCATTCTGAGATGCAATTCTGCTTACCACAGTCTGAGCTCCTGTAGCTTTCTGTCTGGCTATTCTAGTCTATTGACCCTTCTCATCAACAAGACAGAATCTCTGTTCACTGGACTTTAAATTGTTTTTTTTATTTTATTTATGAGGTTACTCTAGTGACTGTTGTGAGTGAAAATAACAGGAGACCTATAAATAGTGGTTTTATAAATACTTAAAACCGCCCATCTGGCACCAACATTCATGTCACAGTCAAAATTACAGAATGCTCATTCTGATGGTTAATGCAGACATTACCCGAGACTATTGATATATGCATGATCTTATGCATTGTACAGCTTTCACATGATTGGCTGATTATATAATTGCATAACTGTGTAGGTGTGCAGGTGTTCCTAATGAAGTGTGCAGTAAATGTATATTTGTGATGTTTTTTTTTTTTTGTCTCTGTTTACAGTAGAGTGCTTTCCAGTAGCCTGAGGGAACCCATGCTGGCCTCCACCAATAACACGCTGTATTGCAGAGAAACGCCGTGGGTAATGCCGGTATTCAAAATGCCCCCAACTTACAAATACCCCTCCATGCCCTCTCTGGGACCTCCGCCCTGACATATTATTGCGACGATCTTAAAATATCACCAGTGGCTACAGAACAAGGGGGCTATTCTTGTCCAGCATTACTATGATGCTGCCCTGGAAACACAACAGATTTAAAGACAAGGTCTTGTGTTCAACTGTTCGCAAGAGGACAAGATTATACATATGTATGCCTGCTTGGCACAACTGTAGCAATTTGTAGCTTTCCTTGTTCTCACACCACAATAGATTCATATTAAGTAGTGATTCAGGGCTTCAGGGTATGATATAATAGCCTTTATGGGTTGCGTGTTTTTCATTTTTTCCCCCCTTAAACGTCTGTGCTTGCAGTAATCAATCACAGATGAGGCACGAGTGGGCTGTGAATGTGGATTTTAATATGCTGTGGTATGATTCATTGCATGTCAGCTGCACCTGTGAATCCACACAGAGACAGCGTTTTAGTTTCCAAACTCATAAATACCATATCACTGAATCGTTTGAACTTGGTTATGCGTTGATGATTTGCTATATTAAAGTGATTGCTTTGATTCGGACATGTATTTTTATTCATTGATGTGCAGCATAAATAAACGTCAAAGTCTTTTTGACTTCCTAAAAAATACAGTCCTGAACATTTTGTGCTGAAAAGCTGAAAATTGCCAAATTCTATATTTTTAAGTTGTCAAGTAAGTAAAGAAGCATCGTTAATATTGTGCTTGAAATATGAAAAAAAAAGCCAGTATGAGTCACTCCAGTAGCCCAGTCCAACTTACAGTCCCTGTAAGGCATGTGGTGAAGAGACAGGCAAAACATAATTGTGTCATAGCTGTAAATGACTTGTGTTACATGGCACGGACGACATATTAACACAACCTCGGAAGTCTTTGTTTGATCTCTGTACTGCTTCGAGGTATAAAAGTATCTCCTTACAGCACACAGTTCAGGCTGTCACAACTGCACTTAAGATTTACAGAGCAGGATGGCAAGCACTCAAATGCTGCATGTAGCCATTATTTTATCGAGAGTTTGTCATTACACTGAGATGTTTGACAGCGAGGTTGCTGGAATTGGTGTAATTGGCGGACATTCTTGATTGTTAGGGGATCATTCTGGGGTATAAAAATGCATTCAAGCAAAGGGTTATCCCAGAGCCAAAGGGGGGAGTGCAATGCAAAATTAGAAAATACAGCAAACAAAAATTGTGCTGTCAGATAAAAGAGAGTTGTGCGCACTTTCCTTCCCCCCTTTTTTCCACATGAACTCTTAGATGAGTTTCTCAAAGAGTTTAATCACAGGCATCATTTATTTTTGTAAAGTGAAACTGATGCTGCAGAAAGATTGTGATCTTGAAGTGATCTGCTTCTGATTCTTTGCATCACCCTATATTACAAATCGCTTTACATGCACTCCACACTTAACAATGTCTTTCTGTCTTACCTCTCCGTGCATGTAAGGTTTGTTCTGGTAAAAGCACATCTGGTAGCTCTTTTCCCCTGATGTGGTGCTATACCGTGTATGTGTGTTTGCACAAGCCTGTTTTTAGTCTTGGTGGGGACCAAATGTCCCCACAAATATTGTAATATCTGATAATTAGGATATTCTGACAATGACATTTAGCTTTTTTTTTTTTTAAGTAAGGAAACAGTGGATCTTTTTTTGTTTACTGAAGTTAAATTTCAGAAATAGTGTTCAATAGTTACAGTAAGAAGCATACTTGTGTGTATGAGTGAAAAAAGAGAGAGCAAAAGTGAGAAACAGCATTTATGTACAATAATCACTTCCCCCAATTACTACAAGAGGGCAAAAAAAAAAAACTTTGCATGCAGTTAAATTTCCAGGCTGCTCACCTCTGTGGAATGCAAAGGAAACTCACAAAATCTTGCTGGAACCTGGCGATTAGGAAACCAGCTTAAAGCTGAAACACTGAAGATTCTGTTTAACAAATTGTGCAATAAAGAGAAAAATATACTGATCATAATAAACTTATATATGTTTTGCTAGGAAAAATACACTTATAGAATGAAGTAAAAAAAATTAAAGAGTTGGACAATTGCACTCTGGAATCTATAGAGGGCGCTAGAGGAAGAGTTGGGCAGCAACTGTGGTAGTATGTATAGCTAAAGTATGGGCATACGTATACACACACAAACACACACACATACACACACCTGGTGCTCATTAGCTCCATATGCAGAGGTTGTGTTGGTACGAGCCAACCTGCCTCTGGCTTTGGAGTTCAAACAGCACAAAGCTCAGGCAGTCAGTATTACTCTGTAAATAGACTAAGAATAAGAGATCCAGGCCAAAAACAGACAGGAACCAAACGTCTCCACAAAGGTTGGCGCGGTTCACCAACGTGTTTTTACGGCGCCGATACAAATCAATGGCCGAGCATTAAGTTACACGCTTGACGAGCCACTCGAATGGCTGTAATTGAACATAAGGTTACATATGTTGGGCTTTTTACGCCCACTCAGACTGAGAGGAGATTGAACAATGGCTTAATTGTATTGTACAGATGGAGAGGCATGCAATCGAGTAAGGCATAAAGCTCTTCATGACAAAGTCATGGTGAAGCAGATTGGATGTGAGAGGCAGACTCGAGTAGACTAGAACTCAGGAAAGCAGCAGGTCCAAGTAGCCTAAGAGCAAATCGCTACACTTATCTTGATCCAAGAGGAATAAAGTGAGCTAGAATATGCTAGAATACTACCTATAAAGGATCTTATAAGTAACTGTTCTAGTATTTTATGGAGGGCAGTTTTTCTGAAATCAGTAATAAATATTTAGCTAGCGTGGGTGAACACAAAAACTTGTTTTGAAGTAGCCATGACCATGTCCATGATTATTCAATATTTACTGTTTATTTTATGAAGAAATTAAGTAATATTCTATATGGAAATTTATTGATTGGGTGATACCAAGTAGGAAAATTAGGCATAAAAACAATCAAATACAATGGCATCTATAAATAAAAAAAGATGACAAACATAAATAAAGAACCAGACATCAGACCACATCAGACACAGTGACCACTATAGAAAGGGAGAAAAGAAAAACCTATGTCACAGTAATGTTAAAGCAAACATTGGACTCCATAATCACATCAAACACAGACAATGAATCACTAAAGACACACACACACACACAGACGCACACATATGGCTTCTTGTGTAGTGCATGAAATTGTCCATGTCATGCCGCGTAATGCTACATGGTAGACAAATGTTCAAGCAATTATGTACTTCATCAGAGAACTCAATTCAAGATGGAAATGAGTGTAATTGTGAGTTATTTGCACCATGATTGAGCAAGCCGAAGGTAATTTAAATGTGCGGACTTGTGATCTTGGAAAGTCGGTCTTGGCCGTGCACAGGTACAACTTTCAAATGGAGAATAGAAAGGCTGTGCCAACAACAACATTAGGAAAGGAAGTGCCAAGCTTCACTGGCACCAAATCCATCAAACCTTGGCACAGAAATATACAATAAACATCTGATTACATTCACATTTATACATTTTGGCTGGTGCCTTTATCCAGTGTGACGCAGGACACAATCCAAGCATAGAACTGAGCAGTTGATGGTCATGCTCAATGGTCCAGGGGTGGCTCATTTTTCTTTTTCTTTTTAAGGTTCAGGTACTAGAGGTACTAATTTTACTAGTTCAAAATAAATGAGGGGACTAGTCATCTTTTCCATAGTTAACACAAAAATATACAGGACTGTATTTTGGCAGTTTTATTTGTACAGTGAAGAACTTCAGTTGACCTCAGTCGAATGCCAAACACTATCTAGCTTTCTTATTCTTCTCTGTCAAAGAGAAAAGTAAATGGGCCTCCGAGTGGCGCAGTGGTTAAAGCGCTCGCCCTATCATCCGGAGATCGCTAGTTCGAATCCCGGGTGGTGCTGTAACCTCTCGCAGCCGGAGGTCTAGAGAGAGCTGATTGGCCGAGCTCTCTCAGAGGGGAGGGATGAGAGGTACTTAGTGCTCCCACATTAATCACGGCTCTACAGCCAATCAGGGGCGTCTGTGAGCTCGCGCAACGGAGGGAGCGGATAGCGCTGTCCTCCGAGTGTGTTACGCCGCCCCCAACGGTGCGCGAGCGAGCAGTTCGAAAAGATGCGGTCGGCTGGCGTCACGTGGTTCGGAGGAAACACGTGATAGTCTTCGGCCCTCCCGGCTGAGTGGTAGTAGCAGCCTTAATGCGGGAGCCCCCTAGTGACGGGGAGGAATTGGACACGACTAAATTAGGGAGAAAATCGGGGAAAAAAATAAAAATTAAAAATTAAAAAAAAAAAAGAAAAAGAGAGAAAAGTAAATAAAGCAGTGGGATAAATATGATTTTAAATTATAAATCTTCATATTGCAGTATTGTTGATATACCAATTTTTAAAGGTCCCATTATTTGCCATTTCTTTAATAACGTTTAAAGTTTTAAAAAGCTCCCCCAGTGTGTGTCTGTGTGTTAATGCTTCTACTTAAATATTCTGATGCATTCTGATGCATTTTATTTCATCCCTCAGACTCCCTCTGTTTCACTGCTCCTCCAAAGATGCCATTTCAGTGTCTATGAGCAAATGCTGAGCCACACCCCATCAGATAACAGAAGAGCTGAGCAACAAGTCAGGGGAGGGCCTCTCTTATATGAGGACACTTTAGGGTTAACATCTAATTGGTCAATACAAAAATGGAAAAAGAACAAAAAGTAGGGAATTTATTTTTTCCTTAGGTACATGCACATGATTGCCTGTCTAAAAACGACTAAAAAGTAAATTTATTAATAGAGGGTCCTCTTTATTTTTTAGTTAGCTTTAACTTTAGGAGTGGAATTAAGAAGTTAGCCGTGCGTGTCCACTTCATGCAGTGATGTAAAAATGATTATGGTCCAGCCAATGCATCTGCTTTGTGCAGATGTATTTATGCCTTAGAGGATTTTGTGCTCTTTGCAGTGCATGACAGATAATGGATGCATTTGAATAGAAAGCGCTTATCATCACTTCACATGCCATGATTTGCCCAAACCAGTAACTCAGTCACATATGTGTGTTTCCTTTGTGTTGCCTACAGCAACGAGGGCCATTCCGGTAGTTCATCGAAATACGCAGCTCTGTGAAAAGGACTAGGTGTGAACAGACACTATTGTACACGTGAAACATGCATGAACTCTCAGGCTCGGCAGGGATTTGGGGTAATTTCCTGCGCTGGGCCCATCGAGAGCAAGCGTCAGGCCCTTGGGCCAGCTGTCATTGTGTCTTTGTGGAAATAAAAAAATCTAAATCAGACGTTTTGCTTTTGTACACCCTCAGGATGTACAAATGAGACGTGCCACCTAGGAGAGATAAAGCAAGCACCTCCGAAAGTCATTACTCCAAAAGCTTGGCTGTTTTATACAACAGAGAGCCTTTGTGCAATGGTAATGAAATGATTTAAACACCAAAGTTCTGAGCACAACATCTTGAATCACTTATTCACATGCAGGTAGAGCTTTTTTTTCTTCTTCTTCTTTTTTTTTTTTTGTTCCATGGAGTGTTGTGCTGATGTTTTTGTTTTTCGCTGTCAGAAAAGGGAGCAGGGGAACATTTTCTCAGTAGTCACATGAGCCTGCTTTCACATTCACAATAAAGTACAGCAAGACTGAATTGCTCACGGGAAAGTTCAATGACAGGAAACACTCCAATTAGCCTCATAACATGTACATATCCTCTGCACATTGTCACCTTGAGGCTACAGAAAAACATGGGTGTTCAGAGGTCAAATCTCACGTGTAACGACAGGAATGTAAGCAGGGATAGATAGACAGGTGGGTGGGTAGGTAGGTAGGTAGAAACTGTATATAAACAAAGACAGATAGATAGATAGATAGATTTAAAAGTATATGCAGATGGGATAACTGAACGAAAGAAAGATAGACAGGCAGATGGACAGATTGCAAGAAAAACAGATAGACCAGGATAGAAAATGCAGATTTATTGAATGAGAAAGGGAAACTTAGGGGATAAAGGGAATATTGAGCTGCTACATACAACGCTATATTCACATCATCAGTATTTGTACCTACTACCTGATGACTTCTTTTTATTTTGTTGATGAAGGATCAATGTAAAACCCTTGTCCCAAGAAGAGGACAACTACATGTCCCAGTATACAAAATTTTATCTAAATCCTAATAATTCAGTCTTGATAATTTTGTTTAATTGGAATGCAGATTTTTGCACTTCTCAATAGATTCTGCATATATTCTGCATTTGTACCGCTAGAATACATTTGTACTTGTCTTCACAATTTCCTCTAACACAAATCTACATGTTTTATTAACAATACTGTGATATTTTCTGAAGACTTTCTAAAGTTCATGTAGAAGATGTGTAAAAGTGAAAGCACTCCTCTGCGTGTGCTTGCTCTGTGTTTCCTCGCTGCCTCTTCTGTAACCTGCGGGCTGTTTTATCTCCAGCGCTGGCCTTCTAACAAAGCCTGTCAACAGATGTAATAATTTGTCCCATATCTTTCGCGGCACTGTACACATGACTTTCATTGCGCCTGAGATCGATTAACAAAAATGCAATTACGCAAGCGAAAGACAATATACGTGGCCTCGACCTGCACTCCTTTGAGTAATTACAGGAAATACGCTAAACTAAAAGGACACTCTCGGAAGGCCGGGGTTTAATCTGAGCAACGTGTTCTACCACCTGTTGACTATGATACGAGTGTTTTGTCTGTTCTTCCTGCGCTCTGGTTTCTTTCAGTGCATCACCGAGTGGCATTTTACGAAAGGCAGAAGAAATCCAGCCCATCATCATCATCCTCACCCTGCACCTTTACGGCACTAACAGAAATGTTCCCCCTGGACTAACACGCGACGGGAAATTTTTTACGAGTCTCTAACTTCGTCTAGGGTGGTCTGAAAAAGGCAACGGGTATGGGGACGGATGAACAGAGGACCTACATACTCTTTCTTCAACATTCGTGCAGATTCACATGTCCGGCACGTCCCTGCTTTTGATGACCCCGTGCCTGAGTGATGTCAGCGTAGTGGCCGATAGATTCCTTTCCTCTCAGGCAGCCTTGGCAGGATGTGTAAAGAAAGGGCCGAAAGACAACACCGAGATTAGGCTGCTTTTGTCACGGTTCTGTGGCAGACTTTAAAGGCCTTGGCTCCACTCCCATCTTACAGATTCTTTTTTTTCCTTCGATATCTCTCTCGCTCTATTTTGTTTCTTTTTCTTCCTCTGTTTCTGCATTACCCCCTTTCATGCAAGCAAGGTAAACATATAAGGGGAACTGCTTGTGCACATTATTACAAAGGGGGATGTTTTTTTTTTTTTCAGCTTTTCAAACAGCCGCTTTGTTGCAGAACCATTCTGCCTGTTTGAAAGAAGACAGAAACGCAAACAGAGGACTCATTCTTTGAAAGGAGTGAGCAGGTATTCCCAGGTGTTGCCATCACAGACGCATAGAGTTTCCGTTTCAGCGTGAATCAATGAAGGCGCTCGCTCGCCACTACACGAACGGCTGTTCAATGTCAAAAAGCAAAAAAAAAAAAAAATGAAAAGAGAATGTTGTGGAATGTAGAGTGACTGAGACAATTGAAAAGCACAACTAAGTCTTTGATTATTATAATTTTTTCTCCCTAGTTTGTGATATTACTGATCAGCAGAGAGAGTTAAAAATCATATATCCTGGAAATCCTACTTCATTCATTCATACGCTGTTTGAGCACAGTAGAATCATAAAGAAGAACAGATATGTAAGAAACAAAACATGATAGGGCGTGCTGTTCTGGGACAACAATAAATGCCAGGGGCGTGTGATACAGGTCCTAGCCGGATGTTATTTTTCCATCACAACATATCGTGAAGTTTTGTTCCTCTCATAGAACATAAATTTACCATTCATTACAATTTTAAAGCTTGTTACTGTAAATAGAAAACATTCTACCTATGGTGGAATAACGTCATCACAAGTACAGTTAGACTTTACATATAAATGTAATAATGCTGTTTATGCCCACTAAAGACACCTGGTATTCATTAGTGGTGGTTAGATGGCAAACAAAGCCAACCCTTTTTATTCTTTATAGCAAGATTTCCCATTCATGACAACTGTAAACCGAGATTAAGCCATAAAGTTAGGGGTTTGGCCAATTTGAGTCACAGCTGCATTGAAGGTTTCAAACTGCTAGCTGTCTGCGATGCTTCACTTTAGCTAACCTGCTAACTTTGGAATCGTCATAGTCTATCTAACCACAAGAAATGAGGAGGTTGAGACAGGATGATATACAGAGGTCAATCAAATAAATTAGCATATAATTTTAACACTAACCACTAAAGCATTTTAGCTAAGCTAAAGCGAAGCTCGCTAGCTTGTGAATGGTAGCTGAATTATGGAGGCGGATTCCAAACAACCGCTTGGTTCTGTTCGCTCTTCCCATTCAATTAATGGAGTCAGCTTCTGCTAAGATGGCGATGACCAGGACTCCCACAGTTTCTTTCCACTCGTGAGAAAATCTCTGGGTGATGTCATAGAGGATTTGTCCAGTTGTTGTTTTTTTTTGTTGTTTTTTTTTTTTTACAGTCTACGGGATTCCCTCAATCCCTTGCTTCTGACACCTAAATAGACTTACAACACTATAATAAGACAAGTCGAGCCCCCAAAAAGATTTATCATTTTATTGTCAATGATAAAATGATATTAAATGTAACAAACAAAGTTTTTACCACATAAAAATAGGCCTGACTGTACAAGATTGTCCATACAAAGATAACTAATTACTAACTTTTTTAAACTGCACATATAAATATTTTACACTTAATATATGCTACATAGCTTACATTGCAGCTATAAAAAATAATAAAAATAAAATCATAATCTATCTTGTTTCATTTGGTTCAAAACATTTATGTAATGCCCAATTTCATCACAGAAAGAATGCTAGCAAATAAATTAAATCAACCTGTTAACGTTGAGTGATTTTGAGTAATTCCTAACATAATGCCACCCTAAATGTTCTCACGACTATCAATTGAAACTGTGGAATAAGTGCGTTAATATAATATAGATTCAAAATTCGGCAGTGTGGTCTGCACTTCTACATTTGGGTAATTACAGATAAGACAGGGACGATGGATTGGGATTGAGTTTTAGTCCGATTTTTTAAAGCCCTAGCACAAAAAACCCGAACAAATAAAAATAACCATGGGCTGCCATTACTTGAGCAGTCAAAGGCATTTTACACAGTTTTCATATAGTGGTCAAGCTAATAAAAAGATGTCCAAAAGGCAAACTAGTTAAATCAAAAGGGCCACCTGAGACGAAGGAATTTGTATCGATATCCCGTACCTGAACCTTTATAACAGTTATTGCTAAGTTCTTATGAAAAAAAAAAAAAAACAGGCACTTGTGTTGTTTTTTATCCATTAAGTCAAGATACACTTAAAAAAAGATGCACTTAAATATAACTACATTTGCAAAAGACTGATAATGAAACATTTATGTACCAAAGATGAAAGCCCAACTGATATGTGAAACCCCACAAAATCAGCAAGAACATGTACATACAGACTCTCATGCAGTCAGGTTAGAAGTAAAGGGCTTATTTAAAAAATTGGCCAAAAATCCAAATTTGGCATATGTGGATTAAAAAACAACAACAACAGCAACAAAAAAAACTGACATACAATGACAATCCGGTTGAGGTTGCAGCAACAGAAATATTTTTTTGAGAAACAGAAATAATTTGGTGGTAATGCAAAACGTTCATCTTGGCCATATCCAGTCGATCTGTGAAAGAGCATTAAAGCTGAGTGATCAAAGAGGAGGTGGATCACAAGGCTGAAAAGACCAAGCTCATTGTTCATAAAGAGTTGTAAAAGAGACAGTACATTCACTTTTTCCCCCCCCATTTACCGTGTACATGTTCTGGAACTGACCTGAAAGTGTGTTTAGTTTTGTGTGAAACAATTGCATCTTGCCTATTTTCAATTGAGGCTCATTTTGTGTCATTGTCTCATTTATTCCTTAGCCATGTCTCATGGTTAACTTGGGGAAGTAAACTCTTGATATCCCGTAAAGGAAAGCAGTTTTATATGAAGCAACCTGGCTTACGAGTTTGGAGTAGTGGTGCAGCTTGGCCCGAGCGTTCGCTTTTGCTTAAAGTCGGTTGAATTTCCACAAATCCAAACAAAGCAAAAAGCAACTGCAACTGTTGAGGTCAGTATTGAGGGAAGAACAGGAAGCTCAGACCTTAAACAGGAACCCTGTGGGAAATCAGGAGGCTAACATTGGTAGTGGATGTGCTGGTGTTGGTGCACTTTTCCATCCACGTGTGAATGTGTGTGCGTGTGGATGTCTGTGAAGATCTTTGGGTAGACCTTGGGGCCAAGAAGAAGCTGCTGTTGTTGCTGTTGACTCATGTACTCCTCATAGCTCAAGGAGCCCATGCAGTCCTTATCGGCTCCTGTCATAGGGCGCTCTCGAGGAGGCTGCCGATGGCCGTTGGCCTGGGCGGAGACGATGGCTCCTGAGGAACAGTGCTTTTTCGATTGGCAGAACCACAGGAGGATAGTGCCTAGGATGAAGACTACACCAGCAGGAATGCCAATGATGACGGGCCAGGGAAGCCCAGGAGATGGGACGACAGGGGCATGAGGAAAGAGGCGCTTGGTGTCTGAAACACAATGAGGAGATCAAACTTTAAAATCTTTCGACTGTACATCTGCCTCTGAAATGTTATTGAGAACCGTTTACAGTCCATCCTGTAAAATTCTTACCATCTTGAAATTTTGAAAATTTTCTGAAACCAATGCCTTAAATTTTTAATTCAAGGTTTAAAAGACACTAATTCCTTTATATTAAATCTAAGACAACAGAACAACAGTGATACAGACCAGGCAGAACCGTGAGGAAAGCACTGCGGAAGCTGTAGCCCATAGTGTTGGCACCCAGGCAGATGTACATGCCTGCGTCTTCTTCCTTGGCACGGGTAATGAGCAGCTTGTTGAGGTAGGAGCCGTCGGGCCGTGACCACACCTCCCCGGTGGGCAGCACTACGAAGCGGTGCTCTCCAACCTCAATGGTTGAATTGTACTTGTTCTCATCACCAGGCTCCACTCTCTTCAACCACTGGATAACGGGTTTGACATCGCTGCGTACTTTGCACTGGAAGGATGTGGTGCCGCCGTAGTCTACTGTTGTGTTTACAGGATGCGTACCGGTCAGGATGGGCTTAGAGTTGGTGCGCTCTGTAGGTATAAACAGAATCACTAAATTTAAAATCAGTATTAGGTAGAATGGAGCATCTAAGATGCCATGTTTTGCACAAGCAAGAGCGACTTTCACCTCCCCCTTGCTTGAAGCACGGCTGTGTGGAAACGCGGGTTTGTAAAGTCAGCAGGCACAGCTGGGATTTAATCTATAGCAGATGGTAAATGAGATGGATACAATCTTTCTAGCTCTCTGAACTTACCACCAAACAGTCACCTTGTCATAGTTCCGCACACTAAACCAGTCGAACCACTCAATAGGAGCAAAGCTGTTAATAAAGCCATACGACTCTCCACTAAACAGCAGCTTACTCCCAATAATTACTCAACATCCATTATTCAGCATAAACCGCTACAGAACAATCCGAATTCATCACACATTTATCACAAACTTCATTACACCACTCGTATTCCATTCTGGCTGCTTCATACTGAGCTCATTTTTATGTTCTCAATTTAGGTGACAGAAAAAATAAATCTGTTGTGAACTCAAGCAGGCCTTTAAAAGCCCCTTTGTTTCAGGGCCAAACAAACAAATGAAAAGCAGATACTGCACATTAACCAGGCACCTTTTCTCTGCTAGGTCTATTAAACTGACACATCATGTCTGACACATTCAGAGACGAGCACGGAGGGGAGAATCGGATGACTTACGGATGACTTCCACTTTGTAGGTGGCGTTGATTTCTCCGGCGCGATTAGATACGTGGCAAGTGTATTTGCCGCTGTGCTCCGGCGTAAGGTTTTTCAGGCTGAGCGTCCATTTCTTCTTGCGGCTCTCACCAACCTCCTCAGGTGCGAGTGGTCGGCTATCTTTTAGCCACACAATATCAGGTCTAGGGTTTCCACTGGCTGTGCACTTTAGGCGCACTGAGCTGCCCACTGGCCGAGCTATCACCCGCTTTCTCATCTTAGCCGGCTGGGTGAACCGGGGACGCACTGTAACGACAGAAAAATATGCTTTAGAATCTCAGGAAAAACTAATTTCATGTCCTTTTTATGAGTTGCATGCATTTTGGAAATAATGGAACCTAATACATGATGAAGAAAGGCTAGGGCTGCCTCTAGCAAATTACTAATCCACTTACTGGACTAAAACTGTAATATGAGCAAAATTAAAGTCAACACTGGAAATTAGCTCCTCGACTATCAAAGCCCAATATAATATCCCTATAACGCGTTTTTTTTTAACACTACTCCCAGTGCCAATTCTGCACAAAAAATATCAGCTTATCCCGAGTAAGTGTTTTTGTAGGGCTTAGGGTCTGGGGTTATAGACTTTCTTGAAGGCACCATGTAATTTTTCACAACATTCATGATGTTACAATGCAAATATCTCTCACACAAGGGCTGAAGTGAAGCTCTTGTGGAGGCCAATATTATTGAGCAAAGCGCCACCACATGAGGGCAATTTGACAAAGCAAACAGCAGCTGCTCTGAAGTTTTAGCAGGCCGTTGGTTGCTGGCTGTTTATACTCACAGCAGAGTCCGAACAAACAGCAGGACAGAACACACAATAGTGAACTCGGCCTGTCTCTCTATTGAGTGCAGGCGGTGCTCAGTGGGCGCTAACAGTTCAGACCTGATATCGAATTGGATGGTGGCCGTTGAAGAGGAATGGAATGCTTCCCCCCTTGCATGATACTTAAATAGCCTGCACTTTGGCTTGTCGAATGCAATCGGCAAAGAAAAACCTGAGTCTATAGTTGGAGAAGGGCGCGATACCAGTGTAGGGTAGGACAAGAATGGCTGTGTTATAATCGGTCAAGCTTTTTAGAACTTGACATTTTGATTGAACAGAAAGAAGCAACTGCAGACTATTTCTGTTTATAGCTTAGAAAATTTTCTTTCTTGCATATGGCAAATGATGTGCATCCATGGAAAAAGGGCACTTGCTTATAAATTAAATAAGAACTGAAAAAATTGTAACTAAATTTATGCCTGCTTATTCCCTTGAAACCACATTGTATTTTACAATCGAAAACTGATGCGCAACCTCAAGTCATGGTATACGACTTTAAGCCTAAAAGAGATGCTTATAAAACTCTGGGCAATTTTTTTCTTCATCTTGGGAAGCAATTACAGCTAATAGGGATAAAAAAAATAAATTAAAAAAAAGTTCAAAGTGAAGTTGAGAGCGCTCTAGCACCTTACCCAGTTTTCCTGACAGGTCAGGGGAGAACTCTGCATCTCCCGCTGGTCTGGCACCGTCCTTCCCCATGCTCGAGTCATCTGTGCAGCGAGAAGACAGTCTTTGAAGCTTACATATCAAAGCGCATCTTTGCATTTCAGTCATTCCTGGAGACACCACTGTTTCTGCACTCGTGCAGATTTCATCTTTAACAGAAACGTAAATCTGGCTCAGGATAAGTCGGCCGAAGTGACAAACATGATACAGTAGCTGAGAGCAGCGCCATGGCTGACTTGTGATTCATTTGCCTAAGGGTGCCAAATGAAACTGTAACACTCTGTGTTAGCTAAAAACTATCCGAGATGATTTATGTGCCGAGACCAAGGTGCTTTTAGGAGAAACAATATGATCCGGATTAAATGTTGCTCGCTGCTGCTGTAGGGGAAGGAAACTCTGTCGAAAAGACAGTCAAATTATTCAAGTCAATGCAGTAAAAATAAAGAACATCAAGGCTGTAATTAGTGTGCAGCCAATTCAAAGGCCTCTATTCTTTGGGGTAGTACTTGCAAAACTCTTACGAGTAAGCTTCAAGAGGGATGGAGAGGGAAAAGTGCGAGTGGAAATTCAGGGCTTTTCTGCTCCGGTTACATCCCCCTCCTGCCAGCTCATCCATTCAACACATGACTGGCATTTTCAGAGCTGTCAGCTCTTTGAACCTGTCGGCAGGCTGGTTTGATCTGAGAGTGTACACAGTTTAATGCTGCTGCAGGAGAGCCTCCAACCTGGGCAGAGAAACGACTTGGCCCATTAAGCACCCAGCTTCATTATACTCTCCAAATCCCACTCTTCCCCTTTGCTGCGCCTCATCAGCACATAGCTCTTTTGTTCGGGTTTTATACTCATCGGAACAATTACTCAGAAATTTTTGTTGGATCGATAACAATGGACTCTGGGCTTGGCCCACAGACTCGCTTTAAGCTTAGCACGTATGTTTAGTATCATTCATAAAACTTTTCCTTAAGGCCAGAACAGCAGTTTGAGGCTTTGGTTTAGAACATGTGCCAATTTTTCAAACTTTGCAATAACATATACATCCTTGCAAAAGCTCAGAACTGCTGCGAAACGCCGTCTTTAAGCGGGTTTGATTCAGGGAAAGTGGAGAAAGTGCGCGGGTCTTCAGGTTTCTAAACAAACGTCTGCTTCCTTTTAATTAAGTACAATTGTCACTGCGGTGAGTTACATTTCACACATCCACCAGCCTGCAGTTCTAAGAGTTCTTAGCCATGTGACGGAGTTGTTTGGATAACCTCCTTCTGCGTGTTTGCTTTTACATCTGCTGTAAAAAACATGCCCTGTTCTACAGGAAACCTGAATCCACCGAGCCTTGTTTTTCTCCAAGATTATGTCTGTCAGATGTTTTAATGCTCAGGGGCCCTCAAGGTAAAGAGCTAGCTCGAGTTAGCTAGAACGTAAACGAAGCCAGGAAACTACCTCCCTCTTGTACAATCTAACTTCCTGATTGGCTGTGTTGAGTTCCCAGGGCTAGCTAAACAATGCTGTCCAAATCATTACATAAAAATATCCCTACATATTTTTTTTTTGTTTGTTTGCAGCCACCTATAATTAACACTCTATCAGGGTATTCTGAACGTTAAATATACCGATTATTCGGTCCTGGTCAAGACAGCAATGATAAATGAATGTTTTTTTTTTTTTTTTTTTTGAAGGAGATGTCTTTTTCAGCAGAGGCCTCTAAAGGAGCGTCAGTACGGTGGACTTGTGTTAGCTGTTAGTTTGGCTTTGATTTACTGAATTACAGCATGCAGCTTATGGAAACCATTACTGATTTTGGTGTTACACAGCCTCGTATTAACAGCCAGCTCCGAATGGTGAAAATTTATGAGCCGTGGTCACAGTGGAGACATTGCTACATTACAGACTACAGTCATACTCCGAAATGAATAACAACTGACAAGTTGACAGATTAACTGCCTGTCAAGTGAATTTACGTTCAGCTAGACGAGTGGATCCTTAAAGCGTTTTTTTATTTGAGGCAATGAAACTGTGTTATGTGTTACACCAGAAAGAACACACTGTGATAAAGTGAAGTAGCCCAAACATCACCTCGATACTTTTCTGAAGTCAGGACACATTTTATAATTCAGCTCACCCAATACTGACAGGGTCACAACCTTTTTCTCTTGAGCTTGAAACATCTGTTGGATGGATACGTCATTCAGGGAGAAGAAGAAGAAAAAAAACTTTACAGTTCTAATCCAAATATATGCTCGGCTGGTGACTCTGAAAACCGCCGTTTCCTTTTTAATATTCCCTTCACTTTGATTTTAATAACTTGAGACTATGTCCACAACAACTCGCAAATTAAGATACAAAATGTATAACACGGCACCTGGGGAGTTTCAAAAAAAAAAAAAAAAAAAAGGTTACAAAGCGCTATTGAAATCATTCTCCAAGTTCCTACAAAGGCTCTGACTATGACTTCTTCCATAACGTCACCTTCCTATTGACTCAGAGGCAGCATGATTAGCTACAGTCCTTCTTGCTTTGGCACAAGCCCTGACAGTCTGCCTCCATCCCTGCTACGCTGAGGAGCACGAGACAGCTTTACTAAGGCCTTACTCCGGCAAATAAGGTCTGACCTTGCATTAAGCATTTCCTTTTCTCTTTTAAGGATTACTGGCGCAGAGGGACAAGATAATGACTGTAGTTTATGCGTTTTTTGGCCTCGGGTTTCAGAAATCAAGATTGAATCTAGGAAAAAGGGGAAAGTCAGCAAAATGTTTAGGATTTGTCTCCTAAAGATATTATAGTACATAGTCATCGTGGGGGCCCTGGAGAAAGAAAAACAACAGGAAGTTTTTAGGTTTATGCAACCTTACTTCATAGCGAGACCCATCTGGGATGAAGCAGTTACTGATTGAAGATGGCTGATTTTTTTTTCTGCAATAAAGGCATTAAATGCATTTCAGAAACAGGTCATTGTCTCCTGTTCAAACTGGCAAATGAAAAAAATTGCAGTTCTCCGTGATTCAGCAGGGGACCAAAATCATACATGCATTGCCTTGATTTGGATACATCATCCACCAGACCATTTCAGGGAAGTAGTGGACTGAGGCTACCAAGTACACCCAAGGCCTCAGACACATATCCTTGAGATTACTTCACAAGGAAGTCATGCTGTCTGTTTGTTTGACGTGTCATGCCGGTGGGGGTTTGATCGCAGGCCATCAGTGGTAATTATGGCCACCTGTGCGGGAATACAAGGCGAAGCCTGCATCAGGCGATGTTGGTTTCGACTGGTCCATGTACCACACCACTAGTGTGCTTGTTTCATCCTTATGCCCAATAATTTGCCCCGATAATTTGTAATTTGATCATTTCAGATCTGACAACATTTTCCAGCCTTGGAAAACATCTGTATAGGAGACATACAGACGGACAGATATACATACATACAGACATTTTTCTGAGCCTGGTTTTGGGACCTTCAATGTTTGAAACACAAAGATATCATTGAAAGAATGAGCTCTGCCCAAACCTCTTTTATTTATACAGTATAAATTCCAAGAAGATGACACTTTACCACTATCCTTCCAGCTTGTAAAACTAGCTGGGGAGGTCTTAACTAAATTCTAGTAATTTCAAATAAACTTGGTTGTTTTCTTTGATAAATCCAGGCCAGTAATTTGATGATCTGAAACTATGACTTTTCTTTTGCCAGAAAGTGTACCTGAACAGATGTGCCAACATCACACGACACATGTCTAAATGCTTGACTGGTTCACTTGATTTGTGCATTTCACTACACTTTCTAATAACGGCCTTAGCCAGCATTGCATTGGCCACTTAAAGGCATTTCGCTCTCCTTAAAACCCTTCCCAGGGTAATGGAGGACCACATGCTGATGCTCTCACAGCAGTGTTTAAGAAAGCAACAACATGTCATCACTAGACGGCCATGCTGTCTGAAGCCTCAGCGAAAATCCACGGCAGTATCAAACGTTAGTGAGACACGTATGGTAACAGAGACTGCCTTTTATGTTTATACTCGTCTTCTTTCAATTTCTTTAGCACTGTGACATCCAGTTATCTTTCCCATACTTACAATATTCCCTTTTATATGCATCTATTATTACAGAATACAGGATTTAACAGCGTAGTCAGCGAGCATGTGGAAATTGGGTAGTAAATGTCGACTTTGATATATTTTAGTGGTTTACACTCCATGAGTTAAGTATCATGTTCTGCACACATCCGCAGTAAAAGTTCCCGATTGGCTCGCTCTTTGCGAAGCTCGGCACGCAGCGGCACTTGGAAAGCACATTTTCTTCATGCCTTTGTTCGGCGGCTGCTTTATGTCATGTTCGCACTTCATTTTTACATGGTGAAATATTAAAACAGGGATTTTTCTAAAGATGGGTATTTATGGGATGCTGAACAGAAGTGACTATACGGACAAACTCCACAATCCTGGAGAGTTCAGGCGGTTATGGGTGCTGTGTGTATAAAGCAGGGGGAGCTTGAATTCAAGTTCAAAAGTTAAATGGTGTCTAATCATTTTTTCCCCCCAAAAAAATTTCTGATTCACAACATTTTCTAAACATTCTGAACGAAAACAAGTACTAAACACAGACACAAAAGTCATAGTACTGAAGTCATTGTGCTGAATATCAGGTGCGTCATAAACCCATTTGGCATAAAGCAGGAGGAGATTGGTGGCATTTCTAGGCGCTGGACGCTGCCCACCTGCTTTCGCGGACCCCCCCTCCCCTTTACCCTCTCGCCCCAGCTGCCCGCCTGTAACTCTAGTCAACATCAAGGAGAGGATGGAGCTTTACTGAATTAACATATCTCGGATATTGATTGCAGCGAGCTTCCTTTGAAACGGACACCTTCGCCTCGGCACGCTGAACTCACTTGCTCGTTCTGAACAAATTGTTTAGGAATAAGAACGATGCCTGAGAAGGTAATTTTGAATGTGTCAGTTTCACACTGAGCGAAATTAATTTGTGAAACTTTAACTTCATCAAATGCTAATTTTTTTTAAAAAAAGACCCGTCACAAATCTAAATGAAATAGGTAAACCATTAAAAAAGCACCCCACACAATGTTTCTTTAAGGATTTTTTTTTTGTAAATCAAGTAATGTTATGCTATACTTTGAAAGATTAAACTATTCTGTAATGTTTTATAGTCACTGTTTAGAGAACCTGCACTAAAACTCCTAATTTTACATCATTTAGTTTAATTTCAGTTCTTGGCAAACCCAAGATTGTGATTCATGGGTTACAACCTGTAGAAGTCTGTAAGGAGTTTGAGCTACTCCAACATTTTAATCAACAATACAAACACTATTAAAAAAAAAAAAAAAGAAAAAAAGATTTTTGCATATTAAGACCATGCCAATGAAAACAGCTTTGCAAAGGAATCATGAGTGAGCAGCTCCAGAGAAAGTACTATAAAGAAGTCTGAAGCTGGTAATACCCGATACATTCCGTCAACAGATATTTTCATCGGTGCTGTGCGGGGGCACCCCGTGTTCACATTTGAAGATGACAGAAGGAGTTGAGAGAAGGGGAGCTCGTGCCAATACACTGCGAGGCACTTTCTGTCTGACAATCAGCAACACATGTCTAAAGACTTACTCACACTCCTGAATCATCTGGCCCATTCTTATATTGTACCGGTCTCAAAAGTTACACAGGGATTGACAAAATTCAAGGGTTTAGACACCACATCAAAGCCTCCCCCCCCCCCCCCCCCCAACAAAAAAAAAGGAAATGTCGGCTACGCTGGTTCACCACAGTGGTATATCGTAATCTTTGTTACAACGCACTATGAAGTTGTGTTGGTTATGGACTTACTACAATCCCGGAAAAGGTGGAAAAATATTTTCTACCCGGGCCTCGATTAAACAACTCTTGCAGGCGCAAAAAACAGCAGGGTTCATTTTCAAAGTTCAGAGCTTATTATTTACCGAATTGATAAAAAACTTGTATATATTGAATATAAAATCTGTAATTAAGACTAGCCTCTATCAAAATAAAACATTAAAATAAAACTATACTGATGTGTTTCCAAGGGGTTAAATTGTCGACCTGCATCAAGCAAAGAAAAATATTGAGGAGATTGCTGAAATTAGTGGTATTAGGTTAAGAAGTGTCCAACACATTGTTAAAATCTGGAAGGATAGTGCTGAACCATCAGTCAGAGAAAAATAAAAAAAAATTTTTTTTTTTGCTTCTTGGTCCTGTCTGGTCATTGGTCTGTTCCCAATACACCTGTTCGAATGACCGTGATTTGAAATCACTTTGCATTGTAAAAATTGACAGTAGAAATCACAGCTATGTTTAAAAGTGAAAATAAGAGCATGTCCACACAGACAATGGGAAAAGAAATCACAGTATTGGGACAAAACCGTTGTGTCCATAGGTAAATGACTCCAAAAAAAAAAAAAAAAAAAGACAGTAAAGATTGGACTTTGGAACAATGGAGTTTGGAGCCATGAGTTTAGATTAGCCCTATTCCAGAATGATGAGTGCATCAGGGTAACCCTGCGTTCACAAGTCAAAGTTCACTCTCGCCGCCCTGCCGCTGACGCCTGTCGCCGCGCTTCGCCACTCTGACGTAGACCGAATGCCTTTCTTGTATTTAAAGGGGCCGCAAAGCAATCAAGCTTGGTCTTATGGAGACTGACCAAAATGTGGAAGAAAACAAGAAATTGATTGATAGAAAGAACTGTATTGTAGCAATAAACAAATTATAAAGCATTTGTATGGTGTGGCTTCTGTTCATTGTGAATTGCTAGTCTAATTTAATATTTTTTTATTATTATATTATATTTCTTATTATCTTGTCCACGCATAATTTTTTTTTTAATTAATGTCCCTGTACACAAACAGGGACATGTCATAAATAACCGGGAAACCCGCTACCGCAATAATTAACTTCTTCTCCATTCTGCTTGGGAACTAATGTCGCCGGAACAAAAGTTTACAGGACTGCGTTCCGCGGAATCCGCTCAAGCGGAGGAATTCTACTTTTTTATTGGTTGCCGCTCAACCGCGTCATAGCTCATTACCATAAAGTTGAGCTGATTTCAACTCCCTTCGCCGCTCTCACCGCGCCGCTCTTCACCGCTCTTCGCCCTCCCATTGAAAATGAATGACTTCCGGCCATTTTGACACTCTCGCCGCGTTCGGTGTGAACGCAGGGTAAGGAGAGAAGCACATGAAGCGAAGAACATACTGTATCAGGCATAGTAGCCACTGTACAGTACAAGCCTCTGGAATTGATGCAACTCTGATGATTCTGTTGCATAAGGTTGTTGAAAAAAAATGGCATGGGGGAATACATGCTGCAAATCAAAATTAAAGATGATCCAACATAATATTCATATGTGCGACTATTTTTTCCAGCCGCGCAGTGTAAAACAGTTTGTAAAAAGAGACAAAAAGCCTAATTTTTGGAACACATTAAGAAACCATGAGGTTGAATGAAGTATGAAGCATTAGATATGAGGCGGGATGCAAGTGTTTATTCAGAGCAAATCTTTAATTGCACAAGGCTCAGAAATACAAGAGTAACTCGTACGAGTCTTGTACGAAAAGATGCGAAAAGATGCGAACAGGTGTATTGGGAACAGACCAATGACCAGACAGGAACCACGTCAGTAGTTGGATTAGTGACTAGAAGTGTGATTGTGTAGGGTGTACTCCCACCACATACCCAGGGCTCTTGTGATAGGCACAGGATCCACCATAATCCTGACCAGGATAGCAGGTTACGGAAAATGAATGAATAAATAAATGGTGTGTATTTAACATTTATGTCTGAAAAGCGTACAAAAGTGTATAAAAATGCACCTCAAGCATATCAAAATGTCTGTGCTACATTACAACTTCTCCTTCTGTTACTTCAATCGAAGGCATGTACAGTACACTTGTAAGAACATCACATCTGCCTTATACAGTTTATAATAACTGTTTTTGATTATTCTACATCATGATCAAAGCGACCATACCATTAGAGATTTTCTAAAGGAACAAACACAACAACAAATCAGCTCCCAGGGAAAAAAACAAAAAAAACAAAAAAACAGGGACGGTCATACTAAACAAAGCGCTGTGAGACTTCAAAGGCAGTCCTCTGATGAGGCAGTGTCTTCTCCTCAAACGCATCTGAACTAATTGGTGCGTCTATTCTTCCTGACCACACTTCACTTGTTTCCTTTTATACAGGTTGCACCACGGTGCAGTCGGGGCTCGATAATCAGCAACCGCCCAAAGAAAGAATAGCGAGGGAGCTGCACAAAGACCACCTCTAATGAGAGAGGATTCCTCTGCTGTACCAGTCACCCAGCACCACCGAGTAAAAGCTATTATATGTCGTTAAAAGGGTGGAAACTCGGGGTAGGTGTGTGGATGTGGGGCTCAAAAGGATATAGGCGCCACCCTCTGTGTCGGCCCCCTAGTACCTCCTCAGGGAACAATGGAGGAACAAGCTTAATCCTGGCCAGCATATAATGAGCTATAAGCTTTCTTTTCAGAGCGAAAATGCTCTCGCTTCTTTGGCCGCTAATCAGGGACAAAATGCCCCTATGCCTTTCAGCGCCGCAAATCCTCATTCCTTTGCAGGTTCCTCCTTCTCTTGTTTTGCGTTTTCAAGTGTCCAAGGTTGAAGAGGAGGAGAGCTTAAGGTCCATGAGAATGGTCAGGCATCTGGACGCATGGAAGCTTTATGTTCAAGTGGGCCTTTTGAGGCTGCCCAAAGAGATACACAAGTTGTTCTGCATTCAAGACAAAGAAGAGCATGAAGCAAATACAGAGCTTTTATACTTTTTTTTTTTTTTTCATCTCTCTTTCAAACAACCCCAAATCTTATATCTAACGTAGGTATGGTCAGGACTTCCATCAATCACAAATATGCTTTAACCTGGATGTCTTTAAGAATCGGTTATTCTCATTTCACCTAAAATACCTAAAGTGACCCAAAGAGCAAACTTCAAAGAGCCGTGCATTAATTTTTGTTGCATGTACTACTTTGTTGCCCTCTTGTCGAAATGTCAGAGCAATAATCTGTTAAAGGTAGATGACATTTAACTGGCTTTAAGGCGAAAGTTTTGTGGGCTGGCAAAATTAAACGTTTCGCAAACCAAACTCAGTTTGCAGTTATGCTCCCACTGGCGCGGCCAGACCTCTTACAGATGAAACTACTGACTTCCCAATTTATCGTGAAGAGGCAATTAGGTGTTACAAATTAACAAAGCATTCCAACCAGTCGGGAGGATTTTCAACAAGCAACAGGTAATGCGAAACAAGCCTTAGTGTGTAAAGGACATGTGAAGAGTGTTTAAAATAAATAAATAAATAACCACCACCACTACTACACTACTGTTTGTTTTTAGTCTTTGCCAGATGACTAACATGCATATGAAAGCTCATCCTCATACTATGCATGATTCACCTTCAGTCAATTCCTTCACATTTACTTTGCTTCAAAGCAAACCTGATGACATTCATATTCAACTCTTCCTTTCCTACATGAATCATAGTGGACACACCTAGCCAAGAAGCATTTTGCAAATTCCTGGCCTGCAGATTAGACTTCACCTCCTGTCTCCTCCATCTCTTGCTAGACGATGAAACCATGCAGAACTGCGATATGGGTTGTGTTGAGACTCTGCCTCCCCCTGTTAGAGCCTTCATAAACAAGCAGGCGTGAAATGTAATCCCCTGCCTTATACATTTGGCCGGTCCTAGCCGCTTGAGCGCTTTGTTTGCATTTTCCCCCTTTTTCCGGATCTTTGAGTGGCTCCCTTTGCCAGTGCCTTTGAAACTCAAGCTTGCCCCCACCTGTAGAAGGACGAACACTATGTTTACATTATTGTGTGCTTAAAATGGCATCTTCATTTCCTCTGCCTTGTTTCCGGATGAGTCGGTCAGTAACAATACAAAAGAGGGAGGATCTGTTTGTCTTGTGGTGGTGGTGGTGCTTTGATGGGAAAAAAAAAAAAAAAATCCTGGATCATACCCAAGTTTATTCTGATTCACAAATGAAATGTTGATTCACCGGTGCTGAATATAAGGATCAGAATACATGAACTGTTTGGATGGAGACCTGGAGCACTTGTTAATCTTTTCTTTTTTTTTTTTCCTGAGGTTTGTCTGTAGCATATTTTGGAGGAGTGAAAATCAGTGCAAGTTTATTTATGATAAGGTCTGTCTGGTGAGTCTGTATCAAAGAAAAAAGGGATTGAGTAGAACATTGTAATGCTGTAACTTAATAGCCTTTGAAATCTTTACCGTAAAAAGTCATACATTTTTACATTTGAAGGTCAGCCAGGTCTTTGCTTGTTTTCTGTTTTCATAAGCTACTATTTCTCGCTCTGGTAAAAGGGAGTGGAAAAGAGCCATGCTTTGCAGAAAAACATGGAAAACCTTCTGTTTTTGAATGACAAAGTTGGTGAAACAATAGGTTAAAAAAAAAAAAAAAGTAAAAAGGGCATTCTGTGTTCTGTCGCTTTTCCTGCTTTTTATTCTGCAGTCCTGATCCATCTTGGCCTTGCTTCACCAAGCGTGTCACTCAGTCTCTGGCAGACCCTGATGGCAGGCAGGCCAGTGGACACATGACCACTGAAGCTGAGCAAAGTACAAACGAAGACAAATCTACTGAGAAGCCTGCCATAACAGGTTGGTTAGCACATGAAAGGAGGGCAAAAGGAGGGCTTTGTATTTCTTTTTTACGCCCATTTCCTCTGTTCTTCCCAATTCCGGGACATCCTCTACTTTAACCAACAGAGTTTCGATTTCTTTCTCTAAAGTAGAACCTCAATCTCTGCTTTGCACCGAAGATGGTTAATGCCAAAGAAAACCATTGTACAGGAGATACTCCAATTTTATGGCAATTAAACCAAGCGTATTGTGTAACTCAACACTGGATATCTCATTGCTGTCCTCCATGAATTTAATTCCCCTGAACTGCTTTGAAATTGGTTTAATATATAATCGGAAATTTCTAAGGGGGCCTGCGAAGGTCACCAGATTCTGCCCCAAGACAGCTGTGGAATCTGACACTTGTGTCAAGGAGTGCGTGGAGAAAAGAGATTAAGGAGAGCGCAGGCGGACTTTCTCATTCTCGTCACGTTCATCGACCCAACAGTGCAGAAGGACAACTTTCTTTTAAGTTCTCCTCAAAACATTGCTGTGATGAATGCCGTGAAACATGAGCTTTCGGCATGTTTCGACTTTGTTGAGCATTCCGTGCAGAACGAGAGAAGAAAAAAAAAAAAATACAGCCCTGGTGTACGGTCTCACAAAATTGCTTCCAAAGATATCATGTTAGAAATTGTGGGGTTTCCGGCAGCCCGGCGCATTCTGTCTCAACAGCCAGGAGAGAAGGAGAGTGTCGGTTTTGAAATGTCAGGTCTGTTTTTACAGTTCGTGTAAATCTCTCATTCGGTTTTGGAAGACTTGAAATAATTACATTCCAGGAAAAAACATTTCCCAAACCTACTCCATTTCAAGCACCAGTAAGAAAAATAGATAAGGATATCAACCAAGTACAGAAGTATTGATAAAGCCTTCTGTCAATGGGTTGATAAGATCAGAATGTAGAATATCTGACCTTATAATATCTTATCGTTCTGTATTTTAATAGTCTGCCCCCCCGCACCCCAAACCACAAAAAAATAAAATTAATGTCTATGCACAAAAGCATTCAATTTCACTGCAAAAAAAAAGAAAAAGAAAAACTTCACTAAGGTGTATAGAAATTGGTCAACTTGCTCTTGCAGACTGACCACCTCGGGGCATCTCAGGGAAGTCTTAAGGGAAGCACTGCATACAGATCAGCAGATATCTCAAGCTTCAGTTTTCCTGGATTAAGATCACTACCAGATGTTGGCTGAGCAGCAGCTTGTAAGGCCCAAACAAGCTCCACAAATCACTATAAATCACCAGGGACTTCTCTGTAGCTTCCTACATGTCTTAATTTTGCAATTACTTCAAGTCACGTCTGCACCGAGTTCACAAACAAAGAGTAAATTTGTCTTAGCTGCATTGTTCTGTTTTAGTAGCCAGTTTATATTGGCAAGAGCCAACAAAAGCAACACGAACCATTACTGTAACAGTCTTTTTCTCAAACCGTATCATATAATGACTCTCTCTGCTGGCCACTCTCAAGGCTACCTTTACTTTCAATAGTTCAGCCAGTGGTGCAGTTTCCTCATCTGGTATAATAACACAAACCTTTATCTCCAGTTAGCCTAAAAACCAGACTCTAAAAATATATGAATGCTGGACGAAGGCATTCGTAAATAAACGGTTATTTTTGTGGTGTGGGGAAAAATAAATCTGTCATCAAATGTGGATAATGTGAACTAGTGGGTGTAGGGAGTGAGAGTGGAAAAAGAAACAGATCACATTGGAGGACAGGGATCAGTGTGGAGTTGGGACCTATAAGAGGAACGAGTGGTTCCCAGAGCCAGCGCTGCCAGAGACGGACGGATGCTAATGTCTTTCCCATCTGGCTCGAAGAAGGGCAAGGCTACTAATGAGTCCTATCAACACTGGTCCTGTCCTCGCTGGGACATTTGATCACCAAGCCATAAAACACAGAGTGAACTAAACAGGCAGTCCCAGTACTTCAAAAACACATAAATAATAATAATACAAGAAGGTTAAATCTAAGACCCTGTACATATGTATACAAATTATTTCAGAAACTGTTTTAGTCCCCTGTGAAAACCCTTAAAAATATGTTTTTCAAAAACATCCTTCAAGGTGGAGAAATTTATAATGTGAATGTTTTCAGGTTTCACATGGACAAGAGACTGATATCTTCCCCACCCACCGTCTCATGTGTTCCGGGCATACTTATGCTAACAAAAAAGCAAAATTCAGTTTTTATTATTACGGAATTTTATTTATAATGATAGCATACGATATGCGATCAAACCGAAGCAGTAATTCCACCTCATTGGCGGACCACATAAATCTTTGTTTGACGTTCGAGATTTTCCATGTTTCTACTTAAATTTATTTTTGTTTTGACAAATATTTATAAATATCTATTACCCCCTCTTTAATCCTAGGTGTTTTTGTTTAAAAACATAATAGAAATCCTCTGATCATATCAAGTCTTAGTATTTCATAAATGCAACCTGAAACAAACAACATATAACTTTTTTTTCACCATTATTTAACAAAAAACAAAACAAAAAAAAAAAGTCTTCATACGCTGCATCCAAAGAACCAGATTTTCTTTTTTCAGTGTAGTCTTGTGGAATAGTTCCTGTACCTGACCAGTTTCAGAATTACCAGAATCATTCAATCATAAAAAATAAAAAAAATCTATCCTAAGGCATGAACCAGTGAGAAACAGGTACAGATGATCAGGACGGTGATTAGTATACTGCTGATGCTGAATTCTGAGTGGTTGCAACAGACGAGAGGGAAAATGAGGTTGCTGCTCAGTTTGTTACTAAACAACCAATTTTTAAATTGTATCATCTTTAGGCACTTTGCAGCCCGTCACAGTAAAACATTTGTTTCCTATACATTTCATTTAATTATTAGTACTGTGAAAAAGTCTTGAGCCACCCCTCATTTCTTTATGTTAAATTAAATGACATTATATAGACTAAATAAAGAAATGTCGATGATTGACTTTGTGGTTCTGAAAGCTGTACTCTAACATGTGGTTTAAGAAGTGGCAAGGAAGAGGTGATTGCTAAAACTAATTATCCTAATAAAACAAATGGGGAAAAAATGAGGAATGAAGAAACAGGATTCACTTAATATTCTTCCTGTTATGAACAAATGTCACTGCATTATGAAAGCTGGGCCCGACTTGAGTGCACATGCAAACAGATGAGCTTTTGTGTGGTAAAAATATAATAAAAAAGGAAAAGAAAGCTGAAAATACTATTCTGAATGAAATGCAATTTAAGAGCAAGTGGAGACATGCGAGTGGTAATTTAAAAAAGGTGTCGATGTTCGTCTTGTGAGTGAGAACGTGAAAATATCAAAGGACAAACGCTTGCGGTTCAGGTGCGGTCTGAACTAATTACCGAGACCACCCACAGGACTGGAGGACGGCACGGATCGACTTCCACCTCCACATTCATGGTTTATTACTCGAATATGGTTCAATAGTTGAAAATGTGGCAGCACTTTACTTTTTTAAATGCCTTATATGTAACCAAATGCACAAGCTCCATAACTGCCAAAGTAATGCGTCATCCTAGAACAATATTATTATAAGTGTGCATGAAAGTTTGTGGCTCCTATGGAATTATCTGGATTTTTACGAGTGGCTCCTAAAATGTTATCCTAATCCTTAGAATAAAAAAAATAAAATAAAAAAAAAAGTCAGCCCTATTTAACTAAACACAAAAGAAGCTCATATTTAAAATAGGATAGATCTAAAATTATACCTTTTGGTGGAGGCATCTGCTGATCATGTGATCAGACTGGCAAGGAGATAATGAGATAATTCCCCTAAAAGCTGTTTCCATTCATTTCAATTTTAAAAGACGGTTTGACTCGATGTCCTGAGTCCAAGCCAATCTAAAATCTAAAAAATATTTTATTCATTTATTTATTTATTTTTTTTCTGAGGGAGGCAATTGATTTGATTTGCCTTTTTTGGCTCATGGTCATGTTGCATTACATCAACTTTTAGATAATCCTAGATTTAGTTATTGTTTTCCTGTGACAACTTGGAATTCATTAGTCCTTCGGTTATTCCAGGTCCTTTAGGTCATGTTTTTGTAAATCAAAACCACATCATTATTCTGACTCCATTATTCGTTTTGTTTCTGTGCATGCATCAAAAAGAAGTAGTAGTTCAACCTTGAAATCTAATTCAGCATCACTCTTGGTGCATGTGGTTTTTTTTTTTCCTTATGGTAGATTGGACGCAGGATAAAGAAATGCCTGGAGATCAAGGCTACTACTGTCTGTCTTTGCATTAATTTGTGTCAGACAAAAAGATGTATTGTTTGCCAGTAAATGCATTTCAATGTAATAAAAAAAAACCTAAATCAATGGTTTGGTGCAGCAAAGTGGAGTTAACTAAAACTGTTTACTTTGAGAAAGGTCAAGTTTCAATTACGACATCTTTTAATAAATGTTTAACTCCGATAAATATGATGTAATGCAAAGGGTGCACAAACTTTTCCCCTCACAGTGTAATTGAAACTTTAATTACAGATACAAAAGGAGTACACTCTATTATCCAAAAAGTTAATTATGTTGCAGCAATGCAGATACAGATACAGAGCAAGGGCTTCAACTGACGCTCACATTAGAAAAACAAAGAAAGTCAGATTCAGTGAGAGTCTGAGAGAGTTCTGTGCATGGAAATGCTTTGTTGACCAGAGAGATCAGACGAGAACAGCAAGACATCAAACCTTGAGGCGGATATGCTACAACAGCAAAAGATTCTGATCTTTGACATAAACTCTAAGCTCTATAAAGCTCTTGACTTGTGCTGCTTCCACATGAATGCCCGGTTGGAAATTTGCACAAATAAGCATGTTCCTATTAAAGTGACCATTGAGAGAAAATTCTAATATTCTAATATAAAGCCTTTTTAAAAAATTAGAATAAGAATAACTTTTAGAAAAAAACTTTAATCATAACAGTTGTAAACCCATCTTGGATTCTTAATATTGACTCTACTAACTGTGTGTTAAATATCCATCCACCTCTACCCCTAACCTGGTCTTAACTTTTTTTCTGTTTGTGAAGGAGCAACTTTCTTTATACGGACCAGCCAAATGTTCACACAAGGTCGAAACTGTCACATATTACTATCATTACGGGACATTTGGTGCGCATAATGAGATACCCCATCCTTCTCCACCCTTCCCACCCCACTCCACACTCACACACCCACGTGCACACAATGGTGCTACAAAGACATTATGAAATGAGTTAAGAGTTCAAGGGCCCTGGCTAACCAGCATGGTGGAGACAATAATGGTGCATCAAAGCCATCCTGGTTCAACATGGGCGCCCAGGCACAGCGGGTGCAGCTGCTCAGCTGAAGTCATCGCCGCAGCTGCCCCCAAAACCTCCGATCCATTAGGGGCTCCTTTGGGGGGGCGGGGGTGATCCTAAAAGCCTTACAAGTCGCTTTATACAATGAGTTTTAGGTAGGGGCTTCTTGTTATTGAACCTTAACACAACCTTTTTATTGATTGATTGATTTCTTTTGTTTATTGTTTTAATCCTTATTAGCTATAAAACCATGTTCCTGTTGTAATAGAGAAAGGTATTTGTTTTTAATGCGATGGACTTTTAGAAAACGGGACAGAAAGTTTCTCTTCGTGGAGAACACTAAAAGATGGCTAATGATCTACTGTATCGCGCACCACAAACAGTCTATTCACTAGTGAGGATGTGCTCAATACCCACGATTCATCCCCCCCTTTTGTCTTACATTACACCAGGCTTATTCGAGAAGAAAATAAAAGGATAATTAACTCAGCCTGGCTAATATAAAACTGACCCTGATAGAGGCCCACGGCAAGGCTCTCCATTTAGACTTGGCGCTGCTTTCCATGGACATTTTCCGCTCCCTCAAATTAGAGCGTATTCAGTCCAGGAGATAGCGCAGATCACCGTAAAACCCCCCTAAACAAACCACAGTCCTGTTTATCCTATAGTATTGACTAGATTCTTTGTGTTTGTGATAATTTTATGAGGCTGAAAAATGGCTCTCCGTGTTTCAGCACCGGGGCTTTTCTTCGGAATAAAATGGCATGTTTCAAATCTCTCTCATCAAGGATCAGGGTTCAAGGAGTCAAGAATTCTGAGAGAAGGCTTAGAGGATCACAAGACGTGCGCTGGTTCTCTGCGGGGAGCGAGGCCTTGATTAATTGGGCAGCAGCCAGTTTGCTCATGTGACACTTTCTTGCCGCTGTTCCAGAACAGAAAAGCTCATCGAGTGGACGTCACACCTGAGCAACGACTGGATCAGGCTGGACGTAATGATTACAGAAAGCTCGATCGAGTCTTTTAATAATGATTGCGCTTATTAACAGGATTAAGTTAGTTCTGGTTGGCTGAAACAGTGAGGTTGTGATGAGAAAATACAGATAAACAAAGTGCGCTTAAATAATAGCATTGACTTTTTTTTTTTCTCCTTAAAATGGTAATGTTAAAATAAGCTGGAGGGTATAAGCAGTTCAAAATCTGCCTTTTATTATACCAGAAAAATAACAAAAATGTCTATTAATTAAATTTACGAGGGCCAGATGGCATTCCATTTATGGAAATGTAATGTTATAAGTTAAAACCTTGGCCATTTTATTTAAAGAACGTGATTTTTATACCATGCGCATGTACTGTACTCGAACACGATCAAAAGACTCACCGATCACAATGAGTGTGTAGTTGATGTTGACGCTGCCGAAACCGTTGGTGGCTTTACAGTTGAAGGTTCCGGCATCCTCGGCCTCTACTTCTTTTATGCGCAGTGCTTGATGCGTGACCCTGAAGCGCATCCATCCGCTGTGGATGTTGCGACCATCTTTGCTCCACATGATGAGGGGCGGCGGGTCACCCTCGACTGGACACTGGAGCTTCATGGTGCGTCCGATCCGCACCGTTTGTCGATGCACCACCTTCTCGGAGACACGAGGCGGACCTGAGAACAGATGTCAAACTGAGCGTCATTGATTATCGCCTGTTAACAGCTGCAAAATTTCATAAAAGTTTTTTTGAGATTCAGTTTTTTTTTTTTTTTTTAAACAACAATGCCTAAATGTCATAGTCCTGTATCTCTCTTTACTGTCTCTGACAAATGGCATCATCGAATTTGTTAGTCTTCTGGAAACAGTACCCTCTTCTCAGTCTTAACCTACTGTTGACAGATTGCTGCAACCTGAGAATGTCAGTGATGTGGTTAACATAAATATCCAGGACTGCATCGTTAAAACCCCTGCCTGTTTTCATTTTCGAATGCATTACATCCGTGTGCTCCGACCGGCGCACCAGATCTTACGAGTGTTGAGCTAGGCTTAGTTTTAAGTAGCCTTGGCTCGGCTCAGTGAAAGAGGTTTCCCCTGGCCCACGCACAGCCTTGCTTACTCCCTGTTAAAAAACTCAAGGCAGGAAATTGATAGTGTCACTGTTTATGTCTGCAGGGAAATTGTAACCACAGTCCCTTGTCAGCCAGCCATGTCTTCCTGGCTTGCTGTTCTACGGAGGCAGCGCCGTTTGCGCACTTCTTAGCTGGTGGCTCCTCTGTGGTAATAAAGGTCAAAACCAGTAAATACTGTCTACAATCGCCTGGTGGGGGCGAGGGTCACTTTTAGTGCTTGTTTACCCAAGGTTAATGCCTTACTCTGTCTGATACTAGATGTTTGACAGAATAAGTTCACTTTTTTGCTTTTTTCACGCTGTGCCTTATATGAATTGAAACTGAAATGAAACGATTCTGTGTTTACATCCAAAAGACGGAAAAATGTCCTCGGAAGATGTTAAAGCAATAATTAGTTGATTCAAGCAATCGCAATAATTTTAATTAATCTATACGGACAGCACTGAAAGAAAAGAACAACACTGTGGGGCCCCACGGCAAGGTGAGTGAGGTACCGCTCAAGTTAACGAGTGTGACCTGGCCACATCACACTACTGTTTCTCACAGGAGGAAGTGGGTAGCTGACATTTTGACAAATGGAGCCTCGGAGTGTGAAAAAGAAATTAGTCACGGGCGGGAATCTGATGTAACCCTCCTCTCCTCTCCGCTTCTCTCTTTCACTCGGCAAATGGCTTTCTCATCAGACACAAACCTCAAGTAAACCTTCCTGGTGCGCCGTTCCCCCAGATTGAATTCTCATTCTCCCTGGAAGGCTGTACACCCACTCTTGAGGCAGATTTACGAGCGTTTCGCTCCCGGCCTTCTGTTCGGGAAAGGCTCGTGGGTCCGACCCAAGGCTTCTCCTCCGTATTGGGGGCCCAGGGGCTGACAGCGTGGCGCGTTTCACAGATCAGAGGTGCGCAGATGAAAACAAAAAAGGCCCCCACACTTTCACGAGCCGATTCCAATCCTCTTCTTCGGGCTCCGTCCCAGCACAGCGGCGATTAATGGACAAACCAGCGTACAGCTGTCTGGAGCTACCCGTGGCCCTTTTATTCCCCTCGCGAATGGAATGTGAGACAGAAATATCAGGAGTGCATGACAGGATGAAGTTTTTTATGGTGCCAGAGTAAATCAAGCAAATCAATGAGTCTGTGGGGAGATAAACAAATACATCAAACCCAGTCAAACGCTGTATTGTGGAGATGTGTATGTGTGTGTGTGTGTGTATGTGTGGAAGGAATTAAGGTTGAGCAGGGAGGGGAAGAACCGAAGAGCCGAGTCTTTTAAAGGCAATCTGTTTTGTCCATTTAACCTAAACACATTCCCTTCTGCTGCGACTTGACTGCGCTACAGCCTGCAGCACAATACATTAGCAGGCGTCTCTTTCCATTTGGCCTTCCGCGCTGGGGATCCGTCTTAAAGATGCAGCCTCCCATATCTCCTTTAGCCTTTTATGGCCTGCTGGCTTAAGGTAGCCAAACATGCATGTCTGGAATGTCCACTAATGGCAGGAAAAAAGAAAGGCCAGAATCCAGCAAGAGGCCAACATAAGTAGCATTTCACCCTTTCAACTCTGAAACTCAAAGATCCTTGCCAGAACTTTCTATATCTCCTGTAATAAAAGTCTGGCCTTAAAAAAAAAAACATCTTAATGTAGCAGTAAGCCAGAAAGATAGAGCTATTTGTTCCTAAAGAAATCGAATGAAAAATAATTTTGTTGGCAACACTGTGATCACCGGAGATACACCGCAGCTCAGAAGTACATTTGATTAAATGACCCGCAAAGTGCCAGTTTTTTCCCCACGTCCATGAAGAGACATGTGGCAAGGAAGACATCCTTCACCTTGGCTCAAATTCCTCTGGCTTTCCCACCCCCCCACCCAAAAAAAATAAAAAAAATGCGCTGTTGCATTGCCAAAAAAAAAAAATCACTAAATTATTATTATGAAAATATTACTTGCCACTTTTAATTAATAATAGGCAATTTGGACTGTTCTGATACCTATCCAAATAAATTCACATTTCCAGTGAACAGCCCACAAGCTCCTCAGCTAAACTCTTACATAAGAGGTACACAAGATTCCTACATGGCAAAGCATTACACCGGATCCTGAAGAAGTTACATGCTTGAAGTCTCATCTTAAAGCTGAAGCAATTCCAACAAATCCGTGGTGTTTTTCTGCATGCATGGCATGCACGTCAGGCAAAATGCAAGCGGGAGTGTAAATCGGTTCCACCTATGATCTATGATACGCTTTCGAACCATCTGGATTTGCCTGCTATGATTTCCCAGGCTGACACAATAGACCGGGGATTACAGGAGCGCTCTTGCATCTGCAACCCTGCTGAAATGAAACCCAAGCTGAAGTGTGTGGGTCAGTAGGGACAAATCACCTTTATATGTTTCCCGTTATGATTGTTTCCTTGACGCCCATCGGTTGCAGCGTCCGGAGAATTCGCTCGACCCATAAATACTTGTACACTTCAGGCCCTGGTGACTTTGAGGATCCAAATATGTCCTAAACACCCTGTTCTGTAAGCTTCAGTTACTCCAAATGGTTTACCAATGTGGGCCAAAGGTGGTGAGAAGCCAAAATCAAGTCGGGTGCAAAGCAAACGTCTCCTGAAAAGTATGCAAGACCGAGTATGTACTGCATCTCCCTCCAGGAAGTGTTGGAATGAGGTGTTTCTGGGACGGTTCTGTGAGCCAACAGCTACATGGTCGAATCCCAATTAGACCACCGTGGAGTTCGCCAAGCGTTTGGGCTCTTCTCTTCATACACACTCCATTTCAAATAAATGCGATGCACTAGAGACCAAAACTGGTCATTACAATGAGTGGGACCAGCTATGGTTTATAGGCAGATTAAGACGTCTATTAATCTGACATTTAAAAATGCACGAGCAGAGCAGATGAAAAATGAAAATGATCCTTGTCAGTAGAGAACAAAAATAAACTCACAAGATACAAATAGTATTTTCTGGAGTTCTCTGCAGAGTCTATAATTCCTGGCCTACTGTCATAATATATTAAGAACCATTTCCAAAAATGCATTCTAGGGAACATCAGTCCAGATCTTGGTTTAGATGAGTCACATTTCTGGGCTTAGAAAATGTGTGTGCTCGGTCTCCAGCTCCATCGGAGCGCTCCCTAATCGCTTGCTCTCATTTTCTCCGTCCTGAGTTGGCCGCGTTTCTGCCACCGCCTCAGGTGACAAGTCCGATTGATAACAATATGCCATTTACACACGCCGCACTCGATTCCTCCAGACAGGTAAAGAGCGCCCATTTCCCCTGCTGTCAATAGGTCAATTGCTACCAATTGCTAAGCATGACAGTTAACACTACCCTGAGGCAAATGGCTGGATATGTTTATACTAGTCTCTCTTCTTAAGACACCTTTCATTGTATTAATGGGTTTTAATGGCAATTAGCTTATAAAAAAAAGGTATGTTTATTACCTCAGGCATGTTTCTCTTCTCTATCGAAACAATACGTGATCTTTGATCTGACGTAAAAAAAAAAGTTACAGGAGTGGCTAAAAAATTAAGAGTTTGTTAAATGTCAGCGTCAGCGTAATGCATTAGTGAACTATAATAAAGTGTTTTAAAGTGAATTGATTTTTCATAAGATCCTTCACTTAGTCAAAGAAGAGAAAAGTCCAAATCATTATTGAGACTCGTCAGCCTAGAGCACGCCTCTATTATAAACAATAACCACCATAGGCCACGCCTCTATGACCTAGACTAGCCAGTATAGACCACGCCTCCATACCTGAGACTAATCAGCACAGCCTCCATTAATGAAAATCAAGAAGAAAAAAAAAAGCTTTATAAAATAAAGGTTTCAAGAAAGGTTTATATACAGTAAAAAAAAAAAAAAAAAGCCTGCAGCTGAAAGATGAACTTCTGAGGCATCCTGAGCTTTAGCACAGACTCCATTGTTACAAAGTGTTTTTTTAAGGCGGTTGAGTGGTGGGAAAAGTGTGGTTTGGCTCGTGGCTCTCTCTGCCACTACTCCTCAGAGGCACACACTGTTCTGGGAATCTCTGGACCAGAAGCCAGTAGCGCTGGGCGCTGAGCGGATCAAGTTGCCACGCTGGCCTGTCAGCAAATTCCTCAAAGCTTTTAAAGTTCCATTTGCTTTTCTGCCTTTTTGAGAGGCAGGGGAATGTATGTGGATCGAGACCACAGATTTACTCATTCTTCTAAAACATTTCTGCGGTATTTCTTACAGTGCTGAAAATGGATGGATGGGTCGTGACTGATTGAGACGCTGTTTTGTTTACCAGGTGAAGAGTAGGTTTCGTTTCTACAACGTTGGCTCTGAATCGTACTTATCCTTTTACAGATTTCTCTATTTTACCAAGAGGTTCAGTAGTGATGCAAGTTTCCCTGTAGACGTGCAAAGCCAGACAATACGTCAGACATGCCTGAAGGAGGGTGTTAAGTCATATAATTGTGTTTACATGAACGCACGTCGACTCATGAATGCATCACACTGATCAACTGAGGGGAAACGGAAACAAGGCAAAGCTGATCATCCTTCACCTGAAGCTCACTTTTCTCACAAAATCAGATGTAGATAGTAAAAAACTATTCGTACTGTGACATGCATTTCTGAATTGACTAACAATACCTACATAAGAATCCCATTAGCATTAGGGATGCAACCGAATACAAATACATTGTTTAGAACTGAACAGAACAGACAGAATACAAATATAAAATACAAAGCTCGAAATAAAAAGATATAAACAGGGAAAATCTTACCGGAAAGTTTACAAGGCATCTTAACAATAATACCTTTTGATTTTTTTTTTTTTACAGACGTAAACAAACAAAATGGTTGAGTCCAAATCCACTTTGAGCTTAAATCCAAATACAGGTTAAGAAATATTTGCAGCACTAAACAGACAGACAGCGGCTTTACACCAACTGATTTTCTAAATGGTTATGCATCATGCTGCACAATTAATTACATACAAATCGAAGCTGCAATATGGACCTGTACAATAATTTCATCGCAGAAGGCTAACATGTGCGTTATACGCCAAAATATGCGCGAAAACAGTCCTGAAACTCGCGCATGTGCGCTTGTCAACATGGCATCGCTCCAGACACGCGTGTTCCCAGTAGTGAAAAGGAAGTTGTGTTGTGCAGTTGTTGTTGAAAACGGGTCTCTCGACGGAGGAAAAAGTAGTCATTGTTGAGTATTATTTCCGCTCAGACTGAAGTGGTCGTGAATGGGGACGGAGTTTAAAAGAGGTGGCAGAACATTTCCTTCCCGTACCCGTACTACTGCCTTGATCTTACTGTACATTCCCGATACCTACTTGTGGGGAATGTTAAAGGACAGCGTGTTCAACTGCGAGGATCCGCAAAGAACTGTGCCTGTATTACGTGACCAAACCATCTCCTTTTGCAGGAGTCTGAGCAACCTTTATTCTGGGAACCCGATTTGAGAATCTGCATGAACGATATGAACACCTTCACGTATACCGTCGTAAATCAACACGCTAATAGTGTTTCTTTCAGGAGAAATAATCTCACAGAGGACAACAGGGGAATATCGTTCGTCTTTTCATTTCAGTACTGTATATTTTGGGGCAATCTGTATTACAACCTTTTAGTCTGAAATTTATGAAGAGGTTTAAAAAAAAAAATTCTTTTTTTAAGGATAATAAATAAATAAATAAATAAATAGATAAATAATGCTTTTGAGGTGAGAAATAAATATTGGCAAACATTCTCTTAATGCGATCATTGGTGCCATTATTTATTGTTAGTTAGGATAAATACATTTGAAAAAAAAAAAAAAAAAGTGCATTTAATAGTTACGTATCGCAGTTGAAATCACAGTCACAGTATGTCAAAATAATCACAATGTGATTTTTTTTATTATTTTTTATTAAATCATCCAGCCAGGATTTAAAGCTGTGCTTAATTTTAAAATCATTAATAAATCACAAATGAATCCCATACCGTGACCGTTGTCCACAACGGTCCAAAAAACAAACATGTCAGCTGTAATTATGACTTTAATAAGAATGGTAATCCAAACATACCGTGGTGGCCAAAAAAAAAAAAAAAAAAAAAATGTAATGACGTTCTCAAATTTTGTAAATAATAACAGCCATGATAATAAGAACAATTTGTTATTTTATGGAATAAATTGAAGCAATATTTATTATGAAGTCATTTATTCTTCAAAACCTGTTAGATCAGGCTGTGCTTAGAGTCAAACAGAAGACTGCAGGACTCTCACTCACTCACTCACTCACTGCTTCCTATACAGATATTTGCCAGAGAAGTACGCAATTCACTCGAGAATTGCCTAGTTTTACTCGGTTTTGTCCGGACGTAGACACCCCTGGCTTCGGAAAATGTCCTGCCATGTATTTATTCCATCCATTTAATCACCCAGCTGATTCTAATTAGCACGACCCTTTAGCCAGTTAGGCTCGAACTAATTAGTGACATCACCTGTTTTGTGTAAAGGGAGAACGATGATACATGGCATATGATGACTTAATGCCTTTAGCCAACATTGTAGATTCCTAGGGAAAAAATAATCACACTGTCACAGCATGCATCAGCACTAATCACGTCTGACTGGCATCTCGTCTGATCTACGCCTAACCCACAAGCCATGACGTCTAGAGTAAGCACAAACCTTGTTTTTTTTTTTATATATATAAAACACAGCTTCATAGTATGTTTGAGGTATGTGTAGGTGCATAATATAACACTTGTCTTAAAACAGACGGAAAATCAGATTCCAAAACTGATTAGAAAGCAGTCCAATATAAGCTTTTGAAATGAAAATGTCATGCAGGAAATGTACGTTCTGCGATGTGTTAGCGTAATAGAACTTGTCAAGAAAATGAAAGACTAGTCCTGACATCATCAAAGCTACCAACCTGACTTAGTCCAGATTTCCTTTATCCTAAAAGACGTAAACTTTCGTTCTATCTTGCATAATAGACACAGGTTCGCTGGAAACAAAGAATCGTCTGTTCTTCCGAATTAACTCTGACCATAAACGTCTTGTACAGCACCTGTGTTTTTTGGTAAGAATGTGAATTAAATAAATAAATAAATAAATAAGAGGTTATAAAGTCTGGGATGCGGTGCACAGTGTGAAGCCATGAAAAATAGTTTCAAAGGCATTGTTTTTTTTTTTGTTTTTTTTAAGCTGACAAGCCAAAAACCTAGAGGAGTTTTTTAATGGACAACATACTTGCAGAGGTTATAAAGATTTTTACGGGAACTCTATGGATGAGAAACGTGGGTCTGGATGACAATTATCTAGATGTATTGGAGCAAAAAAATTAAAATAAAGATCAGTGCTGGAAAACCAGTGGAAAGATGAAGTGTTAAATCACACAACTTGGGTTGCTCGTGGCTCCTGCAGGGGTTTTATTTTTCACCGAAAAATCATCAAAATGATTTCGTGTTGATCCAGGAGCGACGTTCACCTTGAGCGGACTCGACGATAGCGGCGTCAGAGATGAGGATTTGGACTCGGGTAAGAGAAATTCCAGCGTTCTAGCCTGGATGGTGTGTGTGTGTGTGAGACTGTACGGTCGGTAAGTTCTATCTCTGGTTTGTACAAGTGAGAACAAAATGGACAAAAGAACTCTGTTAAGGCAGTACACGCAAACTGTAGAGGAAACATCCTTCTATCATGCAAATATACTATGTCGGTGAAACACGTGTGCATGTGAGCCCTTTGGCAGTCCGGAGGCTAATTCCACTCGGCCGCTCAGACAAACAACTCACACAGGCACGGAATGTGGGGCATGAGTACATCACACACACACACACACACACACACACACACACACACACACACACACACACACACACACACGCTTGTCTGACTATCCTTGTAAAGACATAAGAATGCAGCTATAGAATACTACACCTGACTCTAAATAAATCTCTAAGTTTCTTAAAAAAAAAAAAAAATTAAGGCAGGCTTTCCAGTTGGCCCCCACAAAATTCAGTCCAAACTGTCAGATATTTCTATCCTTGTCCAAGGTCCCCACCAAAATATAAACACACACACACACGCCACGTCTAGCACACAACAAAAGGCCTATAAATGGTCTCCTGTTGCACCGCAGACTGCACACTCATCTTCTGCATCGCCGTCCTGGACCCTTTTACAACCCTAAACTTGTGAACTGTTACAGTATTGTTAGCAACAACTCTGTTTGAAATCAGCACGACGACGACGATGATGAATAGCAGCGCTCACGTGGCCTGTAGTTGCCTTTCGTTTAAATTATGGCCCGAGGTTATGACAGAGGTCAAGGTGAGGATTAGGATAAATGGCAGAAAAACGGGAGCGATGACAAGAGTTTGGAGGAGCCGGAAAAAGTCTTTAAGTAGACGCCGTGTGCTAATGGAAAAAGAAAAGCTAAGAGTGGACGCCATGTGTCGGTGCACTCAAATTTCAAAACGGGTAAATGTCATGTCAGAGAGAGAGAGAAAGAGAGAGAGAGAGAGAGAGAAACAGAAAGGGAGAAACTCGCAGATGAAATGTATATTAAAAGCTAAATTACGACAACGAACAAACAGTCTGGCATGCCGAACGCGGGCCGTATCTCCAAGCTAATGTTTAACCGCAGCTGCCTCCTGTGCGCTGATAAAAACTGGTGTGTGTTCGGCTGCTCACGCTGCTTATCTGGCGTGCACACCATTACGTCTCGTCCTGATAGGTGGCTAGCACCTGCAATAGCTCTCTATTGTAATCAACTGTCAATATTTGATTACTCGACACCCTGCGTTTGCCCTACGGAAATTAAACGCGGGTTAAGTGGAAGGCCTCAGCTGCTTATACAGCCGTGCTTTATCTGTGCTTAAGTAACAACCTTGAGATAAACAGGAGTTTGTTTGTGCCAAAGTTTCTTGAGGAGGTACGAGATAAGACTGTGATACTCAAGGTCTTAGGAATGGGCCGTAATTTCGAAAATAAGGAAACTATTATGATAATGTAAAAATCAAGACATCCCTTCACCACTTGCTGAGGTTTTTTCTCTTTTTTTTTTCTTTTTTTTCCACTCCAACTCAGTTGAAAGCATTTACATTAACTTTTTTATGCATTACAGCAAAAACCTTAGAGGAAGAAAACAGGACCTAAATTAAAGTAAATAATAAGCCGTTCAAGCGAATAATTATGTTCATATTATGTTAATATTTTTAACACAAAGTGTCTTAACCAGCCAATGACTGCACACAATACAACAACAGGACAACCCTTGGCACATTTTACTTATGTTCAGGACATTAGTGTGGAATAAACCATCATTAATCAAGACATATGTGTAATCTGCTATATATATATATATATATATATATATAAAATTTGGTAATATTACACAGCTGACTATATATATTTATATAAGCTAGCATTTCATTACATAGTAGCAAAATACATTTACTTATATTGAATATTTACATTCTATTTTACTTCTAATTAATTTAAAAGAACACTACACTGCCTGGTCAACAAAAATCATTTAAAAAGAATTCTATTACCACCCTGCTTCAAGCAAATTAAGCATTAAAATAACTGGAATTGGCTTAAAACCAGAATGGATCGTGCTGAACCATCAACTTCTTAGAAGAAATGTGTCCGGAAAAATAACGGGTGGGGGTCACTTGAACATTTGGTGAAGTTCCATCCTAAATCATAATAATAATATAAATAAGGAACTAAATCATAAAAAAAAAGGTAAAAAAAAAAAGAAAGAAATCATAGTGAAAGTAAAGGCATTTCCATACACACACAAAATGATGAGCACCCACAGGATTGGGACTAAACAGCGGTGTGTTCATAAGAAAACCACTTTTCTGACTCATCAGAAAAAAAAAAAAGGGCTTCGATTTGCTGGAGAGCATAAAGATTAGACTCAAGTGGTCATGTGGTCATGCCTAAACTTAAGGTCATGTGGCCTGACGAGTCCGGATCGACCCTATTCCAGAGTGATGGGTGTGTCAGGGTAAGGAGGGAAGCACATGAAGCGATGCACCAGTCATGCGTGGTGGCCACTGTATGAGCCTCTGCGGCGGCGTTATGGTCTGGTGTCAGTCAGCTGATGACCTGAATGACCAGGTTATCACATCTATTATGTGTTTTTTTTTTTTATCCAGGACTGAAATTGTGAAAGAGTGGTTCTGGGAGCATGTGGAATCATTTTCAAAGCGAAAGGCTTTGGAGTGTGTGGCTGTTTTTTTTGTTTGTTTTCTAGGCAGCGTAGATGGTCAGAGTCAGGCAGCAGAACTTGGTTAAGAAAAATGGGGCAGTTACTTATAATATTAAATCGACTTAATAAAATGTACTTTTCACATCAAACCATTCATTAAGAAAAGCTTGAATATGTTGTAAAGTAGCCCATTTTTGACCCTGTTTTTTACCATTTTTTTTTTTTTTACCTTTACTTATGGCAGTTTCAGTACTTTCGGTTTTTACTATCAAGACTTTTTTTTTTTTTTTGGTATTTTTTTCCCACCCTTGTTTATTGCTGTGGTTGTGTTGAACATGAGGGGGATGTGAAGCGCAGCCGGGGGCGCTTTTGATTTTCTAATTTTGTTTCAGTGGTGAAACTCACAACCCGCCATTATCAAAGTGATTATGTCTAGAATTAATGTCAAAACGGAATGTAATGGCAATTTTCATAAAATGGATGGAAAAACTAACACAAAAATAAAGGACTCTCATCTGGATTAACAGCCAAATTACATAACAAGGTAATTTTTTTCCAAAATACTTTGTAAAATTAATCTGTCCTGAGGGCAGGCGAATATTTTTTCCCCTCCCCCCACAAAAAAAATGTTTGAGAACCGCCGTCCTGTTTTAATCCTGAGAAACTCTTGCAGCTAAAGCTGCTGTTGCACTGCAGGCCTTGATGACTTTGGGGCAACTATTAAAAACGCATTCCCTCTTAACAATAGGCAGCTAGGCATGACCCGACAACTTAATCCAATACAATTAGCCTTAGCCTTCAATGCTACCTCGGGCTAGACTGGAGAAAGTGATTTGCTGCTGCACGTAAGACTTTCAGCTGCCATTCATGCCCTCTGCCGGAATCTTTCTTCTTTCTTTTTCCTTTATCCTGCTCCTTTACTACTTCGCTCTTTCAGCCTCCCACATTCCATGCCGTGCCTCAGCCATGACTAACTCAATTTGCTCTGCGCAGGTCTCTGTCAGAAAAGGTTTCGTCCACACGTTCCAGAGACGACTGCTGGAGACCAAAGACACGCTGTGCCGAGCTGGCTGGTGGAAACAAACGGACATCTAATCCTGAGGTATAATGTTGACTGGGACATTTGGTCATTCAGGCTTGAATTTGTAACTAAAGTTATTAGCCTGGTCATGGGGAGGGCCGGGGGAACGTTTCAGCCTAAGCTCTTGAAATCACAAGTTGGCAGCTGTGCATAGAGCGATGACGTCTTGACACTTGGGCTGTACGCCAGGTGCAACCTTATGTATATGTTCCTGATGCATCCTTTAAAATGTTTAGAGGCGTACTGTTTTTTTTTTTTTTTTTTTTTAAATGGGAAGCGGATAATGGCAAGGTGATGCATTCGTATTTTTGAGGTAGGCATTTACAGCCCATGGTTTCCGTAAGCGGCCCGGGATATGTGAGGTACCTGGATAAAATTACACATGTAGCACTTCCATCAGAGCTCCGCCTGGCTCCCAGCCCCCGGTTTCGCCTCGTATTCATCGTGGCGCCACGGGAGAAGAATACCCTGACCCGAGAGCCGAGGCCAGGCCCTACAAAGTGTCCATTGAAAGTCGCACCACTCACGTGGCCAGCAATCCTGCGAGATTGTCTCTAATGAATCAGTCGTCATGGCACTTGTACCTGTCAGTGCATGCTGAATGTCGCCCTTTTTACAGTCATTCACCCTCCTGCAGCCGTCAAAAACGGGGGTCACACGTTCACTCTTCCTTCAATCTTCTGCCCCTACAACCCATTGCTTTCTTGTCTCCCTTTCCTCTCGAAGTATGATGATCATGCCTGAGCAAGCGAGCCAGGAAATGGCTAAGCCCTTGTATTTAAAAGTCACCTAGTAGTAAAATGGAACTGGGCCATATCATTGTCTCAGTTAGGTCTTTGACTTGCATTTCTTGAGTTTACGGTTTTGTTCATATTTATACCTCATGCTTTGTTTTTAAACTTTAATAAACCATCATCTGCACTTGCGTCCTGACTCTCCTGCATATGCGACAGGCCGTATATCCGATTTTGATTACACTGAAAAAGTGTACCATATTCTGGAATAATACATTTATATATATTTTTTTGCAGGATTTATTAGCAGTCCAATTGTCAAGGGACTTTTGAGGAACTTTATCTATCTAAATCATCTCATTGCATCTGTGAGCAACACAATTGTTTATGTCAAAACAACAAAATTGGTGTACTTTACGCTCTTCTAAAAAAAAAAAAGCACAAGCCATCTTGCTTTCTACTCCTATACTGATTCAAGCAAACTAACCGTTTTGTCAGGTACATTTATTCTCATGTCATCTCCGAGAAAGAAAAAACCCAAGGAGAGACTTCTTTTCAAATGAAGTTACACTTGTCTCAAACTTGTTTGAGCAGACAATGATTTCGAGGTTGCGTAATTGACACTGGCACGTGTTGGAAGAGCGCTCATCTCATCTCAGGCCAGATCTTTCATGGGGATGAGAGACATACTAGAGTCAGCAGCAGATGAGGACTCCCACAGGTGCAAGTGCATTCATTCCGGAGCCTTCTTTCCCGGCACTGGCGGATAGAAAGGACTGTCCGATTTCTGCGGATGCCATTTGTGTGGTGTGTGCGTTTCCCATGGCCAAAGTATAAGCTCCGTGTTTGTGGACTGGTAAAGCTGAGCCAGTGCCAGAACTATGCGGCTCTCACACTCATGCTTGCCATCTCGTCGGATTCCCAGGGGCCCGAGCCACTCCCGCAACTCTCACACACTTTACACATTCCAACTGCTGGGCTCTGACCTCAACAGCTGGCTATGCTTTTCAATAGGACGACGGAGGAAAAAATAAATAAATAAAAGGGACTGACAGTTGAGGTCCGCCATGCCTCACCGTGACCGGTACTGAGAAATAAATAAATAAACCAATTAATAAATAAATGAATAAACAACCCTGATGCAGAGCTTCAAGTGTTAAACAGAAAAGCGTTTTTTTTTTCAAAGAAAGACACCATTAAAACAATTACAAACAGGTGGCTTGGCATTGTTAGCGCACGTATACATGCATGAAAAAGGAAAAACACCTGGTGGACAGAAAAGTGGTTTTCAACCCTCTGGTTTGTGACGCCGTGGAAATCTGCACCAGATGATCAAGGTTAATCGGCGTTGCTATGCATGTGGTCTGAGGATGTACAGAGTTCCTATGGCCTTGAAAAGCATATGCTAGAATGCATAGAATAATACGAATAATCGCATCATGGGGTTTACGCAGAAAAAAAAAAAAGACAGCGCGGTATTACCAGGGGCAGCAGATTACGCTTCCGAAAACATGCTGTGAGTAGTCGAGAGGGCATGCCGCGAGCGCTCCCCGATACCAAAAGCATGAGGGCATGAGTGTGTGTGCAGAACGTTTTACTGGCGGGTGTGTAAAATGTGTAGGAAACATCTTTTTTTTTTTTTTTTGATTTTTCCCCGATTTTCTCCCTAATTTAGTCGTGTCCAATTCCTCCCCGTCACTAGGGGGCTCCCACATTAAGGCTACTACTACCACTCAGCCGGGAGGGCCGAAGACTATCACGTGTTTCCTCCGAACCACGTGACGCCAGCCGACCGCATCTTTTCGAACTGCTCGCTCGCGCACCGTTGGGGGCGGCGTAACACACTCGGAGGACAGCGCTATCCGCTCCCTCCATTGCGCGAGCTCACAGACGCCCCTGACTGGCTGTAGAGCTGTGATTAATGTGGGAGCACTATGTACCTCTCATCCCTCCCCTCTGAGAGAGCTCGGCCAATCAGCTCTCTCTAGACCTCCGGCTGCGAGAGGTTACAGCACCACCCGGGATTCGAACTAGGGAAACATCTTTCATCTTACATCTTATATGTAAACTGGCATCAGCCAGTTCAGCCAAAATAATTCAAACCACCTATTTTATAATTGAAGCATTAAAATAATACGGATATCATTTAAACACATACTGTAATACTTTGGCTGTTTACTAACATCATAGTTGAAACCACAGAAGGTTCTTCTTACTGTTATGGCATTCGGGCTGAAATTAAGTACCTGCCTAGATTAAACTCAATCAATTCGACTCAACTGGTGTAAAAATGATTAAACAACAGTTAGTTCTGACCGAGTGATCTGATTGGATGAGACGCATTCCACCGGGGGTGATGTACCACATATCCCCTGATCAAGGACTCTACTTGGTGTGTGGACCAAGTTATTGGACCCCCTACACTGTGCATTTGAAGCCATTCGAGATTCAACCATGGAAGTTGGCTGAAAATTTTTTTTTTTTAATTTACGTTTCTCAGGACTGTCCGTTACCTCCAGGATTTATTCTCCTTACCTTTTGCCTACATTGCACCTGTAAGAATTGAAAATTACCGTCACCCCTGTTGATTACAATAACTGCTGGTTGTTAACTGTCAGTCACCAGCTCTACCAAGTCACGTCGTAGAATTCTATGTGTTGGCAGAGCAAACTAGTTAAATAAAGCATCGAATCAAACAAATATGTTCGAAATGATCTGCTGATAATAAATAATCTTGTGCAGATAAAACGTCCAGCCTCCAGCTCTGCTTTAAAAGGCTCCCAAGCGCTTTGAAGGATACGTACTGCTTAATTTGGTTAACTGGTTAATTTTTTTTTTTTATCTAGAACATCATCCACAATCGTGTTTTCAATATATTTAGTTGACGTCCTCTCCCACAACTGTTTGGCTCTTGCTGCGCGTTTCCCTTTTTGTTCCAAGGAACTAAATGAAAGTTGAAGCGCATATATCAAATGCAGATAGCGTTTCTTTATTCACTGCAACTTTGGCTCGCATCAGCAGCTCGCAGCTGCATTCGTGTCTCAATTAAATAAAACCACAACGGACGTTTCCATATAAAAGGCCTGACATGTTTTCGCAAAGACAAATCGACAAGTTGCCGAAGTCCTTTACGTTAAACACTTGCTGCGTATATTTTCCAGCAGAGGCCTGGAAGTCATATAGTTGAGTCCAAAGGCCCATCTGATCCAAGATCCAAAGGAAGAGAAAGAGAAAAAAAAAAGAAAAAAAAAAAACCTTTGTAAACGACTGTGTGTCAACAGGGAGTGCGTTAAGGGGGAAGCAAGCGTAAGAGGTAAAGGCCATCAATCATGTGCTTGCCTTGTTTTGTTTGAGGCTGGCGTGGCATTCTCTCTCTCTCTCTCACTGCTGAGCACTCCACCAGCACATGACATATACACAGCTGCTGGAAGCGAGCAGGCCCTGACACAAACTGACATGCCGAATCCCAAAGAAAACAAGAAAAGCTGTCTCCAGTTGGACGATGCCTTTTCAACATCTCATTTGTATCTCACCCAAAAGAACAGCTGGGAAAGCGGGGGCTGGAGGAGGAGGAGGAGGAGGCGAAAGAGCGAGACAACGATAGGAGAATCGTCGATATCAGAAAACCAGGACACACAGGCGTACGCCAGGGGAGATCTGACATGTTATTGTAAGACCTCTGGTGAAGGGGTCAGGCATGTGACCTAACCTGGCCCACTCTCTGGTTGTCTGCTCTGACCTACGACCTCTTCCGCAGAGGACTGGCCAAACACAGACCACCAGCCCACAACAATGAGCCATTGACACGTCAGGGCTTAACAGCAATTCCTGTACAATGGTAAAGGAGAGAGAGCGGCAGTGAGTGAGGCAGAGGAATGTTTGTAAGTAAGAGCGGAGGAGTTGCTGTGAAAGCTCGAGTTTTTTTCATGATGTATTCATCTGCAATTCTAGTTATTTTCGATGATTTATTTATAGTTGTTTAACAATCACGAAATATGGACCTGTGCAATTATTTAATCGGGAAAGGCTGCAATTTCCTTTATGCAATATACACACACGGTCTGGAGTTTTTCAATAAATGACATTTTTGTTTACCCTTTATGAATTTTTTTGAGATCATAAATACAACATTAGCAGACTTCCTCGTAATGACATCATTTGTGCCATGAACTCTAGATAAAAATCACAATCGCAATCTTTGTCAAAATACCAGCTATGTGATGTTTTTTTTGGTCAAATCGTGTAGCCCTAAGTTGAACCGTGACAAAAAAGATTTGGTGAAATGTCCTGACAAGCGGCCTGTCTTTCTTCTGAGAGAGAAGAACGTCCCCCGGAGAGCAACATGATCCAGTACCAGCATCATTCCATCATGAGGCAACAAGTCCAGCGGAGGAAGCCTTCATCCGTTCAAAAGTCCTGACGGACCTCCATCAGCCATCAAAAGACCTCGCCATATGTCTCTCCACTCAGACTAGCTTTTAATGGCTGCTTAAAGCCTGTGCCCCACACTTCCATTTATTCCAAATGACTTCCCAAACTCATAATCCTCACAGCCTTATCTGTCTCCTGTTGCGGTGTTTTTTTTTTTTTTTTCCGCAAAACCTCGGTGTAGCAAACAAGATTTCTATCTGTTAATGTTTTTCCGCTTCATTACTGAAGAATGTCCCTTGCAGTCCATTGCTAATGAGAGTAGGTGCCACAAACACAGCCCTTATGTAAACAGCATTTGGCCTCTCTATAACTGCTTTATTGGGGCCAATTTACAGCAGCCTTTCCTATTGCCTTCCTCGCCGAGTTTCACATTATTTCTCTCGGCTTCCTAGGCCTACCGGGGGGGGGGGTGGATCTTGACACGCTCTACTTTCACCCGCTCATTTGCATTATATAGCAGGGATTTCCTTAGTGCTCAATGGTGCGAGAAACACATTAGTGCTTAAACGCAATATTTCTTGCGAAACGAATTCCCATTCTCGTTCCTTCTATTTACTGCGATGACATTTCTAGCTTAGCGTTTCTCAAATCGTTACTACAGACAAATCCGTCCGTTAATCATGTAAACCTCTGTAGTGTAGAACATTACCAGGCTGAGACAAGCCACTACTACTTCGTCAGACTGGAAATGAAAAATGTAAAGCGCAGAACGTAATGCTCAGCTTTCTGGATCACATTGTTTTGACAAACAAACCTTAAAGCAAAGCTCTGGAGATAAATGAGGCCTGCCAAGTGTGACACCATGTTTCTTAAACACGCTTAAATGACCCCCCCCTCCTGAGGGAGGGAGGGAGGGAGGGAAAGCGAAAGGTCGGAAATAGGGGTGAACAAATGTCTACCTCTGTGTCAGGCTTTCACCATTTCACTCTATTTATTTATTCATTTCGATTCTTGGCAATTCTTTTTTCCCCCCTTTTTTGTCCGTCCCATTTCAGCATGATCTGCACGACTGGAAGTTTATTTATTTGATTGAGTGCTCTGCTAAGCCTGTGATTTGTATCTCCTTAAAACATTTGCTTCAAGGGTGGTCGAGATCAGTGTAAACAAAACAACTGGCGCCTTCGAACACGCTCGAAATCTCTTGTTCAGTTTCTCGCCCCTGCCCTCCGGCTCTTTCTGTGTGGGGAAAATTAATGACCGCGTGTCCAAATAGGCCTCAAATTCTGAATAGAATAGAGCAGAACTGGGCTTTAAATGATTACCAACACACCGTGTTCGATTGTCACAACACAAACAAGCCAAAGAAACGTGTCCTGCTTTAAAGACTTCGCCTCGAAGCAGTGCTCGATTTATTGCGGTGTGAACAAATTGCTAGAATTCCATGTGGGTCTTTTAAACATGCTTCTGGGGTGTTGGGCCAAAATGTGACTCAGTTGGGATTTGGATGCACACACTGCGCACGCAAACTCACGCTAACAGGAATAGCGAGTGGATGGAGTCAGAGTCTAATTCGCCCGGCTCGAGGATGCTCGAGTCCGGAAGCGTTGCGTAAGCTGAAGTTTTTTTTTTTTTCGCGAGCGTCTAACGGGAGCCGGGAGCGAACCGAGCTTCCGCGTGCGAACGGAAAATGTTAGTCATCTGCAACGATGTGCATCAGTGTTCATGTAGCGGCAATAAATTTGAATAAAATGTATCATTTAATCAAAAGCTTGGCAACAATGCTTGACAGGAAGCAACAATGCTTTTCACTAAGCAACCCAGTCACGTGGTTAGCTTATCATTAAACATTAATCCTACAGGATACGAATTAAAGGAAGGAAATAACCTTTATCACCTTTATAACATGCTAATCAGTAGAGATGGAGGATCAAAAATTGTTCAGTTACATATGGACATCAAAATCTTTTTCTTTTTATACATGTTTGCATTTGAGACGTTCATATGTTGCAGGTCCTCTATCATCCTACAGGTTTAAACTATAAACTATTCACACATTGCCAGGCAGCACAGCATCCTGTGTGAATAGAAATCGAACCTGCTCCTAGGTATCGTGATGATATTGTATCGGGTCTTCCCTGGTGATTCCCATCCATACTGTACTAATCAGCCTCAAATAAGTACATACAGTAAATACAGTTTGCATGCAACAAAAGAACTAATAGCCAAACCACAACTTAAAATGAAATACCGCGCAATGATTTCCTTTCCCTTATTCAGTATTAATGCACTTAACCACTACTTAAACCATCACAGGACTGAGCAGAACCCGGGAGCTTTGACTTGCTACCTAGTAAATCTAATATATCATATCTACTATTAAGACACATAGCCAGGCCATTCATTAAGTTGAAAAGTTATAGCTCATGCTTTATAAATATACATTAAGTCAGACTTAGCTTTAGATTCGAAGTTACAACAAACAGATGCTATTAACTAAAGTTATGTGTCAAATTAAAACTTTACTTTTAGTCCATTCATCTTGTATACCCCTTGTCCAGTGTGCAGGATAACCAGGGCCTGGTGCTTATCCCAGGAGACTTTGGGCATGAGGTGGAGTACACCTTGGACAAGTTGACAGTCCACCACAGGGTGCACAAACACGCACACAGTAAGGGCTAATCTGTATGTCTTTGGACTGTGGGGGAAACCCTCTATGCAAAGGGAGAAAATTCAAACTCCATGCACACAGACTCGAAGCAGGAATAGAACACTCGACCCTGGAGTTGCGAGGCCACAGTGCTAACTACTAATCCTCCATGCCGCCAATTAGGAAGTATAGTTTTCTTGCTTTTCTTGTTAAAAAAAAAAAAAAAAAAAAACTTTTCATTAAATCCCTGACAGCAAATCTGCTCATCCAGAGGTAAGATTTGAAGCTCTGTGGAATATAGGAACTGTTCTATCTAAGGCCTTCAATTGAAAATGTCAAGAAATATTTTTGCTTCAGCATGCATGACCGTGTGAGAATTTGTGAAAACAATAAAACCAAAAATATCCAGAGATTGAGGCTTCCATGTTCTCACATCTGATTCCCAGGGCAACATTTGGTTGGTGCATCAAGTGATAAACAAGCAGACTTTTGTCTGTTTAGATCTTTTCCCTTCTCCATATCAAATACAAAATATCAAAAGGTGCCCACGGGTACGTGCTATGATACGATCAGGGCAACAAGTCGCAGCTGATTTACAAGCCTATCTGTCCAGAACCTGTGGTAAACAAACATAACTGCTTAATCTAATCACACCGCATGTGACATTTTTGTTTACTTTAGAAGATGCATCCCGGGGAAGACTGTGGCGCTCTGACCGTGAATGCCACATTGTTCTGGGACGCAGATGCAATCTACTCTTTTTCTCTCTCTCTCTCTTTCCGCTCCTTCCTTAGCCCCCCTTCCTGACCCCTCCATCTCTCCTCTTCCAGTCTCGGCGACAGGCTGTTGAGTCTGAGACGTATGCTAAGGGCAAAAAAAGAGAGAGAGGCTCGGCTGCTCACGCTTCACCTGCAGCCCTGATGGAGTGGAGTCACTGAGCTGTGCTATCTCCCCATCAGCAGCCTGGGCCTGCATTCAACCACCACTGAATGGAAACGATGGCTCGTTCGAAGGAAGAAGAGAGAAAGAGAGAGGAAAAAAAAAAGAAAAGCCGGACGGAGACTAGCTAATGTGAGAGGATCGCATTCTGTGAAACAAAGCCAGTGACGGCCTTTTGAAGGCCTTACGGCTCCAAACCTGGTCTTGACCTCCAGAGACAGGTTCAAGGAAACCTGCATGGTTGAATTTCAATGTAGTCAACTCACAGGGGTAAGACTCTAGACGCTCTTTTTTCTTTTCTTTTGCTTTTCGAAACTATTAAAAAAGTGACCAAGCAAACATGAACTTTTAGAAATGTATCTTGTGAATAAAAAAAAAAAAGTAATCTTGCAAATGAGAAAGCTTTAATTTTTTTTTACTGAAACTGCTGTCTAACATTTACGTTAAGCATATTTAACAATTTAGTGTCAGAATATTTTTCCTTTCCAGAACTTTTCATTAATTTTCTATACTCAATACGTCTCACGTTCAACACAACTGAAATACACCACAATTCGTCTTTAAACAACACAACACATGACCATAAGCCTGCTTTTCTATTTGTGAATTTCAGGAAGTCCAAATTCTAGACGTTGAGAAGCGGTTCAACAGTCGGCCAAACTCAGGCTGTGAAACTTCTATTCGAGATGTTTTAGACGGGAAATGATTTTTACTCACCCCGAGCACAATTTGTCATGTAAATAACATCAAAAAGAGCAAGAACAATCCACAGAAGCTCCATGATGTCTGTAGGAAAGACCTTTGGGTTTCTTGAATCTGTGTGAAATAGCATGAGCGAGAAGAGAAAAAAAAGAAAAGAAAAAAGAAAAGTGCTCTTGTTAATAGCTAATGCAGGGTGAACTTAAGAGCAACTCAAGATAATGACAATGATAAAAAAAAATAATAAAAAAACAAAATTTTTAAATAACAATATTAACATTATAGTGTCGTTACAAGTTTGATTAAATGATTTAGAGGTATTTATTAACAAACAGGAATTAGACTTTAGGAGTACCAATGCAAGTGAAGAATAAACTTTTTCTGATACAAAAACAGGGATTTCTTTTGCAAAGAAAAAAGTTTATAAATAAATCAATCAATAAAACAAAAGTAAATAAAAAAGACCTACCAAGTGTAGAGAAAATTCACGAATTTCTTCCTTAATACTGATAAAATCTCAGGCTCACATCTTTCCAGGCAAATGAAGTTTGGTGTGTTCAGGATTTACTGCCAGGACAAGTATCCCCAAAAAATCCAAGCAACAAAATAATCCAAAGTTAAAGCGCCTTCTTGTCGCGCGTGAGCACCAACAGAACAAACACTTTGTAGCCCTTTTTAATGTAAATAAAGCACGCGCTGATATTTTTGGCTGTCAGTCCCGCGCGCACGGTAACCGGAGGCTACAAGCATGCAGTTCACTCCTGGCGAAATGTCGAAACTATTTTCCTCTACTTTCGTTCTGTCTTCCTGAAAACCAAAAAAATGTTTTTAAAAACCATAATAACTGAGATAACCACGCTCCCGTACAAACGGTAAGAGTTAGCACGAGACCGCTCTAACTGAACTTACCGTTAACTGCTTATTTAGCCCTGCAGCAGCACGAGCTCTCCCGTCACACTGCATTGTAAAGTCCGCGCGATGCACCGCCCCGCGGCCAACTTTTAACCAATCAGAGCGCTGGGATTTATAAACACGTTATTTATAGTCGGTAGTAGAGTATGACCGAATCCCGAATCACTTCCTATTGCAAATGTGATGCACTGCACAGCCTTAAATCCCATTTTCTCACTTTTTAAACTGTATGTGCAAGGACCAATACATTGCACACTGTTGAAGTAATTTACATTAATTACTTTACAGAGGTATGGGTTGATATATGTATCCCATACATGTATATACATACTCTCTCTCTCTATATATATATATATCACTCACTCACTCACTCATCATCTATACCGCTTAATCCTGTATTCAGGGTCACGGGGGCCTGGAGCCTATCCCAGGATACTTAGGGCACATGGCAGGGTACACCATGGACAGGGTGCCAATCCATTGCTGGGCACAGAAACACACATACACTGACTCATTCACACACTACGGGCAATTTGGGAACGCCAATTAGCCTAACCTACATGTCTTTGGACTGTGGAAGGAAACCGGAGTACCCGGAGGAAACCCACCAAGCACGAGGAGAACATGCAAACTCCATGCACACAGAGACAGGAATCGAGCCTGGATCGAACCCGGACCCTGGCAGTGCAAGGCGACAGTGCTAACCACTACACCACCGTGCCGCCTCTCTCTCTCTCTATATATATATATATATATATATATATAGAGAGAGAGAGAGAGAGAGAAAGTTTAGTATCACCTTCTAACTCCATAGTCGTTCCTGATTTTCATTCTTTCTACATTGTAAAGCAATGCTAAAAATGTCTAAAATATGCAATAATCTTCCTTGAACAATTAATGCTGAGATGTATCTACTACTCGATCTGTAAAGTCTTCATAATGGCTGTAATCAGAGCTGCTGTTAATTGGTGATTTTTGAGGCTGGTAACTCTAAATAAACTTCTAAGTTTTGTTCTTGCTTTCCCGGGCAGGTCTACATGAAAGTCGTTTTTATTATGGTGATTGATGGGTTTTGCAAATGCACTTGACAATACTGTCCTTTCAAAAACTATTCCAAAAAGGCTGACCTCCTTGTCTTAAAATAACAACTGATTGTTGTTGGTACATGATTACCTACTGTACACACACACACACACACACACACACACACACACACACACACACACACACACACATCCATGAACCTCTGTAGTCCTAGACACTGTAGAGGCAAGTTGTATTTAATCTCACTCACATGCACATTCACACACTATTGGAATTAGGAAACATCCATCCATTAGGAAACACACAATTTGAAAACATCAGTTAGCCTAATCTTCATGTTTTAGGGCTGTAGGAGAAAACCAGGGAACCTGGAGGAAACCCACAAAGCACAGGAACAACATGCAAACTCCATGCAAACACACAGACCTGACGCCGGGAATTGAACCCAAACCCGGACGTGCAATATACAGAGTCAGCTGAAAAAAAAAAAAAAAAATGCATACACACTTCAACAGCTGTTATCTATGCCTTTTTTTTTATGGCAACAATGTGTAGTATTATGTGTCCTCATAAGATGTCAGTAGTTGCACCATTGTTGAAGTGTGTATAAATTTTTTTGGCTGACTCTGTATGTATAGTCTTGAGACACCCCTCATTTCTTTTCAGCGTTGTACTGTTGCACCTCTTTTTGTTTTTGTTTTCATGCAAACCCAGCAGCTTCCAAGTGTTTGTTTGTACATAATGTGCTGCTTTCTTTTATGGCATGTGAATATTTTTCGTCTTTTAATTTTATGGTGGAATACTGATGTTTGAAAATCAGAAATGTTTTTGTACTGAATAATAAAGTCATAAAATTAAACAAAATAAATCTATAACAAAGTTTGCACTAAAAAACACAGGGTGCCTAACACAGTCTCTCTCTCCCTCCCCCTCTAGTATAAATGTAATATTAATTTCAACTTAAGTTTAAGTTTGAGTAAAAGCTCCAGGAATTAACAGCTTGATGGCTCCAATAAATACAAATATCATCACTGTGTACATTGCAGTTGTAGGCCTAATATTTGAATAAATAAGGTCATATTAATAAAATCAATTAATCAATCAATCAAGTACCACACACAATTTTAACACGAGGCCCCGCCTACCATGACAACATAGGACTGATGTTGGGCCCTAATAAATATGTGTATTTAGGCATGGAACAAAAGCAGGAAAAAAATTGTGTGAAACAAAGAATTTTAGCTAGTTTTTCAGTTCAGGTAGTTTTTCAGAAATATTATAATTTTCCTTCTCCTGTTAATCCCTAATAAACCTTACTGTAATACATTAAAAGTAGGGGGGAACCCATGTAAAGATAGTATGAGTCAAACTTAAAACAACCTTCGATTTATTTTGCCAAAACACACACCGCCATCTTGTGGAGCTTCCAAACTGAAACATGGCTGCCTGCCAAAGGTGCATGTTAAAGGATTAAAGGAAAGGTTCAGCCTGAAACACATTAAAAGTATTTACATTGGAACATTTGTGGTGCAGATGGAAATACTGGCAGTAATTTGTTGATTAGTCTGTATTTGTAGTCTGTTCCTATGAGACGTTAGCACTTCTGTGCTGCATCGATGCCACAGGAGGACATAGCTAGTGCAATTACAGCAGCATTTAACAAAGATTTTCAGTGAGTTCATGAGGTACTGATGGTGAGATGAAGCATCATTTGCGTGTCGAGGATTCCCAGCCAACAGTTTTACCAAAAGGTTCATTTCATGAAGCTTCATTTAAAGGCTCGTTATACTGCCATCTAGTGGACAAACCTCCTGTAGCAAGCAGCACAATATACTGTATATGGACATGCAGCTTGAAGTAATATTGCATTCATCACGAACAGTCATGTGTACAGTCTGTTACTTCAAAACCCACTGTTCAAAAGCAAATGTTTATGCACATAATCACCATCTCGGAATCTCTGAGAATAAATGAAGAAGAACAGAAAGGAAAAGTGAAAAGCAAAACAGAAGTCCTTAACTTTCTTTCCATTTCTTTATTTTTAAAATTATGAACATGAACACAACACGTTACTGTTATGAATTTTTAAACAGATAGATATAATTCGCCATTCAGTGAGAGAGAAAAAAAAAGAGATAAAATCTAGTGTTATTGTATCTAGTTTATCATCACACATTTTTGGTTTATATAAACCAAAGATGTGTGATTTTTTTGTTTTCATATATTACGTAAATGTAACGTTAATCGTGAACCGCAAAAAGATTTAGTTTTCCTGAATATTCATTTATGAATAAAAATCTCTAATATAATGATTGACAGCAGCGAGAATCCATGCGACCACGAATCAGTCACGTGATTCCGACTAACGCGAGATCGCGGTGATCGCTAGTCACGTGACTCCCAGGGTCGCGACACATGCTTAATTTGGACACGCCCCTTTTGCTCGAGACAAGCTTCGGAGCAACATCACCATCCGTAGGTGCGAGTCAGACTTTAATGCTAGTTATCAAATATAAAGGGGCAAGATGACTTCTTCCTTATTCACCATTTTGCACCGAGGTTCAATATCATGCTGGTAAGTGATTCAACAGGAAGAAAGTTGAGAGAAACATTGACCTCAAACTACAACACAATTGTTCTGTAATATCAAAGAGACTCACAATTGTGTTGACGGAGGATGGTAGTATTAATATTAAAACTTTGGAACAAATTGCATTCGACTAAAAGCACTTTGTATTTCCATTTTTAAGCAGCCATAAATTCAAGTGGCGCCACCATCAGCAGGTAGTTTAGGAACCAGTTTGCAAAGGTAAACTACAAATTTTTATGCAAGTGAGATACACAAGTCAATTACATTTCACCTTTCAGAAACAGTAAATTAAAAACAAGTTTTACCATTTCAAGTATTAAACTAAAATCAGGAGCACAGACGGTCTTGCAGTCCTTTCCTCAGCTCATGTGTTGTTCATTAAAAACACACAAGTAAACAGAAGGCATTGTATTGTTTTATTGGAATAATATTATGCACTACACAGTCCTTACTATTAACTTACTAAATCTTTGTACATTCATACAAACATATTTACAGTGAATGCACGCAGTTATTTCAACAGATTGCAATTACATAACTTAAAAGCAGATGGTAAATTTGATCTGTCTGATGATGAAACAGGTCTGAGCTCTTGCATGACAGTAATGATGTAATGATCTGGACAGTAAGCAACAGTGTGCAGCATTTTAAATTGTTTTTCTTTTGTCTTAAGAACATATACAAAACACGCTCTGGCTACAGATTCCTCTGAAATACAGTAAAGCTCATCACGTCATGTTACGCTAGCAACCGATGTTTAAGTGCTTGAATATGCCATTAAAAGCATTACTTTAAAGAATCTCGAGGTTTGCTGATTCTGAGTCTTTGAACAGGTCATCTTTGTGGAGATTAACCCACTTATGTACAATTCTAAGAAGCTCAGGTGATGTACCATGCCAGGTTTCAGAAAGGAATTTTCATAGAGAGAGATAAACCATGGAAGTGCAGGTCTGGTTACACATGAGTGAAACTGCAATGTCCCTTTCAGTCTCAGATATAGATCGGGTGATACTGCTTATAAGTGAGTTTCTTCCTGCATGTGGGGCAGTTGTGAGCCCGGGCGAGGGAGTCTCGGATGCACTGGCTGCAGAAAAGGTGGCCACACTTGGTGGAGACCATGAGCCGTCCGCTCTCAATAATCTAGAGGGGGGGAAAAAATTTATTTCTTATCAGAACACTAGGTTTCCCCATTAGCAATTTGTAGTTTTAGCAAAACACTGAGTTTTTGAACTTTGGCTAATTAGCAACAACATTGACGTCACGGCCAAGTGACCTGAACAACATTGATCAACAAATACACAGTAAACTTGTGACAGGATCAGGGACTCAAATCACACCCATGCTCACTGGGACCAAAGGCCAGCCTTCTCAAACCGAGTCTACAGAAATGCCAATGCAGCACAAATTGCACATGGCCCAGCAGGCAAAGTCATGAGCCTGTAGCCAGCGTGAGCAGCCAACACATTCAAAACTGAATCCAAGACACATGACTAGGGTACCATAACGCACATAAGCAGTATATAAGGGTGCTGTATAGAAGCATTCCTATGCCAAAAGCCAACCCTCAAATCCCAGACTGCATATAATATAATAACCTAAAATAATGGACAGACTATTAGTGGAATAGTGTGAAAGTTATGGATACCAGATACTGTTATTTACAAGAATTACACTTTACAGAAAAATACTAGTGCAAAAAAATGTTATATTTATAATACAAAGTATAAAAATAGCTCAGTAGACACCCCAGTGTTATCAATGCAGCTAAATTTGACATCAGTGTTACCTCTGCATATGCATCCATGCACACAGGGCAGCTAACCGCTCCAGGTGTAGACCTATACAGGGGCACAGAAACCAGCACTTCATAGAAAACCAGTTATTCATATTCTCAAATAGATTTTTCTACTATTTGACTTAAATGATCCTGTAAAAATTTATTTCATGCATAACACCTCTCCAACAGCATGTTAAATCTGGGGCAAAAAAAAAAAAAATTATGTCTAGATCTGATGGCAAACTATAGCACATGGTGTCATGTCTGGCTTTAATTTGCTGATGCTTCATTTCATTCATGTTAGTCTTTAGAATCAGCCATTTAGGCTTTGTTTAAATTATAAGCCACATTTTTCAATTCCAACTTTTGGTCAGATCGGAATTGCACATCATGTTGGTTTGCATTCACAATTACAAGTGATCTGACTAATGGGGATGTGTCACACATTGGTAACGTTCATGTCTTTCATGTCATCTGGGTCAAAACATTTCAAACAATGGACACAATCTTAGCAGAAATATGCTTGGGATTCTGCTCTGGATGACAGCAAGCAGTCAGTTGGATAAAAGGAGAAAGCCAAACACCTCATTGTTGCCGTTTGAGCACCACTATTGCTAGAAATGCCATGAAATAACCACACTGGTGGTAAGGACATCGGTGCCCTACACATGCGCAGAGGCAAAACATTAAATGAATTCTGATCATATTTGTGTGTATAAATAACAGATCTGTCCCATTAGTGTAAAAGAGAAAAAAAATTGGATTTGAGTCACTTCAGGCTAGAGGTCAGAGGTTCTGATCATACCAAATGAAAAACTATGATAAAGAATAATACGATGAGGTTTACCTGGCTCTTGCACTCGCATGTAGTGATGACAGGAGAGCTGGGTTGAGACTTGGACTTGGCTCTTCCTCATCATCGCTGCTCAGCACGTAACTCTCTGTGCCCTGCATGCGTCTGGCCTGTGTACCTTTCAAATCAATAACATAGCGTGGCTAATTCTCATCATGTAACTGATAAAAAGGTATGCATTTTTCTCTAATCATGTGGCCGAGTGTCTAAATAAAGTAGAAATTGAACAATTTAATTTTTTTTTTTTAAGCAAGAAGATTAATTACCATCATCCACAAGCTGGGTTTCACACGATGTTCAGAATAATTAAACAGGAGAAGGGGGGGGGGGGGGTGGAGAGAAATAAGGCATTTTAATAGATCAAAGTACAATTGTGAATTACAAAGAGCCCTCTTGTAAGAAAACAAAAAAAGAGCCGCAAACATACCACAATTGAATCATTGTTTGTGAGATCAACCACAGCTGGCTCGGATCCTTCACAGGTCAAGTCTACTACCTCTTCACCTATGGATACAAAAGATAAAAGGGATATGCAAGAAGGGATCTTAAGAATGGACAATGACCAACATACCTTGTGATGCACCCTCACATACATACATAATTTTTGGGTGCTAATATCTTCAACAACAGCAAAGTGCTTTAATTCTCTTATAAAACTGCAAACCCTATACTTTATCAATGTTTAATGTTGTGAAACATCTCAAACAAGTCCATTCTGATCTTTGCATTCTCTATAAGCCTAGAAACAGAAGAGGAGCCCAGGAAGAAGCAACTTCCTGCAAACTCTGCCTATACTGGTTGTCTATCATACACTAATAAAACACATGATGGGCATTCAAGTCAAACAGGGACTTTTGGAGTGTGCAGAATAACAGTTATGAGACTTTCTTTAGGGGGGGGGGGAGGGTGTGAGGAAATGTGGAAATGACTTGGCATGAGATCAGGACTGTACAAGGATGTGGCAATAACTCCCGTTAATGTGCAATCAGTGTTGGTGAATAATTGGGTGTATAGTTCCCACGGACATGTGTGTCTATTGCAAGCTGGTGCCAAGTTATCCGTAGATTTTCTAGGATCAAGCATTGCATAACGTTCACAGGAATGACTGCAATGGGCTCTGAGCAAAAGCACTGGGATCGTTCAAATACGTACATCCTTCTTCAAAACATTTGTACTGTTCTGAAGTTTTAATGCAGCCGAGTGTCTGATAATTATACTGTACTTGAAGTCTTCAGTTAATGTCCATCAGTCCTGCGCCTTCATTTCCGAGTTGACTTGAACACGTGTCATATTGTTGTAGGATTGAGCACAGTAATGTAAATCTTGCTGAACAGTATCAGACAAGCTGGGGTAAGTGTTTTAGGAACCGCTGATTAATTTCGTAATTTTACCCACTACACCATTCTTTGGAGTTAGTGATGTCCATCAGACCTAGCGATCATGGTGTATTTTACCAAATTGGCATTCCAGTAACCTAAAAAAAATGAAACCTAAAACCTCTAAACCTTTACAATGTCTGGAAATGCATGCATTTTGGTTTTACATCCCGAAACAGACACACCAGTAGAAACTCCACTCACTGCTTAATCTGTCGCTTTCGATAACGTCAATGGTTTCCACTGAGGCCTGAGACATTTGTGTCCTGCTTCTTTTGCTGTTGCGTCGCGAACATGAAGTGGAAGTCGTCCGTCTTTTCCTCTGCGTCTAAATAGTTTGAGTTAGGTTAACAGAGGACACAAGTGAGACAAAGACCGACCTCAAGCATGCCTTAAATGTAATCAGCGTGGGTCACGTGATTGCCATCAGGTCACGTGGGTCAGAAATGGGGAGAAAAGAAATCACTCACCGCGGTGCTCATTATTGATGTGACAGGAAGCTGTTAGGACGCACAGGGGAAACTAATGGTCATTGACACTATCAAAGCTGTCCAGGGTCGATAATAGTGTCAGCAGCTATAAGGAAAACAAGTGACAGTGCGACATTTTCCAAGATTACACAAGCTAGTCGTGTTTATTAGCTAACAATGACGTAGACCTCGATATATGTGTAATGTATATATATGTATGCTGTAACGTTCAGAATCTAGCCTAGCATGTCACATTCACTCAGCCTTAGACTAGATGATATTAAACATAGCTACATTTTAGCAGGATAGCTGAATATGCGTTAGCCAGGGAAACACCCAGGGTAGCTAGCTAGATAACGTAATTCGTGGTAAATTATATTACCTTAGACATTTATGTAAATATCAATAACCGTGTCGAGTTAACTTCCTGTTCAACAGCTAACAATAACACTTCTAGCAGAGCTAATTCTTTAAGCTAACATGTTAGCCTGCAAAGCTTTGTTTCGTTTCCTGGTTTATTTTCATTCTGTAAGATCCCCAAACTTCCGTTTTTAGCCATCACCGGTCAGCTATGAATTAAAAGACACATCTGATTGAAATGACAATAAAGTTCTCTCTTCTACATACTTTAAAATCATCGACAAGACAAGCCAGCTTCTGTTTCAAAAATCAACAGACGTGTAGAGTCTCAAACGGACGCTGTTCCCTACGCACTGTTTACTGTATAATACAATAGAGTCTAAACCCTACGCAGTGCACTGCATTAGCAATATGGCAGCTGTTCAGGATACAGCCATATACATAACGAAGAAGTCGTACGGTCCGCACTGACATCTATCGGTGTGGAGGATTAAAGCTAAAAATGTCATAGATAACCACCCACCCCCTCCTAAAAAAGAATGGAATATTACATGAAAAGGTCAAAAATCTTAAGAAAAATGGTTGTAATATTAGAAATAATTTTAATTTATAGAACGAATAGTAGTGGTAGTGGCCTCGCAACTCCAGGGTCAAGGGTTTGATTCCGGCCTCGGGTCTGTGTGCTTGCATGGGATTTGCATATTCTCCCCTTGCTTTGTGGGTTTTCCCCAGCCCAAAATACATAGATAGATATGTTTTATTGATCCTGTGAGGAATATTATTGTGTTACAGCAGTAGCAGCAGGTTACACTTGTGTGTCCTGCAATGGATTGGCACTCTGTACCCCATCTTGTGCTCCAAGTCTCCTGGGATAGGTTCCAGGCCCCCTGTGACCCTGTACACAGGCTAGGCGGTATAGAAGATAAGTGAAAAAAAATTACTATTTGATATTTCAAGAAAAGCGTCTCAATGTTTTAAGAAAAAAGTCGTAATGTCTCAAAGAAAAAAATGGCCTAACATCTGTACAGGGTTGCAGAAGGGCTGGAGAAAAGAACTGCACATCATTGCAATTTGCACATTTAATAACTTCATTCCAGAATATTTCATAAAAATTTTGACCATGTACAAAAAACAATCAATCCACATGTATTGTCTTTTTTTAATTTTTATATTTATTCTTTTAAAACAATGATAAAATTTCAGTTTTTTCAAGCTAAATTCCAACATAGTCACCTAGGGTACAATTTCATGAATAAGGTAGATTAAAATGAAAGACGTTTCTCGTTACCTCATCTACTAGGAAAAAAGAACGGAAGTGGTTGGAAATGAGGAGTACCATTTGTGACACTGTCCATGAAAATTCAGTTTGATTCATTGTTTAGTACATGAAATCATATGCACAATGATTTAATGTAGAAAACAGTGATGCACAAAAAAACAAAACAAAACAAAACGACTTACAAACTAGCTGGGTTTGCACAAACAGGGTCACATTTATATCTGACCTGATGTGTGATGTGTACTATTCTGATTAAGACAGTGGTTACTCAGACAACTTTTCTAAACAGGCAGCTTAACTTTGCTACAAAAGTCCTGATGGATTAAAGGGGAGGATGAACCTGTGGATCCAAACAGATAGCACGTTTCCCATCAAAAAGCATTCCTTGTCAGCTCTGCTACAGGGGCATGTAATTAAATAGTAGATTTAAACCAAAGTGGAGTTTTCAGTAAACAAAGTGCACAAACATTTCTCTTACCCTGAAGAAGTTTTTCAGCACATTAAATTTGTATATATGGAAAAGATCCTGTATAGATAGTTACAGTTTTACAGCAGTTGCACAAAAACATATCTATCATCATTCAAACATTTACACACAAATGCGAGACAATTTATGAATCTTTCCTGACCGCCACCTATTTGGTCATATCTGCTTATGTATCTAACTTCAGCAATCTGAAAATAAAGTTTAGTGTGTCCAACTCATGAATGACTTTCACACAACAGATGTATATAGCACACTGCCCGGTAGAGATGGAGTCAGTCTGGAGGAGTGCGTCACTGGTCAGAGGAAGTGTGTGTGGTGGCAGGAACATCCAGTCTGCACCCACAGCAAGCTGTTTGCAGTGCAGGCCTTCATTAAGCCACAGTCCACTGTCCCTCTGTCCAGAAAAACAGCTCTAGAGACCTGCACGTATAGGAAAAGACAATTAAGGCTTAGATCACTTATTACATTACTATTCACCTTTTTAAAATATATATGTTCATAAAAGAGAAAAAGAACACAAAATAAATACATGTTATTCGTGCTATATTCTATTCTGGTGTAAAATTATTTACATTTTCTCTATACATCATTATGCACAGATTAATACTAGACCTGCGCTGGTTCTGTACAAACTTTATGGATAATTGATTGCTGGCTCCCGAATCTAAATCGTATTGAAGCAGATGCAGCGAAATACTAAATTGTTGACTTATGAATCTAAATTGTACAGCATCATGCAGAAGCCTTTGATGAACACCTCTGGTGTTTATTCAGTGCTTCAAGCTCATACAGATGCATCTCATCTAAGGATACTAGTGATTAATCACTGTGAAAAACATTACCAGTTAATATTTTTAAAAAATCACATTTCTCCATAAATTACAGGTATATTAACTTGCACACCACAAGAGGGCGCAATTCAGATAATATGCATAATATTGGACATGGCATTTTTAGTGGCCTTGTTTCTTAATGCAAGCAACCAGAGCACAATTTATGACGGCATTGTTTTTTCTGTTTGTTTAAATTGCCTTATTAATATGACTCTCATTTGTTACTGTTGGGGCTGTTTAAATAAACTGTTTGTCTTATCATGATTAATCTATAATTAATAAATTATAGATTGTAAATGTGTTATAGCTGTTAATAAATGTGAATTTGCAAACTCAATCCTACTATTATAAAAAGAACTATTATTTCTAAGTATATTATTTATGCATATTTATTCTTTCTTAGTTAAATTTATTCTTTCTTAGCTAAATTTATATATATATACACACTAATAACAGTGCACCCTTGAACAGCTTCACACATGGAGATGGGAGAGAGTGCACTCCTCTGCCCTCTAGAGGAGTTATTTCTCCTGATGCACTGAGTGTTCAGTCAAACAGGTAAACAATGAGAGCATGCACACTGTTTTGCATCATATAACGTCAGCCTTACGTCTATCACAATATCAGACAAACTGTCCTCAGCATGTACTGAAAAACAGGAAGCAGTTCTTGCTGTAATGCCTTCAACACTTGCCTGTCTCTCGGCTTGAACAGCAGCGCTACGGCGTGGCGAATTTAAGGTTGTCGACCTGATTCATCTTGAGGTGGTTGTCCAGAATGTGGAAGAGCTCCTGAATGTTTGGTACATACCCTGACTGCAGTTTTGACCAAATGGGGACATCTACAATAGAGTGTGAGAAATAAATAAATAACAAATACTGGTATAACACAAGAAATGAAAGGCATACAAAGTACAATCTAAAAGCTTCCTAAGTCCATTTCCTAGTGACATCACTTACTGTTGAAGTGATTAAAGGGTTTTGTTAAGTCTGTCTTAAAACAAAATTGAGGTGAATATGTTACCATACGTCTTCCTGAATGCGAGTACAGTGGAACCTTGGATTGCGAGTGACGAGTATCATGCATCACGCACGGGCCTCTTATTTTGACACGGACACACACACACCGACACACACTCTTTTCACCCCTCCTATTTGTTTTTTACTTAACAGCAGTGATTCCATTAGTATGCGCGCATGCCAGTGTCATTAGAGAGATTTCTTTTTTTCCTGTTAAAACAGTGCTTCCATTGTGTGTGTGTGTGTGTGTGTGTTTGTTGTGAAACTTAGAAAGCGAGGTGGGAAGAGGGAGGAGATGCACACACGCGCGGCGCCTGCACACACAAATGGAAACACTCATCTGTCGTGATTTATTTTTAACTTTTTTTTTAAGGTAAACTGCAGGTTAATCTGTTTTATTTTCACTTTATAGATTGTATTAATTATTTTTATGTATTTATTTTTTGGGCTGTGGAATGAATAATTTGAGTTTTCATTATTTCTTATGGGAAAATCTGATTTGATTTACGAGTATTTTGGAATGCAAGCCCACTTCCGGAACGAATTATGCTCGTAATCAGGGTCAAATTTCACAACCCTCATATGGTGCAGATAAAAACCAAAACAAAAACAAAACCAAATGCCTTCCAAGTTCAGCTAAGATTCATAAGAAGCTTCTGCAATCCATTGAGCTAAACCGAGTTGGTATCCTTCAAAGTTACAGTGTGTTTAGTACAAATTTAATGGTTTTTGTTTCCCAGAAATAGCTGGGCATTTTTGCAGGTAATGAGGGTTTTGGAATTTAGCCCTGATTAACTTTGGTGTGAAGACCTATGGCAGTGTACTAATATGCACCTCATAGGTCTTGTCATTATAAATTCTCTTGCTTTAAGACATTTAATTTAAGAAAGACATTTAATTTGAGACAGATTTGAAAAAAATAAATAATCAAAGCTATATATCTTTAAGTCAGAAGTGTTTTTTCTTTTGTTAAATATAAACCTATACCACAGCACTGATGAATTCACAAACCGGTTTTCTATAACAGTAGAAATTAATAAAAATAAAATTTGCATACAATTAAATTTTTATAAAATTAAATGTATATCCAGACTTATTAATTAATTATTAAATGAGTTATTAAGCATGTAAGTAAAGTGATATGACCTCCCCAACCTTCAGGGGAGGAGCAATCAGAATTTGGAAAAGTTGAGTACACTGTGAAAAGTATTTTAGAAACTTGAAGACAAAGAAGGAAATATTTGATAAGAGAGGATTTAAACTGAACAGAAGATGAGGAAGATCAAGACCATAAGCTGGCAGTAATGCGACATACTGGATGCCAACTGCTATAAAACAAGTAAAGTGATATGATTTGTGTAATTACAAAAACAGAACTGCCCAGAATAACTCTGGTCTAAGAGTAATAAAACCCTGCGGTTATTGGAAAATAATTGACATTAGCGTGGGGAAAGATTTGTTCCATATGAGAGGTCGAATTACCTCTAATGTACATAACGGATGGTAAATAATGGTTACAACTATTCTATAAATAACGACTATACCCTTTCATAAGCATGAAGATAAAAAAAAAATCAACAATATATACCATTTAATGTTATTTCAAATGCTCCTGTAGACAGGAACTGGGTCTCCAACATGTTACTGAGGAAGAACACCATGAGACATGAGAATATCTGAAATAGAAAAGACAGTAACACAATCATAAGACACAAGTGTGCTCCACGTTTTAACAAAATAACATCAACTACTTCAAAGCACATTGTGTGTACAGGCATTAGAGGCATTTAATCACTTAGCTCATGTGCGTCACTTTAAGTCTTGATATTTTTACACATTTTCCAGAATAAAGAGATGTATGAAGATAGTTCCTTACTTGCTTTTCAGTCAAATAATTTCTTACTTTGTTTTCTTGACCCCAGGACCAGACTCTTGGTGTGTCTGTTCCAAGCATTTGGAAAGGATTTTGTCCAGTGACAATCAGGGCAATGGCAAGCAGTTTAAAGTAGGAGACAAAATTTGCGATGTATCTGCAAAACAAGAAATAGCAATAGAGCAAATGATTCAACATTCACCTGATTGACAAGGACAGCACCAATCAACAAATTAGAACAAGAATCACTGATCATTTCACATTTAATGTGTTTCCTTTAACTTGCATGTAAATTAGAGCTAAATTTTTTGCGGTACTGTGTACAATGTGGTTAGATGCTCGGCCTCCCTAAGTTGCAATAGCCAATGTTTTAATGTTTTACTAATACAAATATGTGGAAAAGCATGAGGAAATAACATGGAACATTTCCAGAACTAGCAGATTACATAACAGGTTAAAAAACCTGATGTTCGTTCCTGAATGTATTTGGATGAACATCTTGTCAGTCATTTTATAGCCACACCCCCAATGCCTTTCCATATCCTCTTTGTGCATGAGGAAAAGTTGATATTTATAAATAGGTTACTTGGTGCAGTTCAATGTAATGCCATGACAATCCATTTTAGTGGTAACTGTAGATAGCATACAGTTTGTCTAGTCTAGTTTAGGGGTTTGGGGGCATGTTGAAGTTTCAGGGAGCAGAGGTAAAGAAGGACTTTAAGTACTTAGGGTCAACGGTCCAGAGAAACAGAGAGTGTGGAAAGGAGGTGAAGGGCGCTTACAGGCAGGTAGGAACGGGTGGAGAAACGCATCAGGTGTGTTGTGTGACAAAAGAGTAGCAGCGAGAATGAAAGGAAAGGTGTACAAGACAGTGGTGAGACCAGCGATGCTCTACGCAGAGTGGAGAAAAGACAGGAGGCCGAGTTAGAGGTAGCAGAGATGAAGACGTTGAGGTTCTATTTGGGAGGCAATGTATCGAGGATGGATAGGATCAAGAATGAGTCCTTCAGAGGGACAACCCATGTTAGATGTTTTGGAGATAAAGTCAGAGATGCCAGATTGAGGAGGTTTGGACATGTTTAGAGGAGAGATTGTGAGCATATTGGTAAAAGGATGCTGAGGTTGTAACTGACAGGCAGGAGGTCTAGAGAAAGACCAAAAGAGGAGATTTATAGATGCAGTGAGAGAGGACATGAAGTTAGTTGGTGTGAGAGAAGAGGATGCAGAGGATAGGGTTAGATGGAGGCAGATGATTCGCTGTGGCGACCACTGAAAGAGAACAGCCGAAAGACAAAGAAGAAGAAGAAGTCAGGTTTGGGGGCAGAGCTTTGTGCATATTGACCTTTGGAAGACATGTCACAAAATCAGTCACAACAGTGGACGGTGGAAATACATTAACTGGCTTATAATTTGTTATCATAAAGTTATCGGAATGACTTTTGCTATTAGCAATTACTAAGGAGACAGAGGGTTGTTTAAGATGACAATGTTAGCACATATGTTTTCTTTTTGAAAGTGGTTACTCTGCTTGTTTTGCATGTGGCTTTTGGCACTGGCATCTGGTAAGTAACACTCTTTTTTTGGCATCCAAAAGTGGGCAGGACCACAACACAGATGTGATGTCAGGTACAAATGGTCTATGGGTGTAAAAAGGAGAGAGCTCAAAGAGAAAACTTCCTTGTTCTTTTCTTCTCTCGTGTTTAATAGCAGCTCACAGACCAAGTGGGTGCATACTGCCACCTGCAGTATCTGAGGGTGTAAATACGCAAGCGTGGCCGAGAACGATATGAATATGAAGACTAACTTGTTGATGAGCTTGGGAGGGTAATTCTCTCCCTCAATTCGGATGTCCGGGTACAGCTGGCTGATAGACCGGGAGTACTCCTGGAACACCTTATTGTACCCTCAGGAAATACTGCAAAACAAATAATCAGATGTCAGCATTCCGTTATTACAAAACACCCCTTAGAGCGTTAGTCACTATTGAACACCATTTTGCCTGCGAATCTATCCTGTCAAGGGAGCCAGTTAGCATATTTAGCATGTAAGATTTTCTTCTACGTATTCTTTTTCTTTCACTGACATTTCTATGCTAATCCTTTATGCAAAACATTATAAAGAAACATTTAAATATGTTTAAGTACTAGAACTAGGACACAAAATAAGCCTTAAGCTAGGTCTCTCAGGCTCAATCCCAAATGGCTTCCTACTTCCTGTACAAGCACACCACACAGGGGAGGAAACAATGGCGACTATACACTAGGAAGTGCTTTAGAATTTACACAGAGTCATTTGGGACACAGCCTCCATATTCACTGACAAAGTGAGATACAGCTATGCTAGCTTTTTAAAGACGGACTTTATATTGAAAATGTACACGAGATAAAACACAATGCTCTGTACCAGTACTGGAACTTCAGCGCCGGTCCTGTGTAGAATTTCGGCTTGCTCTGCCTCTGGGTGCTGCTCTCCGGCTCCGGGAAGCCGCTGGACGCCATGCTGCTCTTCGCGGCCTGCTTCTCCAGCTGCTCAGTGGCAGTCCGGCCCAGGTAAATATCTCTGACTGTCACCGCCGTGAACAGCAACAGAGCCGTCAATATACCCGTGTGGCTATACTCAGCCATGTCAATGCGGAACAGGCGACGGGACCTGCATACAACGCAACGCCCCGGTCATTAACGGCACTAACAGGTTCACTGCAGGCTCTGTGCCGTCTCTTACCGGGTTGCCAGATATGCGGAGCTTTTTAAAGCCTTGAAGTTCTTTCCTCAGATTTGTTATTTTCTAGTCATTATTGGTTAGTTACAAATTAATACCATACAGTGGGAACCTAAAGATATTATGTAATGAATAACACATGACAGAATGTGTCTTGGAAACATACAAAAAATGCCATACGAGAAGATGCTTTTCAAAACATTTCTACATAAAAGAAACTTCTATAATGGCACTAAATAGTAATAAAATAAACTGTCAATATTTATAATCATATAATCAGTAGTGCTAGATACCGACTTGTGCATTTTTATAAGTAAAACTCATGTTTTAATAAAACAGTTTAGTCCCTGGTAACGTGCTGTGGTTATGAGTGGAATAAAACATTTCTGATTGCACTGTTATTGCAAAATAATCAAGTTCAATGTGATAACCAACCCTGCTGTTGATTATTTTGGCTATATTAACATGTCTTGAATGATTTATACCTCATTAAATAGAATAATTGTATAATACAGGATGTATCCCAAGTACTAGTGCTTGAAAGAACATCATTAGTATTCATTCTAACAAGTAATGTATATTGATTTGCTTGGTCAGCAGATATAAGTGATGCATCACCAATACTATAGATGCTGGAAAAGAGATAATGCTATAACTCCAAACTTAAAACACACTCAGCTACACAGAAGGCACAATAACTATGAGCTAGTTGTATGAATATAAACTTTTCTAGATCTGAGAAAACTCTCAGATCTAAGGTTATAGAACAGACACATTGTGATCAATCAGTTTTGAAGATTTGAGTGTTGTGCTATAAGTCAATTACCATTCATTCATAACACTTATGCTATGTAGGGTCACTGGGGGTCTGCAGCATATTCCAAGATGCATGGGGTGCAAAGCAGGGTACAACTGGGATGGGATGCTAACCCCTTGCAAGATATAGGCATTCACAACACACACACACACACACACACACACACACACACACACACACACACACACACACACACACACACACACACACATACACTATGGGACATTTTAAAACAAAACAAAACAAAAAAACAATAAATAAAACAGCAAATCCAACCTGTTTTTATGACTAAATCGCGGACGTGGCAACCCTCCTCCAAGTTTCAAAATACGAGCCCTGGTAGGGCGCTTAACAGTGATGCCCTCTGCTGGTGACAATGTAGAAGAGCTTATTGCTTCATGCCGTTTGGGTTTAAATGAATCTATTGTTCTATCTATTGTTGTGAAAAGTGAATGCATTTTTAAGTCAAAATTACAATCACAACACCTACGTTTTATTACTCAATTTCATCTTTGCCAATTACAGACAGTGGTCTATAAATAGTCACAAGTAGGAGCAAGTATGTGTATTTAGTTCACCTATAGGCATTACAGGGCAGGTTGGAGGAAACTGAAAAACCCGGACGAAGCCCACAAAGAAAACGGAAAAGATGTGAGGACAAGGTATAACCGAGAACACTGTCTCTGCGCCACTGTGAAATCTATGTGAAATCACAACCTTAAAGCAAATGTCAGTTATCCTTTTTCATTTATTTATTTATATATCATTCTTACCCTTGACATGCACTTGAAGACAGCAAATGTTTCAAATCAAAAGGCATATTTCCCTTGGACAGTGTGTCCAAAGTATGTTTATAAGCTGATAAGCTATGTTAGCTCAATATAGTTGTTGGGTTTAAATTGTGACCAAATTGTAAAGTTTTAGGATGAATTAAAAGAATTATTGCTGGATGTGTTCACTACATCTCAATAAGTTTACTGCCCAGTGTTCGAAAACGGGAGAAACAGACAAACACACACGGACGCAAAAGAGTTCCATTGGACACAACCTGTATTAGTCAGAACATAGGAAGTGATACCATATAAGGGTTCAGAAAGCGCAATAAGGACTTGTTTTTGGGCATTGAGGCATGGGATCGATCACATCATATAACAAAAACATACAATACTCAAACATGGATCACAATGACTTTGACAGTTTTTGGATGGCATTGAACAAATTTCTCTACAGCACCACCTGGTGACGACCACCTGGTACTGTAGTATTCCTTTATTATTATTCCTTCATGTACACTTAATAAGCACTTTATTAAGAACAGTATACTAATAATAGGTAGGGCCTACCTTTGCTCTTAAAACGGCACTAATTCTGTGTGCCATGGATTCAACAAGATATTTAAAACATCGTTTTGAGATTCCACAACGATTGTATGACACTATTCTTGCTGATTTTTTTTTTTTCAGGTGCATTTTCATGCTAGAAATCTCCTTTTCTACCATATCAGTGTTTAGGTGTTCTCTGGAATTCAGATCCAGTGACTTGGAAGGGCACGGAATAGCACCAAACCCAGCGTCGTGTTCATGAAACCTGTTTGAGATTATTTTTTGCTTTGTGACATGGTGTATTGTTATGCTAAAAGCAGCCAGTAGTCAGTAGCCAGTATCCAAAATCCTGTGGCATGTAAGTAATGACTAATTGGTATTGACAGGGCCAAACTGTGTCAAGAAAAGATTCTCCACAACATTACAAAACCTTCAGCATGCTGGACTGTTGACCCAATGCTTGTGGTTTGTGGCCATAGATTCATGCTGCTAGTGCCAAATTCTGACATTGTGTGACTCCTCAGTCAACATTCAGCCAGCAAATGGGTGACTGCAATGTTTTGGATGTAATAATAAAAAAAAAAATGTAGCTACAGCACCACCTAGTGACGATCACCTGTTACTGTAATATACACTCTTTAAATCATAATGACTAAAGGCATGTTTTACCTCCAGGATGCATTCATACTTCCAACTATTTTGTGATCTGTATGTTTTATTATTAGCACTGTCACAAGAAATCAGCACCACATATGAAATATATTTGAAGATTTAATTTAGAGCTCGGAACTAGACAGGAACACATCGCTTTGCAAATGCTGTTGTCTGAAAAACAGGACAAATCATGAAGACAAACACAATGCATTATAGAGAATGCACAGGAAACACTGCACAGTGCACAGGAACATAGTCTGGCTGAGATTATACACATTGGTGCAGCCATCACTTTAAAATGTCCACACTAACAGTACTGTACCTTAATCCAGGAGCATTTACTTGATCACAAAAACAAACAAACAAAAAAACTCATCTTTGTTGGAGAGACTTTTTTAAAATCCATTTTCGTGATTGGTACAAATCATAGGGAATCTTTTTTTTTTGTAACAGTGTGGACCAGACAGTGCAATGTTTATATTAATGTGATTCTTTTCACAGATGTTATCGATTGGAACTTGTATGGTGGAAGCTCCACTTAAACATGTATAAGAGAAAACACAACATGCTGGAAGGTAAATGGCTGCTATAACCTATATCACTGACACATGATGTTCCAGAACATTAAATATTTATGAAAGAATGTAAGACATGTCATTCTTAAATGAATTAAACAAGTTAGTCGCTGGTAATGTGCTGTGGTATCATTGTAATAAAACACTTCCAGTTGCACACAACACAACACACCTCCCTGCTGTTGATTATTTTGCTACGAAAGCATGTCTCGAGTGATTCATTCCTTATTAAATAGAATAATTGTATAATATGGGATGTATCCCAGTACTAGTGTTTGTAAGAACATTATTAGCATCCATTCTAACAAGTGATGGATATTGAGTTGCTTGGTCAGCAGGAATAAATAATGCATCACACATACTATAGATGGTTGAAAAGAGATAACACTATTGCACCAAGCTTAAAACACACTCAGCTACGCAGAAGGCACAATAACTACGACCCCAAGCTATGTGTTACACATAACACGTATAACTTTACTTTGAGTGAACAATTAACATATAACATTTGTACACAGTTGTTTTACGTGTAAAGAAACGAATTTCTCAACTTTAAAACTGACAAATGCTGATTCAAGTACACACAATCCTATTAAAAAGAAAGAAAGAAAAAAAAAACACCATGAGACTGTCTTCTTAGAATGGAAGTTCATTCTGTAACATCTGGGCCCTGTTTCTTAAAATGACTGCTGTTTTAGTAATTAATTGGATGAGTTTGCGCATTCACTACCTTGGAAAATATCTGGATGTTAGATTAGAGTTATTCTTTCTTTCCTTTTCATATATGGCTAAATGTTTTTGGTCACACATTTGGAATCATTTAATACTACAAAATATTAATAGGATGTGACATGACACATTGACTGTTAGCTTGGATCGTGATCATATTGCTCATATCTCTGCATATGATCCTGTCCAAGGCATGCGCTGATGTGGAATTTCAGCCTCTCATTTCCTTTCAATTATCTCAAGCGTTTGCTATCCTAATATTTTTTCCTTATGTTGGCTCACGCTTTCGGCATGCAGGGTAATCATCATTGAAAACACAACATGCAAATATTCAGGATGACTACTACTTCCACTATTGTGCGAATGCAAAGAACTGTTAAACATCGATATGAGCCATATTAATAAAGCATTTAAACAACTGCATGGCCTCCATAACCCCCCAAATCCGTCCCACCCCCCTCCCCTGCAATCAAATACATAGCTTATGTAAAACCTAATTAAGACCAATAAATAAGTTTATATTCATTTCACGAGTGCAAACAGATTAATAAATAATTATGTGTGGAGCGATACATCATATGCCTTATTGCAGTCAATAATCTCTCGAGCTGATTGGTGCTGGGAGATGAATCTGTAATAGCGATAAAACAAATTACAACACATGGATATCACTGAACTTAAATATCTATTCTCAAATATTAGCTGATAATGTTACCAATAAAAATGAATGTACAAAAAAATCAAACACTACATGGCAGTGTAGTTTGTGGATAACACAGTTTCTAGGTGACAATGTGATTGGTGAGATAAAACAGACAAGCTACACAGGGACAAACAGACAATCCAAAGTCTCAATGTAAAATGTCATTAGTTGCAGGCACATGTTTTTTTGCAGCTATCAACATTAGTCTCAGTTGGTGTGGAAAACAGGATTAAGATTATTCTAGGCTTCACAGGTCTTCAGCATGGACAGCTAGTCTTGGGATTAGGTTCTTGGTTGAGCCTCACCCTCCCATCCTCTCTCTCTACATTCCTATAGATAAGAGATTTTTGGGCTTTCAAACGACATGCCAGACACATGAAAATAGAGTCCACATTCTGGCTCTCCTTGGGGTCTTTGGCGGATGTCTCAAACAGCAGCATGTTGTGCGCATCAGCAAATTTAAGCGCCATGTTGGACGGGACCTGGATTTGGTCCACCAGGTCGCACTTGTTACCGACCAGGACGCGGGGCACTGAGGCAGACACGCGATGCCCGTTGCACTCCTGGATCCATGTCTTCAGGTTCTCGAATGAGGCCATTTTGGTGACATCATAGACGAAGACAACAGCGTGCACGTTGCGGTAGTAGTGTTCCACCATGCTTTTGCGGAAGCGTTCCTGCCCGGCCGTATCCCATACCTGCACCTGAACACACAACCATGATGAAAGAACAGAAACTCTGTGTGAATAGTAGCTCATGAGAATTCATTCATTCATTTATTCATGCATTCATCTTTAGTAAATGCTTGGCATGGAGAAGGTATCAGTGGATCTGGAGGTACCCAGGGACACTGAGCATAATGTGGGACGTTCAGTTTACTACTGGTTACCATACGTATACTTACACAGACATTGACACCTAGAACAGGTTATACCCCTTACTAAATCAAAGAACCTGAAGGAAACCCATAAACATGCCAAAATAAGACGGTAACTTGAGTTTAGGATCAAATAAGGGACCCTGGAGCTGTGAACTGTCAAATTCACCCACTCTGCCACCATGCCACACAAGCACCTTCCAATTACAATCACAGAGTGTTTTACTGATGCCCATACAATGTACAGATTTTACATTAGTTGAAACTTTTCAACTTTGCGTGATGGCTTGTGTGCCAAACAATATGCACATGTGGCGTATGAGTTAAAGTTGCAGTTGCTATAGTTACCGTTACAGCACCTACCATTACAGTATTATTACTAGTATTATATGTACAAATTACTGAAGTGGCAAAATAGTGAAGCAGCATATAGTCTTCCTGTCACACAATTCCAGCATCCCTGGTTCCTTTCTTAGCTTGAGTTACCATCTTTGCAGAGCTTCCCATGTTCTCCCGGTATCTGCCTGGTTCTCTTTGATTTCTTTCTACCTCGCAAAATCATCCTGGATACCGACTGGCTGATTGCCTACTCTTGTTGTCACAAGATGAGTAAGATGTGATGGTGCAAAAAGTTTGTGTATGTATATACAGTGGAAATGTCATCTATCTCCTTTACGTCAAAGGATATCCTCTGTATCAATCACAACTTTTGACCAGAATGAAACGGTCACTGGACACAAATGAATTAATAAACGAATCGATGTGATTTCTCATGCTGACTCAAGCTGTGACACATCAGGACATCAGCAATGATCTGATGGCAACCTAAATCGATAAATCACCTCATGCATTCTGTGAAATATTCTGTGATACAGTATCATACAGTGTAACCTATAGTATACGAGTATCAGCGACTATTTTAATGTGTAATTTTGTAAGGTATGCGGCTTTCGATGTACACGATTTTCCGAGTTTCATAAATGTTAAGGGATACTAGGGAGCAACAGAGATTGCTCACTGACTGGTATCATTGTTGGACTTTCGGTTGCTCCCATCGTGAGGCGTCGCCACAGCGGACCATCAGACCAGCACAAAACTTGGCACAGGTTTTACGCCGGATGCCCTTCTTGACGCAACCTTCTTGACGATTTGTCCCGGCTTGGGACAGGCACTGCATCCAGTGGCTGGGGTTTGGACACTGGGAGGAAATCGAACCCGGGCCTTCCGCATGGCAGGCGTGAAACCTACCACTGAGCCACCAGTTCTGCTCACTGACTGTAATCAATGTGTAAAAAACATCATACTGGGAACACATTGCTATGCATTTTGATTGTGGTATATTAAAACCTATGATATTAGTGAATCCATCCTGTAACATGGTTTAAGAGAGGACAGAGACGCTATTTGTGAACGCGCTTCTTTGAGCACAAACAACAATCAATTATTCAGGAGCATGACACGAATCTCAGTGTAAACATAAAGGGAAGAATCAGACACACTTCCCGGAAGCGCATATCCAATTTATTGCCCTGATCCGATACGTGACGTGATCTGTGAATGTATGTGTTTGTTTATTTCTTTTTTCCATGACCCACCTTTATTCTCTCACCCTCGATTTCGACCGCCTTCTCCCTGAAATCCACTCCGATCGTGGCCTCCGTCTTGGCCGGAAAAGAGCCGCCGGTGAAGCGGAACGTTAAGCACGTCTTACCCACGTTCGAGTCGCCGATCACGATTATTTTAAAGATTCGCGTTTGCACGCTGCGCTCGAGAGACGTGCTCAGGTCCAGGGAGTTGGACGCGAGACCGGCTTCTTCTCCGCGCCCGTGCGCTTCGTTCGCCATCGCGGCGAAGTGATGCTCGCCCACACTGGTACGCACGCGCGCTGCGCACGCCCGCCCGCCCGCACGCACTCGAGTGCTCGTGCACGGCCGCTCTTCTGCTTGGAATGGAGGAAAGCGTTTGGCTTTGCACTCTTGAGTATTTAACTCAGGCAAGTGCATGAGCATTAGTGCAATGATGCACAGCTGATTATATCCCTATGTTTAGGACACAGCTTGTCAAGCCTGGTCCTGGAGGACCCCCCTGTCCTACACATGGTTTGAATCAGGTGTGTTGGGAGCAGGGAAAACAATAAAATGTTGCAAACAGGACAATGGGTCCTCAAGGAGCAGGGATGAGAACATGTGCAATTGTTCAATGCAGTGTGGTTCATATTTACATTTTACATTTACCTTTATGGCATTTGGCAGACACCCTTTTCCTGAGTGACTTACATTTATTATCTCATTATACATCTGAGCAGTTGAGGGTTAAGAGCCTTGCTCAAAGGTCCAACAGCGGCAATTTGGTGGTGCTGGGTTTTGAACCTGGTACCGTCCGATCAGTAGTATTTTGTCTTATTTTTGCGTCTTATTTGTGTCTGTATATGAATGGATATACAGTACAAGTCGAAAGTATGGACACACCAGTCGAAAGTTTGGTCACAAGTTCGGATTTATTTTTCTACAATACTGTTTTTTCTTTTTTCTTTTAAAACTGGGAATAACACACACGGCAGCTGCTACTTTAAGGCACGAAGGTCAGCTCTTCTGGAATAGTATTGTCAAGTGCGTTTGCAAAATCCATCAAGCACTGGGGCTCTCATGAAGACCATCCCTGGAAAGCAAGACCAAAACTTACCTCTGCTGCAGAGGAGAAGTTCATTTAGAGTTACCAGCCTCCAAAATCAACTGAATTGGCTTTATCTGTAGGTCCTTATACTTTAGCTATTTAACCAAAATGCTTACAATTATAAATATAATGTTTGAACATAATATACATGAAATGCATAGAAATAAGTAACATTCAAGAGTTGGCATGAGAGCATTTACTTAAAGGGTGACAGTTGCCACCTATGAGACCGCCTCTCTAATTACGATCAGTCATTTCTGCTTGGATCACTTCTGATGTCTGATGCCTGAGCTGTGAGTGTTTTCTGATTGTTCTTTAAAACATTGTAAATATTAATCATGCTCTAAGTGATGACAGTATAGTACTAGATAAGGCAGCCCAGGCTAGCTGGCAAAAATGACAAGAAAATTTATATAATTAAATCACTATAGCAGTAATAAAGCATACAATTTCACAAAAAGCGGAACATCAACTCAATTACTGGTTTTAGGCTACACTTCAATTTATTCATTTAGGGTTATTAAAAATGTGTCCATCCAAAAACTTTTCTTTAGGCAGTAGCAGTAATTCTGTTACAGAATTTGCTGTTTGTGTCTAGTTGTCAGAACAATGGTAACATTTGTGCCTACAAGGCTCTCTTTCTACTCCACCAGTGAAAGGCTGTGTTGTTGTAGATGGTTTACATCCTGAGGCTAATTATTAGACATACATTTACATTGCATAAAAGCAGCAGAAAATATTCAAATGAAATCTACTGTAGCATATAAAAATATAGATTTATGATTCTTTTTTTTTATTTTCTAAATATTTATCTATAACGGTCTAACTGTCCATAAATTAAGTACAAAAACATTTTTTTTATAATAAACAAATGGGTTCTCTAGAACATTAGTATGTTGATTCCCAACCCAAGGCTGCAACAATACTTGTTAGTCTTTTTAAGAAAAAAGAAGGATAATGCCCATTTGTGATTTGCTGAGAATTTCCAGGAACAGTAAATGCAGCATTCTATTTACACTGGTTTACAAGAATACAGTGTCCATGTCTTAAACAAATTTAATTAACACATATTTAACACATATTTTCTTAATTTAACACATATTTTCTCCTTCACATGTTCAGTTCACCTGAAGGTATGTCGCTTTAAAGTCCATCCCCAAGGCATTTTTGGCATTACACTTATAAATTCCAGAGTTCATAAGGCTAGGCTCCTGTATGACCAAACTACCATCCTCTGTCATGTAAATTCCACCCAATGAAGTGAAGCGATTATTAGCCACAAGTGTGGTCCGCCCAGGGAGAGTCCATGAAATGTCTGGTTTAGGAGTGCCAGTAGCAATGCATTTTAATGTCACTGGAGACCCCTTAGCAACTCTTATTATGGAAGGGGGTGCATTAGTGATCTGTGGTGGGAGTACCATAATAGTCACAGGATAAGACAGTGTTGTTGATCCAAATGTGTTAGTAGCTTTGCAAATGTATGTACCCCTATCAGATTTAGCAGTTTCTCTTAGCTGAAGGGTTCCATTTGATAAAAAGGTGACTCGTCCAATAACCTGAGGCCTGTCCAATACTAATCCATTTGGAAGAGTCCATGTAATCGTTGCTTGGGGCCAGCCTTCCACTGTGCATGGCATGATTAGTATCTGTCCAAATGAAATCTTCATAGGTGTAGGTGTCCCTCGAATTTGAGGCTTCCTTCCAGGTTCTAAAGCATAGCGTTTCTCTGCTTGTCCTGCAACATTTTTGGCCAAACATCGATAAACACCTTTGTCACTGGACACTGGCCGAATAATATGCAAACTGCTATTTTCCAAAGAGTGAATAAACCTCTTTAGACTCATTCCTGGAACCAGCACTGTACTGTTGGGCAAAATCCAGACAACATCTGGCTTGGGTTTCCCTATAACCTGGCATTGTAAAATGATGTCGTCTCCGTCGGGTTTGAGGGATAATACCTCAATATTTGGAATAAGAAAGCTTGGTTTTTCAGCAAGTGAGGCGACTTCAAGGTCAATTGCTAGACTGGCCTCTCCCAAATAATTTCTGGCCAAACACAAAAACTTTCCTTCGTCAGTTTTCCGGATGCCTCGCAATTCAAGAGTACCATTCTTATGGACTTGGAATCTACCTCCAACATAAGGTGTAGGCATGGACATGCCAAAAGATGTTGTCCATGTTATCTGAGGCTCGGGCTTGCCCTCGGCTTTGCAGTGCATCAAAACAGTCTGATAGGAAACTGCCAAAATTTTACTGTCAGTTCGTCCACCTTTTCCATTGATATATGGCTCACTGACCTCAACTTTGAGCTTCACGTTCTTTATGTCATCACCAGCTGGGTTCCTTGCAACACAAGTATACTTTCCCTGGTCTGCCAAAGTGACCTTATTAATGATCAGTGTTCCATCTTGGAGTATTTGATGTTTGACTGAGGAAAAACTTATCATTTCATTGTTTGGTGAAATCCAGATAATTGTAGGTGGAGGTTCACCGGTCGCATCACACTTCAGCTGGGCTGACTGGCCAAGAAGAAAATGAAGAGACACCTGGTCTTTGGAATAAATTCGCGGTGAATCTTGTACAACTTGGACACTCACTTTCATTGCATCCTCTCCCAGTGTATTCTTTGCATAGCATGTGTAATCGCCCTCATCATTTTTTCCCATCTGTGGCAACAAGAGTGTTCCATTGTCAAATATGATATATCGGCGATTGCGAGTTCCACTGTCATCAGATTGGAGAGCATTATTTATCATTGTGCCATCAGGGAGACTCCAAGACACTTCAGGGTCTGGAAGACCTGAAGCTACACAGTCCACAAGGAAGTTCTCTCCGTTTGTTACTTTCTTCTGATGACTGCCCATGTTCTCTATTTTAGGTGGCTTCATCAGGACCTCAAGGTCAAATAATTCAATCTCCTCACCATTGGGCCTTTGATACATGCACAAGTAACTCCCTTGATCTTTTTCAGTCATTTGCAGGATCCTGAGTGTGCCATTTGGGAAAGCATTGATGTGTCTGTAAGGACTAGAAGAAAATCAGAAATCAGAATGTTAACATGTAAAATGCTAAAAGTAAAAAATATGTCAATCTGATACATGGATTGTTTCAAGTTTTGCGATGTGAAGTTTAACTAAGTTCATAAAATATTGAAATTCCTGTGTGCCACATCATTATTGTTTTGTCTGGATCAGCAACATTTATTTGGGTTTCCTGTCTGACACCACAGATGGTTTAATGTTTTCAGACATTGTTTGAATTACAGTAGTGATTAATAGATCTCTCGCTATATAAGAGTCAGGTGTGTTTTTAATTATCTCACACCAGCTGTGTTTTGTAAAGGATTGTGCCTCCTATCTTGGCTGTCTTGGCCCATGGCTGTATAAGTAGTTATGTAGAAAACCATATTGAAATCGAATCACAGTATAATGTAAATTTAAACTCCAAAAGATATGTTTGCAATGTATACCTGTAGCGATGTTCCAGCAAGGTTTTTGATGGCAGCCTCCAGACTGTACCTCTGTGGTAGTCAGCTGACTCAGGGCAGTGTAGGAAAACTGTAGAGCCATACATGGCTGAAACACTATGTTGCTGAGATGGCCCTTTCCAAGGTCCTGGGGATTCTTGCCTGATATCCAGCTTCACCACTCTTTGAGCCAACCCAACCACATTTGTGGCTGAACACTCATATATTCCTGCATCCACAGGAACAATACTTTTGATATAGAGTGTACCATTGGGGAACATAAAGAGACGCCTTCCAACGAACTGTGTAGGTTTCAGTTGGGAACCATCAGGAAGAATCCACTTAAGAAGTGGCTCAGGTTCTCCCTTAGCCGTGCAGTGTACATAGATACTTCTTCCAGTGTTAATATATACATCCTCAGAGGACACTTCTTTGATTGTTGGTGGCAGTGCAGCAACATGTACCTGATAGGTCAGAGTGTCAGCACCTGCTGCATTACTAGCAATGCACTTGTAGTTGCCTTTAATGGAAAAGTTTGCTGAGTGAATGCTGAGTGTTCCATTAGGAAAAAGGGAGATTGGTCTGTCAAGAGGCATCGACTCCCGCACGATAATCCTGTCTGGAAGAATCCAGGAGACCTGTGCCTGGGGCTTACCTGTTGCAATGCAGTCCAAACTGATCGGTTTCCCCAAGTACACAGAGACATCTCTGTATTTGGGGCCTTCTATTTTAGGAGGTTCTGTCTGTACAGTAAGAGTGACCACCATGCGATCTGAGCCAAATTTGTTCTGTGCAGTGCAAAGGTACTGACCTCTGTCCTGCAGCTGTACATTTTTTATAACAAAGGAGCCATTTGGAAGAACCTCAAACCGTTGTCCATGTTTGGTGCTGGCTTGAATTGTAGCACCTGTATTAAAATATATAAAGGGTAATTAAGAATATCTCTGTCTGTACAAATATTTGCATTCTAAGCAGACATCTTTTTTTTTTTATAGATTGTATCATGCATCTAAGTTTTATTTTACTTCTTAGTCTCCCAAAACAGAAGATTTTTCTTGATATAAATAAAGTATTCCATTCATCCTTCATTTTAATATCTGTACCAAATATCCTGTGTAGGGGTGTGGGGCCTGGCCATAACCCAGAGAATTAACTTAGAGCAGAAGAAAGGGTACAACCTAAATGAAACACCAAACCATCACAGGGCTCAAGCACACACACTCACACATTCAATCAAACACACTACGGGCAATTTAGGATGCCAGTCAACCTAGACTCTCTGTTTTTGGACTTAGGAGAAAGCCAGACTACCCAAAGGTAACCCACCAAGTACAGGGAGAACATGCAAACACCATATCAGGTATTCTTTAATAATAAACACCACCCGATATGGTGCTTTTGTGTTTACTTTATAAACACTGACATGGATAATGTGTTTAAATATATACTATATATAATGGGTCTGTGCATTGGATCTTTATACACTTAATTCTGACTCACTCACTCATCATCTATACCGCTTTACCCTGTATTCAGGAGACTTAGGGCACTAGGCGGGGTACACCCTGGACAGGGTGCCAATCCATTGCAGGGCACACACATACACACCCTCAAACACTCATTCACACACTGTGGGCAATTTGGGAATGACAATTAGCCTAATCTGCAGGTCTTTGGATGAAACCAGAGCACCTGGAGAAAATCCACCAAGCATGGGGAGAACATGCAACATTTAATTCTGTACAATTCAAATATTGCAAATGTACATTGGAAGTATTTTTCTGCTCTGCAATTTTATGAACAGTAGTAGTCTAATATATGAATGAAAAAGCATATACTTTTTGTCACAGACTATGTATTGTGTATAATACATGGCCAAAAGCATGTGGACATCTGAGCATCACTTCCATATGTGGGCCTCCACCAAACTACTACCACAAAATTAGAAACTACCAATTGTATTCTATGGAGTGAATTTGTATTCTTTATCAATTAAGTTTTCCTTCACTGTAACTAAGGCACATGCGCACAAAACTGGCTCCATGAAGAAATGGTTTGCTAATGCTGGAAAGCAATAAATGGAGTGACCTTCTCATATCCCTGATCTTAACCCCACTAAACGTCTGTGTGATGACCTGGAAAGCCGACTGCACTTTATTCTGCTGCTTCTGGCCTCAGAATCAAGTGGATAGCCTTCACATCAACTGACGGTAAAAGTGGGACTTATTCTGGAATGTTATACTCAAATGGCCACGTACATGTGATGTTTAGTTCTCCACAGACTTTTGGTCACACAGTGTCTATAGTGTATCCATATTGATTACCCACCTGTAGAGACTTTTGTCCATGAAATAACAGGTTTGGGGTCTCCCGATACCTGACATCGCAAAAAAACATTTGTCTCAGCCAGCGCAGACACAGTTGCTGAGTCAGCTGTCATTATTCTGGGTTTCACACCACTCCCCATTAATTTTGGAAATGGCAGAGCAGTGCTTAGTTTCTTTGGTCCAAAGTTACTGTAGTGCCAACGACTGCCCTGTAGTATGCTGGCTGTGGGGTGTGGCTTACTAGTAGCTGCTATAATAGAAGGGGATGTTACAGGCTTATAAATACTTGGAAAATTTGGAGCTGGATGTGGTTTTGGGGTGGGATGGTAAATCCTTGGTTTGGGAGTAAGTAGCTTTCCGGACTGGGCTAAGCGATGGGCCTCAAACTGGGATTGTCTGTATTTGTTTCTAAGCCTGTTGAAGATAAAGTAGTCCCTTACTTGGGATGAGCCACCATGTGGGGCTACAGTTCTAGGGAAGGGGGTTGAAGCTGACCAAGGGATGTAAGGTGTGGGGTTTGCTGTTTGTGCTGTGATTTCAGGCCGATTAGTGAACACTGCATTCCTTCCATTTGGGCGCAAAAAATGCAAGGTTCTGTCAAGTGATGAGTGGTGCCTTGATTCATGAATTCTGGGCCACATTGGAATGCGGTTGGTATAAGTCCATAAGGGAGACGTGGTATAAGGCCTTGGCGTAACTGAGATTTGTTTTTTTCTCTGAGTTAACCAGGGGTGGATAGGTAAACCAGGAATTTCAGGTCTGTTCACTGAGTTATCCAGTCTGTGTCTAATGTTATTCGATGTGGCTGGTTTCTCTGTGGTTAGTGGTTCTTTGTGAGGTGAAGGAGGTTTAATGTTAGTGATTGGAAGAGTAGGAGAACTCGTACTTGTTATCCTTTGCCTATTCTTTTCTTTATTTGTTGTATCACTGCTCCGATTAATATCCTCCATAATTTTTTGTCCAAACTGCTTATCTTGTGTTGGTGTTAGAATGGCAGGGGCGCCAGAAGTCGTAAATGCATGTTTTCCTTCTTTTGGTAATGTCAGCTTTTTGTTAGCTTGAGACTTCTGGGTTATGTCTACATTTAAACTGTCTCTAAACTCAGAGTCATGTTCACTTAAAATATCTAAACCTGTGATTGGTTTTCTTCCTGTTTTCTTATTCACAGTTTCAAAATGAGTTTCCCTGGGGGTGAAAAATTCTGGAGTGGTTGTAGTTAATGAAGTTGTGAATACTACTTCTGTTGTGGTTGGTGGGGGACGTGTAGGCCTCTGTGGATGTAACCTTCTTATTTGAGGTCTTCTTCTGTATGGTGGCCTTCGTCTTGGGTTGGGGAAGCGATTATTTGCTCTCATTTTCTCCTCTAATAGTTGCCTGTCTATCTGTTTCTCAATTTGTGTCACAGGTTTCATGTTTAAGCTTATAGTAGATAATGTGGTTGAATAAACATTTACTGAAGGCATTGTTGTCATGTCTGAATCACCAGACTTTTGATGCAGATGTTGTGTTCTGTGTGGTAAATTGTGGTCTATAGGCTCTCTGTTACGGGACTGTACCGACAGCTTAGTATTGAAATCATTTATATGACTACTAGTAGTAGCACTGGTAGTAAAAGAAAGAGTGACAGGAGCAGGAGTGGTTGTAGATGTAGTGGTTGAAGTCATAATGGTTGTAGTTGCAGGGGTTGTGGTGGTTTGTTCTGCTGTTGCAGCTGCAACTCTTGTCATAATTGTTACTGGTTGAATAGTCGAGATCTTAGCATTGACTTTTGCTAACATTTGTGCCCATCGGCCTGGGTCAAGCTGTTTGACCGGTTTATTTGGTTTCCTTACTTTTTCATTGATCCTTTTTCCATTAAAGCCCTTTCGATAAAGTCCACCTGTACTTCTATCTTTTCCAACTACCCTACGTGGTGTTTGAGTAACTGCCACATGTTTGATTTCTTGATATCCAGAACCCTCTGCATCCTCCTTATCAAACAATTGTAATTCACCCTTCATTACACTGACATCTGTGAGTTCTTCCTCTTTTTCACCTGTTACAACCACCAAATGAGACAACATGTCTGCCCCATGAAGATTTGCTGATAAACAACTGTATTCCCCAGCATCTTCTTTCTTCACTTGTTTTATGATCAAAGTATTATTTTGTGACACATAGATTCGTCCCATTGCATTGGATGCTTTTAAAAAATGTTGATTTGGTAGGAACCATTTTGTTTCAACTGGCTGTGGTGAAGTAACTGAACAGGGAAGACTGAGGGATTTCCTGTTGTCCACATACATTTTCTTTCCATTTAGGTCACTTGGACTGAGGAGGCGTTCCCTAACCATAAGCCTATATGAAATTATGTCTACTTCAGTTTCAGTACGCACAAAGCAGTGATAAAGCCCAGTGTCTGACAGGGTTGTGTTTTTGATAATTAATCTGTTATGATCTGATGTAATTCTTTGGGAATCCGTTTTGTCCAAAGTAGTTAAATCTGGAAGCATCCACTCAACAGACAGATGCCCTGAACTCAATACATTACAGTTAAGAATGGCCACAGAGTGCTCCAACACAATTTGAATTCTCCCCTGGGTTCCTCTAGGAATTAAAGCCCAAGAAGAGACTGTATCATCTTGTTCTCCTCTTCCATTGATCTGCCTTGATATAAATGTGGAGAAGTTCATCACCAGCTTTTTTGATGTTGTTTTGCGTCTGTTCAACTGAATAGTAACCTTGGGTTGTAGTAACCAGGCTGGTTCAGCCATTAAATGTCCTTTGAGTTCAGTAAAGTAAGGAGAGCCCTCACTTGTGACCTGGGAGTACTTAAAGGTCACCTTTGAAGCGTTCTCATGCCTTTCTCCTCGTTCCAAGATGGCTGGGCTTTCATAGTAGTATGCAACAAGTCTCCACAGGTGCTGGAGAGCCTCCCTGTCAATCTCACAGTCAAGTTCTGTTAGCAAGGTTACATTTACAGCCACCTCTTCTGACCTTTTCATCTTTTCCCATATCATGGAGGTCTCTTCAGCTGGACGGTTTACATCACAAGCCACATGGGCCCTGTTCCCATGGCTATCAGATAACATGAAGGTCAAGTGGCCCAGTGGATGCTCCAAGTGCTTGGTGTATGGGAGGTCTGGTTCCTGGTCCTCCAATGCACTGTACTCACCCAGCTTCAGCGGGGACTCTAGAGAAGGTCTGTCACAGGAAAGGTCTTTTACTGAGAGCTGGAAAATCTGGCTATTGTTGAGAGGTTGTGGTGACGCGCAAACAGCACAATTGTCACTGGATGCAGAGTCCCGTTCCTTTTTGCACTTAATCACTCCTGTAGAGAAGCAGAACACTAGTAAAATTGATCTTTTTATGCTTGTTAATCTATTGATCAATAATATGGTTAAGAATCAGATTAAAGCAGAATTTGTACTTGTATTAAATTAGTGTTAAAGCTTTTTTTTTTGTGGAAGATATTTTTTATCTAGCTTTTGGCAAATCACATTAAAATAAATGAATTATCTACTAATTAATTCTCCCAGAGTGGAGCTTAATTAAAGACATTATGATAATTAAGGTAGGTATTGAAATCTCACCCTCATGTTTCTTGTTCCACTCTAAGAGCCAATGGAGCTGACAGTCACAAGTCCAGGGATTGTTATGAAGAGAGAGGACTTCTAGTCTGTTCAAGTGCTGAAAAGTACCAGACAGCAAGTACTGTAGCTGGTTGTCTGCTAGGTGAAGGTGCCGTAGGCCTGAGCCCCAAAATGTCCCCAGGAGAGAAATGGTTGTGAATGTATGTGGATGAAGGTCCTGTAACCTGTTGCTTTCCAACTGAAGCAGCTTTAGTGATGGTAATCCAGTAAAAGAGAAAGGCTCAATGAAATCAATTAAGTTGTGGTCTAGGTGAAGGCGGACAAGGTTTGTTAGGCCCTCAAACATACTGGGATTTACTCTTGTTAGCTTGTTGTAGCTCAGCTTCAATATCTGTGACAGAAAAAAAAGGACTTTATGTCATCTTTTCTTTGGTAATACCTAAGGCAGTGGTGTCCAATCGTACCCATAAAGGACTGGTGTGGGTTTTTATTCCAAATGAGCAGAAACCACACCTATGGATGTTTGCAGATAAGACACCCCTGACCTAAGGCAGAATGTGTAGCTTTCTGCACATTAAACATATTAATGGCAAAATTGTGTATCACTTCTGCATGCACAGACATATACACAAATGCACATATGCATATACATGCACACACCTGGAGGGAACGTAATTGGTAAAAAGATCCCGAAGTCACAGTGCTGATCTCATTCCCATGCAACATAAGCATCTCTAGCTGGCGCAGATGTCCAAAATCTGAGGTCCCCACAGCTACAATGCTATTATAGCTTCATAGGAAATATGTTACATCATAAATTTACATAATATTTCTAATCAAATAATGCTATGTTACAAGGAAGATATGCAAAAAAAAAGGGGTATTAATTTCAAATGCAGTGTAAAAGTATGATCACCGTTTACACTTGAAAAACTAAATAAGGTTATCTTTAAAATGATCAAGAACTTCATGTCTGCATTCATATATATTTATGATTAATGCTAGCAGAGGTACCTACCCCAGATTGACTCTCTCTGTGTCCTTGGGCAAGTTCCGTGGGGGTGATGGGAGATGGCGAAACGTACAGTGCACCTCTTTGGGGTTGGGGCAACTGCATGATCTTGGGCACGCGCACAGACAAACAGGCAAAATGAGGAGCAGCAAATACAATGCTGCCTTCAGCCAGGTAGCAGAGACACCCAGAGGAGCCATGTCTCTTTCATGCCATCCTCCAACCTATGGGCAGGGAATCTATTTAACCATACATTCAAGTACAGCTTAAGAGCTCTAGCATCATGACAGTGGTAATGGTATAATGGTATCATGATGGTTAGACAAATGCTTATTTGTTCATTTTTCGTCTATTTACTAACTGTTTACTAATGTGTGTGGAGAGCCACAATGGGAAGGGTGTCAATTTGAAAATGGGTATTTAATTAATCTACTAAATAAATACAGAATAGAGAAAAATGAAGCTTGCCATTAAAAAAAAAAAAGAAATGCAAAACTTTCTGTTGAAATATTAGTTTACCTGATTTACCTCTGACTGTTACAAAGAGCTGATACTGAAGAATCCTTCAAAATACAAATGCAACCTCCTCGCACAGATTGGATATTACTGGAACAAGTGAATTAATAATTTATCACCTACTTTCAGAGCTGCTGTTATATAAAATTTCATGAATACCTTCTGACCAATCAGAACTGAGCTTGTAAAGGTACTGCGGTATAAATAACATATTTGATAGATTCAATATAATGTCTAACAACCCTCCAAATTGGCCACATTTATTGTAATCATAGATACAGTGAATAGCTGTGTCCTAGAGTGCCCTCGTTTTAATTGATCTTCACTGTGGCTCTATGCTTTGTTTTAGGCCCGGCATTTTAATCAGAAAAAATTGCCACTTCATTGTGTTATCAGAGCTGCCTACTCTAAAGCTGCCAGTATAAACAATACATCTGGTTTCTTTCCCTACTGCTTTGTGCAAGAGCTGGTGACATCTTTATTAGAGCGTGACTCACTAACCACAAAAAACTCTCATGACACGGTTGCCTAATTTGCATGGTGTCACGCGCCAAGGTCCTGATTATTTACATTTCAAAATGAACTGCTTAGAAGTCTTTAAAAGGTTCGCTTTATTTAACCATGCTGATAATTGGTAATCAAGTCAGTGAATTCAGGGAAAGTATTACCCCTTTCAATCTCCTTCACATTCATCCTGTGCATTACACAATTACAGTGAATGAGGGGGTGTATTACAGCTTTCCACCCCCACAGTACTGCTGAGTTCTCAAGAAATAAGTCATTGCTCAAGTGTTTCCCTTTGCAAGCAAGCTCTCGACAGCCCAATTACACCATCAGTTTCTAGAAGGATATTTTAAGGTGAGATATTTAGACTGCAGGGTAAAAACTGTCAGTTAGGCCTACGTTCTTTGCTTTTATTGCTTATTCACCAGCTCTAGTTACTCTAGATTCTTCTTGTTTCATTGTGTGAGGGAAGCGAAAAAAACAAACGTGAGACATGATTTATTTGTCTGTCAGTGGTATGATAATAACCGTTGATGGTTTTGGGAAATGGGCTCCTCCAGCTACCCTGGTCAGATGCTGATGGAATTACCTTGTGGAAAAAAACCACAACACAGGAAGAGCAGTCGCTGACTTTTTTTTTTTTTTATTTTTTTTTTATAAATCACTCTAACATTTTTCCCAGCATCTGGAGGGAATGCATTCATCAGTACTTGTATGTCAGTGCTATATCATTTTCTATCTTCTTATAATGTAGCTTGGATTGAGTGCCTAAAAAGTGTTAGAATCCCTACTTCATTACAGAATGCAACTACTGTTATGTACCATGCTCGAACCTTTTGGAAAAAAAAAAAATGTAACATTTGGCTAAAATTAAAAGTTTACCCTGAAATAATTTGCAATTATTATTTGTAATTTGTAATTTTTTATGAGTTCTTATGATTAAACAAAAAAAAAAATGTAAAAGAATATTTGAACAAATGTGACTTTAGTGGTAACGATCAAAAAGCAAAAGCTTCTTTTACTCGTTCTCGTTCATCATTTCTCCATGACATTTGAAATCAAATTAATGAGAAATCCAGCACAGAAACACCGGAGATCTTGAATGCTTGGCTCAAAAATCCATAATGCACTGGAGCTGTTCTAAGTTATGACCGACACTCGACTTGGCTTGCTGACATATCAGGCATGATGGTGTTCATGATGTTATTTTTATGAAGCTTTGGAAGCTGTTCTGTACAGATGAGGACATAAGAAAACTGGACAGCTTGAAGGACTGAAGCGCTGCTGCATCACTCACTTGGCTAATGATAAAAGCAAAGCCTAGCACGGGCGTCATCATCAGCAGGTTGTCATATGGCATTTTGGGGAATGTAGGAAGTGGTTCACAATGGTAAAATTATATTAACGTGTCAAATTTATTACTAAAAGAAAACAAAATATTAAAAAAAAAAACATCACTTGTTGGAGGACACTGAAGATTAATATGCAAGTTGTTCAGAATGGATGCATTGTTTAAAAACATTTGTTTAAAAACTCTTTAATCTTTAAACTGACAAAGAAGCAGTGAACTGGTGGAATATATCTGTTTTCTTTTACATGGGGTTTATGGCCAACATATGTAACAGAACTCGATCATATGCTTCTCATATTTAGCACATGTAAAGGTCTCCTATTATATAAATATTCCACACAAGCTCCATTGAACTTTTGATGTTGCTGAAGCCAAAAGGTCCATCTTTTTCATCTTTGCCAAATAGAGAACGCTGGCCATATTTTAACAATGAATCATCACCACTTTCTTTGATATTTTGTCTTGAACCTTGAACTTGAGTCACACTTGACACAAACCGATTCCATATGAATTCATAGCAGTGACATCACAAAAGAATAAGCCAAGAAGCACAAGTGTAAAAACACTTCTTGCACATATAGAACGTTCTTACCATTGTTACAAAACTATCTCATTTTTTTTTTTAATATGCAATAGAAGGAGCGTTTAACATGAACACTTTCTGGAGCAGTTAATACAATTACTTACATACTGATCTCAATCCATTAAAATAGGTTGCAACCAATCTCAGTATACATCCAAAGAAATATTCAAATCTCTGCCAAATATGACTTACCTTGAGATTTGTGGATGAGAAAAAAAGGATTGGCTGCCAGCGTGTACACAGTGAGAGGCCACGTTGTTTTCTTGTTTCTCCTGGTTCTTAAAGCTTGACGTATTTTCTCTTGTTCTCGCTCTGTCTTTCTCTGTCTCTGTGTGTATGAAGTGATGTGTTAGCTGAAGACTTTCGGACCCTGCCTCCTGAAGTCCAAGCCTTCCACATCTGGATAAATGCTTAACTCCCCCCTCACTCTTGCTTTGAGCCGGCCTGTGCAGAGGAGGAATGTACTGCTGACTTGGCTTCCATCCACTCCTTTTCTCTCTTTCTTGCGCTCCTTTTCAGTCTCTTGCTCTCGCCCTCTTCTTTCCCCCTTGCTCCTTTTTTTTCCCATTCTCTCTCTCTCTCTCTCTCTCTTTTTCTCTCTCTCTCTCTCAGGTGCTCTAACTTTCCCACTGTTACCTGTGGCTCCTGAACGGTGGATCCATAGTTCTCTGTGCCCCCCTCCATCCCAAGGACATACACACAGCTGTCTTAAAGGACACATGTTGTCTCATCTCATCCAACACCTGGTTTTCTCTTTCTATAGATGGAGTTTGATGGTGCTGTGCTTGAATTTAAGGCATGACTGAAAGGTCATCAGGGCATTTGTAGCGTTGCATGTGTTACAGATGGAAAAAATGCTAATGACAAAAACATTAATTGAACGTTTGGTTTATATTTTTGTAGCAATAAAAGTAATGATAAATGATGTTAACCGTGCTCAGATGGATCTGCCAGGTTAAATTCAGATCTGTCGTCTCTAATGGAAAAACGTGCACAGATTTAATACGCATCTTGAGTGTATTCTCAACAAGGCATGCTTTAATCGACACTCAAAATAAAAGAAATTATAAATCAAATCTCGAATTCAGATTTTTCTGTTTTAAGATGTACCAGGCTGAAAAAATGTGATGTCAATACATGAAAAGACATGGTCACAACTGGCAAGACTGGGCACATTGCAGCTCTGCAGTCTCTTGTGTATAAGAGGTCTGTGAAGTAAATTTCTTTTCAGTGCTGGTGTACCTTTTTTTTCCCCCTTCTCTGCACTGCTTGTTGTATCTTCATTCATTTTTTTTTGTGCTTAGAGTCTCCGCTCTTCTCGTTTTTCATGCCTGGAACTCATAGCAGTGCAGGAAATGCACACTTTATTTAATATTCCGGCCCAGTGTTTAGGCCGCAGCTGGCAAATTAATTTGACTACTTTCTGCCCTGTTGTTCAATGCTGTGGATACGAGTCCAAACCCTGAGGCCAAAACAAATCAAACACCTCAGGAAGACCTGGAGAAACCTTATGGCACCTTTGGATATTTTCAAGATACTGCACAATTTAAATCTCTCTTACTTGATAGAAAAGCAGGGCAAAGAGTCAAATAAAATGTGGTGCACAAACAGATTTTTTTTTAATGTTATACATTAAATTCAGGAGTAAAAAAAAAAAACGATGAATACTATTTACTTGCGTAAGGTTTTGTTGTGCACACTTTTATATAGCACATTCCGTATAGCATTTTAACAACGCAATTTATTTTCCTATTTCAGGCACATACAATAATGAGCTCTGTGATTTGTTTCAGTTGTTAAGCATCTTATACTAAAATACTAAAAAGGAGAGTGCATATGGAAACAGGAGCACACAAACACTTCCATGCCTGAAGCACTGCTGTCAGCACCGAGAAATAAATCCCAGATCGCAATAGTAACACAGTACTCTGATCCAGAGACAAGCTGAGAAACTGTCGGAATCCATAGACATTATACACTTCTGCGAATTCCAGTGGTACTCAGGCTGTTTGTGAAGATCTGTCAACAGGGTTTTTATCAGCTATTTTTATTATTATTATTTTTTTTTACAAAGCACAGGCAGTGTTTATGTGAAGTCATCTGTTGATGGTGGAGAAATCCTGTAGATGAAGCATAAACTGTGCGATTTTAATATGCTCAAAAAAGTGCCATGAATTGATTTGAGATATTCCCAGCTTAGCTTTTAGAAGTTTATTACTTCTGGGCGAAGGATTAATACATAATCTAATAAAATCCGTTCTAGAATGTATACAGATCATGCTCTGCAGTAAAAGCTTGTTATCAGCAAACATGCTTTGTTTGTGTGGTTTTGGCTCATTTCCCTTTCTGGCTCTTTTCCCTTTTCCATCTGTTGGGCTCTAGAGAATAAATGGTTGAAGCTGATTGGTTTTAAACAGGGTGGAACTTGCATACGTTTGTGGTAATGTTAGAAGCACTATCCACATGAGTGTTTTACCAACCTAGGGCTGCCTGAAGCTTCTGAATTAAACAGAACCCTGTGACTCAGAGGCATCTGATGCCTTCTGGTGATGACCTAGTGGTTTTCTGTCACCATCAGCACTATTCCTGGTCTTGAACTTGGACCAAATGAGCACAACATAAATTCAAAAACATGCACGTCATTCTATATTGTGGGATCCTTTAAGTATAGGTAAGTAGATAAGTATTTATTGTTATACACATAGGTATATACATGTTATAATATCACACAAACATTATATGCTTCAAATTATCACAAAGTTTTAAAATGACCATAAATATGCCAAACTGACCATTTTTGCTATGTCTGATTTTGCAAATGAGGGATTCTTGGTTTAAAAAATAACCGAAAAAATGTTGAACACAGCTTTTTAATCAATGTTTTTTCTTTTTTATTGGATATTTATACTGAAGACACTGAAATTATGAAAGAACAAATATGGAATTATGTAGTCAACAGAAATTTGGTAAAATGTTTCATATTTTCAATTCTTCGAATTAGTCACTATTTGCTTTGATGACAGCTTCTCTCAGTCAGCCTCATGATGTAGTCACTTGGAATTAAAAAAAAAAAATGTTTTTTAAAAAAACAATTTTAAAAGAGTTCCCAGAGGTGTTGAGTACTTGATGGATGCTTTTCCTTCACTCTCCAGTCCAACTCATCCCAAACCATCTCAATTGGATTTACATCGGGTGATACTTAGATAGTGGTGAACCATCATTGAGGAAGAAATGTACAAAGTTTTTTAAATTACCACTATCTGAGAACACTTAGACGTTTGATGAAATCAAAATGTAAAACAAACAAACAAACAAACAAACAAACAAACAAACAAACAAACAAACAAACAAACAAACAAACAAGCATATAAAAAACAGGAAAACTCTTGGTTATATTTAATAGTGAAAAGAGGAGCATTAAGGTTTAAGCTTACATAACCCACACACATCCGTACAGATACAAGTAGTTCTCTCTTGCATGTCAAAATGCTCTTACTTTCACCAAGTAACTAACAGATTTCTCTCCTATAACTTAAAAATTATTTGTCCCAAAGTCAAATATTGTCATTTCTGTCTTTGGCTTGCAGTTTAAACTGGGTTACCACTTTGTTATGTCCACTGTTATGAATCACAGATTCTTTATGACTTTACTTCAGTTATTCATTTATATGTGATGTTATACTGTTGAAAATGAGAAGTGTCAGAAGGTCAAGCACTACCACTGAAATTATGGTTCAAAATAAGCAATTGTCAACTATGTTACCTGTCAACGATGTTACCCAGTAGATAATCATTCATCATTCTTACATTATTAATGTTATCAGTCTGCGTACGGCACAGCGCACATTATTCATATGGCTACACATTCACTTTCTCCCTCATCAACACATTTTTAAAATCCAATTGTTTTCAATAGATAAAAAGTGCAGATACAGGACTCATTGGATTGCTGATCCTGCAAGGTGGGGAGAATAGTACAGGTGTGATCAAACTCTATGCCAAAGAACAAAATTTAATCATTTGATGCTGGTCACTTTGCATTGGGACAAATCATACTGTATTTGAATTGCAGCACAAAGTTCTGCCAGTAACATACTGAGTAGTGAATCCATTCTTTACCTCAACGAAAAGCTAACATTTAATTGTTGCAACTAGCAGATATGTTGCAGCGAAGGAATTTACTAACCTGAATCACTGTTTGTTCTATTTTTATTTATGTGAAATGTACCGTAAATTATAGAATGACCCATGCTGCATCTCATTGTCTGGTTATTTAGGTAAAGCCTACTGCTTAACGTATTATATTCCCATGTGTGTTAGAAGAATGATGCAAAATAGCTTTTCAATAAATTAGTGCATTCTACAAAAGAAAGAGCTAGGATTTATATGCAGGTAGCAAAAGGCCTGACAAGAAAATCATAGAAGGCTGATAATAATAATAATAATAATAATAATAATAATAATAATAATAATAATAATAATAATAATAATAATAATAATGTTCCTAACATGTGCATGTCAGTCTCCTATTCTATTAACAAGACCAATGATTGTAAATTCCAAAGTCAAAAGGTCCAAGTCTAAGTCCTTCTTCCTAGTAATGACCACTATGAGCAAATACATGGCTTTATATTCCATGTCCTTTTCCTTGCAGTGAATTGTTTTTTTCCCCCCCATTTGGTCTGATCACTGCTTTAGCTGTTATCCCTGTTCACTCACCCATTCACTCACTCATTGTCTATACTGCTTTATCCTGTATACCGGGTTACAGAAGGCCTGGTGTCTATCCCAGGGCACAAGGCAGGGTACATCCTGGATAGGGTGCCAATCCATCTCAGGGTTAATTACTTTAAATCAGACTTGATGACACTATCCTTGACAAACATGACCAGAGTTGTTCACCTTTACCCTTAATCTCAGGATTATATCTATTTACCCTAAAAATTATATATATAGAGAGGGAGAGAGAGAGAGAGAGCGATAGAATGGATGCAGCATCTTATATTTCCACATTATAGGCCTAGTGACCTTTGGACTTTTAGCAGTTTCAGGCAATTGCCAGTTGACTCCTGGAACTGTTTTAATCTATCACAATTTCTTTTTCAAATTTTTTTTAGAACCTTGCATTTTTCTCTTGGAATTGATCATAAAATATTTAGTTTCATCCTCTTTTTTGCAAAGCTACAGAACAGCCTAAATGTGTGTAAGTGCTGTGCTGCCTTCCTGCTGTGACTGGATCTTGTTCAATGATTATTTAACATGAAGATCCCTATTGCTTCTCCCTGGTGCACTCTTTGGCTTTTATTCTCATTTCCTATGGTCTAATTACCGCTGATCATTACAAATCCGATTAGCGTATATGAGGGCAGCAGGTTGCCTTTGCCATCAGCATCCCCCCAGACTGTGCTTTGTAACTAGTGAGGGATGTGTTGAGGTTGAGGACTGTTGGAAATTTCTCAGAGCATATTTAAGCATGTGAGACATGCTGGGGGAAGATGGTGTGGGCTTGTGGGCTGCCTGCCAAGCCTCCTCTGGCTGCCACCATGCACTCAGAACCCTCGGTGCTCATTAGGCCTGATTGTTGGTGCTGATCTTTACCAGCATCCTCTCTTGCACCACTGAGTCCAATTCTAATATCACAGGAAGTTCAGCATATCAGGAGCCAGATGGGCAACCCAGAATAACATCCTGATCACAAACCAGATGGGTAAACCAGAATAACATCTGGCCAAAGATGTTGGCGGTGTCAGAGTTGTGCTAAGCTTATTTTGTTCTGAAGTTATGGATATGCCTATTTGTTCTGCATGGGTACTCGAGGACACAGATGAATTTTGTCATCAGTGTTATCATTGGGCTTTTCTTCCATTTTGTCCTTTAGATTATGTGCTGAAAACTGAGCTTAGGGGGATAAGCAGCGAAACAGAGTCCTATGTTATGTTTAATGTCTGACATTAATGTGCCGCAGACCTCATGTCCTCATGTCAAGATAAGCACGAGTTTGAAAGATTGAAGGCATTAAAGAAAAGGCATTTTAAAGATTAGCAAATAGCAGGGTCCCTCAGTGGTTTCATTCTGATCATCATTAGGAAAGGCTCTTGGCAGAACCAGGCTGTTTTGCTTGCCTTGGAACGTCTGGTATGGCTTGGAGGCAAATTCTTAAGAGAAATAACATTTAAATGCATGCATCTGAAATTGGAAGGAAGTGTCTTCCTCCAGCCTTTTCTCAGCCCTTAGCTTTGACCAGGCATTTGTTTTGCATGTTGTTTCACACTAATATTCTTATTACAGCAAGAAGGAGAATAAACCATATATCACACAAATATTGGACCTCATTTATCACCTCGCATATGAACACATTTATTCATAAATCATTTGCAGGAACAAACATTTACAAAAGAAATGTTATACACAAATGTGCTAGCTGTACATACGGACTATGCCAAGTTTAAAGTTCTTATTTTCATTAATTACACAAGGAACTGTGAGACAATATGAGTGGAATACATAGTAATGAACTAAAAGAAAGCAATTTAAAACAAATTCGCAAATTAAGAAAACTAGGCACCCTATAAAAGGAGGCTTTTATAGGAGTTTACATCGTTCGCCGTTAAGTCGTCATTTTGTTTCTTTTTGTGGCATTTGAGATATAAATCAGCTGTGGTCGAAACATGCTTGTTTTTATGACTGATTGACATTTATCAATACATATTAGCATCTTTGCTGTGTATGGGCACGAAGGGTCAATGTGGCAAGAGGTTTTAGCTTTGGCTTTGCCTATAAAAATATTTACGCACATCTTTGCAAAAGGGTTGATAAATGATGCCCATTATCTGAGAATCCACCTACCCACAGTGCATTTGCCCTTAAATACTGTACACTTGTTTTCCATTGTTAATGATGTGCGCCTGAAGATATTTTTCATATTAGAAAAACCTTCATGCACATAAAATATGTATTAGCCACAGTGACGGAAAACAAAACAAAACACAAAAACAGTGACTGTTTATTAGATGACTTAGATTTACGATGAAGGTCCTTTACTGTGCTAAGTTACGTCCCAAATACTTACCTCTCTCCAGTGACTAAAGAGTTTAATTAGGATGTTAGACATGAGTTGGCATAGTCAATTTTGCTGGAGGAAACAAATTCAGAGCTCAAGCTAGAGTGCTGCACTTGACAGCTAAGGACCGACTTATAAACCATGATAATTCATGTCTTACCTACTGAAGTACATCTATTACACACTTACCAGGCTCTTCATTTGTTTCCAAAGACTGCAGGCTTCATCAATTTTCTATTCTTTCAAGTGTGTGGCATGTTGATTTATAACCTGAAGCAACATGCAGCAGGCCAAAAGTTCCAAGAGTAGTTTTCACTGTTTTTATTCAATGAAGAGAGATCAGGATTAATGCTGGCACTGTTTTTAATCTTTTGTGGAAAAAAAAAAAAAAAAGTTGGAAGGGAGTGATAGTATAGGGACTCTTTAATCTTGGATAGGATTCACCATGTTTATAAGGCCACCATAATTAATCTATTCCTGTCTCAATTTGTCTAACTGGTTTCCTGTACAGACGAACATATTCCTTTTCTTTTAAACAATGTTGCCAATGTAAAGTAATACTGCTTTCTTTAAAAGAGGAATGGCATGCATTAACTTGTTCTACATTCAGAATAAGGGCTTAGGGATTAGAAGGGCTTCCATTCTAATTAAGTAATAGAGCCTTTATGGTTCTTTTTCTTTATTTTTGCATATAAACAGTAAGGCTCAAATACACATTTTCACAGACACCTTATGCAAAAGCCGTAAAAATGCTTCCATCTATCAGTTTTTATGACCATTTCATATTCTCCCAAGAAAACACAGTTGCAGAATAAGAGTAAATATCACAACAGTGTATTCCCAATTGCTGAGGTGCGATGTTTTCAACATTTTCATATACAATAAATGTCTTAAACAGTTTTTTTTTTGTTGCAGTATATACAGTAATACTACAGGCTTATAATTGAAATAATGGATTTCTTAAATAAAGTCAGTTGAATGGCACTCTTAAGTTTCCAGTGATCCCAACGCTTCGAGCGGTCTGATGCATCTGGTGTTCTCATTACATGGGGACCACGACCTGCTGCCCTGCTGCTGAGGATGGCTCCATATAGTCTGTTTGAAGATTTATGTGATAATTGAGAACAGTTCTACTTAAGAACCACGAAAAAGGCTTGGATTGAATAGTTTGAGGATTAAAATTTAAATTACATTTAAATTTACATAGGCATTTGGCAGATGCTCTTATCCAGAGTGTCTTAAAAAGTTTCCATCATTCGATCTATCATTATACTGGGTTACTAACTAGAAGTATCATGAGTCAAAAACTGTTGGGAAAGTTTTTTTTGGTGGTTAGCTTAAATACCTACAAAATAGATAGGTCTTTAGACTTTGCTTAATGATTGCCAGTGACTTATCTGTCTGGACATCTAGAGAAAGTTTCTTTACCACCTACACATGGTGGTACCACATACGCATGGTTTCCTCGATCCCTGAGGAATCGAGGAAACAAAAGTAACCTGACCTATTAACGGATTTGGACCCAAGTCTCCATCACCGAACACTAGGTACCCATCCATCTAGGAACCTTTGTAGTCCAACTAGGGACTGTGGAGGCCCATGGTGATTACCATTGGATTTGTTCTCAGTTTGTGACCATGGTAGGACCTCTGGGCAACATTCCTGTGCGCATTCACACACTATGGGCAATTTGCGAACACCAACTAGTCTGCATGCCTTTGGACTGTGGGTGGAAACTGGAGTACCCAGATGAAACCCACTAAGCACGGGGAGAAGATGCACATGAACTCCATGCACACACACCCTGAAGCGGGAATAAAACCCGGTCCCTGGAGGGGGCATATTCACATTATTGAATTTTACTTTGAACCTCAGAACACACAGTTACAGGAGGGATTTATTTATGGTTAAGCTATCTGGGATCACTCAACTGTTGATGGTTTCTTTTTTGACTCTGCTTCATCTGAAGGTTTCTTAAGGTTTCATGTTCATCTCAGGGAGTTTTTCAATACAACCAATGATCCCGACTAGCTCATTTTTTATTTTTGTTACACTACTTTATGACATGGTTCATTGTGAAAGGCATTATGCAAATAAATATTGTATAGAACTGATTTGAAACTCGTAATACAGCCCCATATAGATTATTGTCTACAGAAATATAACATGCATTTTAAATACAAGACGCTTTATTTCTTTATGGAATATTATAACATACTGCTCTGCCAGAGCCACTTTGACTTTGTTGATGAATTAATTTTTATTTATTTATTTATTTATTTATTTATTTTAACAGATGCCACTTGCAGATTGTCATTGGTTGACTGATGAAGCCCAGACAAGCAGTATAAATCTGGACAAATGGTCCTTAACCTGGAGAGTTTGGCAGGCTGCCCCAGATTCCCTAACATGACTAAACTGATCTCAGGCCCCTGAGAATTTGAATGGGTTTGCATTTCCCATGCTGCTATAGTGTAAGAGAGTCTTCATCCAAATATACACCTGAAACTCCAGCCAAGATTCCTCCTTACCATGGATTTTCTGCAAAGGGAAAATCGACCATGTGCTGATTTCATAACTCATACATCACAGAATTTGACTTCTATAGCTTTATTTGGATGGAGCAAGAGATTCGGGACATGTGGGGTTAGTTATACATGATTCATACACGGTTTTGGTCATGACATTGTTGATAAACAGTTGGCAGTTTATCCAAGGATAGCAAAACAGTGGATTTTAGGGCTTTATAGCCTTCTAAGACTGGTGTTCTTTACTAGAACACCATGCCAACTAAAGCAAAAGGTGGGGTGGACAATTTTTTTCTCTCAGGGCACAGCATCTGTGCCAGCAGGTGTTACTCAGCTGCATGGCTTTTCATCATTCACAAATAAAAACTGTCTGGCATAAAAGATGGCATGCATTTTTAAAAGATCTCACCTGCCAGTCTGGATCCGGACTCTTCTCTCAACCACTGCAACTTCAGCCAACGTTAAAAGCCGAGTTTCAATCAAGGCCTATGGTGTGTCAAAGTAAGTAGGAGAAGAGAACATGATGATGAGTAGTCTCTAAGAAGCTAGAGACATACTTTGGCAGTTCTCAAGATCTGAAGATCTCATGAGTCTTGGAACTAAGTATGAATTTCATAGAGTTGGACAACTCAGAGAACGGCCTCATGCTGTTTTATGACCAGAGATACTGTGATAGGAACAATGGCGCTCGCCTGGGTCATCATATTTTACACAACAGATTAAAGGACTTAGCATAATGGTCCCATGATGGGATGTGGGCTAAATAAAATAACATTGCCTTAGGTGGAGCTGCATTATAGATGCTGTCAGGGATTCACGGCAGAATTATTGTTTTGTTTTAACAGCATTTTTCTTGGCCGAGTATTAAGCACATTATGGTGTGAAAATAGACTTAATTACAATGAGAATCCCTGAGGAAAGTCTCCATAATATATTACTAATTTAGAAATAAAGAAGCAGTGCAACGAGACTTGTAAACATCAACAGGATCATCCAAATGTCCAAATGTCCAAAAAATACACATACCGTATAAAATCCAGACCAAATTATATCATATCAAACCACACTGCTGTTGAATTCCCCTCTAAATGGGTAAAAGTAAAAAAAGTGAGTAAGTAAAAAAGAATAAAATAAGGATAGTTGCTATAACATGTGATAACCTGACTTAACTTGCTTCACAGACTTTCTATTAAATCTATTTATAAACAGTAAATGTATAATGATTTATTACATACATTTTTAATGAACCGATAAATCACAGTTGTACAAGAAAAACCACCATTGTGGCATTTTTTCTGATTTTTTCTTTTAACCTAAGAATCCACCATATGTTAATCCTTACATATTATAGTCTCATTTCACTACCGGGTTTAATCATGAAGTCATCTTGATTCAGTTCATAGAGGTATGATTCATTCATAGAGTCATAGTGATGGCATGGCATTCTTATAATCAGTTGTTGAAAGGACTAGATGGCATTTGCTGTAGACTGGCCAAACATTGATTCCAGCTCAGAGCTACACCTCGTTAGAGGATGGATCTTCGGGAGCTTTGAAATCAGTGTAATCAGAGTTTTCTGAGACCTGCTGACAGAAATAGAATGCCAGCACTCCAGCACTGAGACGACATCAAACACATGGAAAAGGCTTCATTAGAGCTGCTAGGTCAGTGCAGCTACCTGACATTTTTCAGTACTTTAGTGGAAGATGGCCAAAAGCATGAAGGGTCATCACAGAGAACTAAAGCAGCGGCATAATACATAGTCGAAAGATGGGGAGAGAAACACAGGGCAAATGATAAAGAGAGGGCAAGACAGAAAACAAGAAGAAAACATGTCATGTTGACGTGTCAAAAAGCCTTGTTGACATTTGGCTGAGATCTGTAGAGGGAACCTGAGGTAGACATTTATACATACACCAACAGAGTGTATTTGATTTAAGGCAATCAAGATTAGATTGAAGTGTAGATTTTCAGATTTTTAGCAAAAATGGTGCATAAAACCTTTCCAAATTACAACTTTTACAATTTAATGTTTCAAAATAATTGGACAAACATGGAGTTGTAAATTCTAGGATTATTAATAATAATAAAAAAAAAACTACATGAAGTGTGGAATCTGTGAACATCAGGAAATGCTGCGTTTCCTTTATAAGCTTTGTTTTCGGTCGATGCTTCTCAGTGCCTCTGTACCTCAGTTTTGCAATCTGTGACATTTTAATAACATTCCTTTGCTTTGCAGCCTTTGACTGAATCTGAGCAGAAAGAATTGCTCGGTACACTGCAGAATTCATCCTGCTACGTCTATCAGCAATCCCATCATCAATAAACACCAGGGAGATGGTTCTGTTGACAACCATACATGCCCATGCCATAACACCACTTTCTCCATGTTTGATGATGAAAACAGATTTGTAAAAGTTGATCAGGTAACCCATTACATTCTGCTACATACCACAGGGTCATTACAAAAGGATAGACGCCCTTGGGGTGTTTGCACTGGAAACCACAATCCTCACACTACACTAATACCATCATGTTAGATAGAATAAAAACTCAGCAACATCACATTAGTAAACTCATATTAGTTTTTCCTCCATACATGGGTGTTACAGCCAGAGGTCGCCCTAGGTAGACATGGACCACATACATTTATCATTTACCATGAAAAGAACCCTTTTCCAGGCTATGGCTTAGATTAAATATATCATTTAAATTCTCTTGGGTCAATAGCATCAGACAGTGCCGCTTTGCTCTACCTGGATTTCATCAGATTTTCTTCTAATCTGGTCTGAAGTTACAGGATAACTGAATAGAACAATGTGTAGAGACCTTAGTGGATTCTATAACTATTTAGACTCAAACCTAATTTGCTCTTATATCATGGGTGTATTGCTAAGTCGATTGTGTGTAAGTCAATTTGTTTCCACCTTGCTTGACGGCAATGTGGCCGTCAGTAGAATTTCAGTAGTACTTTTGAGCGTTCTGCTGTCCAAAATGGTATTTTTCTATTAAATCATTTAATTTAGTTTCCCAGCAGCCCATTACAACACATTTCCCCTTTGTATTTGAGGCGCAGTATTAGGACGCGGGACCCAAAAAAATGTAGTCACAATGGAATGATATACATCAAAGCATATTCATGTGTTAGAATGGCCCAGTCAAAGTCCAGACCTAAATCCAATTGAGAATCTGTGGCAGGACTTGAAAATTGCTGTTCACTGACGATCTCCATCCAATCTGACTGAACTTGAGCTATTTTGCAAAGAAGAATGTCCAAAAACTTCACTCTTTAAAAATGTGCAAAGCTAATGGAGAAGAATTGCAGCTGTAATTGCAGCGAAAGGTGGTTGACTCAGGGCTGAATACAAATGCATGTCACATTTTTCAGATATTTGTAAAAAATTTTTTTTTTCACCATTTATTATTTTGCTTCCAGAGTTTATCCATCTATCTACTCTCTCTCTCTCTCTCTCTCTCTCTCTCTATATATATATATATATATATATAGTTTATAATAATAATAAGAATTTACTCCATGTAGAATACGCAGCAACATCTAAAGATTCAGTATATGACCTACAAATGCACTCTTTACAGCTAAGTCAGTCCAGGTTTAAATGTGCTGACTCTAAGCTAAGTAAGTAAGTAACTATGTAAGCAACATTTATAGTCCCAAAGAATGAATGCATCCTTTCCTAAGTAAGGGTCACTTGATCACATTTCTATTCAGTCCGTTAACAGAAAGAGTCAACATTACAGTATTCCCACTTATGACAAAATACCTAGTGCATCTTCAGAGCATGCAAACAGCATCTGGAAACAGGGGATAATGAACTGCAGGAAGCCTGGGTGAATGTTTTTCCATGATCAGAACATGTGGGTCCACTGAGGAGATCCTGAACAGATGGTTGCCAGATCACAACCCTCTGTATCTGTTTGCTATAAGAGTTAGAGCTCGGAAACAGTAGTTTATTATCAGTGAAATGTCACAATTAAAAGAAAATGAATACAAATAATTGAAGAATTTTATTTAAAAAAACTTTTTGTTTTTTTAATCCAAAATGTCATTTATATGGCTGTTTTGACTACAGAAGGGGAAGAATATATATTTATATAGAGAGAATATGCTAATTTGACATTTAAATACGGCCTTTAAAAAATCATTAGTTCATCGCAAAATTCAAAAAGTGGTGCTGTACTAGACATTTTTGATACTCGTTTGATACCAAGTGTGCAGTTGAAATCTACTTAATCACACCTTAATTCCTCGCACTTCACCATAACACAAACACACACAAAATTACAACAAATGCAATTGTAAATTTTTTTGTGTGTGCAATTATATTACATGCCAACAAAGTTTTATATATATATATATATATATATATATATATATATATATATATATATATATATATATATACACGTGGACAAAATTGTTGGTACCCTTCGGTCAATGAAAGAAAAATTCACAATGGTCACAGAAATAACTTTAATCTGACAAAAGTAATAATAAATAAGAATTCTATGAATGTTAACCAATGAAAGTCAGACATTGCATTTCAACCATGCTTCAACAGAATTATAAAAAAAAAAGAACTCATGGAACAGGCCTGGACAAAAATGATGGTACCCCTAACTTAATAGTTTGTTGCACAACCTTTTGAGGCAATCACTGCAATCAAACGATTCCTGTAACTGTCAATGAGACTTCTGCACCTCTCTGCAGGTATTTTGGCCCACTCCTCATGAGCAAGCTGCTCCAGTTGTTTCCGGTTTGAAGGGTGCCTTTTCCAGACAGCATGTTTCAGCTCCTTCCAAAGATGCTCAATAGGATTGAGGTCAGGGCTCATAGAAGGCCACTTTAGAATAGTCCAATGTTTTCCTCTTAGCCATTCTTGGGTGTTTTTAGCTGTGTGTTTTGGGTCATTGTCCTGTTGCAAGACCCATGACCTGCGACTGAGACCCAGCTTTCTGACACTGGCCAGCACATTTCTCTCTAGAATCCCTTGATAGTCTTGAGATTTCATTGTACCCTGCACAGATTCAAGACACCCTGTGCCAGATGCACCAAAGCAGCCCCAGAACATAACAGAGCCTCCTCCATGTTTCACAGTAGAGACAGTGTTCTTTTCTTGATATGCTTCATTTTTCCGTCTGTGAACATAAAGCTGATGTGCCTTGGCAAAAAGTTAAATTTTTGTCTCATCTGTCCATAGGACATTCTCCCAGAAGCTTTGTGGCTTGTCAACATGTAGTTTGGCATATTCCATTCTGGCTTTTTTATGATTTGTTTTCAACAATGGATGATTTGTTTTCCTCCTTGGTCGTCTCCCATGTAGTCCACTTTGGCTCAAACAACGACGGATGGTGCGATCTGACACTGATGTTCCTTGAGCATGAAGTTCACCTTGGATCTCTTTAGAAGTCTTTCTGGGCTCTTTTGTTAACATTCGGATTATCCGTCTCTTTGATTTGTCATCAATTTTCCTCCTGCGGCCACGTCCAGGGAGGCTGGCTACAGTCCCATGGATCTTAAATTTCTGAATAATATGTGCAACTGTAGTCACAGGAACATCTAGCTGCTTGGAAATGGTCTTATAGCCTTTACCTTTAACATGCTTGTCTATAATTTTCTTTCGAATCTCCTGAGACAACTCTTTCCTTCGCTTCCTCTGGTCCATGTTGAGTGTGGTACATTTTTTAAATAATTCTGTTGAAGCATGGTTGAAAAGCAATGTCTGACTTTCATTGGTTAACATTCATAGAATTATTTTAAAAATTATTACTTTTGTCAGATTAAAGTTATTTATGTGACCATTGTGAGTTTTTCTTTCATTGACCGAAGGGTACCAACAATTTTGTCCACGTGTGTATCATACATTATGTACATATGTCCTGTCATGATATTTGGGTTGGTATGTTTATTCAGTTTATTATAAATACTGTCCCATTGACAGTGTGTTTGCTCACACACACACACGCACGCACGCACGCACACACACACACACGCACACACACATGTGCTAGGCTGCACTACAGGCATGCACACAGTATCTCCGGCATATGCATTTCCTTTTCACTTGACAAGCACTGTATAAACAAATAAATTGCGCTCTTTTGATTACTGGTGGTTTACATGCATTCATGACCCCTGCCAAGGCATGACATTTTAACAACCATGTACAGACAACTGCAGGGTTTTAACTGGCTTTGTCACCAGCTTCAACTTGTACACAACAAACACGCTTAGACATTCTCATGAGCTGCTAGTAGATAGACCAACACACTTTAACATCTATTGGAAGCCTGTTAAGCATTTTTTTTTTGGCTGATTCATTTGTAAAAGCACTGAATGTTGAATATTTTTGCATTTTTATTCCAAACATTAATACCCAGGAAGCTTTGGTTTTTATTTCAAGGTCATCATTAAATACTAGAGACACTTCCTCTAGCAGCTATGAAACAAATAATCATTATCCCCCCACCGCATTTGGCTCAAAAAGCAAGAAAGCTGTATATATACATTCCAATGCAAAAAGGCCTGCAAGCCAGTTCTTGCACACAGTTGTGCTAATATCTTCCAAAGCTTACTGTCACAGAAAGGTCAATGAGCTCATTCGTGTTCGGTGTAAAAGTCTAATAGTGTTATTAATCTATAATTTAGTGGGAATGGATTTTTTTTTCCCTTAATTTTTTCCAATAAGTTTCGCATATCTCTGTGGTGCCCTTTTAATCGACTAAAACATGATATCTGTTCTAAAAAATTCTCTCACCTTGGTCAAAAAGTGAATTTTCAGATAGGATCATATAACACCATTTTTCATAATACTTACTGCTTCTTATCACCCAATCCATACTTCGTTTGTTGTAAATATGCATACACATTTATATGTTAATCAGATACAAAGAGACACATTTGCCAAATTCAATTGAATGCCCTTTTCTGTCAATTTTAGTGTCAGTAACTTTTTTATTTCAAAGCTTTTAATGATCTTAATTCTCATTCAGATGAAACTTTGCCAATTTAGATTTCAAAAAAAAAAAAAAAAAAACATAAATCTGAAAAAGTGTATTATTCTAAAATGCAACATTGTTAAGATATTGCAACATGAATTTGACATGGTTACGGACACTACAGATTTTTTTTACTTTATATACTTTTACCAAAAACCAGAACGCTTTAATTTAAGCAACAGTTTTTACAGGGCATATGCTTATAGAAGCTTACACAATTTTAGTATCAATACTCATAAAGAAATGTGAATAATTAGCATTTTAATTAAAGATGCTTTTTCTTTTTAAGCGAGACAGTATAATGCTGAAAGATGGCCGTTTTTTTGGAGCATATATAAAATCATCTCTCCAAAACACTTGAAGTTAGCAACTTTTTTGGGCAGCAAGATTGGTCACTTCCATGTTGCATAAACTTCAGAAGTAGCTTTTTTGGCACACACATTTTCTGTATTATACAGTATGTACAGTATAACATAAAAAAATTAAATCAGCACCAATATTGTGTTTTGGCCTAATCTTATTTCATGCATATGTTATGGATAATACGATTGCTTAACAGTGTCTAGGGTGAGATCTGATAATGCATAAGGCTGTAGGGAGTTGTAATGTTTCCTGAAATTTACAGTCATGTGTTCATGTATGGATACAATCAGATGCATGAACACATATGCAAGTAATCTATGAGGCTCAAACAGACAGTTCTGCTTGCAAATTTTTTTTCTTTAAATTTCTATAGAGATTGGATAATTTGAGTTTTATTTAACACTTCCAAAACTTCACCTGGGAATTTGATATTTTAGATAATATTGATTTGCTATCTAAGCTATATGTGTCCACTAATTCAATTCTCATACATTTGGTGCAGCTACGTAATGTAAGTAAGGAAAAGAGAAAATATTGATTAGCACTGTGCCAAAAAGCCCCGCTTTATTCCTTCATATGAAATGAAACAAAATGAAATTAAATGAAATTACACATATTTCTTTAAATTAAAGAAATAGAAACAAATGTTTTTACTGCAACAGGCTGTGAAGTGCCACAAGATACAATTTAAAAACTGCATGTTTACGTAACAACATAAGCAGCAACCTCATTTCCATTTCTCATCTGTTCCAACCACTCACCATTCATCATCACCAGCCTGATCATCTGTCATCATCGTCTCCTGTTTCTCACTGGTTCATGCTTTAAAGTATATTTTTTATTTTATGCTTGAATGATTGATACGTCGCTATGTAGCTTAACAAATAAAACATTCCTCTGAAACGGCTCAGGAACAGGGACTGAAATGAAAATGAGAGCAAAAAATGTGCCAAAATAAGAGCCACAAAAGTTCTTTAAGAAGCCTGGAGAACTTTTCCTCAAGACTACATTAAAATACAAGAAGGTTGGCTCTTTGGAAGCAAAGTACGAAGAAATTAAGGTTGGCTCAAGGCATTTGTACAGTATTGTCCAAATGCCCTTGGATGTACTGGCATCACACACAGATGCTGCATAAGTAGTCTTCCCAGTATCTACCACAACCCTGGTAAACATGGTTAATAATATACCAATAAAAGGATTTTTTTTGTTCCTCCCGGGCTGTTGAGCACATTAGGTGATGAGGTAGAGAGCTGTGAATGAGTAAAGGTGTACGGTTTTGTTTAATGCCCTGCAATTGGCTTGCATCCCATCCCGTGTGCATACCTGCCTCACATTTGGTGTTCTCAGGATCTAGTTTGACCCTGGCCAGGATAAAGGTGTCCCTGAAAGTGGACAAGTGAGAGATTTCTGTCCAAGGTGAAGGGGTGGCAGCCCTGTAGCTGGCAATGCTGTCTCACAGCTCAAGGGTCCCTGGTTTGATCCCAAGCTCAGGTTACTGTCCATCTGGAGTTTTGCATACATGATCATGTGAGTTCCCTGTGGGTTCTCCGGTTGCCTGTCATGTTCCAAAATTTTTCAGGTAGGAGGACAGTCTGCTCTAAAATGTCCCTAGGTGTGAATGATTCTGTGTCAGGACATACCTGACTATGAACATGATAAAATGGTTACTTTACATGAATAAATGAATTAATTTCTGTCCAAGCTCTTTTGAAGATGGTAATATCCCCAGGCCATGTGGATGTTTGGGTAGAACAGAAAACAAGTCAAACCCATCTTGAACTCTTCGACTGAAACATTCCTAGGCATATGCTTACAGTAACTTCTCAGACATGGAAAACCCATCTTACTTGCTCCCCAGGCAAGAGACAGGAGGCTTTTCAGAAATGTAGGCCACAGAGAAAGAACATCTCCACAGTAAATTAGTCCTGCCTCCAGAGAGACAGGTCAACCTCCAGCTACAGAAATGGTCAGGGGCACATGAGATGAGATGTAGAGATCACCTGGGGGCTCCCCTGTGCTGAGATTTTTCTGTTGGATGAGGTGTCCATATGCTGCCACACACACACACACACACACACACACACACACACACACACACACACACACACACACACACACACACACACACACACACACACACACACACACACACACACACACACACACACACACACACACACACACAGTAAGATCCTTTGGGAGATCAAAAGATGATTCATGGTCCAGCACACACTGTACCAGGGATGTCTTTGGGATCATGTCTGAAAGCTATCAGATGGTGGATTTCTTGAACTCACCGGATACAGGTGAGGAGATTTAAGAAACATATGTGGACTTACAGTTTTAGAGTATAGGAATATATAGTAGACATATTATAGAAGGATGAAACCTATCTTCAAGCAATAAAATAATAAAAAAAAATATTATGACCAGTGGCGGCTCATCCATATGGGCAGGTCCTCATTCATAACCCAATATGTTTTAAATAACATACGTATAATTTGATGAATCAAGAAAAAAAAAAAAGAACGGGGCTACAGTATATGACAGATACAAGTTGCTCTTCCATTTACATATTTCTAGATGCTCAGTTTATAATAATTTTATGATACGAAGGAACAACTTATAGGAAAATAAATGATAGTTTTGCCAACTATGCATAGTAGTTTGTACATTAAATTGGGATAGATTAAAACCTCCTTGTGACCTCATAAATCTTGTTTTGTAACGAATGAAATAAAATACATTTCCAGAAAAAGTGTAAATGCAGGTCATCTGTCCACAATGTACAGATCTATCAGATTTATTTTGTAAGACATATTGCAGACACTGGGAATGAGAAAGGCTGAATAATGAATACTGTCAATATATCAAAAATGCATGTCCACAACAGTCATTTTGTTTCATGTGCAAGAAACAAAAGGCTGGGAAAAAGAAAGAAAACCTAGCCTAAGAATAAGTCAAGTGTGAAAGCCTCTAACAAAATTATGTTAAGAAGTCATTATGTAATTATTAAATTCACTTTGTGCAACCGAAGTCACTGTGACTACAAAAAGAACTTTAAAGGTGAAGTTTGCAATTTTGGTTGAGGTTAACTAGGTGTTTTGAATCCCACTCCAGAGTACACCTCTTCCTTTGAACTCATGCCTAAGCTAGAGTTTAAATGCACCATACGAAGTCCTGTTAAAGTGGACTTGATAGGGAACTACCTGCAAATGACCTCAGTGCTTTTGTTGTTCACAATTCAAGTGGATATAAAAGGGGGATTGGACTACCTAGACGTTTTGCCATTAATGAGCTCTTAGACCACTTGTTGTTCACAACACGTCTTCTTTAGAAGTCAGGACTCTTGTAATGCTGAATTATGAATAATGTCTGTCAAAATGATGTGGAAAAAAGACAGACATGTCTGGTAAAAAAAAAACACAGGAACTAGGACAGAGAGTTTTGTTGAACCATCAAAAACTTTTGTAGCAAAACAAGATAGATGCATATATACAATATATACATATATATGCATCTATCTATATTTGTATATATGCATGTCTATCTTCTAAATGTCTTAGGCACCATAATATTTTTAGTACAATTTTGTTATATAGAGAGGGGCTCAAAATGTAAATATAGTATTGTAGAGTTTCCTTACTATGTACTCCAGAGTATGTTAGAGTTTCCTCTAAAGATGTCAGTAGTCACACCATTGATGATGCTGTCATGTGACTGTCAAGAGAAAGGAATGTATTTTTCATGTTGAAGTGGGTATCCACTTTTTTGGGCTCCTGTGTATGCTTATCATGTCTGCATTATTACAAAACCATTGAAACCATAACTTAAAAATAAATAAATAAACAAACAAACAAACAAACAAACAAACAAATAAATAAATAATATTTTCATGCCTGTAAAGAAAGCAAAGTATTACATGACAGACCAGTTTTCACAAACAAACAAACAAACAAACAAACAAACAAACAAACAAACAAACAAACAAACAACCCTAATGTAGTCTCCTGGGTTTTTCATGAAAATAGAAAGAAGTGTAACAACGTTACCAGAAGAACTCGGGCATATTCTCCAGCATGCTCAGTAACACCTCCTAGCTGTTTTACTTATAAAACTGCACAAATTTCTTTTATGTAAAATATTTTCAATGGCATCTTTGCTAATATGATTTTACGTGTATGTGCCCAAGACTTTTGCACAGCTCTGTGAATACTTCAGCTAAATATGGCAATTGCTAGTACTTTGTAATGCACCTATTAGCCTGTCTTGTTACAACACTACAGTAGCTAACACAATTTTCTTTGCTGTCAGACCATTAAGCCTCTCAGGCATTATTAGCACACTTTTCCACCTTTTTTTTTTTTTTTTTTAAATCTGTGACAATAATTACCACTAAGCATGCACAGCAAGCCATAAGTTCTAGCCATAATGATGAATTAAGGTAACAAATCTGTTGTACAACAAAACCAAATGAATCTTACTGAGATAATCCTTATAGGAGGCCTGTGAATTGTTCACTTGTGGGCCATTTTAAATAGGTGTAGATTGATTTGTTGTGCTTACATATGCCCAGAAAAAAAAAAAAATGCTAAGTCATCTGTCTGAGAGCACACTGAATGCTAAAATAGAAAAAGTGATGATAAATAAAATGTAATGACAAGTCATTTCAGAAAGTGGACGAGGTTATGTTCGAGTTCGTCTCAGTGCTCATCTTCATTACCACAAGATGGCTCTCTCGTCTACTCTTTTGAACAGTATATAAATTGCTGGTGTCAAGGAAAAGGGCTCAGATTTATAGCCTCTAAGAGACTGCCATTTGCCCTATGGGCTCTTTTTGCAGACACAGATTATTCCTGGTCCTGGTCTAAATTGCACTGTCAACGAGGTTTCCGCAGTAAAATCCACCATTAAATTTTAGTCCAGGATTTGTCTGTGTCTAGAACAATGGGAGAAGCTACATTACGTAAATTTATACATGGTATATAAAATGAGTGGTAAAAGTCTTTAGTATTTTGCTCTAGGTTAGGCTAGTGATAAAAGTCTTCAAAGCAGCCCGGACACGGCCCTTTAAATCATCTGCCGGGCTTTTATCTCTTTGACGGAATCAGTCTTTGGAATATAAACTTTAAGTGGAAGATCAACAGGACAAGACTTCCTCCTCCAGGGTAAACAAATCACCCTCACACCTAGTCGCTCTCTCACACACACAAACACATACTTGATCCTTGGGGCCTAGCATGTCAATAAATTCAAACTATCCACCCAGGGGCAGTGAGAGCGAGAGCATTAAGCCGGCTGGACAGTGGCAATGATTGAGTAGTAGTGATTGTATTTGTGCAGTCTCCTGCTCCCCTGAGACAAGCCAGCGGTGCTATCCTGCACTGTATAGCTCGGACCCGATTTATAGTGCCACTTTCTCTGTGTTTGCCCAGAGATCAGCACTATATGAGCTCTGTGTCAATGCCACCATGCTTTCTTTCTGCTTTCTCTACTGGATATGCCTCAGCTAACCCCCAACTATTCTTTTCTTCATACTGTATATATTCCTACATTTTCCATTAGTATTTAATCCTCATTCACCCACATTTAGGTGAGTTCAACCCTGCCTCATTTCTCTTCTGTCATTCTAAATTTCCTGTTTTCCGTAGAACTTTACTGTAAATGTGAAATATTTACATATTATATATTCCCTCTACAGATTTAACTGTCTAAATATTATGCATATTACATTACAATGTGTGATGTTTTGGATTTTTCCTCTTGACTAGAGCTACTAGAGCTTTTACTTTTATTTCTAGGGCTTCTCATTTATTTATTTACTTTCTTTTTTTAAAAAAACTTATTACTATTCGGATTAAACCCATTGAGCTCAAATGACTAGTCAAAAACAAACAAACAAAACTAACAAGGTCCCAAAGTTAATTAAATAGACCTACTTTAGTAAATGTGGTTGTGATTTTATATAACTTATAAACTTATAACTTATAATCAAGTGCAGAAACTATGAATAACTTTTATTCATCTTTTCCAAAACTCTAAAGAAATTCCTCCATGTTGGTTGATTTATGTATTTTTTCTTTTTGTGCTGCATTTTTTTTTTATTATTATTATTTTTTTTTTATAATTCATTAATTCTGAAGAGCCTAGTTAAATGTCAAAGTCTATTGCTTGTTTTTTCTTTTCTTTTTTTTCTTTTCTTTTTTTTTAGCTGAAACAACTCTGCTGGAGCTGATTCCTTTCTGTGGTTTAAATTTAATACCACTTACAGTGGGAAAATAAGGGCTGGTACAGTTTAATGAGAAAAACAAAACAAAACAAAAAAACTTTTTTTAATTACCACTTTGACTGATGTGAAGCTGATCCTGTGTGGAGAATTTCTCATATTATCAATGCTTGGCTGCCTATTTTTGCTTGTTTTTTAAATAAGAAGACTTAACAAAGTTGCTCTGGTTGGCACTGGCTCTGTGGAGTCTTGCCCTCTCCATCCTTGTCTTTCCCTCCACTAGATGTTGCTGTGACTCCCTGTTGGACTGTAGACTAAAACATGGTTTCCTGCTTTTCTTTCTTTTTTGCCCTGTAACAAAAAATAAAAGAATAAAATAAAAATATACTTCTATTCCACAATGAACGTGAATGGGGGATACCACAGCACAACTCCCCTTTTCCATTTATTTCATCCTTTGGAAGTAAACTTTGGTTCATTTCTCTTCATGTGTTCTCACTGAGGAGCATGGCTATAAGTCTGATTTTCAAAAAAAGATCTGAGTTTATAGCTCTCCGTCACTCAGTAAAGGGGGTGAGAAGGCATTGCTGCTCCTTTTCCCTGCTCACACCCGAGTGTCATTAAGATATGAGTGAGCTTCTAATAAGTGCCAAATGATCACACACTCCCACATCTATCTGATGCTGTATCATTAACCGTGGTCATGGCAGTAGTGAGGGAGGAAAATAGAAATGGAAACTCAGGGAAAAAAAAAGATCCATATTTGGCCCTGAGAAGATGGGATTAGCGAGCAGAAGGTTGTCTCTTGGATCAGTGTAAGATGGTGAGAGGCGGTTTGGTTTGCAGGTCGAGGAACTGTGGTTGACGTTGTTTCTGTCGTGGCTCAGCTGGAGGTCGGACCTGAATAGCACTGAGTCATCAGGCGTGGGTGGATGTTGTGCTTTAGTCAGTGGCAGAGAGGGGACGATGGAGGCGGCCACCGAGAGGCCATGCTAAACAGCATTAATAATATGCCAGGTTTAAAGTCCTGTTGCATTTTAACAGGTGCTCTCTTCCCCTCGCTCTCTCGCAAGCTCACGCTCTCAATCTATCATTCTCTCTCTCTCTCACACAGTCTTCTCTCTCTCTCTCTCTCTCTCTCTCTCTCTCTCTCTCTCTCTCTCCATCTACTCGGAATTTATTGCATGTAGTCAGAGATCAGAGAGAAAACGGAAAAAAAAAACTGCACTTCTGCTTGCCAACCGGTTACCATGGTGCCTGCTCTCATTTTGATCTTGAAGTACAGATAATTAAATAAAAGAGAGAGAGAAAGAGTGACACAGACACTCAGATATGGACAGTAGAAAGAGAAGAGATGGGGAGATACAAGGTCTTGGCTTCGAGTGACTCAACCAACACAACTAGATCCCATAAAGAAGGCTAAACCTGAATGTACTGTATGCAGTTCCTTAGATATGCAAATTCTTAGATATGCTTGTATGAGAGCACAGCAATTCTTCATTATGTGAGTACTAACACTGTTTAACTGATCCGCTTCTCATCTCTTACAGTACATGCACATTTTTATTTACTTGACATATGCATAAGAATTAATGTTACCCTGGTAACAAGGGTGCATATGTGTGTATATATATATATATATATATATATATTGTACCCAAGGTCCCAGAAGAGATTGTCTGCATTTAAGTGCGCATTAGAAAGAAGCTGGGATGAGGAGTGAATAGATTTTGAGTGTATATATAGATTTTTGAGTTGAAAAAGACATATTTATGGATGTTTTGTTACCTAAAACACCTTTATATTTCACACACACATTACTTTTTTTTTTCGTTGCCAAGATCAAACCCCATGATAACCTCTCTCAAGTGCATTCATGGGATTTTTCCCCCAATGTTTTTACAAAAATGTACACTATTTCTGCCTTAGTTTGTAAATGTGTCCCCGGAGGGATGGTGTAGAGAAGAACAGACCCAGTGCCAGTTATCGAACCTTGGGCACGGTGGATTTTGGCTCAGGTGGCTGCTGAAGCAATCGATCAGCATGACTGAGTAGAGAGAAGCGAAAAGAAAAGCAAAGTAGTGCACTTGTTTTAATGACCAAACCACTATGAAGGAGGGACAAGAGGAAATTCACAGGGTTAAACAGCAACTTTTTTCTTTCATCTGAGATACACACATCTGCCCTGATTATTGGCATTTGTAAAGAAATATATCACAGACAGATCGATTTCTTAGTGTTCCATAGCATGTTGGCTTAAAGGGATGCAGGGGCAGCATTCATTGTAGCTTTGGGATATGTACAAAGCACAGTAAGGGGATAAAGAGGATTATAGGGATCCACCTTTAAGGGGATAGAGTAATAAAACTTCAAATTCACACAGACGTGTTCTGTAAGTGACAAGAAATTATTTTGGCATCTATGTGCCTTGAAGTGAGACTGTTCTGCACGCTAGACTTAAAAAAAAAAATTCATCAGTGTTAGGCTCACAGAATTAAAAAAAAATGCTGCAGATGCTAAATAACGTCCTTTTACATGGTTCTTGTCTAATGTTGTTCATGGAAACATGGAAATGCATGCACATGGCTGATATTTTCACTTTTGAGAAAATGGAGAAAAAGGAAATGTTTTTGGCTCTAGAGTTAACCAATAATGTAGCAGAGAAAACAAGTTGTAGTTGTTAACTAGCAAGAATATTAATTAATTTATTCATTTTACAGTATATACCGCTTATCCTGTACAGGGTTCTGTGCAGTAAGCCTGGAGCCTATCCCAGGAGACACGGTGTTGGGTACACCCTGGACAGGGTGCCGATCCATGCACAATTGCACACACATTCACAGATACCAGGCAATTTGAGAATGCCAATTAGCCTACGCTGCATGTCTTTGGCTTTTCACTGTTGGTACATGGCGTCACCATGATTGATGTGAGAGGGCTAGAATGCCCTCCACCCCCCCCACAATCAGCTCTGTCTAGACCTCTATAGCATCACCTGGGATTCGAACTTGAGATTTCTAGATAATAGTGGTGAAGTCGTTGCTGCTGTGCCACTCGGGCTAGATAACTCACTGTGGACTATAAATGTAATCATGAGTGCAAGAACATACAAAACACAAGTAATTACATTATTTAATCTAATCTATTAATTTTTTAAACAAGAAATACATATATTTATTAGTTTATTAAAAACATTTAGTAATATTTTTAGCTGATATAATGGTAAGTGCTATACTTTTTGCCAGCAGTCTAACACTGGCTACTACGCATTAAAAACAGTCATAATGATAACATTTTATGCATTGTCTGTATCACTTACTGTATGCTGTACAGGAGCCTGGAGCCTGTCCTAAGGAACTTTGCATGAGTACACACACACACGCACACGCACACACACACACACACACACACACACACACACACACACACACACACACACACACACACACACACACACACACACACACAATCGTATACTACAGATAATTTGGAAACATATCTGCACTGCCTTCGGACTGTGGGAGGGAACCAGAGTACCTGAATTGAACCAACCAAGCATAGGGAGAACATGGAAAACTCCCCAACACACACAAGCAGCCCAGAGCCTACTGTAGCTTTGAGCTCCCAAGCTTGGAGGTACAAGTCGGCAGTGCGAACCGCCAAGCCACCGTGCCACCAAACATATGGTTCAAATTTCAGACGGTTCCAGCAAATTAAATGATTAATTATGTTAGATGTGAACAAATGTGTTCCCTTTCAGCTCTGTGTCCAACAAGATAACACAGCAACTGACTTGTTTAAAAAGGACCCAACATAGGCATGACCACTAAGCTACCTAGCTGATTTACTGGCATCTGTTTCATTAATATTTGGGTTATTCTTATGGTACTTAGTAACCTAGTAACCCAGTGTAAGGATCTATCCAATGACGGAAACTTTGAAGCATTTTGTAAGTCGCTCTGGATAAGAGCGTCTGCCAAATGCCTAAATGTATATATACAGAGTAGTTCACTGATGTTATTTTTGATGTTATTAATTATGTTATTTTTCTTAGGTTAGTTACATAAAGCATTATGACAAATTTCATTTCAAAAACATTTCACATTTTTTTTTTTACAGAAATCAAGGGTGGTTTATGCATCAAGCAGGTAGGTTAATATCAGTTTACTAATGTAAAAGGTGATTGAGGGGGTCAGGGGGGTCAGGTAATATTGGAGAGTTCATAACACCTACACAATTGTCAATAATACCAGATTCCAGAATGGGTGTCAAATCTGGCATATTTATGAGTAATACCTCATACTAGCATGTTCCAATGTTAAAATATGTAACTCCTACACAAAATGTGTGAAGTTTGGCAGCAAAATTAGATATCTCAATTTTTTTCTCCAAACAAAACAAAAGTCATGCAAATTGATGAAGAAGTTTTATTCGAGTCACAAGGGTTTTAAAAAGCACAAATGGTGAAATATTATGCAAAAATTATTTGGGTTGCATCAATGTGAATTCTGTGGGATTTTGCAAAAGTTTTCTTTTTCACAAGAGATAAATGAGCCTGCAGTTGTGTTTCGAAGTAATTTTAGTTTGCAATTTGGTATCAATAATACAGCCATGCTATTAAAATCATTAATGTTAAAACCACCTAGGTTTTGAGTTCTCCTTCTGACTCCTCAGGCTGTGGCTCTTCAGGGATTTTAGGGTGTGCTGTGGTACCTGGTACCAAGATATTGGCAGCGGATTGCTTGGATGCGGGTACGGGATATGGGTGAGCATGAGTGAGGATGCCCATGATCCTGTCATCAGCTTAGTGGTGTATAGTTGGTCATCAATGTTGCTCAGTTCACCAGATAGTGGTGTTGATATTATGGCTGATTGGTCGATTAAGTTTTATTTAAAAAAATATAGCAAAGTCAACCATATTAATTACAAAGTTTGTTGAAAATTGTGAGAAACTTTATAATCTCCCGATCTTTTCACTTGAGTAGTCGATGACAGCTCCTTGTCAAAGTACCAGTTCATGCATCAATGACTGCATGTATGTTAATTGTCCCAAAAGGCTTGTACTGTAATTAGAGGACGATTACAATAATTATAAAATAATTGTAATTATAATTACTTATATTATAATAATAGTGGACAGAACCAGACAAATGAACGCAACAGTTCGAACATTAGCTTTCCATACACAGCATGTGCCTCTCATGTCTCTTAGACATAAATTGCTTGTGTATCATTTAAGTGTCATAACATTATTTCTCCGCTTAATTTTCTTTAAAAAAATATTACCATAAATGCTTCATGGTTCCAAAAGGCAGCTAAATTAGTGTAAGTGAAAGCAGGAGAAAGGCAGTGGGCAAAATTAGGTTATACTTTCAAAATAAGGCTATACCGTATAGCAATTTTCAAATTTGATGTGTTGCTGAAAATAATAATTTGCCAAAATGAGCAAAAGTCCAAAAATGGCTTTTGTGTCGTTTTGCTGGCAAAATCTTCATATGCTTTTTTTTTTTTTTTTGATACGGTATATGTTAAAAAAGCCAGTGAATCCAGTTAAGCTGTGGTGCTTTGACTGCAAAGGTTGTGGGGGAAATTGTTATTACACAGTGATCTGGCTTTTCAGCAATGGAATGTTCACTCAGTCAGAGATGAGCAGGCAGGAATGCTGAGTGCACCTAAGCTAAGGATAGGAAGCTGAGATAACATAATCTACTCAGCGTGCAATTCGCAGCAATATCAAGCTACACTGCGTTTACCACATCAGCATTACGGTGTGAACCAATGAACAGGAAAACAACATAAACAACATTGAGGATCACCCCGGCACCTATCCCCTTACCTAAGGATTGTGTTTAAAACCTTTATGAGTTATGAATCCTCTAAACAGCGAGAAATGGTCAGTAAGCACAAGGATGGAAGTGAGATTCACTATAATCAGATCTCGTTCTTCTTTGGCTGTTCTTAACGATTAAATTGGAGACTGTTTGCCTTTGCTCTCTCGCTTTCCTATCTGTTGGATTAATGGGCTATGAGGTCATAGAATGGAAGTCTGTTCTATTTCGATAACCGTTTGGGACTATGCACTGTGTGAATGAAAACAGTATATAGAAAGCGTGAGAGATAGAAAGGCAAAGAGTCAAGAGGTTCATTACTCAGCCAGTAATGACACCACTGTCCATTTGAATCGAATTAGTGTGTTCTTCCTTTTGCATTAAGGATGTTGCTCTTTCTCATTACTAGTCTTGCCTTACTCCCTCCAGAGAGTTTTATGCTTTTGTCTGATTACTTCAGCCACTGGAGCGATTAGCAGGAAGATTTAAAGTTATTTTTGCTGTGTTGGGAGCTTTACAGAGTTCCCCATCAATGCCGGAGTCTACATACTTACATTATGGTCTGCTGATCCGGCTAAAAATAGCACCAAATTTCATCTGAAGTGTTAGTTAAAGTTCTTAGATGAGCTGAGATGAGGTTCTACACCAAGTGACAAAGTGAATTAACAATTTCTTTCATGATGTGAAAGGACAAAAAAAAAACCTATGGTTGCTAAGCAACATAACAGGCAACAGGCAGATTAGGGTATTAAATGGATAGGAAGATTGTGATGCTGTCACGAGCTTATATATATATATATATATATATATATATATATATAGATATCAAGGATTTCCCTGAAGTGTGATGCAGTCAATCAGATTTTAGAAATGTATTCATTTTTAAAAAGGGAGATTTAATCCATGAATAAAAATATATAAAGCTACCTAAATTTGCACAAAGTAAATTGCAGCTATAAAGATTCATTAGCATGTTGGTTGACATCCATCATTGAGTATTGATTAATGGAAAAAAAAAAAACACTGATTCAGGTTCATGCTGCAGCATGGTGACTTAGTGGTTAGCACTGTCACCTTGCACCTCCAGGGTCCTGGTTCGAATCCCGGCAAGGTGTGATTCCTAGCTAGGTTCGATTCCCGCCTCAGTGCGCATGGAGTTTGCATTTTCTTCCTGTGGGTTTCCTCTGTGGATACTCTGGTTTCTCCCACAGACCAAAGACATGCAGATTAGGCTAATTGGCGTCCCCAAATTGCCTGTAGTGTGTGAATGAGTGTGTGAGTGTATGTATGTATGTATGTATGTATGTGTGTGTGTCCTGTGATAGATTGGGTGTTCCCTTTCTTGTGCCCTACAGTAAGTCTCCTGGGATAGGCTCCAGGCCCCCAGCGACACTGTATACAGGATTAAGCGGTATAGACAATGAGTGAGTGATGGTTCATGCTTGTTATTATTATTATTATTATTATTATTATTATTATTATTATTATTATTAAAACAACACCAGTTAATGTGTGTAATTTGTTAACATTATGTGTGGTGTATTAGTGTTGAAGTACATGATTTGTTAAATAATGTCATTTAATTTAATCTTAACATTTACAATTAAGTATCAATATGCACTAACAAACAGAAAAAATTACTCATTTACAAAAAAGTTTACATTTGCCTTATGAAAGTGGACAACTGCGTTAGGCAGCTTCTGCCCAGTCAACACTATATCTAGTCCTTCCATCTTCATCTCTATTGTCTCTATTGTGCTCGTGCTCCACATGGAGTTGTCAATTCCCCTGTGGAGCGATTTTCTCAGTTTTGCTTCTTGATGGCTAAAGGCCTGGACTGGAAAACAGTCCAACCCTTTCAGGTCTCCCAGGCATCAGGGCATTGCCCACCTGGCAAGTGGATGAGCTGTTGATACACCATCTCGCCATTGTGTCTATGCTCATAAAAAGCCATTCTCCAGGCACTAACCCCCCTAGCGTCCAAGTAATTGGTCAGACTATCCAGGAGCCCATTTCTCTTTTATTTTTCCTTATCCCCTCCCCATTCCAGCATCACATGACTAATGCACAGTTGATGCTCATGCAGGAGGTGGGTGGCTGCTAAGTAATTGGTCAGTTTCCCCTGGAGACCAACTTCAGTGTTTTTTCTACAACTTCATAGGGGGTATCTGCTGGACTTTCCACAGCTAATCACCATGTTGGAATCTATTTCAAATAAACCTGTGAAGCTACATGAGTTGGTTCAATTGTTATTAGGTCAATATATTATTTTAATTGTAAAAAAAAAAATAAAACAATAAAAAAAAAAGATCAAGCTAGATCACCTACTGTACTGGATGCTATTAGACCTACAGTAGCAGGCTGGTTGCTGACTCTGAATCAGAGTCTATTGAGGCTCTTGATTATTGTGTTAGCCTGAGATCGTCTTAGTAAATCTTTTTCAAAGATTGGTCATAATTAAAGCTACTCTTAGGGTGCTTTTACATTTACAAAACCACGACTGGTACATATAAAATAAACAGTCAAAGGTTAACTGGTCTCTTTGACATTGTTGTACTTCAATTGAACCCTTGTGGAAAAGTGATTCCACCCTGAATGGACCTCTCTACACAAATAAAGCCAAAACTGATACGTGATTTGAGTTGCAATGTGAGCTACTAAACTGAGCTAAATTACAGCGCAGTTGTACTGACAAAAGTGGGGTGTATTGTGGAGATCTGAATCTAAGAATTTTGAAGGAAATTGGATGTGAGATAATAATTCTAAGCTACTACTGTATGTACACAATTACTGTCTTATATGACTCATTCAGTAATGGTTTCATGTTCTCTGTGCTTTGGTGATTTTACTCAATTCAGTTCACACCTGCTTATAAAATTTTGCTTACGTTTGTCCTTTGCTTTTATTCTGATCAATGAATAAAAGAGTTTTATGCATGCCTTTTCAGCCTTTCATGCCCATCAGTGTGTATTTTTATTTTAATAGGTGTGAACATGCCCTAAGAAACAAGCCGTTCCCCTTACATGGCCTTCAACCTGAATGAATCACAAAAAGATGGTGTGTGGTACAAAAAGGAGAAAAAAAAATAACCCTTTCCCCTATTTCTTGGACATGTTAATTCCCTTATTACCCAAAGGATCTTATGATACACACACACACACACACACACATGCACGCGCACCTTTGATGTTTGTTAAGCATATTTTTGGAAGTAGCCTGCTTTTATCACTCCTGTGCCCTCCTGCTAGAAGGTGAAGTCATGCTCCATAGCTGTGCCAGTTAAACACGGCTCTATAAAATTAGGGCCCTCATGGCCTCGTAATGATTCCCTAAGCAGATGAGTAATGTATTGGCCTGTCTGTCGCTTGGCTAACAGAGCTTTGTCTCCTTTAGTTGTGGCCAGGCGACAAATGTCTGACAAATAGGCTGTGCTCGGTGGCAGGGTGTGAGTATAGACCTCGGGTTTGGGACCTTGGTTCTGCCACAACAGCCCTGGAAGCCATCATGTCGCATCCAGTTCTCACGAAAGACTATAAATGAAACTAGATCTCCTTATTAACTGGGAGAAAAGCTGGTCCATGGGGATGCCGCTCTTTCATTCATGGCCTGGGCTCACTCACGACTATCCATAGCTTAGGCTATCATATGATCAGTGAGCTGTGTTTTTATGTTTACGCTTCCATTATGAGTAGCATAGCTTAAATTGATACAAATAGACACTTTCCTTTAGGACACCCCAGTCTCTAAATTGAATTTCTAATGCTCATTGGTGGGATTTTGCACACCACTACAGCCAAAGAGTGTTTTTTAATGGAGCGCTGCACAGGTGCACTCGATAATCCATTTTTTCCAAAGCAATAAACTCCTCCATATTTGCCTCTGACTATCTGAGACCTCCATCTGGACTCTTCAGTGTCCCCATCCGCTGGAGACCTGCCCAGAGCACGGCTTCTGTCCTTTGTCAATACGGCAACAGCCGTCACAATTAGTGCTCTTAATTACACAGCAGCCCACAAGCCTTGCTGTTTTCACGATCCTCCTTCTAACACTTGTGCTAACACAGTTTAGAGGCTCCTGCCTGAATGCATGAAATGTTCCTCTCTGCACCTTATGAGAGAAGCCACATCTGTGTCTTAAAAGATTAGATAAGAGGAAAGAGGGCTTATTTAAAATGATCAGGATTCACAACGAATGCATGCAGCTCTGGCAGTTACGATTATTAGGCCGAGAGAAAGCAAGGAAAGCAGAGTGGGATCATAAAGACAGGCTTACGGGGCTCCTTTAGGAGGCTGCTCTAATTAAAAGACAGGAAGCTGTTGGTGGGTGACTGTAATGTGATCTTCTTCTGAACAACAATGTGGCATAATTAAGCAAGGGTCATGTGTATGAGCGAGTCTGTAACTAGATGCTCCTGTGGTCAAATTAATCACCTTGGCAGTGGTGTACCTAAAGAGCAATTTTCTTTTGATGAGTCATTAATCCATGACCAAGGATAAATTGACAGCATGTTTTTGGTTGTAATCATAGCAAGTCAGTGTTGAAAATGTGGTATTACAGACGCTCTAAGCTGATTAATCCGCTGTCCTTTACACACATCAAACTTTTAATGAGGGAAAGCCCAGGAAAGGTTTCCAGGGACTGTGACAGAAAGGTCAACCGACTTGAGGCATTATAACATTATCTTCAAAGCGTGTACACTGGACACCCGTAAAGCCTTTCTGCAGGGAAACAAGACTTATTCTCAGGGTGATGACGGTTACAGTATGTTAACATATATGGATGCAGATTACATGTACATAACTATCCTACTTAGAATAGATAATGTACATAATTACTTACTAACAGTTTATTTGATCTCATTACATCTCTCTGTAGAATAATAAAACCAAGTACGTTTTATTGCCATAGGTTTTCAGTGTACAGTGTATACAATTCATGCCACAATGACATGCTTCATTTGCAAAAATCAATTGTACATGAGATAATGTATGGAGGTGTCATGACGGTGGAATTGAGGCATAAACGCAGAGGTCATGATGTTTCCAATGATGTTTCTTTTTAATGATAAATAAAGAAATCAAACAAACAAATATACTTTATGAAGAAACAAACCAAAACACGAATCAGGACAAGGAAAACACAAACTAAACTTGAGCCACAATTACTAGAACTAAATCAACAGATGCAAGACACATAAAGGAACTAAAACAAGCTATATATAACGAAACTAATGACCAACTCGGTTCAGGGAAATGACGTCAAACAAAAAAAGAACTACAAACACAAAGTCTCTGGGCGCTAGGCGCCCTCTAGGGGTTATCCCTGACAGTACCCCCCCTCAAAGGGCGCAACTCCGGAGCGCCACAGGAGGTCCCGGGCATCTTCCCCAAGGTCCAGTGTCTAACCACCTTAAGCAGAGGCTGCCTATCGTGTCCCTTGGGCAGGGTGGTAGGGCCTGTTGGGCAGGCTCACTGTGGCTGAATTCAGGCGATGGAGCTGGCACGATGTTCCCGTCGATGCAGGGCAGCGGCGGAAACTCACCGTCCTCGTCGATGCCCGGCGGCAACGGAAGCTCGCCGTCCTCTTCGATGCCAGGCGGCGGCGAAAGCTCGCCGTCCTCTTCGATGTAGGGCGTGGAGGCAGAGGAAGCGGAGGCAGCTTGTTGTCCTCCACGCTGCATGTCGGCGGCGACGGAGGAAACTCGCTGCTCTCTGCGGCGCGGTGCAGCGGCGGCAGCTCGCTGTCCTCTGCGGCGCGGTGCAGCGGCGGCAGCTCGCTGTCCTCTGCGGCGCGGTGCAGCGCCGGCAGCTCGCTGCCCTCTGCGGTGCAGTGCAGTGGCGGCAGCTCGCTGTCCTCGACAAAGCAGCTACGCGGCATGATAAAGAGCTCGCTGCCGTCGCCGCAGTCGCGTGGCGGATAAAGGAACTCGTCGTCCTCATCGCCGCTACAGAGCTCGCCTTCGTTTTTGTCGCTATAGAAGAAGAACTCACTGTCGTCGTCGTCGCTGAACGGCCAGTACAGGAACTCGCCGTCGTCGTCCCTTACAAAGGAGAAAGGAGCTGGCAGTTCTGGGCCTCTAGTGAGGCTGGCTGGCAGGTCTGGGCCTTCCCTGAGGCTTAGCTGCGTTAGTATCCCTTGGAGCGTGGCTACCTGCTCCTGCAGGTCTCGAATGTGCCCTTCATTCCTTTTGGCGCTCCGTCCAAAGCTGCTCCATGCAAGCTGGGAGGCTGCTCCTTGCTGCACGTCCCACTCACACTCCGTTCTCCCCTGATGTTCGGTGTGGGATGCCTCTGCACCCTGGTCCCCGCCAAACATAGACCTCCTGGTCTTTACCCTCCAGTCGGTGCGGGGACTCACGTCACCCCGAGCTGCCCCATTTTGGAACGGCATGCGTCGTAGGGGTTATATCTGACAGGAGGAAATATTACAACACAACAACATGAGACAAGTGCACATATGTAAGTAGAGAGATTGTATGTAATACTGTATAAATTGTGCAAGTTATGTACAGGGTGGGCCATTTATATGGATACACCTTAATAAAATGGGAATGGTTGGTGATATGAACGTCCTGTTTGTGGCACATTAGTATATGTGAGGGGGCAAACTTTTCAAGATGGGTGGTGACCATGGTGGCCATTTGGAAGTCGGCCATCTTGGATCCAACTTTTGTTTTTTCAATAGGAAGAGGGTCATGTCACACATCAAACTTATTGGGAATTTCACAAGAAAAACAATGGTGTGCTTGGTTTTAAAATTGGAACCCCCTCTTTTTATTTAATCTTTATCTGATGAGTAGTAAAATGTTATATTCATGAAAAGCGGTATATATATTCAGATTTTCTTCACCATCGAAGAAAAAAGTACATTGAAGGAAATCCTGGTTATTTAGTACATCATCAGCTGACTTATAGATCATCAGCTGACTTATTTCTTTTTCCTATAACACTGCTGAGCCTATAGACCTGACCAACTGAAGCAACCCCAGATCATAACACTAACTCTGGCTTGTACAGTGTGCACTATGCATGATGGGAGCATCACATTATGCACTTCCCTTATTAACCTGATGCGCATATAGCTATGTAATAGAGTCAGATCACATTTCAGCTTATATTTCTTTAAATATTTAACCTCACTAGCAAGTTGAAGACTTTTTTTTCTGATTAGGCTTACTTTAGCCACACAGCTGGTAAGTTTCAATCAAACTCATGTGTGTGCAAATGCTCTTACTATCATTATTAAACCTAGTTGTTATTTCTCACTCTCTCATCGTCTATACCGCTTTATTCTGCACGAGGCAGGGTACACCCTGACAGGGTGGCAATCTATCACAGGGCACACACACATACACTATGGAAAATTTGGGTACACCAATTACCCTAATTTGCAGGTCTTTGGACTGTGGGAGGAAACCGGAGGGCAACCCACCAAGAACCAGGAGAACATGCAAACTCCATGCACACAGAGGCGGCAGTCGATCCTGGCCTGGAATTGAACCCAGATCCTGGTGGTGCAAGGCGACAGTGCTAACCACTACACCACCGTGCCACCACTGTGTCTTTTACTGTCAATGTTTTAGGATGCATTTTCATCAAGTGTTTAAATGATCTCTGATGACGGTCATTTATGATTTTTTTTCAACCACATTCTTTTTATCACATTGATGGTTCAGCACTATCCTTCCAAGTTGTGGCAATGCATTGGACAGTTATTTCCATCCTACCAGTAGTTTCTGCCTTCGTAGTTGTTTCTTTGCTTTATACAGGCCAACAATTTGACCACTGGATATATTTTCTGAGATGGTTGTTTAAGAAATAAGAGGCTACTCACTGCACTGGTTTTGGTTAAAATATTTGTTTGCCAGCTGAAACATATTAATCACTGTAAAAATTATCCAATCATATGGTCTTAATTATTTGCTTATTTAAATCCCAACTTCATCGTTTTTGGCCAGGCACTGAATAAGCACTCTTGTAATGCAGCTCAACCAATCAAATTAGTGGACTGGAACTAACAGTTGTATAAAAATATAAAAAAAACAATTTTAGAAATCTGTAAATGAACAGTGCATTTGCAGTTACACTGAGAGTTTCAGTGTAATGATGCAAGGAGATACCAGCTGCTTTTTCAGGATAACAGGACATAAGCCGTGAGAGAGAGAGAGAGAGAGAGAGAGAGAGAGAGAGAGAGAGAGTCCATTAATATAGACCAGGCTCTAGTCCTGTATCTAGATGAGTAGATGTGTTGGAGTTGATGGGGAACTGTGCTCCTCATTATTTTTGATAAGGTTTCTACAAAGGTGTTTAAGGTGCTTAATGTGTGATCAGCTTATCGCACACCTGGTGTCAAGGCACTCTTCATTGTGCAGCAGAAAAAACGGACTGCTGCTCAGGCACTATAAGATGACAGCTGACCACCCAGGAATCTAAAGCAGCTGACGAGGAGGATTGGGTGGAGGATTGGTATACTGGTGAATGTAGTTTCATTTTCATATGATTAAATTTGGGTCTACATTGCACTCTATTTTCCTAAGCTCAGTTAGGTATCTACTCTATACAGTATGTTTAGCTACTGTACCATACACTTTCAAAAGCGCTCAGAAAGCTTACGTAGACAGTTATTTACATTATATAACATTATATTTATATTATATAACGCATTCAAGATACTAGATATGTAAATGAGAAATACAATAAACATACTGTAAACATATTGTAAACATATTTTTGTTTTCATTTCAACAATGAAAACAAAAATAATGAGTGGTGCAGCAATAATTCTATAAACCTATTGTTAGGAGATCAAATCCTGATGATGTCTCAGCCCTCCATGGCTAGAAGTAAAATTGGCTGTGCTGTCTGGTTGGCGTACTTTTTTCCCCCTACTGTATCTCAGAAACACTAGTCAATCATGGGCATCTGTGAGGTCATGTATGTAGAAGAGGTCAGATAGTCCTTTTTCCTATGGGTGTTTTATGCCGACATGTGACACGCCATGAGTAGCAGTTTGAAAAGCTGAGGTTGCCTCCCTTCAAGTTTCTCAGATGAAGCATGTATTAGCCTTCACCCTCCCTGGATGTTAGCTGTCATATTATATGGGAGAGCTGGCTTGTTATATGTTCTAAAATGAAGAAAGGATCACATTTCTCCCAACCTCTTGACTTTTTATGTTTGATGACTAGACCTTTGGCTACACCTTTAGCGCAACTTTAGTCTCGAGTTCATGTTGATGCGATTCACAGTAAATGAGGAGCGGTGGGTGGAAAATCAAGGACATTTAGGCCATTAAGCATTGATCTAATCTTTTATTCAGGGTCTAAGAGTAATATCTTATGACAACGAGAGTGGATAAGTGCTGTGGGCGCTGCTGGAACTGTACACGAGTGCTAAATAAATTGCATTAAGCAGCACTACGAAGCGCTTTTCATTATCATATTACAAATTAGTTGATACGAACACATTGTATCAAACCTGTAGATGGATAAATGGGTTGGTACGGATAAAAGACAGGCAAAATATTTATCTCTTGCTTGTATTGCGTGTCAGAAAATATTGACATAAATGCTAAGAAACTTGGGTAAACGCCTAGCTAATGTCACTTTATGTGTACAAACGGTGTAAAGAAATCTTTTCATGCATTAGTAAGCATAATGTCACGTATATGTATTTTTTTTCTATAAAAAAACAGTGCGGTGAACTACAATACACTGAAAAATCAATTCTAATCATCTTTGCAGTGGCATTTTGAAATACATAACCATTATCATAAATCCGTGACAGCAGTCCAAACCTTATGAAGGGTTGCTTTTATGATATTGCAGCAATACACTTAATTTTATATAGACAGAATCGATTATCGTGCATCGCACATGGGCTTCAGTTTAAAAATCTAAGAAAAGACCACTGGTGTGAAATCAGCAGGAAATCAATTTGAGCCTGGCCAGCTCTCACTCCAGCCTACTGAGTGATTATTTACATTCCTACATTTGTGGGGGAGTTATGGAAATCAGCCGCTGATATCACAGATCTGCTAATGTGGGTGAAAACAAGCTAGCATTTCCATATAAATAGCCACATAATTAGGAAGCCTTAGCTTTGCAAGGATGCTCGGTCTTACAACAGAAAGTAAACAAGAGCTATTAGAAATGAAGTGTTTTGCAGTGTTGATAAGCCTGAACACCTATTTCAGGAAAACTATAACTCTTAGTAAAGATGAAATGCAAAGAAGTTGAAATACATGAACAAAGTTTCAGTGTCAATATATTAGCATGTTATGGTATCACTTACAAAGCTTATGATCAGGTATTGCCTTATGTAATTTTTTCATTGTTCCGTTTTTTTTTTTTTTCCAACAGGGTGGTATGGTGGCTTAGTGGTTAGGGCTATTACCTCACACCTCCAGGAAAAAGGGTTCAAATCTCACCTCTTGTCTGTGTGTGTGGAATTATCTGCCCATGCTTGGTGGCTTTTCTGCCTATACTCCAAATGCTGACTGGCGTTTTGAAATTTCCTGAAATGTATGGTGGATTGTACTGTACAGTATGTGCTTGGTATCCGTCCTTGTGCCCTAAGTTCTCTGTGATAGGTTAAAGGCCCCCATGACATTTTACAAGATATTTACATTTACAGCATTTGGCATACAACCTTATCCAGAGTGACTTACATTTATCTCATCATACGTCTAAGCAGTTGAGGGTTGAGGATCTTGTTCAAGGGCCCAATAGCGGTAGCTTAATTGTGCTGGGGTTTGAACCTGGAACCTTAACCATTGATCTACCCCTGCCCAAATTTAGTGCATGGCTGACCGTCTGTCAACCATGTACAAAATTTGTTTAAGTATATTTATTATTGGGTATAATCAAATTTTTTCCAGAGGAAAAAAAGAAAAAAACATTGATTGCCTGGTTAATAAAATGTAAACTTTTTAAATTTATATACATTTTTTCCACTTTTAGAATGGAGTAATGGAACGATGAAGAAGGAATCTACAGAATGCACTGCAAATATTACTAAGTGTGATATTTACTTCATTAAATACTGTAATTAATTTATATTATTATTGATTAGCTACAGTAAGTACCAGTTGGGACACACTCTGTTTAAGGTTTTAACAATGCTCAGATAATTATAGGACCCTTTTCATGCACAATGAATGGTTTTAGTAAGAGTAAACAATTTATTTCACTTCAGTTTTGCTAAGCAGAAGTATGCCTTGCTGCCTTTTCTCAGTCCCTGTGTGGCTCTGCACCTCTGCAAAATACAATCGGATACATTTTATGAGAAGGTTAAGCACGCAATGATGTGTTTTATGTCGACAGGAATACAGGAAGTACCCTGGAGGCAGGCTTTTTTGGTGGCTCTGTATAAAGGATACACTTGTGAGCTAGCATAAAAGTTCTTGCTCATACCTGATTTTGGCAGCAAGATTAAGAGACAAGGAGGAGATGCTACAAAAACATGAATAGAAATAGTTTCCTTTTTTTCTTTAAACAGTTCTTCATAGTTTCACATGAAAGGTCTATAAGCCATGGTGGGTTATAGTTACATGCTTCCCTAGCTAAGCTAGCTTCTAAGCTATGTAGATTATTTACATAATACAACACTATATTAAATGTGTTTGCTATGAAACACAGTTTGCTGTCCACACAACGGACCGTCTGATCTGCACAATCAGCTTGGTACATGTGTAACACAGGATGCCCTTTTTGATAAAAACCCTTCTATTCCGATCTGGGATTGGGACTGGCACTAAGGATGTCCTGGATTCAGTGGCTGGGTAGAGAACATTGGCAGTGAATCAAGCCCGGGTCTCACACACTACAGGCAAGAACCACCAGTGAACCCCATTAATTGAGGCACTGAATTCCTCTGAATGCAACAGCATACAGTACTTAAACTTATTTTACTGTAGTATTTGACAGATGATTTTATTTTATGCCTTGTTAATTATCAATTTTTATATGTTGTTATTATTACTTCTGACCAGAGGTCCTTCAACGGATGTGAAATTGGAGTAAATACAATGTTCCTAGTTTTCCTACAGAGGTTCCTAGATGGTTAGATGAATGGAATATTGTAGTGTTATTATTTGCCTCAATTTTATTTTCATATTACTTTTATTTATGTCTATTCTATTTCTATTATTCTTTTATCACTTCAGACCGTAAAACACTTCAAGCCGTTTTGTCTAATATTAGACACTTCATGTCTTGTTATGTCTGTTTTTTTGTGTGACTAGCACTACTACTAATACTATTTCTACGACTCCCACTACAGCTGCTGATACTAGTTCTACTTCTATGACCACCACCACTACTGTTGATGCTGCTGCTGTACTACAACAATTACTACCACCACTGTTACAACCATGACTGCTACTAATAATAATAATAATAATAATAATACAAAATAATAATAATGAGATTGTTTTGGCGTCTAGTTTGTTTATATGCTTGCAGTATTATAAAGCAGTCAGAGGTAGATCGTTCCCCTGGGGATTCATCACGTCAGTGGCTGTACAATTTGTGATTTAATCTTGCTGCTTCCTATTAACGATTACCTGCAGTACCTCCTGATTGCCTGGCATATGCAACAGATCCAGCATTTATCCAAAAGGCTGCTGGAGTTAAACCCCCTTAATTGTTGTATACACTGCATGACTGTATATGCATTAGCATTTAAATGAGTTTGTGATCCTGAGCAGCATGTAATGTTAACTGAGAGGGCAAACAGCAAGATGATGCCAGACTGACCTGTCCATTATTACACTTCTTTTGTCCTCTCCAACTGCACCAATATGAGACCTGGTGCCCTATGAAAGGTGGCTCATGCTGTTGTCTGGCAGTTCCACACGGGGTAAAGCAGAGACAGACATGAAGGAAAAGTGTGTTTATGTAAGGACATGGTTAGGGGGTAATGAATGCACAGCTGGGCCATTATCATTTCCAGCCACAGTGGCATTATGGCCTGGCATGTCCAAGTCACCGCTGCAGGGCACTAATGGCAGCCAGCTGATGGGTATCGTAGCTTTCTATCTCTGAGTGCCACATGCCTGCTGGAGACATGGCTTTCACTTTGCCATGCACTCGGGGGCTTTAATGACACATTTGTTTTGCCAGTGAGGGCTGCTCTATGCCATGATGACAGTTGTTTATTTATTTATTTATTTGGACGCATTATTTGGTTTTATTTCCATGACAGAGTGAATGACGGAGTATTAATTTAATGAGATATGGTGTAAAGGGACTGGAGAGAGACGGGTGATGGGATATAAATGACAGGAAATCATAGTCATGCCATAAAATAACAAAGAAACCAAAAGTATAGAGAAAAAGTAAATGAGTATTTACGGTGTAATTGTTGTACTTACAATACTGAGCCACACCAACCATATAAGAAATATTTACAGTATATATATGTATATATGTCTTTGTAATGTGGAAGGAAACCAGGGAAGGTGGAGGAAACCCACCAAGCACGGGGAGAACAGGCAAACTCCACGAACACAGACCCGAGACAGGAATTGAACCTTTGACCTTGGAGGTCTGATGCCACAGTGTTAACCACTACACTTCTGTGCTATTTTTATGGGTTACATTGTAGCTTCATACCTCCAGGGTCCCTTGCTCGATCCTGAGCAATAGCTACTATCTGTGTGGATTTAGCATTTTATTAGCTTCCTCTGGGTTCTAGGGGTTCCTCACCCTTTCCACATGTGTGCATGGGATCCTGTCATGGACTGCTTTTCCATTTAGGGGTCATTTCCATCCTACTCCCAGTGTTCGAGGGATAGACTCTGGCTCCACCACAATCCACAATAGCAGCAAGAAAATTGCTACCAGAGATAAATGAATGAAGAATGAATGTGACTGCTAGGCTACATTCACGTTACATGATTCTTTGCATGGTTCTGATATTTTTCTCGATCTGGATCTGTCTATTTTGACAGTTAACATTTATAATCAAGAATTTCCCAGTCTTCCCCTGTCCTATCTCTTTAATATGAATGTACCCCAAAGTGCCCCACGGATGCATCAATTTCTTTTATGAATTTATTTCATTTCAATGCCTATTATTTTACGACCCTATTCATTTTCAGTTTCCATCCAGATTTGCTTGAATCAATTTTCCAAATATAAAGTAAATTACCAATTTCCAAAGCTTTAACTCAATATATTCACAACTGTTGTTGTCCTTACTTGTTATTTCTCTGCATGCCCAAAGCTGGATCATGGTAATACCAGTAAAAATATGCATTCACGTTTGGAGAAAAGCTACATGTACATGAATTACACCATTCTCATCCATGCTTAATGGCCATATACAGAAATTATAGCCAACCAAAACCATATACAAATGTGACTCAGGTCTATGTTACATTAAGGCAGGAAATCATAAAAACAAAGCACAGTATATTTAACATTATAAGGTTTCAAAAACAATTTTTTATAAAAGACACAATTCCAAATCTTATAATGATTCCTCTCTTTTTATGAATGAATGTGCACTTTTATTTTATAATGATCAAATACATATCTTTCAAGGTATTGCCTCAGGACTCACTACAGCCCTGAGGGTGATTTCCTGATTTTAAGCCATAAACTCCAAACAGTTGAAAACAAAATCACCTAAATAAGTAGCTAATGTGTAATAATTGTTATGATATTTAAATAAGTAGTGTCAGGACTACTTAACAGAAAAAGAAAAAAAAATCAAACAAGTAGTCTTATTTATTTAAACCTATTTCCTTGTGAGCAAACTGCAATCTCTAAAACATGTTGCAACACTGTTGTGTGAATTACAACTATGAACACAGTATATAAATAACACCTAAACTGGCTGGTTATCAAGATGAATAATCTCAATATAAGAACACAGAAGCCTTCACTTTCAATGGAATGAATGGTGCACCCTGTTTGCCTGCAAGTGGGTGCATATTTTAAATAGCATTGTCTACCCAGAGGAATAGGGCAAATCACATTAAGATGAGAAAAAAAAAAAAAAGCCCAGAAGAGCAGCAAGTATATAAGCTTGGAAAATACAATCATTAATCTTCATAAGCTTCCCTTAGGAAATCAAATACAAATAATACACTATTGTGTATTATTCCATTATGCCATTTTAGGCCTGTGTGGAATGCTGTTTTGGTTTGGGAATTCTAAAAACATGCAAGTTTCACAAGATTAGGTCTGCTGTTTTAATTCTGGGGTTCAGTTACTGAATAATCATATTGTGGCACCTGCAAAGTCTTTTGGCACTCCAATCTACAAGGAGTTCAAGTGTGACATTGTTTCAAAAAGGTTCATTCACTTGGGATCCATATTTATGTTATTTCCTTCCCTGACATCCATGATGAATGGCTTACAAATATATTCCAAGCATCTGATTATACTGTGAAATATTGTCCAAAGGCTCAGAATTACCATACTCTATAGTGCATAAAAAGACCTAGATTTTTAGATGGTTACAAACTATTTGTCTCATTTGAATTTCTAGTGTTCCAGTGGTTTTTTAATTTGCTGAGTTTCCACCAAGAAAGTTTCTGAATGAAAATCACACTCCTCACAAAAGGTATGGGCTACTTTAAATTGCACTTTAATGTAACCATGATGTAAAATTAGAGTGTATTTTTTACATTTTGCTGAAGGCTTGCTACTGGGGAGATGTTTCAGGGTTTGCTGTACCATGTTTAATGTAAAACAAGTGCTAGTAATTGCCTTTTAGCTAAGATTTTTTTTAACCCACATGTTGCTTCTTGAAGAGCATGAACGTGAGTGTCAGGGAATACCACTAGAGGGTGCCAAAGCGCCCAGAGACACCATTTTGTTTTCATTTGTATTTTTTGGTGGACTTCATTCCCCAGAATGCACCTCGGTCAGGTGATGTGGCGCTCACCTGAACCGAGGTTGTTCATTAGCTTTGTTATAAATGTTCCTGAGTTCAGTTAAGTCTTGTCTGGCATCTGTTTGTTTTGGGGTACTGTTTGTTTTGGGTGACTGTTTGCTCTGGTTTGTTGTTTAGCTCTGTGTTCTTCTAGCTCTGTGTTCTTCTAGCTCTGTGTTCCCCTGGCTCTGTGTTCTTCTAGCTCTGTGTTCTTCTAGCTCTGTGTTCCCCTGGCTCTGTGTTCTTCTAGTTCTGTGTTCTGCTAGCTCTGTGTTCCCCTGGCTCTGTGTTCTTCTAGTTCTGTGTGTTCTCCTGGCTCTGTGTTCTCCTGGTTTGTCTGTCTGTCCCCTAGCCTTTGTCTGTCTCTTAGTCTGTATCTAACTCCTAGTCTGTGTAGCTCCTGGTTTAGTTTGTCAGTTCCTTTGTTTCCTAGCTCCATATGTCTCTTTGCCTGTGTAATGTCTAGTCTGTCATGTTTAGTTTCTCCCTGGCTTAAGTTCATGTTCTGTTCCTATTGTTCCCTGTTTTTGTCTCATTAAAATACTTTTGTTCACATCACCTCTACCATTATGCCTTTCTGTCAGTCCGCAAACAGTACCCGTGACAGAATGCAAGACCCAAAAAATGGTATAGCAGAGGAGCCTCCCCGGGAAAATTTTTTGGGGGGGCTGTGACTGTGACGCCGGGGCAAGCGACCTTCTTGGGGAGTCGGCTTGCCATCCGGCGGAACAACTTGGGGTGCGCCGGAGCGACTGCCGGTGTGTTCAGAGGGTGGATCACGTGGAGCTTCAACAGCGGAGGCTGGAGCTCCACCAACTAGCCGGGGTGCTGATCCAGCAGATAAACATTTGTCGCTTGACAGGAGATCGGGGTCAGATGCAAACCCTGCTGGAGCTGGGGGCATTGGTGCAGGAACAGCTGGCCAAGGTCAACAAAGAGGCAGCTGACGTCAAGGCCAGCACCCAGTCTCCAGCCAGCCTCAGTGGAGGCCCAGACCCTCCAGCTAGCCTCAGTGGAGGCACAGACCCTCCAGGGTCCCCCGAAAGGCATGAGCCAACTTCTGGCTCTGTGTCCTCCTGGCTCTGTGTCCCCCTGGCTCTGTGTCCCCCTGGCTCTGTGTCCCCCTGGCTTGTCTGTCTGTCCCCTAGCCTTTGTCTGTCTCTTAGTCTGTATCTAACTCCTAGTCTGTGTAGCTCCTGGTTTAGTTTGTCAGTTCCTTTGTTTCCTAGCTCCATATGTCTCTTTGCCTGTGTAATGTCTAGTCTGTCATGTTTAGTTTCTTCCTGGCTTAAGTTCATGTTCTGTTCCTATTGTTCCCTGTTTTTGTCTCATTCAAATACTTTTGTTCACATCACCTCTGCCATTATGCCTTTCTGTCAGTCCGCAAACAGTACCCGTGACAGTGAGAGCAATATCTGCCTAACCTACCTAATCCATATAAATATGGCACAGGAAATAAAATCTAAAGCAAAATGTCCCCCACAATTTCTTTAAATATTTCTTTAATTAGTTTCTGGGTTCCAATCTAAAAAAAGATTTTTTAAAAATGGAATATTTCCACTTTAAAGCTACACATGAAAGCTATTTTCTTCTTCTTTTCTATTAGTCTACCTAAGCAGTTTTCTTCAAATAAGAGTGTATTTTCAAGTGCTTTTAGCATTACCAACTCTTGACCTTGGCCAAGATCCATTTGCTCCTGTAATAAAAAGTTGACATTATGTTGGAAACTGTGAGTCCATGTCGCAATTTGAAATAGTCAACAAACAAAACCGGGGTATTTGGTGAAGACATGAGAGGTCAGTGAAGTTTGTGTTGAGCTCCTGGAATATATTGTAGACCAATTTGTTTGCTTGGTTTAAACGCTCTGACCTCTTCTGGGAGTGTAGGATGGCTGAAATAGCTGCAGGGCAATTTGCCATTGCTCTGGACTTGATTTGACTCTTGGGCACTTACCTTTGTCTCTTGTGATCCCTAGTCACTAACCTTGTTTGAAAAAAAAAAAAAAGGTATCGCAAATAAAATAATCTCACCTCGCTCTCCATTCACCTCGGGGAAGAACAACAGAAGAGGTCCTGATTTCTACCCCCTAGACCTAGTGAAAATAAATAAATGGTTCTTTTTTAAAATTCAAGTTTTTATTTTTATAAAGGCAACTGAGCAGCTTGTGGGCATGAAGCTTTCAAGAGCATTCAATTAAATTCAGTCCAATATTGTTTATATAGTGCTTTTTATTTATTTATTTATTATTATTATTTTTTACAATTGTCAATGTAGCTTTGGAGAATAAAAAAAAAAGTAATAGAAATAAGTTCAAGTGTGAGGAAATATTTAAAATATATGATGGTCAGTTTGTCCCTCATGAGCAAGCTGGGGGTGACGGTGGAAGGAAAACCTCCCTGAAATGGCGGATACTCAATAGGAAACCCTTCTCATTTGGGTGATATGGTAGTGGTGATATTGGGTGATTATGTTTGTCGTGGCTACTAGTTTTTGGTTTAGATTTGGGAAATAAACCAGCTCTATTCATTCCAAAATATGCCTGGAAGGTACAAACAAATGCATGCATATGTATAATCCATGCATATGCAGGATAAGCATGACGCATTATGGAATCAAGTGATGTAGCTGGGGTTAAGAGACAGAATTGACAGATATTGTTGGCTTGTCCAGCTCTGTTTTTATACATATACATATACAGATAGTGGATATTGCTCATCGTCTATAACCCTTTATCCTGCATTCAGGGTCATACTGTAGTGGGCCTGGAGCCTATCCCACCAATCCAACGCAGGGCACACACACTACAGTGTGGAACAGAGTGGAAATTACAGAGCACACACATACATACACTCACACACTCATTCACACACTACAATATCAATTTGGGAATGCCAACTGTAGGAAGATAACAGAGTACCCAGAGGAAACCTACCAAGTACAAGGAGAACATACAAACTTTTTGGACCCTGGAGGTTCTAAGCAACAGTGCTAACCACTAAGCCCATAACACATGCATGGAAATTCCACTTTCTGTCATGATAAAAGGCAAAGAGACACAGTTTTAATATACTGACACATCAATCTATTCATATAAAATTTTACATACTATATACAAAGGGCTAAGAAACTTGATTGAACATGAAAACCCCAAACAATACAACCACATGACTCTTGCATTGTTGGCTTTGTACACGTTCCTCATGGGTAAATTAGTCTGCAATCTATTGTACAAATAGTTTATGCTCTCTTTAGAGTTACTGTATATCAACTGTGTGCGCTATATTTAATTTTCCAGTGGAGGACAAAATAAAAAAAGCTTGCTGCATTTCCAGCCAGCCTGATGGCACATGGCACATTAGGTAGGACAACAGATTGCTCGTCAGGTGAGAATGCACCACGTGGTGGCAAATCCGTTTTTCATGCTGTCTCGCAGGCACGTGAAAACAACAAACAAAGCTATCTCACTGGTGACTAATTTACCATTAAACCCAAGTGGGGAAATGTCTGTCATTCATTTTGGCAAATACCGCTGACTGCAAGTGACAGATTTCACAGAAACAAGTGAGTTTCTCCACAGGGCAACCAAGGGTAAAAAGCATTAGCTTTTAAATGGATCAGGTGGACTCAAGGTAAAGTGCAGCTGGAAGACAAATGATTGGGAAGAGGATGGCTCCATGTTTTCTTTGCATGTCTTTCATCCGTTATATAAGCTTAACGAGAATTGCAATGGGTACGGAGGTGGGAACAGTGCAAAAAAAGCAGAAATGTTCTTTTCTGCTGTTCCTGATTATAACCTGTTCAGCTCAGTTCAGGTCAAACACTTCAGATAAGGACTGTAAGCATTTCAGCACCAAGTATTTAAATCATTCTTACAGGAATATGTTCTATCTATGAGGTGATTGGTGGAGGTTAAGAGGGTTTTTAATACACTTTTATAATGGTCTTACTGGTGAAACCTATGCAACAGAAATAAAATGTTGTAATTACAACTATCTACCATATCAGTGCAGATTAAATCTAATTATTCATCAAAATGTAATTATAATATATATTTCGGTTTTTGTGCATGAAAAGTCAAGGCATGGAGAGGTTTGATCAATACCTATCTATTAATACAGGCTGTATTTATTTCCATTGTCAGAATATCATCCCATGATCAAATCAAAAATGCATTATTAATCAGGAGTAGGAAATGAACAGTATGAAATGAAGCTACAGTATAAAACCATCCTTTTGTGAATAAACATGTGGTTATAAGAAAAGTGCCTGCCTGTTGGTGCAATGGGTATTTCTGCTTACAGATCCAAGGTCCAGGTCGTTCTGTGAATTGAGCTGCACATGTCCTTGGATCCAGGTGGATAGGCTACTGTGGCCATAGGAGTGAATGTGTGTGCACGATTCCTTGTTATAAATTGACATCCCCACCTAGCAACTAATGTTCCATGGAAGAGTCTGCAGATACAGTACAGTATAAATGTTTAGTTAATTACAATAAACACATAATGTTATGTGTAAAGATCACTGTATGGCCAAACGTTTGAGGGCACCAGACCATCACACTCATATATGCTTTTTGAACATCCCGTTACAGATTTAGTCCACCCTTGCAGTTATAATAACCTCCACTCTTCTGTGAAAGCATTTCACTAAATTTTGAAGCATTGTTAAGGGGATTTTCCCATTCAACCACAAGAGCATTAGTGAGCTCTGGCATTGATGTTGTGTGAGGAGGCCCGAGGCACAGTTAATCCCAAAGGTGTTCAGTGGGTAAGAGGTCCGGGCTGAGCAGGCAAAATGAGTTCTTCCACTCAAACCCTGGCCAACTGTGTCTTCATGGACCTTATGCACAGGGGCATTGCTTCGTGTTGGAACATTTGTGGGTCTCTTTGTTCCACTAAAGGGAAGCTATAATGCTAAAGCATTCAAAGACTTCATATACAAGTATGTGTTTCCAACTTTGTGCCAGCAGCTGAGAACGCTTTTATACAGTATGGATATGATAGTCAGATGTTCACAAACTTGTGGTTATATACTGGTTGAAGAAAGTGATAGGAGGAGCAATATTATCATTCCAGGTTTTAAAAAAAGAGCTGATCCATGACAGTAACATGTCTTAAACAAACATTTTGAAATCTTTTCCACAGAAGTCTCTTCAGGCTGTGTTTGAAACTGTAGACTAAAACAAGTATATAAGCCAAACAATTGAGTGTTTTAAGGACTTTAACAGCAGAATGACCACTGTGTAAAGCGCAAAGGGAATTTTAAATTTATGGAAATGTAGCTACTGCTTTCTTCTCATTATTCCTACGTTAAAACATGTTTAAGTCCACAGGGAAAATTTTTTTTTCATGCCTGTTTCTTCCCCTGGAAGTAAGGTAAACATACAGGTTTTTCTGAATCAATGCTGCTATTCAATTCAGTTAATTATATCTGTTTTGCAAAATGGACACGGTTGCAAAACTTTACAGAAATATCTACTTTCTCGATTTAAAAGGTATGAATTATCCCTAATTAGGGTTACTGTCGAAGCTATGGATATTATTGCATGAGCAGCATTCACTACGCTAATCAAAGCAGCTCAATGCAATTCTCCTCTTTTTCCAACATTGTTTTGAGGCTCGGTGGCTTTGTGGTTAGCACTGTCGCTTTACTCCTCCAGGGTCCCAGGTCGATTCTTACCTCCCCTGTGTGCAGGAAGTTTACATGTTCAACTTGTGCTTGGTGGGTTTCCTCCAGGTATTCCAGTTTCCTCCCACAGTCCAAAGACAGGCAGATTAGGCTAAGTGGCTTTTCCCAACTTGCACATAGTGTGTGAATGTGTGTGTGAGTGTGTGTGTGTGTGTGTGTGTGTGTGTGTGTGTGTGTGTCTTGTGAGTTCTACACTCTTTCATCCTGCAAAAAAACAAACAAAAAAATGCAGCCTCAAGGTAAAAAAGTACAGTGACAAGTTCCACAGCGTTTATAAGTTTATTCAACTTTTAGAGAAATTGGTTGGCCAAACGAAATATTTCACATTGCTGTTTAGTTGACAGAACATGTACCCAGTTCAAAGTATTAAGTTGACTCAACTTGTAATTAAATATTTAAGTCAGCACAAGTAGTAGTGGTTGTGGGCTCAATTAATGATATTTCTCCAGGGTTGGCTTAACCCAATTTTACATTTACTCAGAAAAGTAAGGTGTCTCCCATTGTGGCCTAATGGTGTAGTTGGTTCAAATTATTGTTTTTCTGTAAAGTTGGCCTAACAATACAGTACCCCAACAATTAAAACACACAAATATCACTTACGAAAACTTTATTCTTCCAAAGCTAGTCAAAACAGTGATTTGCATAAAACATTAAAATACACATTCTATTTTGCTTAAAGGTCAGTAAAATACCTATATATATATATATATAAAACACTAGATGCTTATCAATCTTTCATGGATTCTTTTATGTTACAATATCATAACCATTTTTTAGAGCAACTAGCAAAGATTTGACTTTTGAAGACTTTTTTCCCCCAATGTGGCTGACACAAAAACAATTCATGGCAACAAGTGTTTGCTGCATAGTACCCCAGGCCTGGTACTATGCAGCTTGTTCATGGTCCTTCTGTAGCTCCAAAAGTCCAACCATCACCCCTCTAACCTGATCGACCCCAGCAAAGCTCAGGTTAAAGAGGAAAAACTCATTTTGGTTTTCAAACAAATAAGTTAATATATATATATCATTTAGATGAGCATTAGCGACCCTGAAGCCAAACTAACACAGACATTTTTATATGCCTTAATTTAAGTGCAGCAACTCCTTAACACTTCTGGGTTTTTCTTGAAAAACGTTTGGTAACTGAGGGCTTGCGCGACTGTGTGTGCTTGGGTGGAGCAGGGTGGGAGGGTAAATTTCTGGCTCAAATGGACTTTTTAGTTTATTCAGTCTGTGTCTTCAAAGTTTTCAAGAACACAATGTTACCTGTCTAAACAAGTACCACTGTGTGCGTTGGACCAACGATGCTATATTATTTGTATTGTAGGGGGCCTGCACTGTAAAATCACTGCACTGTTATCCAGAATCATGGGGGGGGGAAAACACTGTAAAAACTTGTTAGAGTTGATCCTGGATAAAGTGGTATAGACAATGAGTGAGTGAAGGAGTGAGATCGAGTGAAGAGTTCATTGAAAGTTTTATCCCTGAAAAGAAGTTTGAACAGCTTGCCATATTTTGTTCAGGGTTTAATCAATGTTATTCACTGCTGTGAAAGAAAGCACACTCAAGACAAGTTTTATGAACTCCGCAGAGGGAAAGCCAATATTAAATTGAACCTGACTGCTTTGTGCAATGTGCATTATACAGTACTTGGTTTAGATCGCTAAAAAAATAACATTTTGCTTGGAGGAACTGATCTTATTCTTTTGTGAAATATTTGATTGTTGAAAACAATTTCACCTGACCTCAGTCAACATGATCACAAAAAAGCTGTCATTTGTCCTTGACATTCTCTGGAAAGTACACAATTAAAACATTATCTCAGGCTAAGCAGCCTCTCCATTTGACTGCATCTATCATCCCTATCCTCAAGCTCAGCCTCTGTAATCCATATCTTATGAAAGTGTGTGTGTGTGTGTGTGTGTGTGTGTGTGTGTGTGTGAGAGAGAGAGAGAGAGAGAGAGAGAGCATTGCCGAGAGCAGTCTCACTTCTTCAGTTTGATGCTCTCCTGACTCTAACTGTAGGAACAGTGCACATGTTCATTAGTATGAGTTATTGCCCATATCAAATACACTGTTATTTGGGAACAAAAAAAAAAGCTGCTGCAAAAAGACCTCAATACAATTGAGGAGAGAGAGAGAGAGAGAGATCAAATAGGATGGATTTGCCTCAGGCAAGAGGATCATGCTGGACTTGGACATGCTGAGGAGCAGACCCAAAGTCAAATGAGGGCAATATGTTCTGATGTCAAAATGATGGTAATGAAAATTAATGTTTAATTAAATTTCAAAGAGAAGGTTTAATCCTACAATAACCATCTTTGATTAAAAATATGCAGAAATATATGGCAGGGGATTCTGCAAAAACTGCAAAATATTGCAAGAAAAATATAAAGTTTTTTTTTCTTTCCAAAATATGGGCTTTTTTCTTTAAGTTGCAAAGCAATCTAGAAAACCAATAACCAAACTGCATATGGGAAAGTGGACAAAATGATTGTCCAATATATTATTCACTGATGCAAAAGACCTTTGTTTAAATGACTACATGCTGGCTGTGTACACAGAAGAAAAAAGTTTCTTATTCAGTTTCATTTCATCTCGCAGTTTAATATAATATTTAGTTTTAATCCTGTTATTTTACTCAATTCTATTAGGGACCTTTATATACAGTAAATTTAATTTCAGCTTTTTGTGGGGTGATTTGAGGCCCCTCATTGGCCCCCCCTATGTTTCCAGTGGTATAAAATAATGTTGAAGGGAGTGAGCCATTTCATTTATAATTAAAGGAATTATGTGGGTGAACCAAACTGATATTTGAAGTTTGCTGCAGTTGGATTTAGTGCCAATGACAAAACCAAGACCTCTAGGGGCATATTTGTGTGAGGGACTCAAAATTCTGAAATATATTGGTTTGTGGGCCTGAATTTGTAATCAGTGATTAAAAGGTTTAACTGGAGCCAGATGGCCGAATATAAACTTTAAACCTATCCTAAGTGCAGCGATGAAAGGAAAACTTACAAAAGAAAGAGAAGCCAGGAAAAGTTCATTTCCTCTAATGGGGAAGTTTAAAGACAAACTCTAAATTAAAATGGGCGCAAAAACACTCAACATACTGTCACTCCTGGCCATTGAGTCAGAGTTTGTTTAAGAACTGCACTTTGATGATTTGGTGGCTGAGTCTGTGAGGGGAAGAGCAAGAAAGAAGCCAGCCACATGAGGTTATACTGCATTCTGCGTATTATTGAGAACCCTCAAATAATCGAAACCTCAATCAGCCATAACATTACCATCACAAAACATTAACACATTAACATTGATAATCAATTATATACTGGTAATTCGCTGGTAAACTGGTGACAGGTTCAGGTGCAGCCAAGGCTCACCCATGCCCACAGAGATCAAAGGCCAGCCCATCTGATTTGATCCCACATTCAGTAAAAGCCACTGCAACACAAATCACAGAGAAAAGTCAATGCTGGTCACGTTAGAAAGGCACCAGAATACCTAGTACATCAGATCCCAATCCCATTGAGCACCAAAGGGATCATACTCCCTGGGGGGCCAGAACCACCCCAGGAAAACCTACAGTATGTGATACTGAGCACAATATTTTGTATTGTTATGTTATGGCTGATTGGTGCATAATGGAGGAATGTGTTGCTGGATGGGTCACTTCTGGCTTCCTGCATGAATTCATGCATAGATTGGTGAGCGAGGTGGTGAGCGAGGTGGTGCCCAGGGTCCTATTATTTGGCTTTACTAATTTGTTTCCGAATTGGGTGATAAATAATGAACATCCATGTGACCAGCTTGTAAGAGATCAGACAATACTTGAGGCACTTGAGGTCTGCAAAATACCACCTTATCCTTAGTGGGACCACTGGGGGCAGCCGATTTGCACTTGTCTTTGGACCAAAACTGGTTAGAAGATATCATTGCATCAGCATATTGAATGCCAGCACGCATTTCGTGCTGCACCATCTATGGACCATTTAGGGCCAACTGTCAAATTATGCCTCCATCAGCACAAAATAAAAGCCCTAAAATCTACCACACTAATGTTACATACTGTATGAAGGATGTTCAAGTCTAATAGGGACAGAGATTAAATTACTGGTGAGTGAATGTGTAAGACTGAATTTACAGAAGACTTCAAGCACAGTATGGTGATGAGACTTTTAGTTGTGGTAAAACCATTAAAAAAACTTTAAAAAAAAAAAAAAACACAGCAGTTCAACTGAACATTCAGCAAGCTGAATGTCTGATCTTTGAAAATTGACAAATAACTTGTTGAAAACTACTGTATATAGAGGGAAAGTAACTCGACTCTGAATTATTTTCACAGCCTCCATACAGTCCTAGCCATTTTTGGCTGCTTGGGCCATTAAAGGAGTTTCTTGGTGGCTAGCATTACAGAGGTGAAGCAGGCAATCTGAGAATGGCTCCGGTGAACTGAGGAACCCTTTTACCTTAATGGTATCCAAGACCTATAAAAACACTGGGATAAGAGCAGTAGTGTAGCTGGCCACTATATAGAGAAATATAGGTAGTTTTAGCTTTTATAACCGTGTTCTGTTTTTTCTGCACAATAAAAGTCCTGGCTTGACTTGAATGCCCCTTGTAGATTATATAACCTAGAAATGAATATCAAGGAAGATATTTAACCATGAAAAAAAGAACAAAAAACATTCTACAAAAAGTAAAAGAACAAAAATGTAAACAGAAAAAAAAAATGCTTGACCTTAAATTAAGAAGACAGCTGCATGGAAGAACATATGTGAATGGCAAACAGGTACAATTCAGGGGAGCTTTCCGAGTGCCCTGTCAGTGGCAGGTCTGTGACAGGAACTGCTTGAGCTCTGGATAAAACCAGAAACTCTGGAGCTCAGGAGCAGAAATGCTTGCAGTTGCACCACCATTCTGTCCTGACCCGATAACTCCAGAATGAATTGGGTATTATGTAGAAATTTATATTTTGGCCACTTGTTTGTCCTTCTGTGGTCAAAAATATGAGTTGTTATTAATTATAAATTAAGAATGGGCAGTGCGCCATACTATTTAAATCCTCATAAACTCAAATGGTAAAGTTTATGTGTTATACTTACAGTATATTTACCTGCTATAAGGAAGTGGATGACCATATATGTACATCTATGTACATTGAACCCAGCTTTATGTTTAGAACATAAAATAAGGAAAGCAGAAATAAATACTAAAGCTGTTGCAGCTCCATTGTTTGACCTAAAAAGGCCTATAATACGAGTAGAGTAGCTCTGTGCACAAAGAAGTACTTTATTAATGATTGCTTATTTATTAATACTTTATTATTATCTGGCAAATAGAGTGGGAGTGCTGAAGTTCTCCGACGATCATCATGCACAGGTTGCCAAATGATTTCGACATTTTGCGGGGTTCGAGCTCGTTGAAGGTCTTCCTGATGTCTCGTCATCTTCCAGTGATGTTTTTCCACTCTTGAAGCACACATGCCACTCCAAACACCTCAAACATCTCATGCAGCATTGCTGTAAACTTGACAAATCATGTCAAACGTTTCCATGGCAGATTTGCCCAGTTTCACACAGAATTTCACATGTTCTAACTTGCTGTCCATGATGAAACCGCAGACATGGTAACAAACAAGGTCAGAATAGCACCAGTTGCACAGCTCCTCATTTACACAGGATGATGTCTTTTGGGAAAGTGATATATGGAGGTCAGTGCTCTCTGTGACTGTTCCTGCAGCCTTGCGCTGTCATCTATTGGTGTCTTACAAAACTAGTCTTGCAACTGTTTGATACCACCATGTATGATCATCATCAAGTATTGGATAAAAGATATTCAGGAAATTGGGTGAAGTGAAACCTTTATATATTTTTTAATTATTATAAACAATACCTGTCCTGCAATAGATTGGCACCCCATCCAGTGTGTACCCCCACCTCGTGCCCTAACTGTGCTGGAAACGGCCCCAGCCCCCCTGTGACCACGTCTACAGGATCAAGTAGTATAGATGAGTGAGTGAGTCTAAACAATATTTTTTAATATGAAGAAATTGTCTCTCTTTGCAAATGATGTAGTAGTACAAGAAAGCATCATAAAAGCTGATGAGTCCACATTTAGATGGAGTTTTATAATTTTCAGATGACAAAACACTCAAGGAAAAGAGCTAATAGTAATGTTGGATTAAATTATCTCATGGAGCTCTAGAGAGAGTGGAATACGTGATTTTTTTTTTTATGATTATGGTTTGACAAGAGAGGTTTTAAATATTGAGCTGTCTCGTTGCGAAGGAATGGGGAGCAGAAAGAACTGCACTGAAGATCATTTACACTCAGCTAATCAGGTCAGTAACTGGATTATGGGTGTATGGTTGTTTGCATCGGCTGCCAACACATCACTCAAGAAAGAAAGACCAAATTTAGTATCAAGCATTAAAATCATGTTCAGGTGCAATAAAAAATAACTCCAAGGCCATCCAAGTTGAAATGGGGGAAATTGCACCACATCCCAGAAAAATATAACTGCCACTCAACTACTGGGTCAATTTGTTGGGACAGAAGCGGGATCACCCAGTGTGAATCACATTAAATACACATTTTCCTTGTTGGGAAATAGAGAAGAGTGGAAAACTTTGCATGAACAGTTATACAGAGAACAACAGAATTGGGAATAATCAAACTGGGTGTAAGTCCAGTTGTCCCAAAGAAATGGGGCATGAGACATGGATACTTACAGATGCAACAGTACATTTAACAGTAATAAAGAAAAGAGAAATGGAAAGGAATGCGTCATGAATTCATTATGAGTTTGGGCCTATTTAGAAAGTCATTATTATAGTTTTATTCAGATTTACCCAGATGCCTCAAAGAGTGCAACCAATAAAAAAGAAATAGTATTTAATGTAACAGAATTTAATGTTAAATTTGGAATAAGAATCAGTGATGGGTTATCTAGCAAACCTCATGGCGATACAATGGGTTGAACACCTGAGACCTTGGAGAGCAGTGACATACCATTTAATATCACTAGCTAGCATGAAATTTAGTCATTCAGAAAGAAGACCAGACATGTTAATAGAGATAGAGCCTCTGGTGTACAGAGTTCAAATAATGGGATTAAATGTTACATATGTATGGGTATCAGCACATATAGGGATAGAAGGAATTGAGTTAGCAGATAAATCTGCTAAAAGGCCACATTTAAAAGCCACACTGACATGACGGTTCAGTACACCAGAAATGAAGGATGTAATTTAAAATAAAAGTTGATAAAAATGTGGCTAAAACAGTGGGAAGAAGAAAGAACTTGAAGATGGTTATATAAAAATCTAACGGAAGGTAGGAGTGATGAGAAACACCAGAAGATGCGAGAGAAAGGAGTTGCGGTTTGGGCGTGCTGTTCTAAATGGTGCATTATTTAAAAAACGGAAACACAGAACAGGAAAGAAAACTTTAAAGCATGTTACAGTATGTTTTACTGTCCAAAATATGATGCTAAGAAGTAGAAAGTGGAAGAAGAGCTGGGAAGAAATGACCCTTGGCCTTTTGATAGAGAGAGTAGAGTTCGTTCGTTCGTTCATTCTTCTTCAAGGATAGTTAGAATCCTGATTCACACTCCATTCCAGTTGGGGACAAAAATGCACCATTGTGTTGTCTGCCAACTGAAGAGGAAGAACAGCAAGGAAAAGGAAAAAAAAAACAGTTGTCTTACATAGGCAAAGTGGTTAGCATTGTAGCCTCACACCTCCGAGCAGCGTTGAGGGTACGAGTCATGCTGGTTTGAGTGTGTGAATGTGTGTGTTTGTGTAGTTTGCATGTTTGACCTGTGCTTAGTGGGTTTTCTCCGGGTGCTTCGATTTCTTCCCTTAGTCCAAAGGGAAGCCTGTAGTGTGTAAGTTAGTGTGAGAGTGCATATGTGTGGGCTAAGGGCTCCAGGCCCAGCCCCAAAAGAGAGAGAGAGAGAGAGAGAGAGAGAGAGAGAGTAGCCTAACCTTAGTTGCTTGGCATTGTCCTCCCTGAAGAATCTGTATCTTCATTGTGATATTGCTGTTATATCCATAACTTGCTAATTGGTTTGGTCTTGGCTCTTCTATAGTATTTGTGTATATATTGTGCTAATTCTTTTTAAGTTTGAAATAAGTTTTGCGCATATCATCTGTCTCTTTTGGATTTCTTGATACTGTCTGACATAGAGATTAACCTCACAGCAGCAAAACCTCTTTGTGCTATTTTCCAAATACACTTAGGGGTTTCAGAACTGTTTTTTTTTCTCCCAATGATATGTTAATGTATTAATAATTTAATGTATTCAGGTCATTCATTATGTATAAAAAAAGGTCTTATGAATATTGCTAAGGCCTGAGGTCATCGCTCTTGCCACCGGGTAATTATTTTGATACCCAGGAGATTCAGTCAGTTCCCTATAAACCCAGAAGAAAAGAGCTGTATTGAAAAGTCTTAGCTTTAGCACAGCTCCAGGCTCTAATGCGAGCTCATACTCCATGATTGAGAGAGCTTTGTATAGTCTAGCGGTGTATGAACTCTGAAGTGGATAAAGTACTGAGTCATATTCATTTTTACAGCAGTGTTCATGCTCCCAGTAGCCTCTTATTTTAATCACACCAATTCTATTCTGTCATTTCTTTGCTTCTAAGGAGCATACTGTAGCTGTCTACATCAAGTGTTTTAGAATTACAGAGAATTTGTGTATCGCAAGGATATACCGTTCTCAAGGGAAAAGAAACCTAGGATTTTCTGAATGAAAAAAAAAAGCAACAAAGAAAAATATTTTAGAATTCTTCTTTCCCATTAGCACAAGAACATGTCATTCTGTTTTCAAATGGCATATGGCAATTTACAAAGTTTCCAGGCTTTCGTTTTTTTAAAGCTCCTTTTTCAAGATGAAGGCTTGAGTTAGCGCGTGAGACTCTAGCGAGTGTGCACTCAAATGAGCATGCTGGGACCGGTGCCATTTACTTTTAATCAAAGCTGCAGTGGCTGCTGTTGCTTCTTTCTGGATCAGAGACCTCACTGAAACTCCATCCAGGATTGCACTGCATCAGCTGCTAGCTTGTCTCTCCTTGCCAAAGACCTCACAGCTTTCTGGCTGGAACAGTCTACTGATTAATGCCAGCAGTACCGTCAGGAACATCCACAATGGACCTAACTCTAAGCTCAGCAAAGATGATAGATAAGGAAGTTTGGTCGGAAATAAATGACAATACTGCCTTGACATCTCTGGGGAGCAATATTTATTTCCTGTCATTAGAATTGATCAGGCTCCTTGGACCAACAATGGTGGCTAGCTAGTGTGCCAAAAAGATGCATGTTGGATTGGCACAATGGGCTAATTGAGCCAAATCCGCCAAGGAAATCCATCTTGAAGATGTCTTACTTATTGTCCCCATTTCCCTTTCTCTCCAGATAGATTTCGCAAGGTCTTCTCTGTGTAAACTTTGCAAGGTGTCAATACCTACCATAATGCCTGTTCTGTAATGAGCAGTGTTCAGATTCCTAGGGTCTTATGACATAAGGACATCGATTTGATTAATGTTTTAATCCACACTGACTGCACACAGCTTTGGAAGAAAATGTGGCGACACACTACACCATCCATCATTTCGGCAGAACTGTTTATCAAAGCATTGTGCTTCAGCTCACTGCATCCCATGATGACAGTAGTAATGGGGCTTCCCTTTCTGTGAGAACCTGTCCTAGACAGCGGTTTCTGTGTAAGGATACGAGGAATTTTCCATGCTTTGTCAGAATAATGGTCTCACATCACATTGCATTAATTTCAATTAGGGAGAAAATTGCAGGAAATTTGCTGGAAGATCAAGCCAGTATCGAGGACTTTGGCAATCCTTGGATAATCTCATATCAATCTTTAATCATTTGTTTGAGTCAGTAATTGCTTGGTGTTGACCAATCGGTGAAATCCTTCAGATCTGCACCAAATCTCTGTCTCAGCTCAAAGATACTTCTTTAAGTCAACGGATTAGAGCCATATGTCAAGCCATCCCATATTGTGTTGATTTCTGACAAGCTCTGAAAATCTATTATGTTCTGGGTTAATTGTTCCCTATCTTCACAGTTCTTTCTTTCATCTCTGGTGGTTTCTTCAGATGATATAGAGGGAAGGAACAGAAGGTGTGAGGATGGGCCTAATCAGAGACAGGTAGCTGAGAAGCCCACTGGGGATGGACAGCTGGAACGCTGCAGTGAGGTTTTTCAGTGAAGCTAATGAGGACCTTTGGGATGAGAGCAAACAAACCATGGAAAATGAATAGGAGAGCCTCAATGAGTGCAGTTCAATATGATTGTAATTGACTGGTATGTGGCATGATAAGTGATTATCCTTAACCTAGGCCTATATTATGGCAGAGCAGCTAAAATGAGCTAATGTGACCTATAAAATGGATACTTTCAGGTCTGAAATCTGAATTAAAGCACTTAAAAAAGCACTGAATTGAACCAATAAAACTCGACAATGTTTTGTCCATGAAATCCCCTAATCTTTTACCATTATGTTGCTTAGCAACTAACGCTGACTGTTAAAAAACTATACTGCAATGGTGGAACAAAGTGAAATGAATAGTTTATTGCACTTTGGATTTTATCATGTCATTTTTGTCAATGTTTTATTTAAGCAATAAGCCACTCAAGGGTGTGTGTCAGAGTAATTTTGTAAAATTGGCTTGACTTAGTGACACTTAGTTTAGCGGTTTTCCCTGTGACAGTGGCATTCATTTGAGAACTGACCTGGTGAAGGATGCAGCCTGGTAAAGATTGAAAACAGTGGTTTGTAAATGATCATCCTCTGTGTAATTTCTCATCCTAGACATCCATGTTAAATGAAATGCTCAGGCTGGATAATGTGCATATGTGCAACTGGTAATTTAAGGAATGGTAAGTTCCCATAGCCAGTCCTCATATGAAAATTAATTATGCCACCGGAGGCTTGCAAGTATAACTGCAATTATAAGTCTAACGCTAAGTCATTGAAGTACATGTAAAGTCATCCATGGATCTGGACAGAAACGAGTGAACCCTCCCTGTGTGGGCGATCTTAAGACACTGATATGTGAAGCTGGCACAGAAAGCTAATTATTCGAGACATGTCTCTTCAAAAGGACGGCAACAGAGAAAAGACTAGACCTTGAGGGATTTCCTTAATCTCTCTGAGAATTTTTTATCCACCTTCCAGTCACATTACAAAATAAAGAATAACTTTTGCAGAATAATATCATATATTATAAAGCAGAATAAGTACAGAATAATAATATAGAAAAAAATAAATGGAATGGGTCTTTTTTGGGTAATGGACTGCCATGGGACTAGGTCACGCTCAGCATTTAAAATGATGTTATTAATGCACCAGTACATACAGTATACTGGTATCAGGTATCTATTTAATACCTTATAAATGCTTGTAGTACGTGTAAAGACATCATCAACAATGAAAAGTGACAGAATGTAAAAAATACCACATTCAAGCATTTTTGATATCAGTACCGACACTGACACCTTGATTTTGAAACCGACTCCTGAATGTCGAATTTGCAACATACATTCTAACACAAAGGAAATGTCTTTTCTCTAAAAGCTGTTTCATACACTAAAAATCTAAGGAAATTAAGCACACTGTGATTTAGCATTTTCTGTTTGAACTCTTTCGTTAAAGCACTTTTACAATAAAAAAATAAACCCATTTACCAAGACTTAAAGTTGTCTGTTAACAGTGCCGTGAAGGTTCACACTTCACAAGAGCTAGCTCAAAGTTCAGTTCACACATATTGAATTTAAATGATGTTCATAGTTTACAATTTTTTATTTTGAGCCAAGTTCATAGTCCATAAAATTAACTAGTTCATGTTGATTTCTTCCATTTAAAAAAAAAAAAAAAAACAAGGTAGTGTAAGCATTTTTTTCTGTAGAAACATTTTCTACTTTTCTTTCTACTTTTTTCTACTTTTCTTTCTATTTTTCCACCCTCCGCCCACTTCCACTGGCATATATAACATAAAAAATGCAACACATTATCCCCAGTACATTATACAAAGTTTTGGCAAGCTGTTCTACTGTGAGAACGGACCAGACAGGCTCACTTTTGGTCCCAAGAGGCATGGCTGAGCCTTGGGTGCTCATGATCCCTGATGATAATCACTGTTAATGTGGTGGTGAGGTGGTTATTACTGAGGTTAGCACCTTCAGGATTGATGGTTCAGTCCCCAGGTTTCCTCCGGGTGCTTTGGTTTCATCCCACAATGGAGAGGTGGCACTGATGACTAAGGCTCTAGGTTGTTGGTTTGGGGATCTGAGGATCCGGGTTTAAGCCCTGCCCTTGGTTACCTGCGACACTCCATACTACCCAGATGCTGCATGCAGTGACTGTCCCAAACCCAGATAAAATGGGTGGGTTGCGTCCGGAAGGGATTCTGGTGTAAAACCTGTGCCAAGTTTCATGCGGATTGAATGGTCTGTTGTTTTGACCCCTTGACAGGAGCAGCCAAATGAAAGTTTACTCTGGTTACCTCCCCAGTTAGATGGACCTGACATTACAAAATCTTTTTGTTTGGTGGATCTGAATGAAGCGAGGAAGATGGTGGTTTGATCTTCCTGTAGTTGAACAAGGAGCAGAAATAAATAACTTTATTCCACACACATCCAGTGTTTTGAACATTTTGTTTTATTTCCAGTCTTTACAGTGATGTCTTTTTTGTATATACTGCATCGTTTGCAACATTTTTACCCTTGCTATGCAATGAACATGCCTCTCAAAATACATATTACAACTGGGTGTTGTAATAAGCTTGGGTATTTTCTTAGTGGCATTGATGAAATTTACTCCTTGTGCAATCCAGTTAGTGCCACAAAAGTACCAAAGTTTGGTACCATTTCAAGAAAAGCAGGCTTATGTCCTATTCACACGGGGTTAGTATTACCTGGGGGCCTCGTCTGATTTGTAATAATTGCCGAGTTTGTTTGTGATCTTAATCTCGTGCAAATCGGCCATGTCTGTAATTTGTAACAATTCCAATGCAAATTACCTACCATATTTTGATCAAATTAATCCTGCGCGAATCAGCATGCCTGTGATTTGGCCAGTATTTGGCGTGGTCGTATATAATTTTTTCAAGGCTTTTGTTCCCTGTGCATTTTTTTTATCCATCTTCTGTGAAGAATAGAGGCTGAGTTGGAGTGCTTTGAAAGTATTTTGGGTGCTGGATCACAAGACATTTCCAAACAATAGCCTATCCAAAATAGTGCACAATTAAGCAAGGAGGTTCATATCATAATATGTTACAGATAAATCAATCGTACAGCTTGGTCTATTAGATTTTAACCTGGTGAAATGTAAATGTAAATTCATCTAAACTACATTTGTTTCTTTTTTTAATCCATTTAACCGGATATCCATAAATTCTCTCTCTCTGCCGCACACACAGTCTGCATACGCACGCTCAAACACACACCCTCCCCTTTTCTTTTTGTGGCAACACATGTCAAGACATACACTTTGGGATATATATATATCCGGGAGATAAGTCAGTAAATTCGAGTAAAATCGCAGGGTTCGCTTATCCCGTGTGAATGCGCCACACGAAACTCAGACGTGAGGGGATAAGAAATCACACGAGGTCCCCAGATAATACTAATCCCGTGTGAATGGTACTTCTTCTGTAGGTCTGTGCTCTAAGGGAAAAACGAGATACTACAGCATCAATCAAAATGCAATTAACCTGTTAAACCATCTTATGGTGCTTAGGGACTGTCTTTATTAAAAAGTGTGAGGGCAGCTGACCTCACTATGCAGAGCAGTATCAGCAGGTGTGGCGGATAAAATGAGTGCAAGGTGCTGTGAATTGTGCACACACAAAGTTATTTGAAACTGTTGATAAGCTGTTATGTGTGAGAGCACTGAGCATTGAGACATATACTATTGCCAGAGTCTACACAATGCTTGCGAGTCAAGGTGCGATTCATAGCCCACTGCACTTGTTTTTAATGACTGCGCTGACTGATATTTCTCTGCGAGCTCAGGTTGGCCATGCTCAAACTCGCTATTACAGATAACAAGTGTGAGGAACATTGCTTCCAACACATGCCCTTATCAGCATAAGCAATAAGATACTGTAGGTGAAAACTAAAAACATATATCATATTTTATTTGGTGCATAAAAAAAATAGTGTATGAGTGCATTCATTGATTTCTTTTAGAAGGTGAGCAAGTAAGTCCTCGGAAAACAGCCATGTTTTTTGAGTTCAGTTTAGGCAGTCTACACGGAGCATCTAATTTCCTGCTCACAAAAAGCCCTAATTTCCTGTGCAATTCTGGAGTCTTGTCAACTGTGTGAATAATTAAACTTCATTTCATTTAGACTGGTGTGTGGTAGAGCAAGAGAGGCTGAGTCTCGCAAACCGGCACAAAAGGAACCATATTTACGATCATACAAATGAAGTACTTTGAATATAACAGTAGCATTGCTAGGAAGGGGGTCTGAAAGCACATTTAGTTTAAACATCATGATTTTCTTACACTCACTCTCTCGCTCACTCATCATCTTTACTGCTTTATCCTGTGTACAGTGTTGCGGGGGGCCTGGAGCCTAATCCAGGAGATTTAGGGCACGAGGCGGGGTAGACTTGGATGGGGTGCCAGTCCATCTCAGGGCACATACACACACTCACATGCTCATTCATACAATATGGGCCATTTGGGAATCCCAATTAGCCTAACATGCTTGTCTTTGGACTGTGGAAGGAACCCAGAGTATCTGGTGGAAACCCACCAAGCATGTGGAGAACATGCGAACTCCATGCACACAGTCCTGAGGCAGGAGTTGAACCTTAAACTGTCTTAAACTATAACACTGTACATAATATAGTAATTGGCTAGAAGCTGTAGGAAACTGTAGTATTTTCTACCGTAATTTACTATACATTGGGGTAAACTGTAGTACTTTACGACATGCTAAGATAAACTGTAGAATTTACTATAGCAATTTAATACATGATGAGGTAGACTTTAGCTTTTACTATAGTAGTTGACTATACACTGTAATAACCTATTTTTTTTTACTACTGTAATAATTATATTTACTATAGTAATGGGCCAAAAGATGCAATAACCTGTGTATGGATACAGTGCCGGTCCCAAGCCCAGATAAAATGGGAGGGTTGCGTCAGGAAGGGCATTCAGCGTAAAAATCTGTGCCAAGCTATTACAGTATGTGCGGATCAGACAGTCCGCTGTGGAGACCCCTTGCTGGGAGCAGCCGGAAGACCAACAACAACAATATATAAGATAATATTTACAATAATAATACACAACATGCTGATGTAAGCAGTAGTATGTACTGTTGTAATTCACTATATGCTGTACTAAACTGTAGTATTTAATGTAGTAATTTACTACACACTCTGCCTTTTGCTCCGAGTTCCCTGGGATCAGCTCCAGGCTTCCCGCTACCCTTAACAGGATAAGTGGTATAGCGAACGATTGAGTGAGAGAGCTTAATAGTTGCAAGAGGTTTTTTTTTTTTAACCAAAAGCTGCTCCTTCTTTTTTTCTTCAACTATTCAGAGGGTTCCTTTTGTACTTCAAATCCACATATTATGTGTCCATATATTATCTTCTGTGATTAGGTCACAACTAAGACTTCCCTCTGAAAAATATTTGAATGCAGATCATGTTACAGTGGAACCTCGGATTGCGAGGAACGTGGTTTACGAGTGTTCCGCAAACCGAGCAAAGATTTTTAATACATTTTTAATCGGAAACCGAGCAAGTATTAGTTTACGAGCGCCGAGTATCATGTATCACGCATGCGACTCTTATTTAGACACCGAGCGTCACTCTCTCACCTCACGCTGTGGAACAAATAATTTGAGTTTTCATTATTTCTTATGGGAAATGATGATTTGGTTTACGAGTGTTTTGGAACACGAGCCCACTTCCGGGATGAATTATGCTCGTAATCCAAGGTTCCACTGTATATTAAATGGTAGTGGCAGTCATACCTTCCTGGAGGTCCTTGATGTCTTTTGAAAATTTTGCTTAGCTCTCCTAGCCAGCATATGGGCAGTTCTATCTGAAAGTTTTCTTGGTCTTTCAGATTTTGCCTTGACTTTGATGGTTCACCCAATATCTCCTTAACTTCATGATAAAAAAAAAAGGATAGTTAAATGTTTGAATAGTAAGATAGTTGTTTATGTTCTGAAATTGTTATATGAAATGACAAATATTGACCTGCCTACAAGTCCTAATGACTCAATTATGGCTTAACTAGTTAGAAAAGTTCTGAGACTTTACAACTGGAAAAGAGTTTAAGGTTTTGCAAGTGCTACAATAAATATTGATATTTTTGAAGCTCATAAAATATAAATTAACTATGCATAATAAATATAAAGAATTTTATGCTGCCTGGCATATATTTTCACACTCTTTTTTCTAGATTGGCTTTAGCTTAGATAAAGGTGTTTAATGTGTTAGTCTATTCATATGTAAAAAAAAAAAAAATAGTTCATGCACCCTGGACCACTCTTTCACCATCTGTGAAAGAGTGCCGTCAAGTAAGAATAAAAATCCGTAGATGTGATAACCTGGTCATTCAGCACATCCAAGTTGTCAGCTGACTTCATTTTATTGCCACATAACTTTGTTGAGCCTAGACTTGACCAACTGACTTGAAGCAACTCCAGATCATAACACCAGAGCCTCCAGACACACTATGGACACTATGCATGATGGGTGCATTGCTTCATGTGATTCCCTTAACCCTTAACAGGATGCATAATTGCTTTGGAACAGGGTCAGACTCTTCAGACCACATGACCTTTTTCCATTGCTTCCTAGTATAATATTTATTCTCCCTAGCAAACTGAAGTTTTTTTTTCCCCCAATTAACCTCACTAACAATGTTTTTTATGGCCACACTGCAGTTTATTCACAATCCTGTGAGTTTCCGTTGCATTGTGTGAGTGGAAATGCTCTTGCTTTCATTATTAAACATAGCTGTGATTTCTACTGTCAGATTCTTTTTATGACCACATTTCTTATGCAAAGTTCTTGGTACGCTATAAAACTGCCAGGTTTTAGCAATGGACCATTAACCCAACTGCAGTATTTATTCATATAGGTATTTATGTATTTATTTATTTAATTATTTTTAAGCATTAAAGTTTGCAAACACATACTACTTTAAATAATTTGCTGCAGAGGTTGTGCTAATGAAATATTTAACTTGCCCAGGGGTGCCCAAACTTTTACCAAAATTTACCAGGTACACACATTTTTAATAAGTTTGTGCGGGGCGACTGCCATACAATTCTTTGTTTATGTTGTTACTAAGTACTTTTATTAAAGCTATTACTTATTGCCAATCGAAATAAAGCATCCAACACTGGGAGCAGGGGTAGCACACTATCAGTAGGTCCCAGATTTAGACAACAACACCGCCAAGCTGCCACTGTTGGGCCCTTGAGCAAAGGTCTTAATCCTCAACTGCTCATATTTGCAACGCGGTAAAATGTACGTTTCTCTGGATGCAAGTTACTGGCAGCATAGCTCTCATTTCATATCTGTGTTTCCAGATTTCATCCATTTAAAACTATATTTTCTTTAGCCACAGAGACATGAATTTCATGACATTTAGAGGAATATTGATTGCTCACAGTCAAGAGAGGGTTCAATGACATAAGCACCCAAGGGGATTTTGCGCCAGAGGCAAAGCTCAGATTGCCTTAGGCATCAGCCATATGCAGTGCAGTCAGAGCAGCTACAGGTTAGGTCGGGCAGCAGTTGCAAACAACACTGTTTTAACTAACCAGCACTGAAACGTCTACACTTGTAGAAAAGAACTATAAACCTGTGAAGTAAAATTATTTTCCCACCAGTTTTCCTCTCTGTCTATAACCGTTCTCACAGTCTTCATTGCTCTCACACAGACACGTAGTGCTACTGTAAGTGCTAGGGTGCTGCTAAGTACATCTATGTGTGAAATACATGGTAAACACATTAAACTAATGTGTGGGAAGCACTGCAGTGCTGCAAAATTTTGGCTGCAAATCCTTCCAATGGGGTGTCACGCTCTTGTGACTTGTAGGTGTCTGGTATCCCACACAACACTACAAAAACAGTCCTAAAACAGATTTTAATAAAATTAAACAATGTAATTACTAAGTTCTGTAGTGTTTTCTAATTATTTCACAATAATTTGTCTGCCTGGACTAACAGAGGTGGCAAAGGACTTAATGTGGAGGATTAATTTCTTATAACTGAATAGGTTTTCTGTTCTAGAAAAGTTTAATTTTTGTTGAAGAGATTAGACTTTATTAGCTAGCTCCATCTAATCTTTTATGAGTGCTTCTACAAAGCTGCAAAATATCCTAGCCAGAGACCTTCAGTCCCATAACAATTATTTAAAAAAAAGAATCCCGCACCAAGAGTGAATCTAACTTTAGTTAAAGTTCACATAACAAAAAAAAAAAAAAAAAAAAGGAGTTCATGTTTTAAGGTCAGTTTAAGCTATGACTTAAAATCACTTGCTTAAACCTAAATAACTAAACTGATGATAACATTATTAGTAGGAACTGGAACATCCCTTACTCGTAAAAAATTGCAAACATTTATTTAATATTGCTGTAATAAATCATCATAACTGAAATAAACACACTTCTATTAATAGAATGTTATTAACTAATTCTTTAGTGTGAGAAGGTGCCTACACTGATCAGCCATAACATTACAATGCAAAACATTATGCCCAATATTGGGTAGGTTCCCCTTGTGCTTGGGTGACTCTGGCCCCTCAGGGCAGTATTCCACAAGACCACAGGTGTCTGGCACCACAGCACACCACAGCAGTTGATCCTTTGGGTGCTGTAGATGGTGGCATGGAGCCTCTGGGGATCAGACTTATTTGTCTGGTGCATTTCATGGGTGCTTGGTCAGATAGGGATCTGGAGAATTTAGAGGCTACATTGACAGCCTGATTATTCATAGTGCATTGAACAAATGTCTTAACTTAAATTTTTGTCCTCTAACTAGAAAAAGCCAACGAAAACCCTTTTCAAATTGATACTACATAGAAATTACTACACCAATAGTCAGGGAAGATTTCTCAGCCTTGAATTCAACACATGTGGTCATATCAAAATGGCCTCTTGGACCAAAAAATAAAATATGAGATTGAACCTTGACCTTTGAGCAGTGTTTGACATAGTCAAACATAGTCAAACACAATACTCTTGTCTATCCTCCCAAGTCTTGGAATCTGTGGCACAGCCTGGCATGACATCTGGTCCATGCAGACTAACCACTGGTGCCACACAAGTCTCAGTACTTGGTTCTCTTCTGTTCTTTCTGAGTTAATTCTTCTAAGTTACATCAAATGCATTACACAAGATACAGATAAGTGACACAGATCCCTTGCTCAAGGATTGGGCACACACACCTTAGCTTAAAGGAGCACAAGAACCACTTACCAGAGAGGGAAGAATGGTTCAGTATGTGGGATTTTCACAACCCTTTACAACAGGCTTTTAAAATGTACCTGTGGCAAGAGATTACACCTACATAGCCATAAAATCACCCCTTTAAAGGGGAGTTGTTTACCATTTATGGCAGTTTGGGGGCAGATTTAAAGATATTCTGTTGTAGCAGGCAGAGCAAGTAATTTATAGAATTTATAAATCCCTGTTGTAGACAGCTCTCCATACACAGTCAGCTGCAAGTCTCTTCTATCCATCCGCACAAGTCTTGGACCCTGTGGCACAACATACGATGACATCTGCTCCATGCAGACTCTCCACTGGTGTCCCAGAAGGCTCAGTACTCATGTACACTCCTGTTTCCACTCAGATCTCTGCATGTCTGGCAGACATCTCGTCTTGGATGCCAGCTCATCAGATGAAACTTAATCCTAACAAAACTGAACTGCTGTTATGTCCAGGTGATTAATTCCCGTGTCAGGATCTTATGATCACCATGGAAAATGTTAAGATTGCACATTCAGGCAATGCACGCAATGTTGGGGTACCTGCGGACAATCAACTGTCTTTTTCTGCTCACATTGCTAACTTGACACTCTCATGTTGATTTCTTTTTTGCAACTTCAGAATAATTAATTCATTTATACCAAAATAGACCTACAAGATGTTTGTCCAGTCCCTTGTCATTTTAATACCGGACTTCTGTAACTCACTCCTGGCAGGTCTGCCACTGTCTGCTATCCAATCTCTGCTACTGTTTCGGAATGCAGCTGCAGGCCTTGTTTTCAATCTCCCTAAATTCTCCCATACCATCCTGTTACTTTTCTCCCTCCGTTGGCTTCTTGTAGCTGCTGCATCTGATTTAAAACTCGGATGCTTGCCTACAAGGCCAAAACAGGCCAGCACCCAACTACCTCAAAGCACTTATCATACCCTGCACTGCACCACACTCCATCTGAGCCTCTAGCATTGCTTGGCTGGTCACACTATGCCTCAGTGTACGTTTAATTAAAGCATTCACATTGTTTCACACTTTTTGCTTGTAACAAGGTAAAATTTCATTATTTCTTACCGCTCACTTTAGAGTAATGAATGGTTTGGTATGTGGGATTTTCACAACATTTCACAAAAAGCTTTCTCAACTTAGCCACAAATTCTCCCCTTAAAAGATAAGTTGTTTGTGATATATGGCAATGTTTTTAAACGTGTCACCAGGATAGCAATTTACAGTATGTTGAATTTACACTGCCTGGCCAATCAATCAATCCAAGGATTACAATGCAAATAGTTTATTGCCTTCTAGGGATTTATATGTTTTTCTTATTCTGATTATTGTGATTAATATGTTATTAATAGGTTAACTGATGCAGTGAGTAGCTGAACCATGTCAGAAGACATGAATCAACATTAAGAAAAGAAAACAACTAAGGAGACTGTTGAAACTACTAAAGCTGGGTTGAGAACTGAAAAACGCAACTGGAAGGAAAGTGGTGAACCATTATCTTTGAGGAAGAAATACGGTCAAAAAACATAATGAATGTAAATGATGGGAAATCATTAAAATGCTTAGTAAAATCAAATCATTAAAAAAGGGGGAAAAAAACAAGTAGAACTCACGGATTTGTCTACTCTTCATACTGTACGTACAATGTGTAGAGAACTTACGGAATTGGGGCTAGACGCCTGTATAGCCTTAAGAAACCCACTCATGACCATAGTGATGCTAATCAGAAAAAAAGGTTTAGTTTGCTATGGAGCAATTTAAATAATGGCGCTGACAGTCCATTCCAATGAAGACTGCACTGTGGGAAATAGTGCAACAAGGCACCCATCTAATGCCTACTGTACAAGTCTGTGGTTTCTTCTGTTGATCAGATTTAGGTTCAACAACATTATGTGTCCATTATGTTAAAAATAAAGGCTCAATGACTTGCATTGAAATGTTATGACTGATCAGTGTAGATTAGCATATTGCTAATTAATATGAAGTAGATATTTTTTTTTTTTTTTTTTTATGAACTGAACCAAATGGTACTTTGGTGGTGTCTTACTTATTTAAATCATGTGCCACTTTGATTAGTTAAAAATTTGTTTTAGATTAGTTGATTAGATTAGTTGCCTTTTAAAGAAAGAGTATAAAAGTTGGATGACGTTTTAAGATCTTCATTGTGCTTGTTTTTGCTGTGAAAATTCCTTTTTACCTTCCATGTCACAACATCTTTGCCACAGTCTGGTCTGTCTGGGGACTGGACAAGTCCAGGGCAGCTTTTGCCATGAGGCAATTCAAAGGTCACACAGAGTCTCAACTGCTTGCTAAATATCCCCTCACTCATCTTGTCTTGCTCACACACCACATCTTGCCACAAATGAATGAGTGTCCACAAGAATTGAGGCAGGTAATAGAGCACTTTCCCTTGGGCACTGCGTTTTAAAGCCATAATCAAAGGTTTCAGAACAACAAAAGTGGCATGTGGCAGTCCAGCCACCAAATTGTCTAAAGTACTTAAAGAAAGGCAATGGGGAATTGCACTCTCACAAACTCTAGACTGTGTTTTGTTTACAATGGTGAGTGGATAAAAAACACATTTAAGAACACTTTAAATTTAGTTTCCCAAGAGCCAGTGAGCTCTGTTTTGAAAAAAAAAAAAAAAAAAAAAAAAAAAGCACATCACTGTTAAGACCTATTCCATAAGACCTGGTTATGCTCCCAAGTTATTTGATACAAGAGTTAAATACTACAGCAGAACTCCAACAGGAAAAAAATATATATATCGGTATACATTATGCATTTATTACAGTCTTGAGTTATCATCAGTCAGTAGTAATGCACAGTAATTACCCTAAAGTTAATCACATGCAAATATATTTCTGTAGTGATTTCTCTTTGGAGACTGGGCAATAACTATTTTTGGAGCTTTTGCATGCCATCATTTTCTTGGATTTCCCTCTGGTGATTTGAAAGAGATTAAAAATTTCCAAGCCTAATCAATTCCCAGATCTACAGCTGAAGGTAGTCAGGATGAAAAAAAAAAGTGGAGTTTAATCTAATTAACAAAGACCAAGTATTATTCCATGTCAGTATGAAAGAGGGTCGACTAGTGATTAGTGCTAAATTAATTGAATTTTTTATCCACAGAGTCTCAAACAATTGAATTTTTTCGGAATTTTTTTTTTTTGTCTTGCTGAGGAACCTTTAGCATTTGAGCGAGAACGAGGCTTCTATTTACAAAGACTCACAAAGATAAATTATACCTAAGTAGTTAGGTTACCATGGTAACAGTGTCTTCTCATGGTGGTTAGAAAATGGCAAGACAGAGAAAAGTAAAAAAAATAAAAATAAAAAAAATAATTCCATATCCGTATCTTCATAAACAGAATGCAATCATTTCCATCCACCATAAACTTTTACTTATCATTCCATAATCCACTGGGGGACTTCATGCCCTATACATTTATTACCTTCAGCTAAGAAGCAGATTATACTGTCTCCATCTGTTTAGTTATACTCTCCATGGATGGAGTTAAATATTTTTGGTCCCTCTGTTGCAGAATTTGTCATTAATTAGCAGTGGCTCATTCAATTTAGTCTACTGGGGCAAACCCCTGAGGCAGAGCCCAAAATGAGGGGTGGAGGGGGGGGGGCATAATAGAAACAGATTGTATGGCTGGCACTGATTTGTTAAATGTGCCCACAAGCCTTGCAGTGCTACATATATTTGCAGTGTTTTTAAAACTTTATTTATTTAGTTTTTTAACCAGAGTAATATCTTTATAAAATTATGGTCTCCATTCTAAGTAGTCATTATCCTAAGTGAGTTCTGTTTTAAGATGGTAAAATGTTTAAAACGTTAATTTTGCGTGATTTTATTTTCTTACTTGTAGAAAGGCATTTTAGCCCATTAGAAGGATCTACTTTTTATAGCCCCCTGAGACCTGGACCTTACTATTGTGTACGTTGCATTTTCTGTATGGTTTCTGCACTGTTTCTCTTTATTAGCACCTGATAACTATGAACTTAATCAACATCGTCAAACAGAAAGAAAAACAATTATACCTAATGGCCCTCACATAAGGATCATTCAAGAATATACACCAATCAGCCATAAAATTACAACGCAAAACATTATGCCCAACATTATGTTTCTGTTAGCTTACAGGTATTTTAGACAGTTAGCGTTATACGTGAGGCTGGTTTGTTCCACTTAATGTTATACTGAGGCACCTTGACATTACTGAGATGAGCTTAGCTAATGTTAGGCTTCATGTTATCGCACTGTACAGCAGTTAGCTAACCGTTCATAACCGTATCTATCTTTTTTCCGCACTTTGCCAAGTGAAACCCTTGAAAATATCAAACCCTTTTGAATATGAAGCAATACTATGGAAGTATAATAGTGCCAAAATTCCTCAAAACAAAATAGCAGGTTGAATTAGATGAACTGAAAAAAAAAAAAACTTGTTGCAATAAAAATGTTTGAATTTTTTTGCATTGCAATTTGATCTGAATTGAAAAAAAAATCATTAGAGCATTTACAATGTTTGAAATTTTTGCCACTACAATTTATTGTGGTTGTATATTTCAAATGAAAATGTAATTCAAGCATTTAAAATTCAAAGCAAAAATATTCAAGTTACTAAATTGCAGTTCACATTTTTTTTCAAGTGTTAAAAATACAGTCTTCATTATTTTTCAGTCTTACAAATTCAGGTCGACAAAATTCAGGTCTTCACATCCGGGATATCACAGAAAGAGCAGTGGCGTGCCGATTGCTGTGTCCATGCCGCAGTGTACTTTAAAGTGTGCTTTAAACGCCACTGCTCTTTCTGTAATATCCCGGATGTCAAGACATGAATTTTAGCGACCTGAATGTTATTACCTGAATTTTGTCGACCTGAATTTGTAAGACTGAAAAATAATGAAGATTGTAGTTTTAACACTTGAAAAAAATTTTTTAACTGCAAATTAGTAACTTGAATAGTTTTGCTTTGAATTTTAAATGCTTGAATTACATTTTCATTTGAAATATACAACCACAATAAATTGTAGTGGCAAAAATTTCAAACATTGTAAATGCTCTAATGATTTTTTTCAATTCAGATCAAATTGCAATGCAAAAAAATTCAAAGATTTTTATTGCAACAATTTTTTTTCAGTTCATGTAATTCAACCTGCTATTTTGCTTTGAGGAATTTTGGCACTATTATACTTCCATACAATACGATGTTTTAAGCCATCATTAGAATTCCAGAAACAGTGTTTTACCCTCTATGGTGGTTTTATCCAGGTATTTTATTGACCTTTTAAGCAAAACGGAACCTGGATTTTCTTGTTTTATACAGGTCACTCTTTTAACTTTGACTAGTTTTGAAGGAATAAACATTTTGTTAAGTATTTTGTTAAGTTTGTGTGTTTTAATTGTTTAAACAATCACTTGAACCAACTACATCAATAGACTAAAATGAGAGACAACTTACTTTTTAGGCCAAATTAGGAAGACTATTTAAGGTAAGAATCTGATTCAATTCAAATTCTTGATTTTAATTCATCTAAAAACAGGTATGCTGGAATGCAAACTTGAAGTGAATTGAAAGGATGTCTCACTGAAAATGTGGTAGGACTTTCGTCATATGGCCTCAATAAATAATAAACAAACAATGTATAAGCATGTATATCATTTAATAATATGAACTTGAACACCAACAGGTTGGTTTTAAACCAGTAAAATTCCCTTATTTCTATAGAATCCTTCCAAAGTATATGTTTCATGATTCTTGATTTGCTCATTTTTTCATCAAAACGCTACAAAATGTCTAAACACTGTGTGTGAGACATAAACACCCTGGGAGGGATGACAGGCCATTCCATTTTTACTAAAATATTATTTAATACCAAGGTAGTGATGTGGAGGTAACAGTTTTCATGATATTTTCATACAAATCTCTGTAGTTTACAGGAAAAATAAACAAACCATATTTAAAATCTTCCATATTGTTCTTCTTTGTCTTTCGTCTGTTTCCTTTTACTGTAGCAGTCTCCACAACAAATCATCTGCCTCCATCTCATCCTATTCTCTGCATCCTTTCCTCTCACTACATCCATACATCTCCTATTTGGTCTTCCTCTAGACCTCCTGCCTGGCACTTCCAACCTCAGTGTCCTTCTACCGATATATATTTACAATCTGTCCTCTGAATATGTCCAAAACACCTCAATCTGGCCTTTCTGACTCCAAACTATCTAACATGGGTTGTCCCTCTGATGGACTCATTCTTGATCCATCCTTGTCACTCCCCAAGAGAACCTCAGCTTCTTCATTTTTGCTACGTCCAGTTCTGCTTCCTGTCTTTTCTTCAGTGCCACTGTTTCTAAGCCCTAGAGCATTGCTAGTCTCACCACTGTCTTTAACAACTTTCCTTTCATTCTTGCTAATACTCTTTTAGCACATCACACACCTGACACATTTCTCCATCTGTTTCAACCTCCACATGCCACTTCATCTCTTTTCTACTCTCTCCGTTGCTCTGGACTGTTGACCCTAAGTACTTGAAGTCCTGCAACTTCTTTACCTCTGCTCCCTGTAGCCTTGCCGTTCCACTTGGGACTTTCTCATTTACTCACATGTATTCTGTCTTTCTGCAGCTAACCTTCATTCCTCTGCTCTCCAGAGCATACCTCCATCTCTCTAGATTTTCCTCCACCTGTTCCCTGCTCTCACTACAAAGCATAATGTTCATGGAGAAAGCATAAACATCATAGTTCATGGAGAATCCTGTCTAACTTCATCTGTCATCCTGTCCATCACCAGAGTAAACAAGAAGGGGCTCAGAGACGATCCTTGATGCAGACCCACCTCCACTTTGAACTCTTCTGTCCCACCTACAGCGCACCTCACCACTGTCTTACAGCTCTCATAAAATCCTCCATATTGTGATTTCAAAATTGAAACCAATTTACTTTTGAGAATATTTGAGAGATACAGCTGAATCTAATTCAAATGTTAAATGAAATGTAGTGAGAAATCAACCAGAAATATTGACTCCAGTGAACACAGGCACATGAAACCGGCAAGTGCAGGAATCAGTTTTTTCAAATACTGTAATGCGCTAAAATAATCATATTTCAGTTTAAGAGTCAGATTTTAGCATAAAAATGGTAGTGTAGTGTAAGTCAATGGGACCATCCTTTTTTTTTTTTAAAGGTACACTGAAGAAAGATGCTGTGATGATGTGGGGAATTATTTTCTGGCTCTTGATACCCAAGAAACATTACTGCTGACTTCATGACTACAGTTTTGATTTCCATCAAACCAGTAAACATTCTCACTGAATAGCTCCAGATGGTACATGGAGCCTAACAGCTGGTTTACAGTGCTTCAGTGGCACATAGATTCTCCAAATCTTACAGTACCTTTATTAAGCTTTTTGGGGTGAGGTTGAAATGGATATTGACAGCAAGTAAAATTAGTAAAAAAAAAAAAAAAAGATTCATACATTAATACATTAATACATGATCATCATGGGATTATTAAAATAATCCATAACATGTTTTTAAAATGTGCCTTCGATGTGAAAAGAGTTACAGTTATCACCTCAATGTTGATTATTTTCTGATCACAGCATGTCTCCAAAGCATTTAATTTCCTTATATGATAGGGCCTTACTGATGGTTGCATTTTAAATATGTGTAACTATTAACTGTTTATAGTTACATTTAATGCCACAAAATGTCCAAAAGTCATGTTAAATTATAAAATAAAAATATTTCCTTCCTATCTTCTTTTTTCTTGAAATTGACAAGACACTATAAGCAGCTTGCATTATATCCAAGAAACCACAAAATGCAAATTTCTCTTCCATAGAAGCGAACATTCAGTCTCTTGGTGTAGATTATGTCAGTTGCCTTTCATGCATGTCCCTGTAAATTGTAATTATGGAAACAATGGTGATTCAAATTGCAAGAGACATTTACAAGAGACAATTAATAGAGACATGTGATTCAAATTAAAATAACAATAATTTGTATTAAAGCTGGTATTATGGACAATTTGTCCACACCAAAATACATTTACATCATTACTGTTCTTAAGTTAAAAAAACTGCATTTTACTTGAGTGCTTCTTACTTTTACTCATACTATATAATACATCAAGTATCTGTACTCCTACTTAACAATGTTTCTGCATGGCTTTGCGTTGTTTCTGTCATTGACTTGCCTTTCTTTCTAGGTACCCCTTATAGTGCAACAGGTGGTGGAAAAACAGAAGCAGAGCTGGTTGCAGACAGAAAAGCATGTTCACGGTTGAGAAGCAAAGAGAGAGAAAGAGAAAAAAAAAACTACTGTCACCTACTACAAGCCCTGTAGTTTTTATATTTTCAAACAAGTAAAAAAAAAAATGTGTAATTTAACTTTTACTTAAGTATGTTTTGTTTGAAGTATTGTACTTCGGTACATTATAAATCATATTCGCTACTGAGTAAAAAAAAAAGAATATATATATTATGCTTTGTATAAATGCTTTGTTGCACTCGCGTGTGTGTATCGTGTCCTGGTCGCGGGCCGCTCCAGACTCCACTCCAGGTTTTCTGACTGTCCCTACATCGGCCTCTACCTGACTTTTCACACGGTCGCTTCCGCCCTGAGAGTGACGTCATCAATCAGCGCGGCCATATGTAAACCGGAGGGAGAGGTGTTGTTTGTGTTGGAGAGAGAATATTTTTGGATTGTGATTTTGGCGTTTTGATTTTTTGCCTCCCATTGACTATAATTGTTGATTTATCCATTTGGTTTGTATATACTGTATGTCTGTAGATAATTTCACTGTATGTCTGTGCACTCAACAGTGGTAATGATATGTATTATGTAATATGGCTGCCATTTATTTTGGTAAGAGGGAATTTATTCACCGTTTTTGGTTAAGGGAGTCAGGTAAGGTACCTTTATTTTATTTTATTTTTTTTGCAGGTAATCTAGCTACTGAAATACAGATACCCTTTTGTTTATTATTTTGGCCTGGGTCCACCCTGAAGCTGATCCTGGTGGTGTGTGTGTGTGTGTGTGTGTGTGTGTGTGTGTGTGTGTGGTGTGTGTGTGGTGTGTGTGTGTGTGTGGTGTGTGTGTGGTGTGTGTGTGTGTGTGTGTGGTGTGGTGTGTGTGTGACTTTTAAACTTTAAAGTAAATTTGTGAGCTACTTTTTACTTGAGTAGATTTTTATAATGGTAACTTTACTTGTACTTCAATAAAATTTTACTGAAGTAACAGTACTTTTACTTGAGTACAAAAGTTTATTGCTCTTTCCACCTCTGGTAATATTTGCCCTAGGGAATCTATTTTGCTCAGATACAGGATTTGTGTACATTGTCCACTTATGACCAGTCAGGTTCAAGAGTCAATAGAACAGCTGTTAAATAATATGAAACTTAATGTAGAAGCAGGAATATAGCATATGCTTTGTGGCTTTATTTGCTCTAAGTGAATATTGTTACTTTCAAAAAATATGTAATTTATGTGTCAATTTTAATTAAACTCATTACTTCTAATATTAAATGTAAATTAAACCACCTGACACAATTACAAGTATGACTAACAAATAAGCATTAAATTGTACAAAGGTAAATTGTACGTAAACTTACTTGGAATAAAAAGGTCAATTTAAAATAATAAGTGTCAATTTGCGGTTTCAAACATTTCTGACATAATTTATTAATTTCTCTCTTGCACAAACTTTTGTGGAAAACTTATTTTATCTCATTGGATATAATGATCCAACCTGAAGTCAACTTGAACAAAGGTTCAAACTTCACTTCAGGCACAGTTTCAGCTGATGGGTTCATATGGTATTTTCTCACACGTTGCTCAAGTGGTAGGTCCAGTAATGCTCACTCCAATACTGCAGCAGGGCTAATGGGCCATGTGTTTTCTAGTTGACCCTTCTGTTCCCTACTTGGCAATACATGTTCTATTTATGTCCAGTGGTCGAATTGTAAAAAAAGAAATTCAAGGGCGGTGGTGCAGTCAAGTAGAACCATATAAAATGATTCTAAAATATGTATAATTTTAAGAACAGTTTTATTAACAAAATATAATACTTTCCATGGCTTTAATCGGGGGAGAATTATAAGAGTAGAATAAAAACCTACATAAATATTGTTTATGTACCGGTCTCTTTCTCTCTCTCTCTCTCAAACACACACAAGCACACAAATAATCAAATTAGTATTACGGCATTTAATATTAATTTTGACCCTTTTGCACCCAAGCATGTAGATGAAGCCACAGCGTCTAATGAAAAAACTCAACTTCTTTAAATTGAGAATAAAATTGCAAAAATTAAGTGAAGAACTCTCCTTTTATAATCATTAAAGCTGTCAGTCATTTCGAAAACTCCTTTGTTTTCATCATGTCTCTTCTGAGAGGATTTGTGTGTATCATAACTTTAGTTCTCTTATTTTGAAATGTGTCAAAAGCTGTGCTTGAATTGTTCTCTTGGCCATTGCGCAAATGCGAACAGGTCGAAAAATCACGCAAACGTGCGTGAGCTTGTAAGCAGTGTGTTACAATATTGAATTCTGATTGGCTAATCGCCATTATTAATTCATATATAGAGTTTTAGTTTTTATTTTCATGATAAATATTACATAATACACAGTATTGTTAATCTGAAGGTGATGGTAAGGGGGGTGGTGGTTTTACAGAGGGGAAGGTTTTTGTAATTTTGCCACCACAAAAATATTGCACAAACATAACCAAAGTAAATACAAAATACAGTTTTTAAATTATGATTTTATTTATTAAAGGGAAAATGTCTAGACCAACTGTACCTGGCCCTATGTGGAAGAAGTATTTGCCCCCTTGCTAAGTCATGAATAATGATTTTTGGAAAGTTTAAATAAATTGTACTTGCTACACCCAGGTGTGTCAGACCTATTGAATCAAGAAAAAAACTTTAGTAGAACCTGTCTGACAAAGTGAAGCATGCTAAAAGATCTAAAAATCCAATACAGTTTAAATAAAATCATGAACAGGCAGCACTGTAACTCACTTGTCTATATTGGAGGCACTCCACATTATAACCAAATATATATTTAAAAAAAAACATGTTATTAAACAACGACAGCATTGTAAACATTGGGTTATTTTGTAAGGAGACCTTTAGTGCTGCAACAACTAATAGATAAAATTGATAATTATCGATAATGAAATTAGTTGTCAACGAATGCCGTTATTGATGATTTGGACTGCTCATGTTACTGAGGAGCGCGACCACAAGATGCACAAATACACAAAGATACACACAGATACACAGCCGCTCGCGCAATGGAGGTTACAGAAGCGTCTGCAGGAAAAAGCGCGTGCCTATGGCGTTATATTCCTGCCACAATTCTGAGCGCGCGGTGTGACATTTTGAGAGCAGACAAAGAACTCTATGCGCGTGCAGTGTCTCCACTGCGCGCTCAACAGCTCGATTCTGCACGTGAAGCATGTTCTCCGCGCACGTGCGACTTCTCGATTCTGCCTTGCTCGACTTTGCCTTCACGTGCAAGCAACATTTATTTTCTGTGCGCGCTCGACTCTGCCTGTACGCTCGCTCAACTTTGTCCAGTGTTACAACACTGCCACAAAACCAGCCAATCACAGACTTCTACACACGACTTCTGATTGGCTGTTCCTTCTCTATCAGCTGGCAATGTCTGCAATTATTGTTAAAATGCTGTATTTTGCATACTCAAATGCTGTTGTTTATTTATTTATTTATTTATTTATTTTTAGAAAGAGACAATTCAGCATAAGTGAGTTCATTCAAAAAAGGAAATCCCCCATGCACTCCACAACAAGCAGCCACTATAACAGATGCCATCGAATATAATAAGAGTACAACATTTGTTTTGCTTATTTATTTATTTATTTATTTATTTATTTATATTTTGGATATTTAGAGGAGTTTCACTGTTCAATAACAAACTTGTCTTTAATTTAAGTTTTAAAATGTCAAAATCAAAGATCGTTAAACTCTATACTGTATGTGGCTTTTGCATTTTTTAAAGTTTAGTTTTATACATAACTAATACCCTGATTTATGGTTTTATATAGTTATAAGCAAAACATCAAATGAAAGAAGCGTTGAGTTTTTATCCGATTAATCGATTGTTCGAAAAAATAATCGCCCAACTAATCGATTATCAAAATAATCGTTAGTTGCAGCCCTAGGGACCTTTTAATAGAAGGAGGCTCCACTGTGAGCAGTTTGCAGTTAGTTTTCCAACTCATTTCCAGTTTCTTGATACATGGCAATATGTGTTTTCTTGTCTTTTTACCTATAAGAAGAGAGAGAGAGGCTGGTTTAGAGGTACCATAGGATACAAAAGCAGAAAAATCTCAGACTCTCCACAACATAAAAATGTAACAACAGGTAATCCTATCTGTCATTCATTAATAAATAAAAATGTTCCTACCATGGCATACCCTGAAGTGTTGTATATCTTTCCCATCATATTTATTTAATCTGCTTTCACCTTCAGATCAAAAAGACCTGAATATAATCTCTGTAATAGAAATATGATTTTTCATGCTCATTAAAGGAGTCCTGCCAAGTCCTTAAGGTTTCATGTTGGGAGAATTATTCTTTTGTATTAGGCCAATTTAAAAAGACTCATTTTGGGCTGAACAGGACTTTAGGGTTAATGAAGGCTGCAGATACCTCACTCCTCATGATCCTGCCCTGCCTCAGGCCAGTGCTTCATTACGTGATGTGGAGAGCCAGATAGGGGATCTGGAGGAGCAGAGAGTCCTTCATAGCTTAAGGGCTTTTTATGCCCACTTCCTCTGTCTCAGGGATAGAAAAAACTAAGTTTGATTGTGTTGAATATTGCCATTTAGTGTAGCGTTCCATGACTTCAAGCAAGAAAATTAAAAATAACAGAAACAAAGTATGCACGTCAAGTACAGTGTATAAATGAACTATTCCAGACTAAGTAGCATATAGGATATACTCTGGGAAGTGCTATTAGAGTCAAGTAGTGAAAACATGTCAGTATACAGTATGACACAGGTAGTAAATATATCTCTCCTTAAACATAAACACCTCTTAGGGGAAGATCAATGTCACTGAGATACTGTTAAATTAATAGGTAGAAAACTTCAAGTGACCTCAAAAATGTTTTACCTTTGAAAAAAATCTTAAAATTTTAAACTGTGTCTTTACCCTGCTATTTTCCTCTTGCAATGATTCAGTACATAAAAGGGTCACGCATGAATATCAGCAATTTCTGCCTCTCTGACTGTTCAAGTGTGTGAATTGGCAAATCATCAGGCAGTCAGTTTTCACTGACCGATGCAGTGTGACCTTGGTTATGCAGGTATGTGAAAATATTTTTCAAAGTAAAAAGAACCCAAAGTTTTCTTAGTCCTGTGGATTATTTTGCATTAACAGCTTGATGTATTCACAGCTGGACTCTGGAACACAACAACATGTCATTTCACCCTTCGAAATACAAGTTGCATTTTTTTCCTGCAAATTATGAAACACTCATTAAGTAAGACTTGTCAAAGACAATTGCATTAATCAAAGAAAATCAAAAAAATGGGAAGACAGTTTATATCGGCTCATTATCTGGGAGAAACATGACGCCTGCAGCACAGATGTTTTGAACAACAAAATAATTCCCTGCTGCTAATTACAGCAATTACAAAAGTGTGAAATAGAACTTTAAATCGTTTTTCATCTGCTGATGAAATGGCTTGGTCATTCTGAAAACTAGATATGTCGTAAGAAGTGCTTATTATTACGTCTCCAGGTAGACTGGAAGATTATTTCAATGATAGTTATTAATTTTTGGACAACTCACATTATGGTGAAATTGATGTTATGCCATTGATGGAGTGTTGCTACATCATGACTGTCAAGCAAACCAACTCCTAAACAAAAAAGGGCTCGTCAGTATTATGCACTTTGTGCTTCTATCAGATAATTCTGCAAAAGCAGGAGGAGATGTCAGGCTGAATCAGACTCTTCTTTTTTTTTCTTCCTGCTCCAGCCTAGTGGTCATCAGTCAGGATTAGCCGCCCAGCTGCTGGTACCTTACCTGGTGCCAAATTCTGTAGCTCTGCAGGAGGAACCTAGAACAGTGGCCTTAATATGATTATATACTTTAGTAACCCTGAAGGCAATTATTTATTTATTTTTTTACTTTTGGTCAGCCATTTTACAGCAGCTTTGGCCTTGTTGAATGCTAGACAACTTCAGTAAACACAATACAACTTACAGCTGCAAAGGTACCACTTAATCCTTACTTAATACTTTCATATACAGTATCTCTAGTGCTACCAACACTACAACTACTTATACTGTACTGTACTCATGGACAAAAGAAACACTGCACATGTAAAATTCTGCCAAGTGCCAAAAATCTGTGTCCAACTGAATTCAAAATTCTGATAATGTTGACAATGACGGTGATGCAGAGTCAACATTGGCCTACCATACAGCCTCCTTGAACATCCAGCAAAAGTCCAGCTACAGGCAAACACTGTCGAATAGTCCGAACACATATTGTGTGTAATCTTGGAATACCAGCAGCGGTAGTGGCAGCAATTTCTGTATGTTTTTTTTTTTTTTTTTTTTTAATGACGGCATCAAATCAGTCTTGTCTTGTCGTTGTCACTCATGGCCTTCCAGATCTAGAGTGACCACCAATGGCACCAACTGCTTGGTATGTATTTCATATACACTGGAAATGGCAACTCCAAATCATCTGATGGCCCTCTCTCTGCTAGCATTGCCTAAACATGGCATGATAGTGTAAAGACAAAATGCACAGTCAGAATGCTTTTCATAATTTTGATCCCAAGACAATGTGATGTTTTTCTGCTGGCAAACATCACATGGCAAATTTTGTGCATGTGCATTGCACCCCTTATAAAGGTCTATAAGGTTAATCATAGTAAAATAACACTCTCAACAGCATAAAATCACTCTGATGGTAATGTTACCTTACAAGTGTTCTCGATGTAACAAGGAAAGAAAAGGAATTACGAATTAGATTTTGGGGTTTTCTAGATAACAATAAAATAAGAGAGCTGAAGGAAACAAATGCCAGTGATCATGCTCCGTAGTTGTTGTAGCTGTTGTGGGATTGTGAAGAGGCAGCAAGTGGGTGGAAATCTGTACCAAAATTGAGAGGAAATTACTACTACTACTACTACTTAAAACAGATAGATAGGTTAAGGAATAATAGTAATATTGGTGCTATGGTAGGACAAGAATCTTTTTCACAAAAGCAGAAGTAATACCACTACAGCAATTCTGCAAACAACTTAAACTTTTGTTCATCTCTCTCTCTCTCTCTCTCTCTCTCTCTCTCTCTCTCTCTCTCTCTCTCTCTCTCTCTCTCTTCTAGAAACTTTACAGCATAGAAGCATTTCCTTATCTCCTGTCACCTTCCCACTCTCCTGGGAGGAACTAGGAATGTGTTTGATATCCTTGGATCAAGCCTGGTCTCACCACCATAATGAGATCTGCAAATGTGTTATCTAAGCTGCATGTTTCACACACACAAGCCTTTTTCTCTGTTCTCCAAGCTATCAAGGGATGATGCAGGTTTGTTTTATAGCTCCTGTTTTATGCCCTTTATCAGGTCATGTTTTTTTTTTTTTTTTTTTTTTGCTGCTGCTGTTTTTATAAGGGCTTTCACTGCTGAATATGAACTGTTCAGTCAGTATGTTCTACATGATTTGGTCTCAATTACAATCCTTCAAGCTTTGAGAATCCAAGTAAAACACAGATGATTGGAGAATTATTATGCCACTTCTGATTTTCATATTTATATTTCACTTCTGTGAGGTGATGCCAGCGTACTAGACGAGAAGGAACAGGCAGCGCAAACATTTTTGTTTATAATCCTCACCATGAAGAAAGCTTTGTTTTCCATCTAGACCCGTTACAAGTGATTTAACATATCAACACACAGGCTGGCAGCCTTATTAGGAATCACATCTGACAAGTGTGTGAAAGACTCTACGCTGGGAGAATTACACAGTGAGCCAGAGTGAGATAGAGAGTCGGAAGCTGCATCTCACATGGAATATCCCTACAGGGTTTGAAAGCTTGACGACAAATTTGTGTGTGTGTGTGTGTGTGTGTTTGGTGAAGGAGCCATGGCTTACTCTTTTTTTCCCCCACATCCTTTCCTACATCCTGACCCAAATACTTCCTCGTTTTCTCACATAAAGTATGCACATTCAACATGTACTACGGCTTTGCTGGAGACAGACACAGGTGCCTTCCTGTCTGTGTGTGTTTGGATAAAAGGGGGGGGGGGGGGGACGGAAATGAGAAAGCAGAATATGATGAGGGGGATCTCAGTTGTGAGCACAGCGGGAGATGGTCCATTTTGTGCTGAGAATAGAAGAGTAGAAGTTGAAAAGTTCCATATTGTGTGTGTGTGTGTGTGTGTGTGTGTGTGTGTGTGTGTGTGTGTGTGTGTGTGTGTGTGTGTGTGTGTGTGTGTGAGTGTGTGTGTGTGTGTTGGCGGGGGGTATACATAGAGAAAAAAATCCATCTACACTCTGTGTGTGTGTGTTTAGCAGATTTCTAAATACAAAAGAAGTTCTTTATAGTGGAATGTGTTTGAACGCATGGACATTTTGAAATGCATTATTAGTGTTTCCCACCATTGCTGATTGTATATGGATTAAAAAATAACAAATGTTCTCTGAACTGAAGCACTTACTCAAATGTTATGCAATGAGGTAAATAGATTTTATAAAGTTGTCATTATTTTATAATAATAAAAAAAAAAAACTATACTATGTAAAGCTACGTTGGTGAGGTGGACAAGGAATAAAACCAATCACGATGTGCTATTTTAGTAAACACTATCCTGTGGTTGATTTTTTTTATTTTTATCACTAATCCTAAAAAGTGTGTTTTTCCATACTCATTTCAGGTTGCACCCTTATACTAATGAAGAAGTCTCCCTATCTACCTTCCCCACAGAAGACACCATTTTGGCTTAAAGCCTCGTCATGGGTGTTATTCTGTGTCCTTGCCTCACCTTGGATGTCCCTGCATCACCCAGTTTCACCTGTGCTGAGGACACTGCTCTGTCTCCTGGCTCAGCTTAGGACATCACTCTACGTCTGGCCTTGCAGAGATTGTTGCTTCCCTTCTAGCTCTCCAGGGAACTTTGCTCCCCTTTCTTGCTTCCTCATGGACACCACTTCACCCTCTGGCTTCACCTTGGACTTTGTTTCCCTTGCTCCATCATGAAATAGGTGAACACCATGCCTTATTTATTTGAAGATTGCTTTGCATTACTGCTAAGTTAAGAATGTCACATATCCTGCAAGGTAGACCTGGGCGATTTAATCGTTATTTTCGATTAATTCGAATTCATGCTTTATGTCGATTTTGAAAAATGAAAATCGATTTTACAGTTTTAAGTTTGGTGCGGCACCGCGAGCTTCTGTAGTTTTGCCACGCCCCCTCTGTGACTCACACATGGGAAATACGAGATACCAAAGAGCTCGTGTCCAACTGGTGTGGTTTCTTCAGTCATATGGAAATTATTCGGGTTCGCAACTTTACACATTGAACAAGCCAAAGCGCGGTGTAAAATTTGTCTGAAGTTTGTGGCAACTGAAGGAAGCTAATTTACTCGCGCACGGCTAAGTTACTCGCGCACCTCAGACAGAGACACACTGTTGAATCGGCGTCGTGTTTGGCGCTGCGAGCTAAACAAGACAAGCGGCAGCGCGAAAACACCGGCTAAAAGCCAGGTGAAAACTGGATGTTGTGTCGTGTTATATCGCTAAAGACATTATGCCCATATACACAGTTTAAAAAAAGAAACATGTAAAATGCTGCCAGGCTCCTGTTTGATTTTATTCAGCATGTACTGTAAGATGCATGTGGTTTGCAAAATTGTTAATCCAAATAAGCAGATCATATTTGGTTATATTGTTTTGCTTAAATAAATAAATAAATAAATAAATAAAAATAAAAACCCTATACTGTCTGTTTTTTTCCCTTTTTCATTTATTTTAAGCAAAAAAATGTTTTTAAATCGAAAAATCGAACTTGGTCTAAAAAAAATTCGGACATTCAATTTATAGAGCCCAGCTCTACTGCAAGGTATGCTAAAGAGACCATGTCAGCTTAAGGACCCTTGTCAGCAAATGAACATCTTGCATGACTGTCCACGCCGCCCTCCTGAGTGTGTTTTGCCCTTCAAGAGTCATAAGTTAAGAGGTTCCTGTGAGGGTAGCAACCGAAAAAAGTGCTGAACTCCACTAGTCATGAGCCCTAGCATGCCACATGCCACAAATCACTCTTATATGTGTCTTATATGGCACCAATATTATACTAACCTTTTTACAGTGTGACATTTTTCAAGCTTTTGTTGTGCTTATACTGTAGGCACAGACATAATCTGTGCGCTTTTTGCTTCATGTCCTTGTTATGTTGTTTGTAATTCACTTAATAAAACATATGAGCTTGCATCTGCTTTAACCTCCAGTAACCTGACAAATACAATCAAACTTAAGCTGTGTTAGAGAGACGTTTGTTTAAGTTTATTTGATTCGATTTCATTTTCTGGATTTAGTGCACAGTTATATTCTTAATGAAGAGGTTTGTCTCTTTAAGAGAAAGCGAGCTGCACAGCTGTATTCCGGATCAGTTGCAGGGGGACTGATGGCATGCAGCGGAAAACCTGCCAGAAATGAGGCTGAACAAGTACCTGAGTGGCTTTAGTGGAGAAAAATGACCAGCTCAAACCGATGTCATGAATGAGAAACCTACATGACCGAGTCGGATTAACTGTGTGAGGAGTGACTGATGGGTGGTTGTCTAATAGTGTCATCTGACAGTTCTCCAGAACTCGGATCACAAGACACAAGACTCCCGAGACGTTCAGCTTACGAAGCCTTTCCTGCTCTTATCTCATCTGTATGATGTCATGCTGCTGTTTAATTTCTCTGCACTTGATTGTCATTGCAGTTCCTGCTGGGTCACGGCATGTAAGAAAAGAGAGTGTGAGAGAATGTATGCACCCAAACCCCCCGACACACATTCATACCCACCCCGCTTATGCAAAATGACACTGTGCTGCATTGAAATTAGACACCTTTACGGTTAATTCATTGACAAGGATGACTACACTCCTATTACCAGGGCATAAATGAGCTTATCTATCAAGCCAGCTGTTGATTTTAAAGACCATCAGTCATTTCTTAGACTTTTTCAACACAGTAATGATGTTATATAACTTTGTTAATGCATTTATGCGATGCTTGAACCTATTTGCTAGCTTGTAAATTTTGCATGGTTGAAAAGCTTACCATTTTGAACCGCCTCCGTGAAACGGCACTCTCCAAGCATCAGGACAATAAATTGTGAGCCAAGCTGACGTTTTGAGGTCTCGGTTTAAGAGAATTCATCTCGGATAAAGGAAGATAGGTGAATGACTTCTGGGCCATTTTCTAATTCAGAATTCTGGGCCATGTTCTCGTTGCAGTGGTGAATAAGACCTGAGGAAAGAGGTTATGGATATTGGACACTTGCTCTTGGAAGGTGGCATGCGGTAAACAACCTCTATTTGTTCTGAATCATCTAAAACAAACACATTTGAATTAAATATCAGCAGCACTGGCTTGCTTAGGGGTGAGCTGTGGAGTTTATGGCAAGTGCTAGCATTCAGGCAGGGCACACTTTAGAAAGGTTAATAGGAAATGCACTCTTCTTTCAGATTTTCTGCTGCAGTTATTGTATGTGTACATTGAATCTCAAAAAAATGTCAAGCCTTTGATTGTTTTGATTTCAGTGATTATTTCTTGCAGATTGTAACAATCAACTATACCGTATGTCAAAATATTCAAATATTTAATCATAAAAAGAGACTTTGAAAAATGATGTTTATTTATGCATTTACTGCTTGGTCAGGGCTCCTTCAGAACAAATTACTGAATCAATGTGCCATGGCATGGTGAGGATCAGCTTGTGGTGCTTCCGAGGTGTTATTGAAGGGCAGGTCGCCTTGATAGCAGCCTTTAGCTTGTCTCAATCTTTATGTTTACAATAACTTGCTTCATATTCAGGATGACATACTTGCATTAATGCCAAAAACCTATGTTCCATCAAATCAAAAACCTTTCTACCAGTATGTTATAGGATCTGTCAGGTACTTTTGTTCAAAAGTTATAGGACACTCCAGATGGACGTTTTTGATAAAAGGCTCTCTTCCTTCCGTAGATGTTTACAATTTCATCATTTTTCGAGTTTCACCTGTATATATATGCTGAAGTCTTTGTCTGTTTTTGCAGATAGAGAAGACACCACAGTATGAAACTCTTCTGTTGCACATGAAACATGCTTGGTATATGCATCATATTTTTTTGGGATGCATAACAATGTATAACACGACGTGTGTTGGCGATTAATTCTGTACTGAAATATACTTATATATTCATAGACTGTTTAACTGTACATACAGTATAATGTTACTTTAAGTTAACAGATAATCACACAAACATGAAAAAAAAAAGCATTCTATACTCACAGCACGATTGTACACTAACCGCAAGATCCCACGAGTAGCAGCATGGATTTATGGGTGTTCCGCAAAATAAGAGAAAGATGCGTAAACTTTCGTTTGCATACTGTATGAGTCTATGTAGGACGGATTCACAGGGAGGATGAATTTATAGAACTCTGGCTGAAGGTTTTGTCCCACTATGCCGCCTGACCTGATTGGTCAAACAGAGTCATGTGATTATTGTTGCTGAGTCGGATTGGTGAAACAGTACCGGCTGTATGTGTAGAATAAATGGTTAGAAAAGTAACAAGTCGAGTGTAGCCGCATGTAGCGGAGTAAGAGTAGCGTTTCTTCTTCACAAATCTACTCAAGTAAAAGTAAAAAGTATGGTGCAGAAAACTACTCATAGAAGTAATTTTTTTCCAAAAAGTTACTTAAGTAAATGTAACGGAGTTAATGTAACTCGTTACTATCCACCTCTGCCTGTGGGTAGTTCCATTTTTTAATGATGGACTTAATAGTGCCAAGATATTTTCAAATGCTTGGAAATCTTTTTATATCCATCCCCTGATGTGTACCTGGAGTTGTTTTGTAAGGTCTTTGGAGCCCATGTTGTCGCCTTTGTGTGGACCTGCACTGAAAGTCTAAGGTTAGAATTAAGCTGGCTCAATTCCTGCTGTCAGCTCCGGCATTTTGATTTCACACAGGTGTTACACAATTACTGACTTTGTTTCATATTATAGGGAATTAGTTAAATTGTTTGAGGGATGCTATAGTAAAGGGGTTGTATATGTATTAAACCGTGATACTGCAGTGGGTCATTTCAAAATAATATGCAAAATGTTTTATTGTTAGAGTATTATATGTAGATTAAGTTAAAACAATTGTATTCTATTTTTTTATATCAGTTTTTAGAATAACTTTATATAAAATGGTTAAAGGGGTAGATTTATATCCAATCCTCTGTACAGTACAAAAAAGTCAGTTCCATATGGAAAACATAACATGCAAAGTGTCTAAAACCATGTGTTAATATCACATGTGAGCATACATGCAAAGTCAATACAGATTGATCCTGTAAAGAAATTGTATTATTATTATTATTATTATTATTATTATTATTATTATTATTATTATTATTATTATTTAGATTTTGCAGAGTTATTCAATGATGTTAACATGAACTCAGGATCAAACCAGTGGATCTGTGTGGAAGCAATGCTACCCGCTGCACCCGATAAAATTATTGTATTACTTATTTACCATATAATTATATTGTAGTATACGGAAATGAAGTTAAGCTCTTTATTGGCTCTATTGCTATTCAGTTTAATCAGCCTGTGGGATTGCACTCGCCCTTTTGATAGGCTCTGGATCCACTGCAACCCGAGATAAAATGGTTACTGAAGATAAATGATAGGTTACACCCATGAGCGTGAGCAACCTGGGTGATGTGGAAAAAAACAATCAAATCAATCTAATAACACATCTATCCTGGCAGCTGGATGAAAGTGTCGTTGGTGTTTGAGCATCGCTGCAACTCTGATTCAGGGTGATGCATTTTTAGTTTCTATGCAAATGACACCCAAGGGCATGGCCAAAATCATATCGTCTGGCTTGAGGGGTTTAACAAATGATCTGTGAGTCCTGACAAAGACACACCACACACATTATTCACCAGACAGATGGCTCCAGCTAACTCAATATCCTCAGCCTTAAAAACTCAATTTTAGGGCTGATTTGTAGTTTGTTTGCATAAAGACTGTAAAATCTTTAACCAGAACAAAAAATGATGAAGGTACTTCTTTGAATATGAGGCGTTGCAGTTCTCTCTCTCTCTCTCTCTCTCTCTCTCTCTCTCTCTCTCTCTCTCTCTCTCTCTCTCTCTCAGTTTGAACTATCCATCTTCATGCTAGTCATTGTGCTGGAAGGACAGCTTGATACATATTTTTTAGGTTGTTGTTGTTCAACATCCAGCACAGGGGAATGTCCCCTTTCCTACTTTGTGAAAAATACATCTGATATATTAGGGATGCAACCGAATACGAATACATTATACAGAACGAAAAGATAATGTGCTCTAATACACTAGGTGTAAATACTGATATGAATTATGTGCATTAGCACTGGGATCCCAGATGGCACAAAAAAGTCACCTGCGCAGGAGGTTTTTATTTTTATTCAGGCAAACAGTCTGATAGGAAGCTTAAGGGACAAAGAAGGACTGCATTCAACAACACGGACATGAATTAATTTAGCATTCATTCCCTAGGTTTTAGCAAAGGCCTGGTTTGGGTCACAGTGGTTTACATTTACATACTAGTTGTTTAATATGCATTATATTTTGATAGGGATAGGGATAGTTTGTTAATATTTAGGGAACCTAAACAGTTACTGTAGATTTTTCTAACAAATAAGATTTACTTTAGCCTTACTTTAAAATCAAGTTGTTTAACAGACCAACAACTAAAATAAAATGTATGTTTTAATTAGGGATAAATGTGTAAATAAAAATGTAAATACAAAATGGTATACACTGATCAGCCATAATATTAAAAGCATGAACATAGAAACCACGTAGGCTTTAAGTTCCCCTTTTGCCACTAAAACAACTCTGGCCCTTCAAGATGTGGCTTTGCATGACGTCTGGGAGTTTGGTGTTCTGTCTGGCACCAGGATGTTGGCAGCAGTTCCTTTGGGTGCTGTGGCTTGTGTTGGTGGGCCTCCATGGATTGGGCTTGTTTGTCTGGCATGTACATTGGTCAAACTTGCTCTTCCAATGATAAATTTACGTTTCATACATTGGAGGACCCGAAACCTATTTCTTTCTGTATGTCTCTCTGTAGATTAGTCTGTCTGTCTGTCCGTCCAGCCGATTTTGTCACAGCATCATACAAAACTGACTGTACAGAATTTAATGAGACTCTGCAAGTCATGTGCTATCTGCCTGAAGTAAAATCTGCACCATAAATACAATCTAAATGTTGTGTAGAAGGGAAGTTATGTCAAGTTTTGTGTACGATTCACAGCAGCTAGAGCTTTTTTGGACATATATTGCACTTTTCCCTAGAGGTGGGCATGACTATACTGTATGTGTCACTCACTAGAGTCAATCAACAAATAGTTTACTGTGTGTAGACAGAGTATCTGGAAGACGCAGAAATGATGGTAATGCACCTACAAAGCACAAACACAAACGAACGTGTGACACAGCATGGTCCGAAATGAGGAATTTACTCCAAAATAAGAAACAGTAGATTATAAAAAATCCTCTCATATGTTTTGAAACCGTGGCCCTAATAACAAGCAGTCATGTGAAACGCCACTATCAGACAAAACGCGGGTCATTAGAGCAAACATATCCGCAGCAGTCAGTGGTAGGCGCATGAAATAAAATACCCGAACTGAGAGCCCAGTGTTATGCACTCAAAATGTCGAGTAAAATTGATGTTATGGACAGTGTGCCGGATTTAATAATCTACTTCAAAATAAGCTACTTGCTCAATGTAAACAAACTCCCGCGCCAATAGATATTAATTGGAAAACTGAATCTTTTACCGGCAATACTCAATATTTTCACTACTGAAATAACAGCGCCAAAGTGATAAGTCAATTCTCACACGCTGATGTTGTTTCAAGATAAAACCTAATCTTTATCAAATCTACTTTGTTGAATTCTCATCTGTGATTCACACTACAATTACCAAACAAGGAGTGTATTTAGCTGATGATGAAAAAGCACAACTTAGTGTAAACAAAGCACAAGATACTCAACCTTAAAACTATACATATATATATATATATATATATATATATATATATATATATATATATATATATATATATATATATATATAAACGTCAATGACTAGTCATATATATTTTATCCTCAATGAAGAAGAAAAAAAATATTTATAATTAATAGGTAATAAATAGGTACAAAATACAATACATATACATATAATAGGTACAAAAGCCAAAAATGATCAGCTGTGTAACATTTCTTTCTGTATTATGCTTCTAATTAGACAGGGACGAAACATGTTTCTAAAATGCAGAGCATCTAGAAACAGGTAAGTCTGGTTCTGAATCCGTCCATCCATCCATTGCTAGATACATTTTTTGTGACAAATTGTTTAAAAATAAAATGTGCTTTAATGTATGCCCTCTTGTTACTATAGTTTTAAGGCTATGAAGGAAATTAAAATATATATCAATACACTTACATTGACATTTTACATTCATATGGTATATTACAGTCATATTACATTAAATGATTGCAGTAAACAGAGCTTATTTTTTTATTTAAGCTGTTAAACTGCAGACATTGCTGTGGTGGTGAAGGAAAAAAAAAAAAGAGATGAAACTATTTTTCCTGAGCAGTTTTGATGTTCTGAAAAGAAGCCATTCTATAGACACATATCCAAAAAGGCAGATTTAAATAAAAAATTTTTTGTTTCTAACTCTAGTGTCTTGCATCAAGATTACTAAGGCAGGTCCAGGTCTTAAGGTGTGTATATACCATGATACGATTATTTTTTCCAAACTGATGTTCCTATATTAGAGAATAAAACAAGCAGGGAGAGCAGCAGCCAACAGATGGTGCTTTAGTCAAAGCAAAACGGTGCCTGTTATCTGACTGCTGCTTGTTATTACTCACAATCGTTCTCAGTCATAACAGGTAATGTAATTACTGCCTGTAATGTGTTCAGCTGGCAGAGCGGCGTCTGTTTTGCCCAGCTTATTTTATGATATGCAGCAGTCCCCGTCCCACACACAGACATAGAAGAGAGAGAGAGAGAGAGAGAGAGAGAGAAAGAGAGAGAGAGAGAGAGAGAGAGAGAGAGATGAATCAATGGAGGGGAGACTTCACAAAGCTGTTTTATTTCAGCAGACTTTAGGAGATAAAAGAGGCTGATGACTGGATGAGCATGCAATGGTCAGATATCGACAGGTTGCCGGTGGTGCGCTTGCCTGAGATGGACGTGCACCAAATGGATGTTTGTTTGAGGCTAAATGAGTGCTACAGTGGCCTTGGTACATCCTAAATGAGTAATTACATAGAGGAGTGGCTTGCCTCCTTGTACTGGTTTATCTGCCTTGGCAAAACACCAATCAACACACATTCGAGCTCTTTTCATTTCTTTTCTATTTTTATCCTAGTAGCTTACTGCAGTGTGGCTTTAGTCTGGAAAGTCTGTAATAATTTGCTCATCTCAGTTTGAATACATATATTCGGATAAGACAGAATATCTGACAATTTTGACCGTCAAATCAAATACGGAAACTAAGTGTATATCTGCGGGTCAGGAGTTGTACTCAAGGCCGATTGAGTGGAATCATAATTGTCGTGAAAAAAGCATCGCACCAAGCACATACTGTGAACAGAGTGATACCATTAGCTGGACTTAATTTATCTCAATTGTAACCTTAATTGTACCACTTAATTTTAAATAAAGAAAAATAATGTGTATATGTTTATCTTATGGCACGATTTGAAAGTGTGCATGACTAAATGCTGACCCTGTGAGGAGCAGTACATTGATCATAATACCACATGGCAGTAGGACAAGAAAGATTTAGTTTCAAGATATGTAAGGAATAACATCCAGGATTTAGGCCTTATCTTAGCACAGAAACAGCGCTGGTTAAAGTACCTACAGTACTGCTGGCATCTTTTATGCTGATGACACACAATTATAAAGTATTTTTCAGTAAAGCCAAATTATTAGACTCCATCTTGACAAATTTGAGAAATATTTATACAATTCACCTTTGGTATTAATAAAATACCCTGCAGGACATTAGATGGTTAGTACTTTATTCTACTTAATTCTGACAAGAGAGTAGTACTGGTACTAGGACCTCATGTAGCTAGATGTAACCTTTCTGATTACATAATAACTCTGGACAATCTTTTTGTTTCATTATGTGCAGCAGGAAAATACCTTTGTGTGGTTAATGGCTTCAACCTTTTATTTGAAACTCATTCACAGTAGATAATAATACAATGAATGCCTTCTGCCATCTAATAAATATTTCCAAGACAAGTATTATAATATTGCAACATGATGCAGGAACAAAGAGCTCCCGCTTTTGTTACATCTAGGTTGGATTATTGTAATGCATTCCTGTCCAAATGTTCCACAAGCTGCGGTTAGTCTTGAATTCAGGAGTCAGGGTCTTTAATAAACCCAGAAAATATGACCATGTCAATATGACCATCTCATGCACACTGCATTGGCTTCCAATGAAATTTCATATTGATTTTCAAATATTATTAACAACCTAGTACTCAAATGGTGATTTTTTATGATCTGCCACACCTACTTCAATCAAAACGTGAAGGCTATTTGATTGAAGATTACAGCAGGGAGGCAGAAAGCCCTGCGATCATGGAATAGCCTTCCAATTACTGTTTGAGCTCAGGCACAGTCTCAGTGGTGAAGTCTAGGCTGAAAACTTATTTGTTTAGTCAGGCCTCTTGTGAATAGTTATTCCTTAGGTAAAGGTGCAGATCTGAGGAATTCATGGGCATAGGTTTTTAAAAAAAATTTTTTAATGGTGAACTGGTACAGTATGTTTGCTGGATGCTATCTTCCCCCATTCTCATGGGTTCACTCGGGTTTGTTAACCATAATGTGACTGGCTGACTTACTACCATGTCTTGCTCTCATGTCTGTGTTCTCTTTTAGTTATGTGTCATAGCTAATCTTGTCAGAGTCCCTGCTTGCACTCTGTGCAAAATACACTGTATAGTGACTTTATCCATTATATTACTGTAAGCATACCCATGTTCTCTTACCATCCCTCTTTCTCGCTATCTCCAGTTTTGTAGAGCTGATTTACAAAATTTAAAGCTGCTTTAATGTTGAATCAATTGAAAATTGTAGTATTTCCATTTTCAGTATGATAAGGTACATTGTTATCTGTAACACTAAAGATTCTTAACTCTTACCAGTAACATGACAGGTTGTGTACTTTACATTCAAAAGAGAGAAAAGAAAGAAAGGCTGGATACCAGGGGTAATTTTTTGGGCAGTGGTTAAGGCTCTTGGTTAATGACTTGGGGTTTGAGCACCAGCACCAACAAGTTGCCACTGTTGAAGCCTTGAGAAAGGCCCTTACCCCTATCTGCTCCGTGGGCACTGCAATCTGGCTGACTGTGCGCTCCTACTCTAGCTTAATTTCACAATTTCACTGTATATGTGCAGTATACAGTATACCAACCAGCCATAATATTTGGACCACCTACCTAACAGTTGATTAGGTCCCTCCTTTTGCGACCATAACTTTAAAAAAAGAAAAGAAAGAAAACTGTGTTTTCTGACACCTTGTTATCACAACCTTCAGCATTAATCTTTTCATTAATTAGATCTCCAATCTCCAGCGCTTCTATATTTTTGGCCACCCATGACCTTATCGCAGTTAACCAGTTTCCTTCCTTGGATTACTATTGATAGGTACTGGCCACTGCTCACTATGAACATCCCACAACCCCTACAATTTTGAAGTTGCTCTAACCCAGTCTTCTAGCCATCACAATTTGGCCTTTGTCAAAGTTTCTCAAATCCATATGCTTGCCCATTTTGTCTGCTTTTAACACATCAACGTTAGGAAAAAAGGTTCACATGCTGCATAGTATATCCCACCCACTTTCAGCCATAATTGCAACAAATTATTGTAAATGTACCTACTTTGACGAGGGTCAGATTGCAATGGCTAGACAACTGAGTCAGAGCAACTCCAAAATGGCATTTCTTTTGGGATGTTCATGGGCTGCAGTGGTCATGACCCACCGAAGATCCAAGGAAGGAAAACAGGTGACAGGATAATGGATGGCCAAGATTCACTGATGCACATAAGGAGTGAAGGCTGGCCTGTGTAGTCTGATCCAATAGAAGAGCTACTGCAGCTTTGAGGAAAAGGTTAATGCTGGTTCCAGTAGAAAGGTGTCAGAACACGCAGGTCATTTGTAAAAGGGAAACCTAGCCGGGCAGGAGATCATAATGTTATGGCTGATATAGCTTTAATGTAATTAGTGATATTATTATTTCTGGATGAGGCTCACATACATGTCTGCCTACCTTTCTGTATGGCAGAACACTCTGCATAACTTATTAACAGAAAGAAATTCAATTTTGTAAGGCTGAGTATCTTACGCCTTATATACTCTCCTGTTTAAAGTAGATTATTATATCCTGCATATAACTGTTCATAATATCACTTTTAGTTAACATTTTGATTTGAGCGGCTAACACTCCCCGTTCAGATATTTTACTGCTATAGATATTTTTGCTCTAATGACCCGTGCCTTATCTCATAGTGGCGTTCCACATGTCAGATTTTTATTAGCACCACAGTTTTGGAACATACTGTATGAGACTAAATGCTTTTAAACTTCTCATACGAAGAATGCACATATAATGATCTGTCCATTCTTCTTTGAAGATTAAATTTTCTTTTCGTTGCATACCTTTTTGAATTAACCCATGCTGTGTCTTGCATTTCCTTATGGTTCGTGGGGATTTGGACGCTTTGTATGGGGTATTATGGTTGTTTCTGTATCCTCTGCATATATCCTCTGTGTATATACAGTAAACTATTGCGTTGATTGGCTCTGTTGAACGAAGCGTATTGCCACGCCCACTTCAAGAGCAAGGTAATCTGACAGAAAAGTGTTCATACCGTCTCTTCTACTCAACATCTTGATTTAACTTATGGACTCGCAAAGTTCCATTAAATTCTGAAGAGCCAGATTTGCATACAGATAAAAAAAATTTGGATACTAGTTTTGGGTCCCCCAATATAGGAAACGTAAAGATATCATTGAAAGAGCGAGTTTTGACCAATGAACAGACAAAACCTTTTTTAAAAATTTATTTATAGATTCTAAAAAGCATAATGAATGCATTTTATAATGGCTATTAGTGTAAAATATGTATGAGATAAAATACTTCCAGACATGCAGCTTTATGTAAATAATCAACTTCAGTGAGGTAACAGCATCACACCACCCCCCAAGTGTTTTATACCTTACATAATGTATGACATCCACACTGTGATCTATTGGATTTAAAATTGTTTTCTCAGCGGCAAGACCTGAAATGTGAGCTTTACTCCTGGTGTGTGTGTGTGTGTGTGTAGGTCGGTGTGTGTAGGTCGGTGTGTGTGTGTGTGTGTGTGTGTGTCTGTGTAGGTCGGTGTGTGTGTGTGTGTGTGTGTGTGTGTGTGTGTGTGTGCGTGTGTGCGTGTGTGCATGCGTGTGCGTGTGTGTGCGTGTGTATGTGTGTGTTCTTGGTTTTAATACATCAGCACTTCCGTGTGGCAGAGATGGAGCGGGAAGAAGACATCAGAGTAATAAGAGTGAAAGAGGTAAGACATGACACTCTGTAGATGAGTGCGATAGAGTAGGGTGAATGAGTAGGGGTGAGGGGTATGTGTGCGAGAAACAAACTAAGAAGTAAAGAAAGACAAGGATGTTCTCTTCTGGCACACCTCAAGTGACTTATCACTTCATTTCGAAGACTCATTACCGCAATCCCTTATGTCCAACAGGCTGCACAAGCAGCACTACTCGCTCCATAAAGTCCCTGAATGATAATAGGCAGGCGCAGGGAGCAAGCTACAAAACATGGCTTATAGCGGACGTCTGGAAAATAAACCAATGATTATAGAGCTGATTAGAATCCCCTGACACTGTGTGTGTGTGTGTGTGTGTGTGTGTAGACACCCATGTGCATGTTCAAAGAGCACTATGTAGTAGATTTGTTCAATATTGATGTTCATACTGTATTGCTAGACTGTAGGGCTTTTAACTCCAATAAAAATAATACACTGCAAAAATAAAAGAGAAAAAAGAAAATGCATGGAATAGAAGGGCTGTGTTGAAAGTAATGCAAAAGTGGCCATATCTTTTTTTATTAATTGACATAGGTTGGATGGCATGGTGGAGTAGTCTTTATCACTGTGCCCAAGGGTCGAGGGTCGAGAGTTAGATTACCGCCTTGGGTCTTACAGGTTCTTTCCCTACTTGGTGGTTTCCTCCAATAGTCCAAAGACATGCAAACCAGGCTAACTGGCATTCCCAAATTTCTGTAATGAATCCTGCGAAGGATTGGCACCATGTTCAGGGTAAATCATAAAATGAATCATAAAATGAAAGCTTAATCATTCAGTCCAATTGTTGAATTACAGTAGATCCATAATGAGAAAGTCAAAGGTGACAATTGTGAGTTTTTTTTTTTTTTTTTTTTAATTACATGTGGTTATGGTGATGGAAATTTTGGAGAAAAAGCTATCCACATTTTTCCTTTTTGTTTTTAAGAAGAACAAATAAAAAGTGATTATTTAACACATACAGTACATTACAGCACAGTGAAACGCGTAACTGTAAGCCACTACTTATATGTCACTGTTTGTGTAAAATACGGATGACCTTTTTTTCTTTTTTTTAAAGTGACACATCATTATTTGTGTCTGTGAGAGGGAGAGAATTACTCTTAAATGCTATGCTCTATATTGTACTGTACAGTTGTGTAGCTTGCATTCCATTCCTTAGCATTCTTAAGGTGTTAACACAAATGTAACACTCGCGGTCACTGTTTCATTTCCATTTCATCACTGCAGTTAGTGCCACTTCTACAGTACCTACTTCACAAAATGCCTAGTGTTCTTCTGTTTTTCATTTCTCTATGCAGTTAAACTTAATACAACATTCATGCAGGAGAATTTGTCTCATGTATTTCGGTTTATAATTGGCTGGCTGCTGGTTAACGTGCATCGCTGGATGCAGCGTTTAATCTGTGCACAACTCAGTGAGCAGAATTGGTCAGTTATGTTGGGTAAAGCTTAATAGTTTACTCAGTCTTATGTACCTGTAGTGACATACTGGCTGTGCCAGTGTTTATGTACAGTATATATTTGACATGCTCTAATAAAAATAAAAAAAGAGATTGAAATTGAGAAAAAGTTACATTTAAAGCTATGAAACCTTAACAAAAGGTAAACCGTGAGACGTGCCAGCTATGGATAGTGTTGTTTGTGTATCACGCTCAATGATGACCGTATTCTAACATTCTCAGATTGATAAATCATGATTTATGGGTACGTAAGTGGCTAAAGAGTCTTGTACTTGAGAGAAATGTGTGCAGGCATCTTGGACATGACGTTATTGTAGTTTCTACGAGTCAAACTGGGACTTGTGATAACATTTCTCGTAAACGAAGGCATAAAACCGATTGACATTTACAGAAGACTTTAAGCCCGGGACAGTGATGAGAGTCTTAGCGGCAGTATAACATTTAAATGGTGTAAAAGTCTTAAAAAAGGTCATATATCCGTGAATGATGATCCCGGCCGAGATGGCTCGAAGCCCACTGCAGTTTTTCTTGTGAACATTCAGTGAGTGAAATGGCTTGAAACCCGAACTTTGGAAGGGACACGTCTGTCTGTGGGAACTATACATATAATCCTTTGCAAACACCACTTGCACATTACAGGAACACAGCTGGAATTTATTGTCGCATTGCTCATACAGTCCTGACCGCGTTCCAAGCCAGTTCCACATGTTTCGGCCATTAAAGGAGTTCCTTCAAGGCCAATTGTTTCCGTCATGAAGCAGCCAGTCTGATCAACTGTACTGAGAAAAGTTTCGACCCTGATGTTATCTAAGCATTAGATGAAATGCAGGAATAAAAGCAGTAGGGGATTATATAGAGAAATAAAGGGGATTTTTCCTCTCATGACTACATGACACTTCTCTTAAACGTACATCCTGTTATTCTGCACAATCAAAAATCCTTGTTTGAACTGCAAACCCCTCAAAACTTTGTCTTTTTGCACATCGTTGTCTTTCAAGTCTTTTTGCCTATGCACTAACGTACCAGTTTTGTTCGAGGGTTGAATCAATGAATGGCACTCTGTCAATTCACAGCTTTCGCTTCCCATTTATTAAGGTGCATGTTGAATTTCTTCAGGTTGTCGTTGTGTCACTTCTTCTGACCCCCACATGACCATTCAGTCCAGCAAAGAAGATTATTTTGGGAAGCTGAAAATATGGCATGCGACCTATATGACCTACCCATCTGAGCTGGAACTTTTTCAAAATATTAGGCAATCTTGCTGCTGCTGGTACTTCAATGTCAGGGATCTTATCTTGTCATTTCTTACTGAGTCTGTTTCCTAAGTGGGTCTTATGGTAGGTGGTGAGCTCCTTACCGTGATGACTATAAAAGAATTGGAAGCACTGCTGCCTTGTAAAACTTTCAACCTATTCTGAAGTTTTATACCTCTCTCCTTTTCTAAATATTCCCGATCTCATTAATGTTGGTGAAATTATGTAAAAATGCCCTTTTTAGATAAATTAATTTTCCAGCAATATTAATTTGACTATATTTGACTATTAATCTTTTGTTTGGTTTATCATGTGGCTTAACAGGGTCAGGTTGGTATAACACTTCAGAACTCATGGACTGATAATGAGGACTGATAATGAGGCCAACTTTAGAGCAGGCAGCTGAAAATGTATGAACACTACTTTGCATGTCAGATTCAGATCTCACATTGAGGGCACAGTAATCACAAACAAGAAGTCATCCCCATCAGTGACTATAAAAAAAATATGCTAAACAATGTCCATGCTAAAACACAACCCTGTATAACTTGTTTTGTAATATTTAAAGGATGACATGCTTCGCCTTTGTCCATAATATGAGCTTGCAAATCATCATGAAGCTGATCATAGATATCAATTTTAGTGCACATCCATACATAGGCAGAAATTTCTGCAGGTTTTGGTTAGATTGACATGTTTAAAATTTTGGTTCTGATATTTTATTTGCACAGGCCTTGCGGCAAAATTCATGAAGACGCTCCACTCTGGCGCTCAGTGAGTAGGCACATAGGCGTTAGAAGAAGGTTCACAAGATGTTCCTTATCAAGATGTTCTGTGATGCAGTTCAGGAACAGTTTGACCAAAGTCTTGCCAGCAATGGAAAGTAATAAACTACCTCTGTGGTTCTAGATGCAAAACAAAGATATCTTTGAATTCTAAAAGTATGGTCACTTGGTGCAACTTGAGTTCAAATAACAGATGTAGTTTTGTTTAAGAGTTGTGCCACTTACCTGATAGATTTCATAAGGGATTGGGTTCAATCCCAGGGCTTTGCTGTTAGATAGCATATAAATGGCTTTCTTTGTTTCAATCAGACTAGGTACATCATGTAGAGCCTTACTGATGGCAACTGGGAGAAAACAATTTATTGCTTCTTCATTTATGGTTGATGGATGGTTCATGACACTATCAAAGTGTTTGGCCCAGCTGTTTAATATCAGCTCTTTAACAGCTAGGACAAAGAACGGGGGACGATTCAGATAATGTTGGGCCATAAACTTCTTTTAAAGCATTATAGAAATGTTTTATGTCATGTCTCTCGGCGCATTTTTGATTCTCATCAGCTTTGTTACTCAGCCAGACATCTTAGATCAGCAAAGTTTCTTTTTGCACTCTTCTCCAAATATTTGTGAAACACATTAATTTAGGTATGTAGGTATGATGCAGTGAGTGCATGTATTTGTTCAACACAGTCAAATCAAATAAGGAAATGTGCTTTCTTTTGGTTGGCAAAAGTACATCACATGCAATATTTAAAATAAGTTCAGTTCAGTTCAGCCTTTATTCAGCACATATACATTACTGCATACTGTAATTCTTTATTCTTCGCATATCCCAGCTTCTTGTTAGTAGGCTAGGGACAGAGCACAGAGTCAGCTATTACATAGCATCCCTGAAGCAGACTGGGTTAAGGGACTTGCTCAAGGGCCCAACAGCAGCAACCAGGCGGAGCCACCACCACCTCTTCAATCCTGGAGATACTGCAATGCCAGATTGATGCTTGGAATGAATGGAGCAAGCCACTGTTCAACTCCCTAGTCTAAAAATCTGTTTAATATAAGGTCCTCATAACTGTTAAAAACAAATACTACGAAATAAGGAATTCAATTATTTTTCTATTGCATTCAATAAAGTTAAGTCTGTTGCTATTGTCTTTTAGCTGATAGACTGTGATCTTCATTTATATCTTGCCTTATAGGTATTAAAATCTCTGGGCTTGAATTTTGAATGGACATTTTTGATGGACATTGTAGTGGCAGTCGAGCATTCAATGTCACACATGGATTTTTTTTAACTTCTCCACCTTGTCTGTCACTTTTAGTGGTGATAATGTAATCAATCAAGTGCCAGTGCTTTGACTGAGGACTGAGGTTACCATTAGGGAGATGGAAGACCAGAATTGAATCCCACACAGTTTGGAAAAAGCTGAATGTGATTGGTGTTACACTGATCCACTCCATTTTCTCACCTCATCTGGGTTTTTCATAATAGGTGCCAAGTCACTGACAATAATAAGGTGTTTCTTACCATTCCATAGGGGAAATGATATGCACATTTCTCTAACATGTATGCCTTTAGGAGGACTAGCTAATTTGCTAACAAGAACAGTCTTAATTGCAAAACCCACACTAGACTCTCTGTGAATTTTCAAGTGCCCGATCACTTACAGAAAGTGTAATCAGAACCATTTACATGTAATTGTCCTTCCCCTGTGAGATGAGGCTCACTAAGAGCTACAAAATCCTTGTTGTAATGGGCAGGCTCTTTGTGCATATTGTTCTTTGAGGTCTGTTTGCATCACCTCTGTCCATTAGCATGTGCATGTCCCATGCACTGTTTTTAAGAGGAATGTAAATTGTCTTTGAAATTTAGCTGCAATTTTTAAGTTCCCCTGCAGCCAAGGTAAGCTGAATAAGGCTTGGGTAGCAGGAGATGTTTAAGGAACCATTTCTAGCCTCTTCTTCTTGCTATGGAGGTACAGTAAGCAGTGCAATCCTAAAGAGGATGCTTACACACTCAGGTGATTGCTGAATCACAAGGTTGCTCCATTTCAGTGAAATATGATCTTATAACTTGAGCTGTCTGTTTGAACCTTCCTAGCTACAGTATGGCTTCCACTGTACCCACACCTGCTACTTTATTACTCGTTCATCACCACAGGGCTTTGTATATTTAAAAAAAAAAAGTGAAAATATGATAGGATGATCTTGTGGTCCTCTTTTCCAAATGTGACTTGCGAGCTTCAACAATGAATGACTGCCGATATTTGAGTGTTAGGGAATTTTCGCATTCAGGCCTTATGGTCGTTTCCGAGAACACTTCACCCCAAAGACTGGTTTATTTTCTATCAGTGAGAACAATTTTTCATTGCTTGGCAACCATGCCCAAGTCTGCTGGAAAACATGGTCTTGAAAACGATGCAGGGTACTCGGGCATGGGTCGAATCAGATGTGGAAACCCATTTTACCTGAGAATAGAAGTAAAACACTGTTTAGACATGATGTCATCCGTGCGCTCAGTTTACTCTGAAATCTCAATATCATGATGATGTCAGACAAATGAGGTCTGGGGTGCAGTTCATCTTCGAAATCTTTTGAAAGGTGTTTATTTGAGTTCAGGCCAGACCTTCCACAACAAGCATAACACAACCATGTCTTAGAGCTTGCTTAAAGCATGAAGCTTGCTTTGTGATGAGGAACATTGTCATGCTAGAACAGGTTTGTGCACCTAAATTTGGAGAAGAAAATCATATATGGATGTGATAGCCACGAGTACAAACCTTTGGCTAGATGATGTAGGCTATAGTGAACAAAGAGAAACATTGTAAGAGCATACTTGACTGGAATAGTGGTAAATGGTCTAAATATGGATGACCTAGGAATAAGGGATTTTGTTTTAAATAATGGTCATAATGGGATATCTTACAATGCATAGTGCAGATATTGAAATCATAAAAGCTTGGGCACCATGGTGGCCTTATTCCCCTTGCACAGAAAGATAGAAATACAATGACCCTGGCAACCATGTCCCATGTGGGAGCATTCATAGCGGCAGGAATCCAGAAAACAACAGACAAATATAACAGATCTGATCTTAACAATATAGTGTGTAATATCTGGCAGAATTTTAACATAAATTCCAAGCAATCTAGCAGAGTTCAAACAGAAATGTCAGCAAGAATGTGCAGGCGTGTGAGCTGAAGTAGGGCGAATACATAACTAATAAGATCCAAAGGCTGTTCAGAGGATACACGGTTGGAGGCAGTTCTAAAGGCATAGTGTGGGCATACTAGTTATGTAAAGACTAAAACACTTCAGGATATGCCGTTGTTGGAAAATAATCAATGACAAAGTGGTGTGACGAAGTCCGGTATTGAACTGGAATTACTGTTATTGTGTACTTCCACAAAAAAAACAAAAAACAAAAAACAAACAAAAAAAAAACGTTCCAATAACAACTCATGCTGAAGTTGTTTTCTTTTTATACAACAGCAATTTGGCAGTTATTATAATTTCCTTTGACCTGGCATACTTTATAGTACTTTATCATATTATTATATAAAAAATATAGCTTTTTTAATTTAGCAAACATTTAATTTAGCCTAGTAAATGAGTAGTAAATTAATTTTACATCACTTTCGCTATTTCTCTGTTAGGTCAAATAGAAAAAAAAAAGCAATGTGTTTTATAGGAAGTGCTGAGTGGAGTGGTGCAACTGTAACATGCTTGACCTATCATCCAGAAATCATTAGTTCGAATAGCGGTTGATGCTGTAGCCTCCTGCAGACACGGCCTTAGAGAGAGCTGATTGGTGTGTGAACGGTGGGTGAATTTGCTTTTTGAAAAGATGCAGTTGGCATTGGCATTATGTAGCTCAGAGGAAGCATGTGATATTCTTCACTCTCCCTGGTTGGTCGTTGTAGCCTTGACACTATATGAAGTCTACTTTCATAAATTCGTAAAAAAATGTTTATTGTTGGATCTAGATCACCCTCCAGGACATTGCTGTGGTATTAATGAGAACATTTATACAAGGGAGATACAAACTTCATTTAATTCATTTTTTTGGTTTATACGTGTAACATTTTTAAATAATGAATGATTTGTGAAACCGAACAAAATCTTGTTTTTCGAAACGAATTAATACTTTCTTATTTTTCAATTTGGGCACGCAAACGTTGGCACTCGACCGCATGTTAGCTTGAAAGCGGGTTATTGTTCTAAGGTGAACAAGCTGATGGTAACTTGTTGGTCTGTGAACTTAATGTGCAAACAGAGTCACTAGGAAACAAACAGACAAACGGAAATAACCCAGTCTGTGCTTATTCTGCGCGCAGCACGCTAAACACACACTGCAAATCCCTTTTGTCCATGCAGGGAGAATTATGGACTCAGGAATGCTTAAGTTCAGATGCATGACAGCAAGCGGTTTATAAAAATAGCCTGGATCACTCAGCACATGCATGCCAAAGGCACAAAATGTGTGTGCGCTTGCTTGTATTTCCGACCCCTTCTTTAGAATACAAAAATTTATGCTGCACTCAATCGTGATGTTTTTTTTTTTTTTTTTTTGACAGGATCAACCAGCTTGCCTTCTCTCTGGACATCGTTCTGGGAGGGCCTGCTGTGTATTAAAACCTAATAGTTCACGGGTCAAAATTGGTGCACACACATCGAGTTGTTCGTAGCCATTTGAAGATGCATGTGCAATAAAAATGTGTACATATATCCCAAGCTATATTTTAGAAATACAGTATATACACCAAATTCACATCATCATGACAGTGATTAAAGAGTGCCGTTTGACAAGCCGTTTACTGCATGACATCTTGGACACTTTCTGAAAGCGCCCCCCAGGACATTTTGATTTTCTTGATGGATTAACGTGGTTGCAGGATGCCTATAAAAATTCTTTCATTAGTGATGTGTCATGCCTGTGGATACAAACCAATACAAATCCCTGTGCATGCTGCCAGAACAGACAGGACACTCCTGAGAACAGAGCAACTGCTATTAGAGCTTGTTTCCTTTTAGAGAAGACAAATCCCTATGATACCGAAAATACGAGAGGCGTTCAAGTCAGACCGGGACTTATGATGAAATTTCTTGTGAATGAAGGGGTAAAACTATAGACGTTAAGACTTCAAGCACAATAAGGTGATGAGCCCGTATGTGAATGACGATCCCGGACGAGGTGGCTCAGAGCCCTCTGTAGTCATTCCCATTAACATGTTCCAGGCATGAAGAAGGCAGTCCGATCATGGCTTTGGTGTCCTGATAAAACTTTGATCTTGATGGTATCCAAGCAATAGTAAAAAACTGAGATAAGTGAATTAGTGTAGCAGGGGCTTATATAGAGAAATAAAGGTAGTTTTTGCTCTTATAACTCACTCACTCACTCATCGTCTATACCACTTTATCCTGTATACAGGGTAATGGATGGCCTGGAGCCTATCCCAGGAGATTTATGATACGAAAAGGGGTACACCTTGGACGGGGTGCCAGTCCATCAGAGGACACACATACACTCTCTACGGACAATTTGGCAATGCGAAGTAGTCTAATCTGCGTGTCTTTGGACTGTGTCAGGTAACCGGAGCACCTGGAGGAAACATACCATGCACAGGGAGAACATGCAAACTCAATGCACACAGACCCATGGTGGGACTCGAACACCAACCCTGGACGTGCAGGGCAACAATGGTAACCACTGAGCCACTGTGCCACCTACTCTCATAACTGTCTTTTGTTATTCTGCACAATCAAAAGTCCTGGTTTGACCTGAATTCTCTTTGCATATAACAAAATATTAACCTCTCTCCAAAGCTCAGAAGAACTATTCCGTATGTCATACAGTATGTCACACATATAATGTGACTTATTAATGTAAATATTTTCTTTATGAATCTTGTTAAATGTAAAATACTGTAGGATTAAACTTAAAAAAGTGTAAACTGTGCAGTTAACACTTTTTCTTGTGTTTTGGAATTGTGACAAAGCAGCTCCACAGGAATAAAAACATAGTACGAGGTCAGGCAGGAAAGTATCCAGCCATATAATGACTGGATTACATGTAATAAACTCCAAATGGGACTAACAAACAAAATCGCCTATCTTTGTCATTGATTGCCGCCTGTACACATTCAACATTCTCATTTGTTCTGCTGGTTACAGGACGTAGAAAGTCATCATCGTTCACATGTGTGCATTCCAGTCAGCTCTCCTTGACTGCCAGGTGACATCGATATCATGCAAACCACTCTCTTGATATTAACAATGACTGGAATTTTTCCTGACAGATATTGTATATATATATATATATATATATATATATATATATATATATATATATATATATATATATATATATGCATGTTAGGGACAAATTTATGAAAGCTTCATAAATTTGTCCCTAAAATGCAAGGCAAGGGCATCAGTGGCAAAGAAAAACTCTGAGACTACATGAGGAAGAAACATTTAGAGGAACCAAACACTAAAAGACTGTGCTACTTTACGGTCAATTGTGCAACTGCTTAACAATTTGTCTCTAAATGCTTAATGACTTCTTCACACTCTTTTTCAGGTTGTGCATCTGAACACATAAAATTAAAGTTAATTGACGTTTTCATTGACTTTATGTAGTTTTTGACATTGATGCTGTTCTAGTCAGATGTTATCAGACTTGAAAAATAGATGGGCTGGACTCAGAGAATGCACACTATAAAGTCTCCCTCTGTCAATCTCACACACCCACACTCAATTTCAAGCAAGTGAGAATTATCCCTTTCATCATGAATGTAAAGCTTGTATAAACTGAGTCTGTGTGTGCATGTGTGAGTGTGTGTGTGTGTGTGTGTGTGTGTGTGTGTGTGTGTGTGTGTGTGTTTGTGTGTGTGTGTGTGTGTGTGTGTGTGTTTGTGTGTGTGTGTGTGTGTGTGTGTGCGTGTGTGTGTGCGCATGCGTGTGTGTGTGTGTGTGTGTGTGTGTGTGTGCTTCAGAAACAGATTAAAGCAATCTGGCCAGTTTTCACAGTAAACACCATAAAGAGTAGAGTAACTTGCACAAAAAGAATGCATTAATAACAACACTTCTGTTATGAGTTTTATTCCAGTATGAACAAACAAAACAAAACCAACAAACCAAAAGTTTTCATTTATTTATTAAGTATTATTATTATTATTATTATTATTATTATTATTATTATTATTATTATTATTGTTGTTTTTGATGTGAGGGGCTTTCAAGTCAAAACAGGACTTATGAATGAAGGTATGAAACCAATTATCATTTACTGATAACATACTGATAACACTATGGTGATTAGCCGCATTAGAATGGTGTAACCATTTTAAAGAATGCCATACGTCCATGACTGATGACTGGCTTGGAGCCTACTGCACTTGTTCCTGTGAATGTTCAGTGGAAAATCTTATCCTTGAAAATCGACAGATAACTTGTTGCCAGCTTGCACCAGATATGCAACAGTCGGTGGGAACTGTACACACATCATTCACAAACACATTACATGAACTGAACGGCTGACAGTTATTGCCACATCCTCCATATAGTCCTGACCTTGCTTCAAGCCATTTCCATGTGTTTGGGCCATTAAAGGAGGCCAGCGCTTCAGACATGAAGCACACAGTCCGATCATGGTTCTAGTGTACTGAGAAAACATTCTACCTTAATGGTATGCAAGCACTAGAGACATGCCGGGATAAGTCCATTAGTGTAGCAGCGGATTATATAGAGAAATAGAGGGAGTACAGTATTGAATCCGATAACCGTCTTCTGTTATTTTGCACCAAATGTATTATTATATTATTATTATTGTTGTTGTTGTTGTTGTTGTTGTTATTGTTGTGGTTGATGATGATGACTCAACTAAAATTAATAAATACCTATTGTATTACTGAGATGAGCAAAACCAGTGTACTTCCTTATGTTTTCCCACTTCAACATTAAAGAACGTCTGAAGGATATTCACAGCCTATTTCTGATACAATTAATGCTCTATTTAAAATATTCCCCTTTGTTCCATATTTCTATTGATATTGTCATGTACAGTATGCCATATGCCTATTTCTTAAAAAAAAGAAGAAAAGAATTAAATTCACCAAATAAACATGAAAAAAAAATGTAGAGCAGTAGTGTTTCAGTTTTATTTTTAATTTTTATTAGAGATAATGAACCTGATTAATTATTAAAAAGAAAGGAGTAAATTATTAGTGCAGAATCTGGGGTTAATAACATAATCCAACAAAATGAGGTCTAATTATTTTGCTCTTGGATTTTGGAATTTGTTTAAATTTGATTTGATTTCATATCAGGCCTCAAGGCCTCTCTATGATTAATTGATGCTGAAGGTAAAGCAGATTTTTAATCAACTGATTGCATTGTCTACTAGATAATGACAACATCTTTTAGTATAATGATCTTTCTTTGTGAGGGTGTGTGTGTGTGTGTGTGTGTGTGCGTGCGTGTGTGTGTGTGTGTGCGCGCGTGTGTGTGTGTGCGTGTGTGTGCGTGTGTGTGTGTGTGTGTGTGTGTGTGTGTGTGTGTGTGTGTGTGTGTGTGTGTGTGTAAGAGAGACACAGAGGGGAGTTGGAATGTTTTAGTTTGATGGACAGACAGAAAGACAAGTGGTGTCGGAACAATGCTGAAAGGCTAAGAAAGACAGAAAGAGGACAAACAGAAAAAGCTAAGTGCAGACTGAGAGAGTAAAAGTGGGTGAGTGGGAGTCTCAGCCAAGGGAAGACATGAAGCCCACAAGCATGCAAGCGTGCACGCACACACTCACGCAGGCACGCACACACAGACACACACACCCACCCACACACACGTCAGTCTGTGATTTGACCCTGTAAATCTGTTCCCATGTGCCAGACTGAATGTAACATTTCAGACATTTGCACCACAGATGTAATCAAATTCAAATACTTTGCTCAGAATGAACAGATATGGTTTTATGATTATTATATTACACAGTACGAAGGCATAGTGGTCATCACTGTTGTCTGCACCTCCAGGGTCAATGGTTCTATTCCGCCTCAGGTCTGTGTGTGTGCAGTTTACATGTTCTTCCCATGCTTGGGGGGTTTCCTAAGGGTACCCCAGTTTCCTCCCACAGTGCCAAGGATATGCAGACTAGGCTAATTGGCGTTCCCAATTACATTTTGTGTGTGTGTGTGTGTGTGTGTGTGTGTGTGTGTGTGTGTGTGTGTATGCTCTGCAATTGACAGAGGGTGCATCCTGTCCAGGGTGTATCCTGCCCTGTGCCCAATGTCTCTGGGGATAGGCTCTAGCCCCCCCATAACCTTGGACAGGATAAGCAGTATAGAAGATTAATGAATTATTATTATTATTATTATTATTATTATTATTATTATTATTATTATTATTATTATTATTTAATAATATATATATATATATATATAATTTATAATAATACTATTTATATATTATTATTAATAATTAAATATTGTTATTTAATCCTGAACGAAGGGTTCACAGGACCTCACTCACATGTTATTCACAATTATCACATCTATTTAAATATCAAACAACTGTTTAATTCTGTTTCTTTTGTAGACACCTCACAGCGATTATTTATTTATTTTTCTTCAGACAGCTGAGTTCGTGTGAACAGGCTAATGAGGAAATTAAAAGGCTCCAAGTTGAGTTCCCAGTTGTCATGAATGAAACATTAGTCCTAATACAGATACAGATATGAATATTTGGAGTACTGAACAAATACAGATACTGGCAGGGCATCAAATCAGCCTTGAAGCCTGTGACACTTAATAGAATATATATTTTTTATTTTCTTCTTCTTCTTCTTCTTTTTTTTTTTTTTTACATTTTAGTTAAAATGGATTTATAGACATCAGTGCATTAACCCCCACTGAGCAAGCCCACGGCAAGGAAAACTCAGTAAAGTGAAGCTTAGCAGGAAAAAACATCGAGAGGAATGAGGACTCAGCAGGGGTAACCTATCCTCCTCTGGCCAGAACTGGAAATCATTAGGTTTTTCTCCCCTGCCTGCTTAGGAATTCTGAGTTACAGTATAAAAGATAAAAGTAAAGAATAGAAGCAATAAAGAAAGCAGTATATTACTTAATACAGGAATCCTTAGGAAACACTTTGACCAAAGGAATCGATCAATGAAGAGTGATCCCAGAAAAAAATATTGTGCCTTGTAACATACTCTTTAATATTGTTCCCAGATTCACCAAGCATGCTAAATTCTGTTTGTGTTACTCTGTCTTATTTTCATACGATTGTTATTATTATGGTAGCTTGGTGGTTAGCACTGTCGCCTTGCACCTTCAGGTTCTGGGTTCCAGTCGCGCCTCGGTTCCGTGTGCATGGAGTTTGCGTGTTCTTCCCATGCTTGGTGCATTTGATTGTGTGTATGTGTGTGCCCTGTGATGGATTGGCATCCTTGGCACCTTGTGCCCTGACTACTGGGATAGGCTCCAGGCCCCCCACAACACTTTATACAGGATAAAGCAGTATAGACAAAGAGTGAGTGCGAGTTATTATTATATTTAGATAGAACACTAGATTTGGGGAGACAGTTCATTGTAGAAATATGGACATGGCTATTTGCAGTGCATTTGAGAGATGGATGTACTATTTTAGATAGGAAGGTGACACATTGGGCACAATGCTGCCTTATAGCTCCAGGGTCCCAATTTTGATCCTGAGCTCAGGTTACTGTTTTTGTCACCCCCCCCCCCCCCCCCCTCCCATTTTCTTATGTTCTCTTGTGTCTATGTGGGGTTCATAATGGTTCTCCAGTTTCCCCAAAACATGCTGGGAGATGCAATTCAAAATTGCCCCTAGGGGTGTGTGGTGTGTGTGTGTGTGTGTGTGTGTGTGTTTTCATGGTGCCCTGTGGTGGATTGGGTCCTAACAAGAAGACTTACACACACATTGAATGTCAGCATTCATACTTTTTTTTTTAATCAACTAAGCATGCTTTCTGCCTATTAAATAATAATAATAGCACATTAAACAAACAAAGAAAATGCACTTTAAATGGATGATACATGCTTTGTCAAATTAATTTTTGTGTTTTTTCTATGCATTTTTTTCACTACTTTTAAGTTTTACATGTCTTATATTACTGGCAATTCACTCAGCTTCTTTCTTTCATATAAATAGAAGCACATTTATTTGCCAATAGAACAACAACAGATATACACAGTATCAATCTTGAAAAACAACAACAACAACAACAACAACAACAACAATAATAATAATAATAATAATAATAATAATAATAATAATAATAATAACAACATGTTTTATCTTATTAAAGATAAACATGACCATAATCAACAAAATTTACACTTGATGCAATAAATATAAACATTTATAAATTAAAAGAAACAAAACAAAAAAAACAAAAAACATCTTTTTCAAATAAAACAATTTAGATGTCAAAAATCTAACCTTATTTTTTTATTTATTCAGGCCCTTTAGTCCATTGATACCAGCTGACCCTGCATATGAATGTGTGGCATAAAATACGCCTGGATTGTAGCACTGCTGAGTGCTTTTTACAGTTAATGATAAAACCTAAAGTACCAAAAAGAAAATGTGCACTCTGACATAAAATATATGGCAAGTCCCTCTGTTTCGTGCCCTTGAGCAGCATTTAAGCTGAAGCTTTTTTGATGGCATGCAATGAATCAAGCCTGAAATCCTTACAAGATTACTTTCAACCTTCCAAGATTGATGTTTTGCCACAAAATTGAGCATCTATGCAGAACATGTCTCTGTAACTGCTTCCCAATGTGTCATTTACCTGTTGGATAAGAATCAATTCAAAAGTGAACCAAACGATATGCATTTTATGTAGGGAAACAGCTTGTAATGGGAGTAAAGGCAACAACACGGCCTCAAATCAAGCACTGCGCTGATGAAAGAGTGATGATATCACTGGGAAGATGGGACATTTTAATCAGGCAAGCCCGCATTATTAACACAGCCTTGATGGCAAGAAATAACAACATTATGAAATGTCAGACAGGACTGTTATTAAAACCACACTATAATTAGTTCATAAAATTAGACATTAGATAGAGGATTGCCTTTTGGTGTGCTTATAAGAGCTGGATCTGTCACTCCTTTTGGCTCTGACAAGGCAATTTGAAAACAATTTGGAACTGACTAAGAAACATGGACACTTACCAATTAAATATTACTTCTTCTTTTCAGTGCAAAACTTTCCACTGAGAAATTGTCAAGGCTTGTCAACAAAAAAAGTCAGTTCCATTGTCTGTGATAAATCAACTTGATTCATTTTTAATTACTTGTGATATGATCATATTTCGCAATAAAATTGTAAGCATGTATAAATGAAATGTCTAGATGGTTTGAAAAATTTTCTAGCCCTAAAACATGTTTTTTTTTTTTTTTTTAATCAGAACTAGGCTTGTCACTGTCTCTGCTTTGCTATGCAAATGTTCCTAGATAAGGTGCTTCCTCACAGAGCATTAATTCGATGAACAATACTCAGTAGCCTAATCTGTCACTTGATGCTACGGAGTTAAAAACAATCCAAGGTTTATTACATAGTGAGGTTTTAAACAAAGTAAACGTCTGGCCCTGGTTGATTCAAAGCTTATGGAAGATGGCCTGTCCGATTTCCAAAATGGCTCCAGCACCTAGGCTACATCATTGTCCGCTTAATTAATAAGCAGAGGTGTTTATCTACATGGGTTTCTGGTTAATTTCTCTAGTCAGTTGTTGGGTTGCAAGACAAGGTTTTATCATTTGACTGAATATAAATAAGGATGCTTAGATTCGGTATTGTTGGCCCCAGTGTATTACAATAATGGCTCTCTTTGCAGTCTGCATATTGAACTCAAGGTGCCAGAGAAGTTTGCATGCACAAACTTTCACAGCCAAATGAAAATCTGGTATTTTTATTCATGAAGGTCAAATGCACATGAATAAATTCAAGCACTGCTGCCCTGCTTCATTTTACCAGTATTCTCTCAGATCATTTCCATCAAAATGGCTCAAAGATAAGTAGGCTGTGAGCTTCACATAACGAAAAGAGATCCTCAGAGCCTGCAACACAAACTATGCAGTTATGCATTCTATGTCATATGCCTAAACACGCCTGATCGAGTATGAAACGAGTGAGGAATGGAACAGAATGCTTTTAGTGCTAGAATGATGGACAACTGCTGGGTAGAGAGATTCATCCAAATGGGCCAGACGGATGAAAAGACCTGTTCACCGATAACCCATTTAAGGAGCGCACACAAAGGTTTGATTCCTGCATCACTCCTCTATGCGTCACCTCAAACAGAGAATATTCACGACTGGGTAGGTAGTTGTTAACCTGTTTTGAAACACACTCAAAGACTTCAAGGGGAAGTAAAAAGGCATTTTCCCTTTGGTGACCATACATATACCATAAAACAAACAACAACTAGAATTTCAGTGGTATTCATCTAAAACAACATAAATATTTTATAATGGAGGTTGTGTGAGTAATGGCCAAAGGAACTTTTCTGCAAGCCTTATATATTTGCAGTCGAAAAAAGAACCCTTCTGGCCCTAAGTCGTGGCATGGGAAAACTAATCCAATAACTCTTTGGCTGAATTCAAGTAGAAAAAAAAAAATGTGAAAAGTAACCAAAAAACAAACACTCCCTCACTCCCTCATTCACGCGCTGAATAAATAAATAAAGTTTTTGGCCAAAATCAAGGCTTTCCGCCTAAATATCATAAGCAACATATCTTACAACAATGTGAGTTATAGTAAACTGTTTACCATGGTTATTGACCTTTTACAGACACGTAATTACCATGATGTCAGTCACAACAGTAGACAGCAGAAGTACAGTTAATCGACATTAGAGTACTATGTACAGTGGAACCTCGGCATATTAATGTAATTCATTTTCAGTTGTAAACATTAAATTCATAATAATGAAGTTGTTTTTCCAGATGCAGATTAAGTTATAATAATTTGGGCTGAGATAGCTCAGTGGTTAAGGTGATAGACTACTGATTGAAAGGTCCCAAGCCCAACTACCACCAAGTTGCCACTGTAGGGCCCTTGAGCAAAGCCCTCAATGGCTCCGATATACAATATTATGAGATAAAACTGTAATTCACTCTGGATAAGGGCATCTGCCAAATTTAAATGTTATAAATGTAGAAGTAGGCTAGCATTTTTTTGGTAGCACAGAGTGCTATTTTTCTACAGGTGCAAGTATAGCTTAATGTTCTTATAAGGTATTTTTCATATGTTTTCATCCAGTTTCTAATTAATCATCTAGAAATGGGCATGGTTATACCGAATTGGGTAAGTAGTGGAACAGATGAGTGCTGCTCATTCAGCTGGAGGACAACAGTGCTGCTTTTGATGTACAGTAATGGTGTTAAGTTTAAAAATGAGGAAAGACCGGTTAATGTGTCCCGCTCGCCTCGATACACTTGCCGGCCAGGAGAGAGATACATGCATACACTCTCTCTCTCTCTCTGTCTCTCTTTCGCTCCACAACCCCCCCCCCCCCATCTCTCTTACCCCTCTCTCATACACACACACTCATAATAAAGCTTATTCACAGCAAAAAAAAGTACATAACAATTAATCAATTTCCTGAGTCGACTACATCAAAGCCATGAGTGTTGTACAGAAATCTGGGAAAACAAAAGGTGAGCTACAGTATAGGAAGTATCACCATATAAGGAACGAGGGGGAAGAGGCCATAGGAATAGGAGCCTGGGAAATTTAATTCTGTCTAGAAGAAATGTAGGAATATAAAAACCCATAACAAAAACCTAACAAATGGGCATTCAAATCAAATGACAAATTAATGACTATTTTTTTTCAAAGATTTTTTACATTTAATTTTGTTTTATTTGTTTTGCGCTACTTTAAAGGAGAAGTATAAAATGTATGGAACAGTTTATCTTAATTTTAAAGTTATCTTAACTGTCATGTAATGTAATTGCAGTATAGTGAGCGCTTAGAGTATTTAGTTACGTTCTACATCTTTGTTTTAAAACAATACATGTAATTAATTTCCTGAGGTTAGAGAAATATCATAATATAATGCTGACATACATAATTTAACCAATTACTGACTATAGTTTATTATGCTCCAAAGAAAAAGCTTGTTTTTAACAATCATTTGCTTTTCTCACTAGACATCAGAATATTCTTTTGGCAGGCATCAGGGTCTCAAGCAGAAGAGAAGACATTTCTATATTTTTCATACCCTAGGATCAGACAGGCAAATATATCTTTTTTCAACAGCTGCTCATGCTGTGTCTCAGGATAGTGTAACACACTCCGAGGAAAACACTATTCCTCCTACTCTGCGTACATACAGTAAGCTCAGACGATGCCCATGATTAGTTAGTCACTGTAATTGACAGGGAGAGCGTATTCCATCTTTCCCAACCAGAGAGCACCACTACTTTTGTTTTGTAAAATACAGCCACTAATAAACAAGGCATTTTTCAAAACCAAATTATTTTATTCAACTTTTTAATGTTAAATAATTTTAGACAAATATCGTACTATGGTCACTGAAAGTAACGTTCATAGTAACCTCATTTGATCAGTAGCTCATCGGTTTTGTTTTGGTTGGGAATTTTAACCTGCATAATTTAAATAGCACTAAAGTTACTGCCTATTTGAATAATTTTCTGCAATTTTCTTTTTTATGAATGAACCCTAAATACCACCCCCTCCATTTTAACTAGTGCCATAGTGCTTTGAATTATTATTATTTTTTTTATTATTACATTTGTCACACTTAAATTATTCAGATACAATTTTACACAATAAGCCCACTAGCTAACAGCTTTCCCTCTTAATTAGTGATATACTCTTTTATTTTTTGTATTTATTCAGGTTATCTTTGTTAATACTAACATTATTTTGACAACCTTAATGATTTACATATGCAAAATAAAATCAGGAAGGGGGCAATACATTTTCACAGCACTGTATTTTTACTAAGTAATAAGTAAATGATTGTATGCCTAACTGGCTAAACTTGAATCATTTTGCATATGCCATTAACAAATTGTCTAATATTTATTCATTCATTTATGTTTTATCCTGGTCATGGTTGCATGGTTTCATGTATCTCTACTAGAGTAATTTTATTAGCATATTTACTTTTTACTTTTACTTCACTACATCGTACAGCAAATACTTGTACTTTTACTTCACTACATTTCTGCATGGAATTGCATTAGGTAGTCACAGTGATGTGTACTGTAGTATTGGAAGCAAAAATTTTGCCACCTGCTGGAAATTAGGCAGAATTGTGTTTCCCTTGTGACATGCTAAATAATGTTACAGGTGTGATCAGAAGTGATTAAACCAGGACTTTCACAGTCAGGAAGCAGAGAGAGAGAGAGAGAGAGAGGGAGAGAGAGAGAGTTTTACTATAAAAAAAAGGCTATAGTGAACTAATACTGATGCAGATCAATCCCTGCTATCAGTTTTCACCCAAATTTTTATAATTAAGTATTTTAGTCTGAAATCTATGCTAGATGGGATGCCGTTCCATTGCAGAGCACAATGCACATTCACACACTTATTTAAATCTAGGGGCAATTTTGCTCAGACAATTCACCTGGTGTTAGCAATTCAGAGTCATTGGAAGTACATGAAAAAAAAAATTGCCAATAGCTAATACAAACAAAGAAAGGTCAAAAGAGTAATAGACACAATACATGGTACAGACACTAGATAGATGATGCTCGACAGACCGTTACTTTTATCCCTGAAAAATTGATGTGAAATCTATTAGCATAATCTAATCGTATATCACTTTGAAAAAATCTCTACTGTCTGGAGAAAAAAAGTCTTTTGTCACTAAGCTCTGTGTAACATGACAGAGCACTGATATGGAATTAAAAAGACATCTTTTTGAACATCTAATCTGTGTCTTTTCTCTATGACTGCAGGGCTTCGACAGCTCCTCTAAAGCATCTTATCTGTCTGCAGGCTAAGCATTAGACGCTCATAACCTTGAAGTATGGGACTAGCAATGATCTGCGCTCACCTCTGGATCTGGCACACTAAATCCACCTTCACGTCCGACTTTCCTTCATGCTTCCTTGCACGTCTCAAACCATCCACTAATCATTCAGGTCATTCACGTGTCATTCAAGCCCAAGATTTTCAATCAGCTAGAGCTAAATGGTACTGGAGAAAGCCGAAAGCTGTTATGGAAACATTTACACTGTGCTGTAACACATATCTGCCTCCCCCTCCTCCTAATTACCAACCTCAATCTTCCTTATTAGGCAATTAAATAAGTAATTAGGCTGCTGGTTTGGCTTAGAGAAAGGTGGTTACGAGAGCTAAAGGTACTCGCATATTCCAAATGTAGTTGAAGAGGATAATTTAGTAAAATTGCTGCACTCGGTGGTAATAGAGACAGTGAAAGAAAGTTCTTCTCTTTGTTTCATAAAAGACTCCTGCTGAGTTTGCAAATAACTTTTTTCCATTTTTCCATTAACCTGCCATGCAGGGGATATATTTTAGACCATCACGGAACATTACAACTATGTTATAATCAAGGGGCTTGTTGCCAAGAGACTAGCTTGCTATCATAGCAGGGTGGAGGATTCAAGTGTGTTTTGCACAGTAATTGTAGTATAATGATGTGCATAAAAGGCAATAAAGTCATCACTATGATGCTGTCATATTTAACCACTCCGGATGTCAAATGGACATGTCTCTTAGCTTGTTTAATCAGCCCGCCACAATGTCTGGTAAGAAACAGAATAACTACACTGTGAATCACTAAGGATATCAATAGCAGTTGAAGCTGCAGGTCTACTGTAGGAGGAAAAAAGAAAGTTTTTACCGAGTTTTATAAGACAGGTTTTTTATTTCTAGCAGTTGGTTTTAAACATGGTCATATGTATTTATAAGCATATTAATAATATTAATAATATAGGGAAAGATGATCAATTATGATGATCAAGTTTGTCAATTATTGAGCAATGTTGTTCATTCCATGAATTGATTTTGAATACCACCACTTGGAAGTTAATCCTATGCCACCGTCTTAGATACAAGACTAGTTACATAGGGTTTCGACCTCACTGTGGAGCACACACTCCTGTTTTATCACAATAGTTAGGTTACAATAATGTCATAATCTGAGGAAGTTGCCTGTGTATCACACTGAGATAATATCAGAAGTTTATCAAATCTGCTGACATACAATTATTTCCATATCCATAGTATGCAAATGTGTCTCACTACATCAGTCACACATCGATGTTTATGTGAATCGCTTTTGTGGTGTTTGTGCTCAACGAGTGTATAGATTTTTGTGCATTTCTTCTATACAATTTATTCTTGTGTGTGTATGATAGGTTTGAGCTTAGCACAAGCTCAATGTCTAAAAAGGGAAGTTTCATCAGAAAGAGAAACTACACAGTTGGATGGAAGTCAGGCAAAGTAAAATATAGATTCTGTGCAGTCTGGGATATTCTGGGAGGACAAAAAAGATGATGCAAAATATACTTTTGTGGGCCAGATTTTGTGGCAGGCATGTTCCTTGTCCCTTGGTATTTTAACACAAATATTTTCACAAGGTTTCCTTGTAAAATTTGCTTAAGCCTGTTTGGGTAAAATGTTGGGTAATTAATGTGTTGTTAACAATCAAAGTTTTTTTTTTTTTTTGACATTTTCTTGCAGCTCCATTTTTAAGAAATGGTAATTAAAAAAAATACAAAGTTTAATTGGTTTGAAAAGCCTGTGCTTTTCTCATGGTTTTAGTGCCAAATGATGGCAGCATTATTTATGACTTATCATATAAAAAGCAATCTAAAGTATTCATAAAATAATTCCTGACAGCAGACATACTGTATGTCAGAGTGGCACGTTGGCCTCCTATTCATGATGTCTGACAAGCATTGGCAGACCTTCTGATGTGTAGTGCTCTATTTTCCTAGCTCATCAAACATCTCAGATGGGTCTTGAGACTTTAGGTTGGCCCACTACCGGAAGCTGCTAACACACATATCTCTTTGGACTGGCTGATTTATGCTGCTGAATCAAATCTACGCAGTGGCCTATGGCCTTGTGAGCCTTTATAGACATGGCCCAAAATTTTGAGAATGAGCCAAATTATAAAGTCTGCTGGATCAGTGTTTTTAGATATTTGTGTCAGATGTTACTATGGTACATGCTGAAGTATAATTACAAACATTTCATAAGTGTCAATGGATTCTATTGACAATTATATTAAGTCTATGCGACGAGTCAGTATTTGCAGTGGTGACAGTTCTTTTTCAAGTCCTCTGCAGTTTGCCCTGGCATGCTGTCAAACAACTTCTGGGCCACATCCTGACTGATGGCAGCTCATTCTTGCATAATCAATGCTTGGAGTTGATCAAAATTTGTGTTTTTTTGTCCACCCACCTCTTGAGGATTGACCACAAGTTCTCAGAGTGATTAAGGTCTGCAGAGTTTCCAGGCCATGGACCCCAAATTTCGATGTTTTGTTCCCCAATCCACTTTTGTCTTATGGCGAGATGCTCCATCATACTGGAAAAGGTATTGTTACTCACCAAACTGTTTTTGAAAAGTTGCTCTCAGAGAATGTTTTTGTACCATTCTTTATTCATGGCTGTGTTCTTAGGCAAAATTGCAAGTGAGCCAACTCCCTTGAGTGACCAGGGAATAACTGGTCTCTGAATGCTTTACTGCTGACATGACACAGGACTGATGGTAGTGCTATGCTGTTTCTTCTGGTGAGTTTATTTTGAAATGCTTCAGGGCTGAGTTCCACCTTATTCTCTCAAACAAAACTGCAATAAACATATATTTCTATATTACCCCGCTTACCCCAAGGGAAAGTAAGGAACAACCATGTGTTCTCTAGCACAGTTAAAGAGCACATCAGTAGTCTCATTACTTTCGAGTCACTGCATTAAATATTATTTTAACCAGTTAATGCTTATGCTTTTAGCTAGGAAGAACTGAAATGTGTTTCCCACATATAAACAGCATTTACGTTTTCATTTGCATTATTGTTATTTTACAAGACAAAATCTTAACCTGGGTAAAAGAAACATTTTAAATGATAAAGGTCATGATGAAGTGATTTAAGATTTGTTTCTTTAAGAAATTTTAGAAAGAGAATTCGGACCACATGATGTCTCAGCCATACTGTGATATTTATTGTTCATTGTTCATTATTACTGGTTCTTGTGCAGGAGTTCGTTTTGATGGCAATTTGTCTGAAGTTTCTTAACTTGAATCGTCTCTTTATTATACTGTACACATATGAAATGAAGAAACTTTTGTAAAACTATTGTTTTTCACATTGGACAGTAAAATATTCGCAATCAAAAATGACCAACCTAAATAAATAAAGGTCATAGTTAACAAAGCCAGTGTAACCGGATATGTTGGGTTGACATTGGCCAGATGTACACTACTGCTCAAAAGTTTGGGATCGCTTTCTAACTCCATGGTTGTTCCTGATTTTTATTTCTTTCTACACTGTAAAGCAATGCTGAAGGCATCCAAAATATACAATAATCTCCTTTAAACAGTTAATGTTGAGATGTATCTGCCACTCCTGAGCTATAAACCCTTCATAACGGCTCTAATCTGAGGTGCTGTTTGTTAATTGGTAGGCTGGTAACTCTAAATAAACTTCTTATCTGCAGCAGTGGTGTTTTGGTCTTGACGTCTTGGGAAGGTCTTCATGAGAGCTAACATCTGTGAAATAACAACCGACTATTATTGCTGTTGTTACATACTTACTTAAATCCATACTGTATGTGCTATTTCATAGTTTTGAAATCTCCAGTATTGTTATAGAATGTAGAAAATAAATTACTAAAACAAAGAAATCTGCAAATGATCTCAAACTTTTGAATGGTAGACTATGTGTTGAGGCTTGAGGACCCATATACTTGCAAGTGAAAACACATAAGCAAAAAGGGACCTACCACATGTCAGTTTTCATATGTTCTTCCAGCCCAACTATATGTGCTTTTGTGCTATTTCTACAAATACAAATACAATTTTTCTTTTTTTGTTGTGGCAAGAAAAAATGTAGGGGTCCATCTAAATTGAACCAGGCTACTGTGAAACAAATGCATGTAACATGTAGTTAGAAGAAGGTCTACCACAACAAGATCTACTGTAGATAGAAAGTGTCAAACAGACACATTGTAGCTGTGAATTCATTGCTGTGTATTTTTAAAGAAAGTGACTCATCTGTGATGCAATTTAACTGACTCAATTTTAACTCTGGAGTTGCAAACAAATGTCATAAGTTGGAGAATCAATTCATAATGTTTTGGCAGATATTTGGGGCTATTTTCTGCATGTATTCCATGTTTGTCTCATATTATGAGAATGGCGGGAACAAATTTAACATTTCTAAGACACTATTCTGTACAAATTACAGCATTTATTCCAAGGACTATGCAATGGCTTTTTTCATGCATGTTCTGGCAGAACGGTGTAATGGCAGTTGCCTAAAAAATAAAGCAGGAGGGGTTGTATACATGTCTTGTAAGCTAAAAATAAAACAAACAAACAAATAAATAAATAAATACGTACTTGCATAATTTTACATGGTAAAACAATACTGAAAGCAGACAAAATATGCAATAATCTCCTTTGAAAACTTTATATATGCTACTTTTGCTTTGTAAAGCTTTCATAATGGTTCTAATCTAAGGTAACGCTAAATTAACTTCTCATGATTGTGGCTTACAGCTGGAATATTTATATATAGATACACTGTAAAAAAAGCCAACTCATGAAAAGTTATTTAAATAAAGTTTAAAAAGTGAACTGAACTAAACTATTTTTATTTGAAATGTTCAGAAATAATACTTAGTTTATTCAACAAATATGTTGCTTCAATGTTAAAAACTGTATAATAATATAAAAACTGTTTAATACATTAAAATGTTAGTTTTGCATTACATCGTGCGTTTCTTGTTGGCGCATGCGCATATGGATAATTTGAAACTAGACCTGGGCGATTTAATCGATATTTCAAATTTATGGTTTATACCGATTTTGAAAAATGAAAATTGATTTTACAGTTTCACTTTGGTGTGGCACCGCGAGCTTCTGTAGTTTTGCCACGCCCCCTCTGTAACTCACACGTGGGAAATACGAGATATAACATGGCAGCGTGCGCTGATGAAACCAAAGAGCTCGTGTCCAACAGAGGCGCGGTTTCTTCGGTCGTATGGAAATTGTTCGGGTTCGCAACTTTACACTTGAACAAGCCAAAGCGCGGTGTAAAATTTGTCTGAAGTTTGTGGCAACTAAAGGAAGCTAATTTACTTGAGCACCTCGTGCACCTCAAACAGAGTCACACTGTTGAATCGGCGTTGTGTTTGGCGCTGCGGGTTAAACAAGACAAGCGGCAGCGCGACAACATCGGGTAAAAGCCAGGTGAAAACAGCGAGCACATTTCCACACTGTATCACATATGATAAGAGGGGCCTCGATGGAAAGATATTACTGATGTTGTGTCATGTTATATCGCTAAAGACATTATGCCCATATACACAGTTAAAAAAAACAGGTTCCTGTCAGGCTCCTGTTTGAATTGTTGCAGGAAACTTTGGAATAGCCTTCTTGACAATGTTCGGGGCTCAGACACAGTTTCCCAATTTAAAAGTAGACTCAAGACGCATCTCTTTAATCTGGCATACACATAATTTCTTTACCTCATACTCCAGTACATCTATCCTGAATGGCAACCACGCTAATTTTCACCTGCTCTTTATTTTTCACCCATCCCGAGGCATCTGGAGATTGTGCCAGCTTCAGTAGACAGAGGCCAACCCTGCGAGGTTCCTGAGGCATCCAGAGAAGGACCTGCTCCAGCTGAATTCTTCTTCATGTTGGTTTGGATCTACACATGCTGCTCCTGAGCTCCCAGTGATCCAGACCCTCATCTGCCCTCTGCACCTGCTGACTCATCCCTGAGCTGAACTGGACTTTGTGTTAATTTAAATAACTTCTGTTATATCGAACTTTCATCTGCATAACACACATGATGTTCTACAATTTCTGTTATCTGTTTCACCCAGATGAGGATGGGTTCCCTGTTGAGTCTGGTTCCTCTCAAGGTTTCTTCCTGTTGCCATCTCAGATAGTTTTTCCTTGCCACTGTCGCCGTCCCCCTTGGCTTGCTCATCAGGGACAATCTCATTATCTAGACACATTTTTCTTACACATATATACATTTCCATAAGTCTTCTTTTCATTTTCTTTTCATTTCTGTGAAGCTGCTTTGAGACAATGACCATTGTTAAAAGCGCTATAGAAATAAAATTGAATTGAATTGAATTGCATGTGGTTCGCAAAATTGTTTAAGTGATTTAATATATATACTTTTAATCCAATTAAGCAGTTCATGTTTGGTTATATCGTTTTGCTTAAATAAATAAATGAATTTAAAAAACCCTATACTGTCTGTTTTTTTTTTCATTTTTATTTATTTTAAGCTAAAAAATAGAGAGACATTTGTTTTGTGGTTTATTAAATTTTAATTATGAAAATAATCATGAATACATAATGGATCAATCTGTCGTAATTGCCTTCAGCAAACAAAAAGTATTTTATTCTGTTATTTGTTAGGTAAATAAATATATTTATTTTGTGAGAACTAAGGATTTTAACAAAATACTTTGAGTTGCTTTGTCTTCAGACCCTGTTTGTTCAGTTAACTCATAAAAGTGCTTGTGATAGGTTGCCTTATTATTTTAAGTTAACTTTTTTTTTTTTTTTTTACACTGTAGAATATTTACAGAATATTTCCTAAAACAAAATGATTATTCATTTATGCACTTAATACTTGGTCAAGGATCCTTTAACACAAATTACTGCATCAGTGGAGCATGGCATGAAGGCGATCATCTTATGTAAAACTGAACAGTCAACAGTCTTCTCCATGTGTGTACTAAGCTAGACTGAGATATACATGCATTTATACTGTATGAATAGTAATGCCTTTAAATTTAAAACAAAATATTATACTATTTTGAGATACTGGGTTTTTGATTTTCATCAGCTATAAGGCTGCAACCACAGCAGGGCACAATACAGTGTCTTCTTGTGCCAGTCCCAAGTCTGGATAAATGCAGAGGGTTGTGGCAGGAAGGGCATCCGATATAAAACATTTGCCAAATCAAATGATATGAATCATTAACAGGACTTCCATACCGGATCGGTAGTGGCCCGGGTTAACAAGGACTGCCACCAGTAATGTTGGCCTACAGGGTGCTCGTGGATATTGGGCTACTGTTGGTCGAAGAAGGAGAGGAGGAAGGCATGTTCATAGGCAGAGAGAGAAAAAGAATGACCAGAGTTTAGGAGTGATAGTAGGTTGAATGTTGGGACTATGACAGGAAAGGCAAGAGAGTTGGTTGACATGATGCAGAGAAGGAAAGTGGATATACTGTATACTGTATACTGTATACCAGGAGACCAGGTGGAAAGGTAGCAAGGCTAGAAGCTTACTGTAGGAGCAGGGTTCAAGTTGTTTTACCATGGTGTGGATAGGAAAAGAAATGGAGTATGAGTTATCCTGAAATAGGAGTTTGTAAGGCGTCAGGGAGACAGGTAGGAGGGTACTTGATGTATCATCAGGAAAGGGAAAGTGGACAAGGAGACTTGGTGGTGGAACGAGGAAGTCCAGGAGTGTATACAGAGAAAGAGGCTGGCTAAGAAGAAGTGGGACACTGAGAGTACTGAAGAGAGTAGACAGGAGTACAGGGAGATGCAGCGTAAGCTGAAGGTAGAGGTGGAAAAGGCCAAACAAAGAGCATATGAAGACTTGTGTGCTAGGTTGGACAGTAAGGAGGAAAAGGTGGATCTGTACAGGTTGGCGAGGCAAAGAGATAAAAATTAAAGATAGGGATGGAAATGTACTGATAGGTGCCAGGAGGATGATGGGAAGATGGAAGGAGTACTTTGAAGAGTTGAATAAGGAAAATGAAAGAGAACGAAGAGTAGAAGAGGTGACTGTTGTAAGTAAGAGTGAGGTAAGGAGGACGTTAAAGAGGATGAAGAGTGGAAAGGCAGTTGGTCCTGATGACATACCTGTGGAGGTATGGAAGTGCTTAGGAGATGTTGCAGTAGAGTTTCTGACTAGTCTGTGTAACAGGATTTTGGAGAGTGAGGGGATCCCAGAGGAATGGAGGAGAAGTGTATTAGTGTCGATCTTTAAGAACAAGGAGATGTGCAGATCTGTGGCAACTACAGAGGAATAAAGCTGTAACGGGTTCGACCCAAAGTTGCACGGGCGGCACCATGAAACACAGACACGAGGCGAGATCTTAGAGGAAAAGGGTAATTTATTAGGAATAAATAAGGGAAGGAAAGGGTAAAAGGAGGGAGGGCGGAGAGAAAGGGGAGGGATGATGTGTGCACGTGCAGGGTCCGAGGCAGTGCCCAGCTGGCATGCGGCTGGCGGCGGTGGGCGGAGTGGCCGAACGGAGCATGCGAGGCAGCGCTCCTGCACGCTCCCTCTCGGTTCCTCCCCGCTGTCGATGGCCGGCCTGGCCCCTCCCAGCTCTCTGTGGGCGCGGCCTCAGGCGGGAGTCTCGCTCGAACGTCCTTAGGCTGGGCGGCTTTCCCGGCTGGGATCGGCGGTCTTAACGCTGTCCTCCTCGCGGCCTTTTCCTCTTTGGCGGCGGGGACGCGAAGGCGGGCTCGACGCGGGAACATAGGATGCCGTGGGAGCTCGTGCAGCTCTAATCAAAGGGGCGGAAATCCAATGCTCTGGTTCAGAGTAAAGATTGTGAGCATATTGGTAGAAGGATGCTGAGGTTAGAACTGCCAGGCACGAGGTCTAAAGGAAGATCAAAGAGGAGATTTATGGATATAGTGAGAGAGAACGAAGTTAGTTGACGTGAGAGAAGAGGATGCAGAGGATAGGGTTAGATGGAGGCACATAATTCGTTGTGGTGATGCCTGAAAGGGAATAGCTGATCAGCTATAAGGCATAATCATAAAAAAGACTTGACATTTTTCACTTAACAGGTAATGAATTTAGAATATTTAAGATTTTACGCTCGGACGTCCTTAGGCTGGGCGGCTTTCCCGGCTGGGATCGGCGGTCTTAACGCTGTCCTCCTTGCGGCCTTTTCCTCTTTGGCGGCGGGGACGCGAAGGCGGGCTCGACGCGGGAACATAGGATGCCGTGGGAGCTCGTGCAGCTCTAATCAAAGGGGCGGAAATCCAATGCTCTGGGGCACGTTCCATTTCCCCACTCCCATGCCACTCTCGAGCTCCATCGTGTTACGCTCTTCCCGAACCCTGGGCTAAACTCCACGCCTTGCTTTTATAATGCGGAGCAAGACCGAGAACCTATTAACGTCAATCACTGCCAGCCGGCCCGCATAGGCGGCCCCGTCCCTTTGCACACCTTCAGAAGGGGTGCCGCCTACTTAGGGAGCCTACGAAGTAAGCAAGGGGCGATAATAGATTTGGGCGCACGCCCATCACAGGCGCACGCCGTGACAAAAGCTTATGAGCCATACAATGAAGCTTTAGGAAAGAGTAGTGGAAGCTAGGTTATGGTCAGTGGTGAGCATTTGTGAGCAGCAATATGGTTTCATGCCTAGAAAGAGTACAACGGATGCAGTATTTGCTTTAAAGATGCTGATGGAGAAGTACAGAGAAGGTAATAGGGAGTTGCATTGTTTCTTTGTAGATTTAGAGAAAGTGTATGACAGGGTGCCGAGAGAGGAGCTGTGGTATTGTATGAGGACGTCTGGCGTGACAGTGGTGAGATGTGCTGTAGTTATGAGAGAAGAGTGGAGGTGGGTCTGCATCAAGGATAGACTCTGAGCCCCTTCCTGTTTGCTGGATGATGATGGAGAGGATGACAGATGAGGTTAGATAGGAGTCTCCATGGACAATGATATTTGCAGATGACATTGTGCTTTGTAGCAAGAGCAGGGAGCAGGTGGAGGAAAATCTGGAGAGTTGGCAGTACTCTTTTGGAAGCAGAGGAATGAAGGTTAGTCATAGCAAGACAGAATACATGTGTGAGTGAGAGGAAGCTAAGCGGAACGGTAAGGCTATATTGAGCAGAGGTAAAGAAGGGGCAGGGCTTTAAGTAATTAGGGTCAACAGTCCAGAGCAACGGAGAGTGTGGAAAGGAGGTGAAGAGGCGGGTAGGTGAGAATGAAACGAAAGATGCATAAGACAGTGGTGAGACCAGCGATGCTCTATGGCTTAGAGACAGTGACACTGAAGAAAAGACAGGAGGCAGAGTTGGAGGTAGTAGAGCTGTTGCTGTTCTCTTTGGGAGTTACAAGGACAGATAGACAGTTAGATGTTTTGGAGATAAAGTCAGCGAGGCCAGATTGAGGTGGTTTGTACAGTACATGTTCAGAGTAAAGATTGTGAGCATATTGGTAGAAGGATGCTGAGGTTAGAACTGCCAGGCACGAGGTCTAAAGGAAGATCAAAGAGGAGATTTATGGATATAGTGAGAGAGGACGAAGTTAGTTGACGTGAGAGAAGAGGATGCAGAGGATAGGGTTAGATGGAGGCACATAATTAGTTGTGGTGATGCCTGAAAGGGAATAGCTGATCAGCTATAAGGCATAATCATAAAAAAGACTTGACATTTTTCACTTAACAGGTAATGAATTTAGAATATTTAAGATTTTACGTACTTAAGATTTTAAGCATTACTTACGTACAAGGCTCTAAACGGTCTAGCTCCCACATACCTAACCAGTCTTCTGATACGTTACAATCCACCATGCTCCTTAAGATCAGAAAACTCCGGACTACTGGTAGTTCCCAGAATATCAAAATCTACAAAAGGAGGTAGGGCATTTTCATATTTAGCTCCAAAACTTTGGAATAGCCTTCCTGACAGTGTTCGGGGCTCAGATACAGTTTCCCAATTTAAAAGTAGACTCAAGATGCATCTCTTTAATCTGGCATACACATAATTTATTTCTTTACCTCATACTCCAGTACATCTATCCTGAATGGCAACCACGCTAATTCTTTTCACCTGCTCTTTATTTTTCCACCCATCCTGAGGCATCTGGAGATTGTGCCAGCTTCAGTAGACAGAGGCCAACCCTGCGAGGTTCCTGAGGCATCCAGAGAAGGACCTGCTCCAGCTGAATTCTTCTTCATGTTGGTTTGGAACTACACATGCTGCTCCTGAGCTCCCAGTGATCCAGACCCTCATCTGCCCTCTGCACCTGCTGACTCATCCCTGAGCTGAACTGGACTTTGTGTTAATTTAAATAACTTCTGTTATATCGAACTTTCATCTGCATAACACACATGATGTTCTACAATTTCTGTTATCTGTCATCACCCAGATGAGGATGGGTTCCCTGTTGAGTCTGGTTCCTCTCAAGGTTTCTTCCTATTGCCATCTCAGGGAGTTTTTCCTTGCCACTGTCGCCGTCACCCTTGGCTTGCTCATCAGGGACAATCTCATTATCTAGACACATTTTTCTTACACATATATACATTTCCATAAATCTTCTTTTCATTTCTGTGAAGCTGCTTTGAGACAATGACCATTGTTAAAAGCGCTATAGAAATAAAATTGAATTGAATTGAAAAAAATTGAAAGATTTTTTTAATGAATACCCAAAAATACCCAAAGACCCATTCTTTTTTTTTATTTTTTAATGATATTCTGATTTTAAAGTGCACTGTCCATATACTTATGTGATTGTTATATTTTTGGTGTTGAAACATAATAAAAATCATCTGATCTTAGCATTTTTAATATTAGGCAAATAGAACCTTCACACACACACACACACACACACACACACACACACACACACACACACACACACACACACACACAATTAAAAGAGGGTTCACAAACTTTTACAACACTTTACAAACTTTTGACTCTTAATAAATGCAATTTTTTTTTAAATCACTTTAAATGCTCTTCTTTTAGCACTTGTTTTTATAAATGCTGGCATCTGGAAGATAATTAAAAAAACACGCCTCAAATAAACTTTCATTAAACAAATAAACATTGTTGCGAGCAACCCAGCCACCTTTTCTGTTGGCTTACATGGACAATCTTGAAAGATGAATACACACCATCATCACTGAATGCAAACAGTATATCAGGGTCTGATTGCTACATAAACTAGTATATTTGCCGCATTTTGCTTATCCCCTTGATTTGGATCTAGAAGAGCTGAGTCCTGCATGCATGATTACAATCTCTTTACGATTGGCAGTATTTTACCTAGTGCAGTGCTGGTAGCTTTGTGGCAAGTCATTAGACTCGGTCAGTGCTCTCATATCTGTGTTGAAATACAGATGTGATTTAAAAAAAAAAGGCCATAAAAAAATGTCTAGGCAACTGTGTCTGCTTTTAGAAAATAAGCATCTACAAGGCTTTTTAAAATTCTTAACCCAAGTGTGAAAAGTTTCAAATGTAAACTGATTTAAAAAGTAATACAACTTTTTGAAACGTATTTGACAACAGGATATTGGGTCATAATACTCATTTTAAGGTTTAAAAGTTCTGCTTTGTGAAAGACAAATGTGTCTGAAAAGAAAATGTGAAACAACATAATATTCAACAATGACCAAATAGAAAAATGTGTTTGATGTGTTCTGTTAATTAAAAAATAAAGTAAATAAAGACTTATATATCCCATTTGCATAAGTATTCAGACCCTTTGTTATGACACTTGATAATGAGCTTTAATGCATTCTACTCCTATGAATGGGATTTTTGCAGCATTGAAAGTGCTCAAAATTATGACAGTCTTCTCGAATGGTCATTAAGAAATGGAAGAGATTTGGACCAACCAATAGTCTTCTCAGATCTGAGTAATCAGGGATGAATAGCCTTGGTCAGACAGGTATACAAGGGTCACTATAAATGCGATTGTGAGTTCCTCTGTGAAAATAGGAGAGCGTTATAGAAGAAAACCATCACTGCAGCACTCTATCAATCATGCCTCTATGTTAGGCTGGCCAGGCAGAAGTCATTCCTCCCTAAAGGCATGAACTATTTGGAATCAGGAAAACAGGCACTGAGCATCACCTTATTAAAACCATCCCTACAGTCAAACACAGTGGTAGCAGCTTCATGCTGTGGGGATGTTTTTTCTCCAACTGGGATTGGGAGACTAGTTAGTATAGAGGGATAAACGGATGCAAAAGAATATAGACCTATCCTGAATGAAAACTCTCACTGGAGTGCTCGGGATCTCAGGCTGGGGGAACGTTTTACATTTCAACAAAATGACACAAAGCATACTGCCAAGAAAACACAAGAGTGGCTTTAGAACAGCTTTGTGAAATTCCTGGAGTGGCCCAGCCTGTGTTTGGACCTGAACCCAATAGAGCATCTCTGGAGAGAGCTTAAAATATCTGAGCCCATCTAACCTGGTAGAACTTGAACAATTCTGCCAAGAAGAATGGAAGAAACTTCCCCCAAAAATTGTGTGCCAAGCTTGTAGCATCATTTATAAGCAGACCTGTAGTACAAAGTGATAGTTCTGTATGCTTGTGAAATGGTATATTTCAGTCTTTTTTGTAAGTTACCAAAACACTCCATTCATCTGTTTCATTGTGAAGTGCTGCATGTAAAATGATGAGAAAAAGACTGGAAAAAAGGACTTGAATTAATTTTGATATGAATGCGAAACAAACAAAATGTGGAAACATTGAAAGGGTCTGAAAACCTTCCATTGGCACTATATTTCAGAGTATCACATTGCCTCTCCTAGTTTGCCTTCTATCCAAATTGCCCTCTTTCCGACAGATACAGTAAGTGACACATACACGCACCTGACCATCCACATGCTACAAAAGAAAATGGGATTGATCAGAACAGGCTACCTTGTGCCACTGCTCCATGGTCCATTTTTGATCCCCAAATGCACACTGTAGGTGGCTAGTGCAGTGGACAGGGATCAGCATGGGCACTCATACAAAGTATGCAGCAATGTAGTGTGCCTTTCACACACATCCAGCATTAACTGTTATTAATACTGTAGCAATTTATAAAACAGTAACTCTTTTGTAGGATCAGACCAGAAAAGCTAGCTAGCTCATGCTTCCCACATGCAGTTGTGGGTGTTTTTTGTTCATGACCCAGCTTACTGTATGACTCCATTTCACTTGTTGTCATTCCTTGAATCACTTTTCGTGTCCATGTAGTTTACTTTGGTTAAAAAATGGTTAAAAAAAAAAAAAAAAAAAATTTGGCTGATCCTGTATTTACCCCACACACAATTTCTCTTTCAAAATTTTCTGGTTTACTGTAATTCATTTTGATGAAAAGTTTAGGGCATACAGCCAAAAATGGCAAAGTGGTAGAACCATAAAGATTTTGTACCTCATCATGATGCTTTCTTGCCAAAGTTTTCTAGTATATTTATTTATAAAATAATACATAATAGTAACAAAGCACAAAAGTTCTAATAGACATAATTCGAATACACTGAAAAAAATAAGAAGTAAAATTTACTCAGTTTTTTTTTTTTTGCAAGTTTTTGCACTCAGGTTTTTCAAGTAAATTTTACACTTGTGAAAATGAGTAAAATTTACTTAAGGAAGTTGAGTAAAACTAACAAATAAATATTACATATCACATGGCCTCTTCAAATTATGTTAAGTAGTATTTACTTACTGATCTGATGTAATTAATTGATATAATTAAGTAAAACTATTTTCTATTTTAAGGAAATTTTAACTGTTTTATCCAGTCAATGTTATTTATTTTAAATAAATAAAATGAATCACTGTTACAATATGACTTTAAATAGTACTGTGACAAATAACTCTTGATTGAAATCTTTTATTAAAATCTTTATTTACAGGAATTAACATGCCCATATATAAACAAGATCAAAGCTTAATATTTAAACAGCTCAAGCAGCAATAAAGTGCAATGACATTTTTTATTATAAACTTGCTTATTCAAGCCATCTTAACTTACATGTCTATACAAAAACTGGACAGAATCTTAACTAGAGCAAGTATTAGAACAAAAATTAATAGACTTAATAGACAGGATTTATTTACAAATAAATCCTGTCTTTCAAGTACATTCAGCAAGTCCATGGCCAAGTGCTTTGTAGCAAAGATAATACAGCTGTCAGGATCCACATAAGAAATATATTCTGCAATATAGAAAACATAAAAAGTAGTAATTAGTAGTCTGGAAAAGACCATTTACAAATACATTCAAAATACTTGCACTCATCTAATGATGAAACAAACAAGGCTAAACATAATCTGTGTGTTTTACGCTATATTTTGAAGAAAATGATTTTGATAAGGTCATTGAAAAAAACCTTAACATGGGGGCATTCAATATAGACATGAAATGTTAAGGAAAAAGTAGTTTTCCTTAACGTATTGCATTCAAATCTCGATGAAGTCTGAGGGTTAAGAGCGCGCGGCATGTCTGCTCGGAACAGCGCCATCTTGCTCCCCCCTCCCCCCCACCCAGTTCTTAACGGATTCTCATCTCTCAGATACAGTCAAGTATACTTCTTTTGTCATGTCACTGTGTGAATGTTGAAACTTTTGTCACGTTTCGTCATTTAAGAATCACTGTACAACCAGACAAAATTACACATACCGAACAAAACATATTCAGTATCAAGGGTCAAGTCACGCGTTCAAGGGTTTTAGACGTCCTTTGTAAAACTAAACTGTCGTGCATATATGTGGTAAGAATCCCCGAACAACTGCACAAAATTGTATCTCAACAACATTCAATTAAACAAAAACATATATCACAGATAAAGTAACACACTGAAGACTTTATGTAAAACACGGAGATTTAAATATGTCGGATGGTGGAGACTAAAAATCATCCACTCGAGTTTCCAAAGGTGCAGAAAAAATACAGAAGTAAGCGATGACAACTCATTTGCTCAGGATAAACACAATTACCAAATACACTGAGTCAAAAACTCCAAGATATTATGCATTTTCAACTATTACTTACCTGTCGAAGAAAATGGAGAAGCACTTTCGAGAAGGTGATCCTCGCGGGTGAGCTTCTTTTTCGCGCATGCGCAGATCACCTAGAGTCAGCTTAAATTCTACTTGATTTTTTAGAGGTAGATAAGTACTCTATTAATTCGTTTAGATTTGTCAAAGAATCATAAGTAACATTTACTTGACTGTTGAATGTTTAATATTTGCAAGTTTAAAGTAAGTACATATATAGATTTTACTTAATACTTTAAAGTTTTCACTTTAACACAATTATTATTTGTAAAAAAAATACACTTTTTTTCTTGTTTCATTTACAAAGCCTTACAATCCTTTTTTACAGTGTAGGTCTAATAAACAATTGGAGGAACAGTCAGCCAACTTGAAATGCCAGTGTGGCTCAAACAAGGAAAAGTGGCAAATATAAATGCTGGCCCAGATGCAAGAACTTGTCAAAAAGCATAAGAGGTAGTATTCTTAGATGCCCTTAAAGGTTAGCCAGTGGAAATTGTGAAGTGAAGCGTGGCAACAGAAAGAAATAATGCTACTGATTTTTTATATTTCAATTTCCTATGTAGTCATCAACAGGGAACAAAAAGAAGGGAAAGACAGAAATAGAGAAGAGTAGCTCAGTTTACAAAGAAAAAGTAGAATGTGAGAAAAAAATGGCACAAAAGAAGCCAAAGAATAAAAAGGGTGCTTGATGACATTCTCAATTTAACTCCACCATCGACAAACACATCAGCAGATGAGCAAATGCAGTATGTAGCCAGTCTCGAGCTGGTGCAAAACTACCCTTGATGATCAAAAATGTGTGCAGCCAGTTGTAGAGAGCCCACTAGAATATGCAATCCCAAGAGTAAAAGAAAAGGAAAGAAAAGAAAAGAAGGAGCAAATTTTACATCTTTGCTTAAAGGGAGTAAAAGACTCAGATCTGAACTTTGCAAACTTAAGAGGGAACTACACGCAGCAAAGCAAAAGACAAGAAAGATACACAGAAAACCTGAGAGGCAGAAGAGAAACTAAAACATGTCAGCAAAATAAAATAACTAAGAGATAAAAAGAAAAAATCACAAATGCAAAGAGAGAAGGCAGTTATTCTTGATTTTAGGGGTTAATGCCTTCAAATTTGTAAGCCACTGTCTGTGACAGCAACTGGTTTCTAGCAATAGGTGTATTTTTCACAAAACCTTTTGACTTAATTGTTACCCAAACTTTTCTTTTGGATAATAGAATAGAATGTTACATGTCCAGCATATAATATTGTGTTTTTCTGTAAAAAATAGTAATAATTCATATTTGTTTATATTAAATTTTTACAAGCAGAATCAACTTAGCTTAACAAAATACTTTTTTCAATTCTACTTAAAATTATTTTTATTGGGCCTCCGAGTGGCGCAGTGGTAAAGTGATCGCCCTATCATCCGGAGAGTTTGTGCTTTCTCAGAGGGGAGGGATGAGAGGCGCTCCCATTAATTTTGGCTCTACAGCCAATCGGGGCATCTTAGAAGGAGCGGATAGCGCTGTCCTTCGAGTGTGTTACGCCGCCCCCAGTGGTGCGTAAGCGAGCAGTTTGAAAAGATGCGGTAGGCTGGCATCATGTGGTTCGGAGGAAACAACTGAGTGGTAGTAGTACTGTAGCTTAATGTGGAGCGCCCTAGTGACGGGGAGGAATTGGATACGACTAAATTAGGAAGAAAATTGTGGGAAAATCTTTATTTTTATTTTATTTAATAAAGTGTCCCAACTAGACCTGAAAAAGTCCTTTCCCAGAACAAGGGTTCACATTTTCAAATAGTTAAAAAAGAAAAATTTAAATATATGACAAAATCACTTGTATGCTAAGTAAAATAAGTAAATATTAATGGCTGTTAAAAAATAATTCATTATTATTTTTTTTTAATCTAATGTTTAATTTGCAGAATTTGTGTCCTGAGTGTCAGGCAATCATGTGGTCAACTGAAAGTCCGAGAACACCTTCATAACTCCCTGTTTGCTCTATAACTTGTTTTGGGTCATTTTTATTCAAAATAATGAATTTCAAGCAAATTAAATAGGCATTAAGCAAATTATGAAAAAAAAAACAACATTTTCAGAAATTATCTAGCATAAGGTGAAATTTTGTCAACAATGTCAGGAAATTCATCGGAAGATGGCAACGTATTGTGTGACAAGTATTGACAAATACATTCAAAATTGTTTTTAAAACTTAAAATATGTTTTACATTTTCTTTAGCAAAACATTTTTCAGCAAAGCAGTTTTTGTTAATTTTCAGTAAAAAATAATGCATTGCTTTGATTAAAGCATCACTGCTTTAAAAGGGCCTGATTTAAACTGATTGATTTAAATAGTTTTGATATTGATCCGTACATACCATGATCATTTAATGTGATAGGAGATCAATGATTATATGTGTTTTTAAATAATAAAGCATGTACAGTATTATAGGTCTCCACCTTGTGTATTGACACTCAGAGGGACTGCTGCATATAAATGTGTCAAGCATGAGTATCAATCACTCAGTAAACAAAAATCATCTCACTGAAAAAACAATGATAAGATAAAAGAATATCCCCTTGTGGTTAAGTCTGGAATAATATGCTAATTCATAGCACACTGGAAATGCATAATAAAATGGAATAATACAAATATTTCAATATATAATAATATTCAAAAGTTCTGATCTTGTTCCTGGCAAAAATAAGAATTGTTCAAAATGAAACTGCTGGATGATGGGAATGTTCAACAGTTTAACAATTTCTGATAAGTTATGGTCAAATATGATGAGAATAGGAGTATAAATTTAACAACAACCAGGTTTGGTTTATTAGTACTGTATGTAACAAATATCATGATCTTTAAATGTATTTGGATTCACTTCCCCAACTGCTTATCAAGACAGGAAATCTAAAGAGAACAAATGTGGCATAGCAGAGACATTTCATATGCTTCCCATATCAGGTCACACAATGACAGTTTTGCTGGTAGTACAGTACACAATAAAGAAATAACCACACATGGCAAAATACCACATGTTGCTAAGGAAACTGCCCTAACAGTCAGAATACAAGAAAGTTCTGGACCTTGAAAGACCATTGATTTTGTCTACACTCAGACAATGTATACATGAATAACTCACAGTTAATTAGATATAAAGACAGCATCAGAGACTGTCAAATATGATTTTGTTACATGCACAAGAACAGCATAGGCTTTCCAAGCATGAGACACTGGTAAAGTAAAGTCCAGGATTGGGTTAGCAGCCATTCTGCTATACATGTCAAAAGTTAGTACCCCCTTATTTTAAACATTTTATTTTTTTTGTGTAAATATTAGATCTAATAGAAAAATTATAGCATGTAGCAGGTCTCCGTTTTAGACAAATGCAACCTGAGAGGAATAACAATATGTAACTTTTTTCACTGTGCTTTAATTTATATATATATATATATATATAAACCTTGAATAATTGTTTCCTGTATGGCTTTATCAGTCTCTCACATCATTTTGGAGTAATTTTGGCCCATTTTTCTTTACAACATTGCTTTAGTCCATTGAGATTTTGGGCATGCACAACTCTTATAAGGTTCTACCACAGCATTTCAGTTGGGTTGCAATATGGTCTTTGCACATTCTTTGTCCCGAACAATGGCTATGAAGAAGCTGAGCACTAGTGAAATGCATACCACAACCTCAGTAAGAAAACTGATTATAAGTAAGCAATTATACATTCTCTGTAAAATAGTTTAATTAATGTATTACTTTCATGTAATATAGCTTGAGTCTAGTTGGAGTCTAGTCTAGTCTAGTTAATTAATTACATGGATTTAGGAGTGTTTTCTTCTCAGAAGTCTTTGCACATCAGAAAAGAAAGAAAGAAAACGTGGCTTTGACGGCTGTATAAAAGAGCACTTGTTCTATTTGAGGTAATTGAGACCACAGATCAACTTTTAAAGCTCATAAAACATACTCAGTATTTGTTTCTTTAATATAATTTAATGAGAACAGCTTATACACATGATATTGTTTTAATGGCATGAATTCATTGAGCACCATTAGCTACCATTAGTAAAGTAAAGAAGAAAATATGAACTTTAATGTTGTTTTAGAAAAAGAATTAACCATAGCAACTTGCCAACAACAACAACAACAACAACAAAAAAAAAATCACAAATTTGAATGAGCTCTTTCATATAAACCGACAATTGAAATTTTTGTCAGAGCTGCAGAAATTGAACACCTTCTTAGGAATCATCTACCTCCATTTGGCATAAAATTTAAATCATGGCAGCTTTCTTGTTTAAGGTATGGATACAAAGTGCTCACTGAATAACGTATACTGTATATACTGTACTACATATCAGAGATACTGAATAAAAATTTAATTTAAAGGTCTGGCCAAGGTCAAAAGCCAAGGTTTGAATTTTACATTTGTATTAGGATTCAGATCTCTATATATGCAGTCATTGTCTATTAAAAAACAAAAAAAAAACAAAAAAAAAACAATAAGAATTTTCCACAGCATTTCCATAATATTTATTGTCAATTTTCAGTAACTATGTTAAACATATAGACATTTTAAACGTTGATGGCCTTGTAGATTTCCTTTTATTTGTACAGTATGGAATACAAACAACAATCCTTAATCAATCTTTAGTGAATTGTAAAATGTAAATGAATTTAAAAGGACTCTGGTTACTCTGTCATACTGGGCTCTCAGTTTGGGTATTTTTCGCAACACCTGCGGATAGAGTATGTTATCTCAAACAATGTTTTCTCTTCATTACATAGTGACACAAACTGCTTTTAAACTTCCTGCAGGAAGAATAAACATATACTGATCAGTCCGTTCATTTTTGAAGGTTCAGTTTTTATAGTCTACTTTACTATTCTTGGAGTGAACCATGCTGTGTCACACTTTTGTCGAAAATCTCATTGATTGTCTCTGTTGAGTGACGCGTATTGCTGCGCCCACCTGGAAAAAAACATTAGATTACTGGTATATTAATTATTCTCATTTATTAGAAAAACATTCATATCTGGATAGAACTGTCACTTGTTCTGGATCTGGACTGCCATTTAGTGATGTCTGCTATATACTGAATGAACAACTGATCCTTAACAACATGCTTATTATATAATCTATCATCTATAAATTTGCACTTTTTTTGCATAGTCCAGGATTATGGTTACTTGTTATAGCAGATAACTTAATTACATACTGAAATTAGACAATGTACAGTCTGATCATTGACTACAATCAATTATGATAACCAGTTCATTCTATTGATACATTGAGAATCATTGTGCAGGCTGATGAGTTAAAAAATTTATATATGTCCATTTAAGGTTCATACCACAAATTCTACTTTTGTGCCATGAACTTTTTTGTGACATCTGTTTAAGTCATGTCTCCTCCTCCTTGATTAATTTCTGTGTTTGTGTATCTTTGTGAAGCGTCATGGAGTGTTTCACATCTACTTAGCCCAGTTTTTCTACATTGCAAGGGTATATTCAATATCAAAGACCCTATCTGTGTTCCAGATAATGATTAAGGATGGTGAACCTGACTGTAGCGATGCTGACTGCCTTTTTGTTGAAACTCATTACCAATATTTTAATGATTTCTATGTTTGCTAAAATAAAGCACACACAGTTCACTGATGCTTGACCTGCCTTTTTTGCATGTTACATAACCATTAAACCTTTCATTAGCAGGCATTGGAAAAAAATCTAACCTTTGCAGATTACATCTTTCCGATGATAAAACCTAAAGACTTCAATCATTTTTAGTGTCCTTATGTAATGATGTTGTGCTCTATTTCAATTTGTGAGGGAGGTGCAATGCCTCTGGATTTCTTAGGATTTCTGGGGCTGCTGATGCTAATCTGTGTAAGAATTTATCAGATTCATTAGTTCTAACTGGCACCAGGCCACCTGCAGTGGCCACAGGTGGGGCTCATAAACTAATGGCACTCCTGCTACTGTAGATAAAAGTTGTGTGAGAACAGTTTGAAGGAAAATCTAATATGTAATTAGCAAGGAACAGAAAGCAAGGGAAGTGAGATGAGCTATCTGTATGTGTATGGGTGTGCTTGGTATTTTCTGCACTTCAAGTTTTTGATTTGAAACTAGTTATATTTTTGCATAAGAAGAAATTGTGTGCTTATATCGCCCCTGTTCTGCCTTCTATTGTACTTTATGTAACCTAACTGCCCGTGCCTTTCTTTGCTCGGTGAGTAAACAATGATTTCCACAGGCAAATGGCACAATAATATGTTTAGTAAGAGCACATACGGATGACAAATTGACCCACTGCCCCAGATATACTGTAGGGGTCATTTTGCTGCTGAGGGTTTGGTCCATTTGCCAGGTCAGCATCAAGGATCAGTTCAAATCAATACAAATTTCTTTTGACTGATCACCTTTATCCTATGATGAAACATTTCTATCCAGATGGAAGCGGTCTCTTCAAGAATGATCTCATCCCCATCCACAGGCCAGAAGGGCGCACTCACTGAATAGCTTGAGGCGGATGAAAATGATGTAAGTTGCATGCAATGGCTTTCACAGAGTACAGATCGCAAACCAAATGAACACCTATAGATGTTGAAGCGGCATGTTACATTAGAGCCCTGCTCCATCATCATCCAAACACCAATTGAGAAAACATCTCTAATTTTCCCAATAATAATAATAATAATAATAATAATAATAAAATTTTATAGCAATTTCAGAGATATAAAATATATACCAAAATACACAAACATGATTGGCTTACACCCTAGTAAAACTCTCTGTCTTTTTTCCCTCTTTTGATTTGTGACCTAGTTTTGATTTAGTTTAAGCTTAGAACACTAGCTGTTGTAATATTTATTTATTTATTTATTTATTTATTTATTTATTTCTTATGAGCCACCCCTCACTTCTTTATGTTTTTCATCCAAAGGGCCAACTTTCTTGTACTTTAAATTTAGTCTTGAGGAGGAGTTTTTGGCTCTCATTTTCAGTCCAGTTTCTGTACCTGACCATTTTCAGAGAATTGTTTTCCTTTGTTAAGCCACAAAGCAATCTATGAATCATGCAAGCATACAAAAAACATCTAACTTAAGGCATGAACTGGTGAGAAACAGGTAATGAGTCGTTATTAATGTAATGGTGATGCTAAATGCTGTGTAGTAGATGAGATGAGAAATACAGCAAGATTGCTGCTGAGATTGTTACATAAACAGAACATTTTTCAATTTTACCTTTAGGCATTCTCCATCCATGTTTTTTTTCTCACCTCACTTCCCAGAAGTTTATGGTTTAAGACCAGGCCAATAATTTGATCTTTTTGAAACAACAACTGTTCTTTGCCAGAAATTATATTTGATGCACAGTCCATTCATGTTACAAATTAAGACTGCCAAAATATATAATCACATTGTATTTTCACATTGTTTAATGCAACTGATCTCCTTGGGTGTCGATGGTAAATTTCATATTTTAATCTTATGTTTGATATTAATGCCTTAATTATTAAATACCACAAAGGGACAGGGTAACGATTACCTCTTTGTAAATGAATAGTAATAAATGTAGAAATCTTTTCTGAATGGGAAAAATAAATGCTAATTTGAGTTTCACAAAACTGTCAGCAGTAAATATGGCAGATCAGATCATACAATTTCCTTACCAATTACGTGATTTTATTTAACTATGCTTTCAGGAAACAAAGCGAATAATGAACAAATCTGTCTATTACCCCAAGTGCTCAATGAACTGATAATTTCACTGAAATTAATTGGGATGCATTTTATATCCATTTAATTGAACGAGCATGACGTTGCCATGTGATTTTGTGATTAGGGACGCTTTTTTGTCTTGTAGGAAAGCGGAAACATTCACATGTTCTTGTTTTGGTACCTGGCAAAGCTGATTTCTTTACTATCTCCTCCTTGTCCTTCTCACTGTTTGGTCATGCTGCCACTCTTCAGCATTTCTGTGCTTTTACTACTCTGCAGAGTTGCCTCACATCTGTTGCTTGAAGAACTGGCACTGATAAAGTGGGTTTGTTGGTTCCCCCTACTGTGTGATACCTGTGGATCAAACAACAGAGCCCTGGCACTTCAGGTTTGTTTTGGCTGTGAATGCTCATTTGTTTTCATGCATATGTCTATCTAAGTAGGACAGTCAAAACAGATGAATAGTGCACATATCCAAGACTGTTTTATTCTCATCTTCACATAATAGACTATTTATATATTTTTTTCCAAGACTGTGGGGGTAAACATACATAAATTGTAAGTAAGCATGTCACCTTTCAGAGAGAAGAATGCACATAGCTTGTGATGTAAAACTCAGGATGATTAGACAGTTCGGGCTGTATAAAGAGCCAGTGACTACATCAGTATTTATGCAGGGAAATTTCCCAAATAAGATAAGATAAAATAAGATAATGAGATAAAACTTTATTAATCCCAGAGGATTTTTTTGTGCCGGAATAAATACACATGCAATAAAGTAATAAAATAAAATAAAATAAAATAAAAATAAAATAAAATAAAATGAAAAATAGAAAAATCCACAAACTAGACAGAAGTAGAGTGCAACAACCAAACAAGGTACAGTGCAGCAACTGATAGCAATAGAATAGCAGAAACCAGATTCTTATAAAAAAAAAAAAAAATTTACGTAGCAAGAATGATGGGTAATATTACACATTATATTGTCAAATGATGTTGCATATGGTATTTCTAACTGGTATTGCACATAATATTGCTAATTAATATTAGCAAGGGATCGAACCCGGACCCTGGTGGTGCAAGGCGACAGTGCTATCGTGCCGCCCCAAACAGGTGCTAATGATTACAAATTCCATATGTTCATATGTAACTAGTCATTAACTGAAACAGAAACAGCTGTAGGAGATTTAAACTGGGTGAGAAACAGACAGACAGTTTCATACCACAGGTCATACACCATGGCAAGATGAGTGCTCCAGGAAGATGCTGGAGTCTTCCACAGTGATGAGAGGCTGATAGGCAAACTGTAAGGGGTGCAGTGATGGTTTGACTATTGAACAGAGGTAATTCAGGACCAACCTCACCATTGACTTCATGACATGTGAGGTCAAGGTCACTGTCAGGAGTGAAGGTCACGGTCACTGTCAGGAGTGTGTGTGCATGGGCGTTCATTTTTGGGCACACTTCTCACATTTCTGGTGATCAGGTTGCTGCTGGATGCAGGTGTATAGGAGCTTGAGGTGGATCAAGTTGTCATCTGATCTGCCCAGAGCAGGTAAAACTATGGCGCTGTATGCTTCCTTTACATTAGCATACAAGAAATCCAGAGTTTTATTTTTCCTTATCTTGCAGTGCACACACTGTTTAAAATTGGGCAGGATAGACATCAGGGTGACATGGTTAAAATCTCCAGAGATAACTATGAAGGCGTTAGGGTGTACAGTAGGGTCTCCCAGTCGCAGAGCTGATAACATAACAGAATCTTTGCGAAACACACTTTTGCTCTTTGTTAGTGATGTTAGCTCATTCATTTTATTTGCCAATAATCTTATGTTTCCCATTATGATAAAAGGAAGAATTGGTCTGTATCTTCTCTTTTGTAACCATTGTTTTCTCCGCACCCTGCAGACCTGGGCTTTCCAGCTGAGCTTCTTACAGATTTCAGGTCTCTGTCCGAGCATGCCGCTGTGTTGGAGACTCATCAGCTGATCCATGGTCTAAATAATGGAGCCCAGTAGTGTCTCCACCTGGATAGACATGATAAGTGTGTCCTGAAAGCAACGATAAAAAAAAAAAAAAAAAACTTGTTTGAAAGATGCATTGTTGCACCATCAAACTGAACCCTATTGCAGTGATTAATGGAAAAGGGAAAAGCTCAGAAATAAATAAGGAAAAGTAAAAAAAAAGGGGAGAGAGAGACGCAAATACATGGAGCAACACTGGCAGGCAGCTGCCAGAGGCAGTGCCAAAAGTAGTTATGAGTAGTAATGAGGAAAACGCTTAAAAGATGGGTTTTCCAATAGCATCTGGACTGCTACCTTTAAACAGCCTTGGACTTGGGGATAGAAAATATCAGATCACTCTTTTTCTCCTTTCTTTCCCACTATGGTGCCTGTTACTGTCATGTAATGTGGGTCACAGTAGGCCAGCCACAGTGTGGGCTGAGTGTGGGCTGCCTGTGCTGAACAATGGGCCCGCAATGGCAACTATTGTGGGCCCACAGCATGTACTCAGCATCCACAACAAATAAATTAATGCACAAAACAAATTTATTATGTAATCTAGTAACTTTTTATTATATTCTAAGCATGTCTCAACTACTACAGTTCAGATTTGGAACTGTAAACACAGGCATCAGTCTTTTGGGTGCATTTGTTTGTTTTGAGGAAAACTGCAAGCATAGATTGTGTCTGAATAACTGTTTGACTGAAATGACACTTGTGATGTCAGCATATCTGTTCAACAGTAGTACAAAGCAGTTCTAAATGAGGACTGAATTAGTTCATTTGAAATAAGAATACACAGATACAGTTTGACATTTTCAAAAGTATGCTAATTATGTTTAGCACAAGAAAAAGGCCCCCTGCTCATCTGTTATAATACAATTGAGTGTGGAGACATTTTCTGCAACATCCACGCCCTTTTGGGAACACTACCACACCATTACAAGCAGACACCTTCTGAATGTGGACAAGACAAGATTTGAGACTATTATCTTCCTCTGTGAAAAATCAAATCAAATCAATATTTGGTGTGACAATCCTTTGGCTCCAAATCAGCATAAATTCTTACACTTGTACACTTCCACAAAGTCAGGGATTTTTAGGATCAGAGTAATTAACCAATTATACCAACCAGGTGCTCATTATCTCACTCATTATCTATACCGCATAATCCTGTATTCAGGGTCACGAGGGGCCTGGAACCTATCCCAGGGGACTTAGGGCACATGGCAGGGTACACCCTGGACAGGGTGCCAATCCACCCTGTCCAGGAGTGGTGAATACACTCACTCACACACTACGGGCAATTTGGGAACCCCAATTAGCCTAACCTACATGTCTTTGGACTGTGGGAGGAAACCGGAGTACCCGGAGGAAACCCACCAAGCACGGGGAGAACATGCAAACTCCATGCACACAGAGACAGGAATCGAGCCTGGCCGGGGATCGAACCCGGACCCTGGCGGTGCAAGGCGACAGTGCTAACCACTACACTGAGAAACAGACAGACAGTTTCATATCACAGATCATACACCATGGCAAGACTGAGCACAGCTACACAATACAAGGTAGTTATACTGCATGAGCAAGTCTCTTCCAGGCAACGATTTTAAAGAATGGGGTTTAAGGATGTGCTGTTCAAGTTATTTTAAAGAAGCACAAAGAAATGGGCAGTGGTTGCAGTGGATGCAGTGGTTGGCAAAATAACGTAATGCAGCAGATGAAAGACATATCATGGTTACTTCCCAGACAAGATCTCCATCGAGGCCTCAGCAAAGAACTGGTGGGATGCAGGTATATCCATCTACAGTCTGCAGAACTCTAGCCAGAAGTGGGTTTCATGGAATGATTGTGACCCAAAAACTATATCGCTGATGTGGAAGAAAAGGCTGGCTACTTAACTACACATGAAAACTTAGGAATATAGGTGCAGAAACATGGCAGCAGGTGCTCTAGATTGATGATTGAAAATTTGAAATATGTGACTGCAGCAGGTTTTGTCAAATGGTTGGAGAGCAGTACAATAATGGGTGTCTGCAGGTAACAGTAAACTTGCAAGTTTAAAACTAATTCAGTTGGCAATTTGGTCAGGATTAATATTCCCCTCAATGCTGAGAAATACAGGCAGATAATTAGCCATTATGCAATACCATCAGGGATGAGTCTAAATGGCCACCTATTTTATTCTGCAGCAGGACAACAACTCCAAGCATACAGCCAATGACATTGAAAACTGTCTTCAGTATAGAGAAGAATAAGAAGTTCTGGAAGTGATGGCTTGTACCTCACAGAGCCTTGATTTCAACATTATTGAGGCTGTCAGTGTTACTTGAAGAGAAAGGATTCAGCCTACTGTACATCCACATAATATGCAGATGCAGCTCTCATTTAGAACATAAAATGACCTGACAAATCTGTCTACTTACTCAACTAAAAAATATCCTGGATGAAATTCCTCATGAAGATGATTAAAAAGATGGCAAGTGTTATATCAAACTTCATCAAGAGTACTGTTACACATTTTAAGATCAAATTTTTAATACACTGAATTATAACGTGTCCTTTAGATACACAATCCTTTAGATGCAATGTTTTGTATTGTCCTTCCAAACACACATCACTAGCATAAATGATTTTAGATGTTGTGCACATAAGCATGCAAATGGCCCGTAATAACCTATTTATCTAAACATATTCATGCTAGTTTTTATACAGTTATAAATTAAGTGTACTTTAGAACAACGCAAATGCCTAATAACCACTTCCAGCATTAATTAATATAATACATAGGTAACAAACTGAAAATAACCTGAGAATTAGCACAAAGTCAAAAATTGCTTCTTTTCGCTCATTTTATTCTGTTTCATAAACGCTATAGTGGCAATATGTCAAAAAGCATCATAAAAAAAAAGCCTGCAGGAAAGCAAAAATTCTGGGCTGACTCAGCGCTAAACACACACATGATTTGAACTTTCCTTATTTCTCATTTGATGGCTACTGGAACAGAAGAGTCATAGAATAGGTGCAGCGTATTGGAAAGCTGATTCTGCCTATAAAAAGTTTATGGTTTAGGCTCCTATGATGCAAGCTCATTGACTTCAGTGTAAAACAATATGCTGTGACTTGCTCACAGCGAAGACAGTGTTCCAAGTGGTAGCACAGACGAGATGAGGAAATATGATAAAATCGCAGTGTGTCCTATACAATAAATTAAATGTGGCATGCTCATTCTTTTTATGTGGATGCTAAACAGTAGTAGAACCAATTAGTGATATTTATATTTTTAATTCAATTATTTAAAACATAATTAACTGGTCTTGTCATTTCAAATACAGTACTTTCGTGACATTTCTATACAAAATGATAAAAAAAGAGATCATAGACAGGGAAAAGTGACATTTTATCATGTAAAATTGTATAAGATGTAAAGGTCCCTTATATATCTCCCTCTGTACTAAATGTTTAGGATTTCACCTTAACGTCCATAATCTTAGACTAAAACTAGCACACTAGGAGCCTAAATAAAATAAAAACCGGGGAACATGATTGGTTAATCCTCTTTCTCATCAAAGCATCAATGCACATAGCCAATAAAACATGATTAAACAAGCTAATTGGAATCTGGGGTGGTTAAACATAGAGAAATCATAATGTTGCTTTTAGGAACATTGCTACAATACAATTACTGTGCAGACAGGGTTATTTTATGTTATGTACAACCAGTGTTGTACATTATGTTATGTTAACCAGCCACAAATACATTTAAATCAAATTCAAATTTTTATTTGTCACATACATAACCATACACAGTATGATACGCACTGAAATGCTTACACAACCGTTTATGACCTTGAAAAGAAAAAAAGAAAGTAAAGAGGCATAAATGCTAACAGGAAAGAATAAAAAATATAAAATATAGAATAAAGTAGAAAATAGAAATTTGTAAATTATGTAAAAAGATTGTAAAAATGTAAGGACTGTATAAATGAACTGTATTAAGCATGGAATTTGCAATGTGCAGGCAGCAGCAGTACATTGTGGTCATGGAGTGTGAATTATAATGATGCCATAATAATATGTCATTAAATAATGCCTAAATACAACAATCAGTCATAACAGTACAATGCAAAATATACCCTGATTGTATAGGTTCCCTTACCCCTGGTGGCTCTACCCCTAGGGTCATGACTCCAGAATACCTCTGGCACCAGGACATTTGGGTAGCAGATCCTTTGTGTGCTGTGGTTTGCATGGTGGGAACTTGGTGACTTTTTCTTCCAGTGAATGCCATGGGTGCATGCACACTATCCTTCCTACTATTTCTTCCTTTTGTCACCTCAGGAAGTTTTTCAATGCCAGTATCACCTCTGTGTTTGCTCATTATGGATACACATAATATACAGCTCTAGGAAAAAAACAAGAGACCACTGCAAAATAATCAGTTTTTTTTTCTCTTCCAGGTGCATGTATTGGTGAGATGAAAAGCTCTGTTGTTTTTTGTGAACTATTGACAAAATATTTCACCTAATTTCAAAATACAGTGGACCCTCTGATTGCGAGTAACGCGGTTTACGAGTGTTCCGCAAAACGAGCAATGATTTTTAATACATTTTGATTTGAAAAAATGAGCAAGTCTTGGTTTATGAGTGCCGAGTATCGTGATTCATGCTTGCACTCTTGTTTTGACACTGAGCGTCACGTGATCACAACTGAGCCAATGATTATTCTCTCTCTTGCACTGAGGAATTGTGGGTAATCGTCTCCCCTGTTGGGTCTTAGTGCTCGTCTCTTAATGGTGTAATCAACATCTCCCTCTCTGTTTCAGCATGTCTCCCACGCAGATAATTTGACACCGGCACACACACACAATGATACACGCACACACACTCTTTCGCCTCTACACCCCCTTTCTGTCTTCACATACACACACACAGACCCTCTCTGCTTTACACAGAAAACTCTGCTCTGTTGCGATTCTTCTCAAAGGCAAAGTGCTGGTTCTTTTGTTATAATTTTTTTTAAACTTTTTTTTTACTTACAGTTATTCCGTTAGTATGCGCTCACGCGAGTGTCATTAGAGAGATTTCTCTTTTTTTTCCCCGTTAAAACAGTGTTTCCATTGTGTGTGTGTTTGTTGTGAAACTTAAAAAGCGAGGTGGGGGGAGGGAGGAGGAGTTTTACTGTGTAAGACGAGGCGAGGGAAGGGGATAATTCCACACACCCACACACACGGCGCCTGTGCGCACAAACGGAAACACTGTCGGGATTCATTTGACTGTTTTTAAAGGTAAAGTGCAGGTTCATTTGTTTTATTTTTACTTGATATATTGTATTAATTATTTTTATGTATTTATTTTTTTGCGCTCAATTTGGTTTACGAGTATTGTGGAATACGAGCCCACTTCTGGAACGAATTATGCTTGTAATCCAAGGTTCCGCTGTATAACTATTGTTATTTAGTATATTTAAAGGAAATGACAACATTACAACATATCAAAATAACGCAAGATCATTTAGCATTTGCAGTGCTTTAATAACTCATTATATAAACAAACTGACTAATTTATAAACAAATTGTTTTAATGCTTTGGCTAAATAACATTAAGAAATCAGTATTTGGTGGAATAACCCCGATTTGCAATGACAGCTTTCATGCGTTTTGGCATGCTCTCCACCAGTTTTTCACATTGCTGTTGGGAAACTTGAAATTTTCTAGTAACTTGAAGTTTTTCCAGAATTTTCTATACATGCATACATACATACATACATACATACATACATACATACATACATACATACATACATACATAATTCAAATGTAGTATTGTGAAAATCATCTGAAAAGTGTACTTGCAACAAGTTTTGCACAGTCTTATATATAAAATATCATCTCTTAAATGAACCAAGTTAGTTGATTTGGCACCACATTGTGCCGACAAAGGTCTTAGCCTCATTCTCAATCAAATGATCTTTTTTGGATAAAACATTATAGCTAAATGAAGGGGGTGCTGAGATATAAGGCTAATTTAGAGTGTTAGGAGAAATTAGTTCTGTTCTATGCCATCAGTGTCTGCCCTTGAAGGGTATGCAACTAATTAGAACGTTCCCACATGTTCATAAAAATATTTCTTTATGGAGAAATAAAATGGCAAAAATATTTACTTGTCAAGTCATATGCAGCATGTCTATGCCTTCATCCAAGCACATTAATACACAGCACTTTGGTGGTCAATATATTCACAGATGCCTAATATTTGCCATGGGACTAGAAATAGTTAGGAAAGAAATGAAAGTCTATTCAAGGGGAACAAAGGGCAGAATTATTCACAGCACCTGCATGCATGCATGCATAAAATGGAAAGACTCTGTTATGGCAATATGCAATTATCACAGCTGAGATTCAGACCTGGTCTATAATTCAGAGGCATGTAATAACTGATATAATCTTGTGACCTATTGCCTAATGTCATAAAAAAAAAACAAATGAAAAAAAAAAACAACAACTTCATAATAAAAAAAATATCAGTGTCTGCTAAAACAAGAACCATTCTGATCCTGAATTTATCAGCACATTAGGATAATAACTCCTGTTTCCTTATAATGATAAATGTATAGTGCACGTTTTTCACACCGACAAAACATTGTATCTAGTATTCGGGTTCCATGTGTAAAAATGGATAAAAGTGGATTACTATTTAGAAACTTTAAGAAAAACAGTTTATGTTCAATCATCTTAGGTTTTTAAACCCCTGATTACATGACTGTGGGGAAAAACACTGTCGGGTTAAAACACATACTTAGTGTCTTGATAAAAGCAAATATATTTTCATTGTTTTATCTCCACTTATATCTACATTTACATTAGCAGGTGTTAGTCATAAATAATCTTCCCTGGCAGTTAACCTGTGAAGATGACTCAAATAGCCATACTTAAATTAAATACAATTTATTACAAATTAAATTATGTATACATTACGTATTATGTATACATAAAAATACATTTGTTTAAATGAATTAATTAACATTGGCTTGTTGGTGTAGTGGTTAGTGCTGAAGTTTGCATGTACTTCCCATGCTGGGTGGGTTTCCTCCCACGGTCCAAAGTCTAATTGGCATTTTCAAATTGCCTGTAGTGTGTGAATAAACATGTGTTTTGTGCTTGGGACCTGCAATGGATCAGCACCACATCCAGGGTCTAACCGCTTTGTTCCCAGAGTCCCCTAGGATAGGGTCCAGGCCTCCCACAACCCTGTACAGGATAAGCCGTATAGAGAATGAGTGAATGAGTGCATCATAAACTTTTAAACCAAGCGTAATATATATATATATATATATATATATATATATATATATATATATATATATATATATATATATATATATATATATATATATACACAGTATATATATAGAATATGTAGATATTCTACCATGAAGGCCTGATTCACACAGTCTCCTCTTAACAGTTGTTCTAGAGATGTGTCTGCTGCTAGAACTCTGTGTGGCATTGACCTGCTTTCTGATCTGAGCTGCTGTTAACCTGCGATTTCTGAGGCTGGTGACTCGGATGAACTTATCCTCCGCAGCAGAGGTGACTCTTGGTCTTCCTTTCCTGGGGCGGTCCGCATGTGAGCCAGTTTCTTTGTAGCGCTTGATGGTTTTTGTGACTGCATTTGGGGACACTTTCAAAGTTTTCCCAATTTTTCGGACTGACTGACCTTCATTTCTTAAAGTAATGATGGCCACTTGTTTTTCTTTACTTAGCTGCTTTTTTCTTGCCATAATACAAATTCAAACTCTTTGAATTAGAAGGTGTGTCCAAACTTTTGGTCTGTACTGTATATATATATATATATATATATATATATATATATATATATATATATATATATATATATATATATACTGTAGCTCCTTTTATATTAACTTGAAACTGCCATCACTCATGTTCTCTGTACTTAAAGAGTTCAGAAGCACCAATGTTTAGGCATATTACACACACTAAATGTTTGACCTAAGCTATTTTTAAATCGATTTTCCTTATGTTCTGGTTTTAATTAAATCTTACTGAAATGTCACCTAAAATGTCAGGAGGCTAATGAATGCTTTGTTTTTGGTCAAATTTCTCATTAGCTGTAGAAATTGCAACTAAGGCAAAATGCAAGGCTGTATATTTAAAAGAGGTCATTCTTGTTGTTGTTCATTACTACTTTCTTATATAAGAAAGATTCAACCTGATCTCATTACAAACAAAACAGCCACCTGTGGCAATATACTTTCACACCTGAAGCAGAAGTCCCTGTCTCCTGAGTCCTAAAGACTTTGTGTAGCAAAAATAAATAAAGTAATTGAAATATATATATATATATATATATATATATATATATATATATATATATATATATATATATATATATATATATATATATATATATATATATATTTATATATATATAAAATATATATATATTTATATATATAAAATAAAAATAATACAAATAAATCCTCATGCTTCTAGAATAAAAATTTGTTAAAAAGAAAGAAAAAAATGCAAAGATAGGATAACCTGGTCATTCAGAACATTCAATTAGCTGTCTTCATTTTGCTGCCACATACAGTAATGTTGCTGAGCCTATGTCAGGGATAACCCCTAGAGGGCGCCAAAGCGCCCAAGGACCTTTTTTGTTTGTAGTTTTTGTAAGTTTCATTTGTTCTTCATTTCCCAGTATACATCTCGGTGGGGTGACGTGGGCGCTCACCTAAACCGAGTTAGTTTTATTATAAATGGTTTGTTTTTGTTGAGTTTATTGTCTTGCATCTGTTAATTTAACGTGGTTAATGTCTATCCAGTTTAGTTCGTGTGTCTCCTGTCTTTATTCGTGTTTTGGTTTGTTTTATTATAAAGTATCTTTGTTTGTTTGATTTCCCTGGTTTTCGTTATAATAAAACATCATTCTTTGAAACACCTAAGACCTCTGCATTTATGCCTCGCAACCAACTATGTGACAGAATGCAAGACCGTACAAGAGGCATAGCAGAGGAGCCCCCCCAGGAGATTCTTTTTTTTTGGGGGGGGGGGGGCGGGGGGGGGGGGGGGGGGGGGGGGGGGTCTGTGATGTTTGAGGCTTGGGAAGCCGACGCGGAGATCAGGAGGAAGACCAAGCGGCGTTGCGGCCGAGACAGGATGCAGCGAGGAGAGGGAGAGACAGCTAAACTGGGAAGGCTGTCGGCTGGCGATACAGCGCACTCCGTTCGGGAATGGCGCAGCTCGGGGCGATGGGAGTCCCCGCACCCACAGGAGGGTAAAGACCAGGAGGTCTATGTCTGGCGGGGACCAGGGCGCAGAGGCGCCCCACACCGAGCGTCAAGGGAGAACGGAGAGCGAGCAGTACGTGCAGCAGGGAGCAGCCTCCCAGCGTGACTGGAGCAGCTTTGGGCGGTGCGCTAAATAGAATGAAGGGCGCATTCGTAACCTGCAGGAGCAGGTAGCTGATCTTCTACCTGCTATAGCGAGCTTCCTCTTCCTCCGCCGCCATCATGCGCCGCCGAGGTCAGCGAGCTTCCTCCGCCGCCGCTGAGGATAGCGAGCTTCCTCTTCCTCCGCTGCCACCGTCATGCGCCGCCGAGGTCAGCAAGCTTCCTCTTCCTCCGCCGCCGCCGAGGACAGCGAGCTTCCTCTTCCACCGCCGCCGCTGTCATGCGCCACCGAGGACAGCAAGCTTCCTCTTCCTCCGCCGCCATCATGCGCCGCCGAGGTCAGCGAGCTTCCTCTTCCTCCGCCGCCGCCGTCATGCGCCGCCGAGGTCAGCGAGCTTCCTCTTCCACCGCTGCCGCCGTCATGCGCCACTGAGGTCAGTAAGCTTCCTCTGCCACCGCCGCCGATCTGCTGCAAAAAGGACAGCGAGTGTCCTCTGCCGTGCAGGAGCAAAGGAGACAGCACGCTTCCTCCTTCGCCTGGTTGTGATGGTGGCATCATGCCAGTTACCCCACCCTGCTCCGTTATGCCAGCAGACGCAATGCTGTTCGGGTGCTGGAAGCTGACCCTAGTCCCAGCTCAAAAGCTGGTGTCTGGTGCCTGCCCCATGTGGTGCCTGCCCCATGTGCCCTGCCACCCTGCACAGAGGCCAAAGTAGTCAGCCTCTGTTTAAGGAGGTCAGACATTAGACCCGGAGTTGCGCCCTTTGAGGGGGGGTTCTGTCAGGGATAACCCCTAGAGGGCGCCAAAGCGCCCAATGACCTTTTTTGTTTGTAGTTTTTGTAAGTTTCGTTTGTACTTCATTTCCCAGTATACATCTCGGTCAGGTGACTAATTTATAATTAGTTGTATTATAAATGGCTTATTTTTGTTGAGTTTATTGTCTTGCATCTGTTAATTTAACGTGGTAAATATCTATCCAGTTTAGTTTGTGTGTTTCCTGTCTTTATTCGTGTTTTGGTTTGTTTTATTATAAAGTATCTTTGGTTGATTGATTACCCTGGTTTTCGTTATAATAAAACATCATTCTTTGAAACACCTAAGACCTCTGCATTTATGCCTCGCAACCAACTACGTGACAGCCTAGACCTGACCAACTGAAGCGACCCCAGATCATAACACTGCCTCCACAGGTATGTACCTATATGGCACTATACACTAATGTATGCATTGCTACATGCGCTTCCCACACCTCAAGTCGATATAGATAAAAAAAAAATCTCACACCACACAATACTTTTCTATTGTTCCAAAGTTCAATCTGTATGTTCCCTAGCATTTATTGAAGATTCTTTTACAGTATGCCTCAGTAACCAGTGGTTTCCGGCAGATGTTTAGTCCCAAATCTTTTGAATCCTATTTGTTTTTGTTTAAACACACTTACTTACACTAAGATAAGATCTGAGAAATTCACATGCAATAGTTACAGCAGCAACATAGAGGAAGGAAAAAAAAGACTCACTATCATAGTACAGGAACTTAGTGTAGTCACAGCTCCAAGTAGCCACTTTGCTTCATTATCATTCATACTGTAGTTGTGATTTCTACTGTTTGTTTTCTACTTTGCTACTTCACCATCTTTTTTAGTGATCTCCATTCATGAGTTTTTCACTCTTATGAGTTTGATAGATCAGCACTGTTCTTCCAGGTTTTCATAATGTGTTGGTGAGTTTTTAACCCAATTCCCAATTTTGAAATGGCATTTTTTTTGGCCAGCCATTGTACAGTATACAGTATAAACTTAGTCTCTTTTGTATTTGTCTCATTCCTTTACTGAGCAATTCATTGCCCTTTGCCTGTGTTTTGGAATATCGTTTTAGATATGTAGTGTAAGACCATATTAGAAGATAGCAGTAAACCACTTTATTTTTACCTAAAGAAATGACTTGTATAATATATTATTAAATAAATGATTCCTCAGTATTTGAATCTGAAGGACTGGAACAGCACGGTACTGTACACTCTCTTCCTGAGACTGACTCCTAGTTGCTATGTGAAATTCTAATAAATTCCCAGACCAATGTGTGACTAAATTATAAAGCTTGAATGATGAGGACATTTTGGGCTCACACTTGAAACTGTCATGAAGTGGATAATTTGGTGACATCTGCATGCTTTTATTTGGCAAAAAAAAAAAGAAGAAAAAAAGACACATCATACAGATACTTGGCAGATTTTTAAAGAAGGTTAAGTCACATCATCTTCTCACAAAACTTGCTGAAAATAATTTAATGACCGTTTGCCAGTATTATTTGTCTGGTATTTGCCTGAAGTTAAACCTGTGCTATAAAATTTTTTACTAGAAGGGAAGGTATGAGCAGTTATGTGCCAGATTATAAACCGCCTTTGACAGCCTGCATCAAACTGTGCATGTATCTTAAATGGACCACTGGACAGAATGTAATGAAACTTTTCCATTAGTTAATATTTTCACTGCTGAAATAAGAGCGCTGAATTGGTATAAGTAGATTTTAACATGCTGGAGTCGCTTTAAGGGATAACTTAATCCAATCTACTTTTTCTATATTCATTCTCTGATTACCAAACAGGGAGTGTATTTGGCTGATGACGAAAGAAGTACAATTTAGTGTAAAGGAGGTGTAATGTACTCAACCAAGAAACCTTTAAGAAACATGAGTATGCAAAGGAAAGCCACCACACACAGACTGTTGGCAAGATTCGAATTACCAACTCAGGAGCTAGGAGATTTACACATTAAGCCCATTGTATTCTGTATTATTCAATGATATCCCCCTAAACACCATTTTTTTCTCTTAAAAGGTGCCAGCATTTATGGAATGTACTGAAGGTTACAAAGAACTAAACATTACTAGTATTTTCGATGATACTTAGAGCATGAATAATTATATAAAGGTAAAAGCTTCCCCATAAGGCCTTTTTGCTTTTTTAGTAATTGAACTAATAGCATTTCATCTTACAAGGAGGGATGCATCTCTTTTTTCTGAGAGGAGAATAATGAAGACATGCACTATTCCCTCTCTGTTGAAGCATGTTTTTTTATGAATCTCAAATGCCAGAAGAATTCCCACACATCTGCCATGCTTTTTTCATCTCAGTTTTCTTTCCACATCAACAGAACTTCAGAGAAACTTTCATTTGTCGGTTTGCCCCAACAAACATCCAAAACAGTCTTGTGTAGTTTGCGCTTACTGATGCAGAACTAAGTTTTTGGTGGTCTCTGCAATTGAAAAAATCACAAGACCCTCTATTCTCACCTGTGTATGATTTCATTACAAGCGGCAGTGATCAAATTCAAAGCTCAAAAGCCTTTGCGGCCTAACTAACAAAGTGTCTGTGCTAAATTAATTTAGACACAAATTGACTGAATGCTTGGAAGTGTGTAATTGCAGCAACATGAACTGCTTTGAACGTTACTGTGATCCTTGAAAACCTGTTTTCTTTGTGTCTGAGTGGGTGGATGATTATGAAAGACAGTCCCTAGCTGCACCCCCAAATATGAGGCATTCTTCTGTTCCCTGCTTAAATATCATTTTATAAAGCAAGTGCAAAGGGAAGAAAATTGCCTTCCCCATCTGTAGGAGCATCTGGGGAATTCTGAAAATAATGCTCGCTTTTCTTTGGTGCATTACGCAAAGGAACGTTTCTATAATCATTTCAGTTATGTCTAATGGCTGTGGCAGTGTTGCTGGAATTCCCTTGGCTACCCTGGTACCACGTAAACTTTTGCTTACTGCCAGCCACCCACAGGATTGTAAAGACAGTGTGTCAGAAACAGTCATTCCCAGAAGAATTGCTAGAAGTCTTAAAGAGTAATGCATCAGAGCTTGTGGACAGCTCATCAACCAGATGTTCCCAAAGGTCATTGGAGAAGGACAGCACAATACAAAAGAAAATGAGAGTAGGTGGTAAAGATAATGAAGAAACAATGCCAGATTCTCTTGTTTTCCTAACACTCAGATGCTATTTGCTCCACTCTTGCCAGTAGAACAGACCCATAGAATCTGTCAGATACATCTTTACGTTTAAGATAAAACACAAGATTCAGACCAGCAATCACAGTCCTGATCATGGTCATGTGATAGACAGCATTTACAGTAAGCTTAAGGCTTTTACTTTACTGTGCAAATGGGGCAATCCTTCAAATCTCACTAAATGCTCTTTTGGCAGTGGAATAAGCAAGCAACGAGCAAACAATGATAATGGACTAGCTTTTAGAAAGCAGATTAAGGAAATGGTATTGTGTAATCCATTTAAGATCAGAATTTATGTATGTGTACAGTACTGTGCAAAAGTATTGGGCCACTCCTCATTTCTTCATATTAAATAAAATTATGTAGATTAAATTCAAGGAACAGGAACAAAAGTTTTACTGTGATAGGCTTCTAAGTGTTTAAAGATTCCATTTACCAAGCACAGGGAGAACATGCAACCTCACTAATGCACAAGAACCCAGAGGTGGGAATCTAACCATTAAGGCAACATGCCGCCAGTTTAGTAATCACTGGCCTGAAATTGATGGAGTTCCTGGGTGGCCAGTGTTTTAGACCTGAAGAAGGCTCTGGCATACTGAGAAAACCTTTGGTATCCAAGCACTAGTAAACTGCTGGGATAAGTGCATTAGTATAGCAGGGGGTCATAAAGAATATACTGTAGGGTATTTTTTACTCTCATGATTGTGTTATTATATTCTGCACAATCAAAAGTCCCAGTTTGACTTTAACTTCTTGTTTGGAAGAAATTGCTTTTAGCTTATAAAAATATACGGTACATATGCATCACATATTGCATATGATTTGTATCACTTTCTTGTTGTTTGCTTTCTTCATAATCAGGCTTTTCAGCACGAAGTCTGTGTGCTTTCATGCTGCCTAGAATATATTTGATGATAACAGCAAACATTTGTGTTGTGGTGGTATGACTTTCTATGCTACTATAGGATGAAAAGTGAGCATTTGAGATTTAATTGTTAAATAACAATTCTATTAGAAGTATTAATCATATACCATATCATTGAACAATATATGCCTTATGTACATAATTCACCTCAAATCCTTAATCACAGGTGATGATCTTCCATCAACTCCCATATACAGTGTTGGATTCACTTAAACCCCTTTAGCTTTGATTGACACAATGTTTGAGTCTTAGAATATGTCCGTGCCATCAATTGCCCATCAGTTACTGTTAAGATCATTAGCTGATTTTGTTTTATTGCCAGCCACATTGTTGCGCTTTTATTTATTTTGGGTACTTTTTGACCGTGGACTAACTCAAGATGCTGTCGAACCACTGCTGACCAGGAACATTCTACAAGGGCTACAGTTTGGAGTTGCTCTGATCCAATTGTCTGGCCATCACAATTTGGCCCTTGTCAATTTGGTCATTCAAATCCTTATTCGCCCATTTTTTTCTGCTTGCAGCCCATCAACTAAAAAAAAAAAGTTTATTTGCTGCCTAATATATTCCACCCACTTCCAGCCACCATTTTAATGAGATATTGAAAATGTAGCTACTGTGAGAAGGGCTAAATTTTGATGGCAGGATAACTGAGTCAGATCAACTTCAAAATTGTAGCTCTTGTGGGATGTTCCTGGTCTGCAGTACCAAAAGTGATCCAAGGAAAGAAAACCAGTAAACTGGTGGCAGGGTCATGGACGGCCAAGACTCACTAATACCCATGGGGAGTGAAGATTGGCCCGTGCAATCTGATCAAATGGAAGAGCTACTGTAGCTAAAATTAAGGAAAATGCTAAAGCTGGTTCCACTGTTACTGTTTGGTGACAAAGGAGGGGACCTACTCAATATTAGACAAGTGGTCATAATGATACACTAATAATCACTGTGTTTAGTCTATAATGGTCACTACTACTACTATAGTATGTTTGTGTGTGTGTGTGTGTGTGTGTGTGTGTGTGTGTGTGTGTGTGTGTGTGTGTGTGCGCGCGTGTGTGTGCGTGTGTGTGTATGAGAGAGAGAGAGAGAGAGAGAGAGAGAGAGAATTTTACTGTCTGGCTCCTGGCGAGACAGATGGTGGACGGCTGTGGCTAAAAGTCACTGTGTTGTTAAAAAAAAAAAGTCTCTGCAGCTGTCATCATCACAGTTCTTGTTTTCAAAACCTACAGACAGCAGGATAACGTTCCTTCAAGCTCTATGGACATGCAGGAAAAGTATAGAACATGAAGGTAGCTGCAGTATGTTTCTGAACATGAAGTTCAAAACTTGAAGTGATTATGCTTTAACATTTATGTGAATAGATAGATAGATAGATAGATAGATAGATAGATAGATAGATAGATAGATAGATAGATAGATAGATAATTCCAATATTATATTCTAGTAATAATTAAAATCTCTGAAAAGGGAAGCCACATTTTTACATTTTTGATCCTTTAAAAATTTGCCAAACTCACATATTTGACAAAAATGGAAAAATGTGTTAAAAGCCACATTAATGTAATTACTTGTCCTTGTACAAGTACATTAATACTACACCTATTAGTAATAATAATAATAATAATAATAATCTTCTTATTTTTCTCCGTCTTATTATTATCTTCATCATCAAAGCTTGTTTCTTTTGCCTATGTGCAGCTATTCTACATTTATAGCCTCTGACAAACAGTATTATTCATTTGAAAGACATGATTCTATGATTATATTTATTACACATATCATTATGCTTGTCCATTATGCTATTTCAGTCCTTTTCAGGCGATTGCATCCACGGACCCCTAACCGAGCAAACAAAATTTCAAGAACCCCCTTAGTGATCATGGAAAAGATTTAATTTTAAGAACAATGGGGCAAATACTGCATGTGCCATCATCTAAATTTGGTCAGGACATTAGAGCTTTTTGTTTTCCTGTACATCATTTTTGATTGGGCTAAAGATTGCAAATAAAACATTTCTAAAAACAGGAGGCAGAAAACTAACAACCAAGCTCCTTCCACTATAGTGATAAACAGTGTTCACTATTTGTAGTGTTGCAACCTGTAATTGGCTCTAGGGTTGCAATCTGTTCGATCCTCTCTATCCTGACCTCAACTCTGAGCACTTTCACAGGCCCTACTGCTGAAAATCAGCCACACGACACAATGCTACCACCACTGTGCTGTCCTGTGGTAATGATGCCCTCAGCAGGATCAACAAGGTTTCTTCCAAATGTAACACTTGTTCCATGACCGAAAAAGTTCATTTTTTGAGAGAACAAGTTTTTTCACACATTTCCAAACAGGAAGCGTAGCAGGAGCATCAACTGCTGCACCACTAAGCTCAAGGAACAGCTTCTTCCCCATAGCTGTCAATCTGCTGAACTCCCGCTTCCCTCAATGTTGTCACAGTCTTGAACCTTATTCTACAACTCTTGTGCTTTTAAATTTCATCCATTCATGTGATTGGACTCATGTCTACTCATATTGTTTATCATATCATTCACACTGTCAGCTGTACCTTAAGTTTTTCTTGTACCTTAAGCAATCTTACCTCATTTGTACTATATACTGTAATGTGATATTGCTATTTGCACTTCTGGTTAGAACTGGATTGCTTTCACTAATTAGTGCACTCCACATAATGACAATGAAATCAAATTTAATCTAATCTACATATGGAAACATATTTACGTATGGAAACATATTTTCATATTTAGTGAATCACACTGATTTGTCCGTTTATTAGGCAAATCAGTGTGATCATGCTTTATGTTCTAATATATTATATTACCTGCTAAACATTTTAAGAGAAATGAACAGAAGAAGTGAAAATTATGTGTAAACTAGTTTTAAAAAAAGAAGAAGAAGAAAAAAAAGCATAGTTCATCTAGAGGACAGAAAGAGCTTGTGTTTGACTGGGAAAAGAAATGGCAGAGAAAACAACAGGAAATAGGAGCGTATCAAGGTCTTGTTCAGCATGAAACCATGAGCACCACAACTTAAAATCAAGCTCAGAAACAGATGGGGATAAAATGTAGTGTGGAGGTGTATAGGTGGGAGAGAGTATGTTGTTTTCTCATGACAGTGGGGGTGTATGGTCTTCTCACATTCAGGAGGAGGAGTTAAATATACTTTCTGGTTCATATACATGATCACTAGATCAGTATATCTAATAATAATGCACAAACATACATAGTTCGAAGATTTGGTTTATTATGTAAAGTCCAAATCCTACTTTAAAATTTTTTTAAATGAATCACTATGATTTCAAAGTAGTGGTTTGCCATATCTCTGAAACATTCACATGGACATTCACCACTACGCGCAACTGGAGAAGCCGGAGGAAACCCGCCAAGCACCATGCACACAGACCCAACATGGGAATCGTGATGGTGCAAGTACTAACCACTAACCGTGGCTAACCACCGTGCGACCATTTCAGACCATTTCACCGTGCGCCCAACAGTCAACATGACTAGAGATCCTACCACGGTCGTACAAAATGTAAATGAATACAATGGTCCCTTTGGCATCCACAGTCCCTAGATGGACTACAGAGGTTCCTAGATGGATGAATATCTTTGACGCCAATTAGCTAAAGTATAGGTATAATTAGTAAGATATCTAAGATAAGTATTATCTTACAAGTTCAAGCCATGTTGCAAGGGCAGCACCATAAAGCACACGAGCTGAGATCTTACAGGAAAAAGGGTAATTTATTTAGAAATAAATGGGGAAGGAAAGGGTTAAAGGAGGGAGGATGGAAAGAACGGGAAGGAATGCTGTGCACGTGCAGGTCTGGTGGGCAGTACCCTGCTGGCATATGGACACAGGCTGGTGAGCAGTGGTGGCGGACAGAGTGGGAGCGTGGGCCCAAGTGGACTCTCTTCTCAGGGGATGGCCGGACCGGCCCCTCCCAGCTCTCTCTGTGGACGCGGCTTTAGATGGGAGTCCTCTCTGACGTCCGGCGGCTGGGTGGATTTCCCTGGGTGGGAACAGGGGCCTTGATGTGTAACCTCCTTTCAGCCTTTTCTTCCTCGGCGACAGGGTCATGACATATGGCTCCATTGAGAGCTGAAGAGCCGTGGGAGCTCCAGCAGTGAGCTTGTGACTATCCAGAGATCACAGGCGTATTTCCACTCGCCTCTTTAAAGTCCCTGGAGCTTGATACATTGCCCCTCATGCATGCTGCTCTTTCGTGTTTTAGTGCGCGTGTTGCTTTGGAAGTCCAGTAGCCCAACAGACCCCAAGCTACACTCCCCGCTGTGTTGTATAATGTGGGGAGAAGCCCGGGATCATTAATGGAGATTTCTCACCAGCCATGCCTATTTCCGCGGCCCTGCCAATTCGTACACCTGCAGAAGGGGAGGCCACCTAGCTAGTGAGCTTTGGAGTGAGTGAGGAGCGTTATTAGATTTGGGCGCACTCCCATCACAGGCGCACGCCGTGACACTTAGTTATAAGTTAAGGTAAGATTAGGTGAAAATACATTAATTAATGGCAAGTAATACGGTGTGCTAGGGTGTAGCCCTATGTAGAGGAATGTATACTGTAATAACCATTGCAGACATGCATACACAATGCTTGCTAAAAACATTATTGAGACAAGAATTAAATTCAATATTTTAATTATACATTTTTCAGATAATGACAATCAAGATAACACAGATAATTTTATTAAATGAAAACATTGTGGTACAAAGTCCTTTATTCTTAAAAGTCTGCTCATTGCATCTGCAGTAAGTCAAAAATGCATCTGCAGTACTTTGGCTTCAATTGCTCAACCTGTGCCTGCTGTATTGCTTCCTGAAGATCATGTACAGAAATGTGGGACAGAAGTTTTTTGCTTAAGGCACCTGTTTTGTGCAGAGGGAGAACTCTAATACATGGCATATACTGTGTTAATACTTTTGGCCACCACTGAATATATGAAATCAATAAAAGTTGCCTTAAGAGTAGAATAAATAAAAAGGGAACAGTGAAAGGTGCAATAAATGTTCTGTGTAATTTGCGTGATCTGTTTTGACCATTATGGATGCAATGAAGCATGGACACAAGCAGTTTTAACAGTCTTTTAGGGTGCAAACTGCTGCAATGTAATGTAACACACAGCACAGCAGTCCGAAATGTTGAGTGGAAATGCAATTCTTTTTTACCAGAATGAGTGGTATTATTAAGCAGCCATATTGCCTGTGGGATAAAACTGTCTCTGAATCTGTTTCTGTGCTCTTTGATGCTGGCTTACTATTTAGCTGGAGGCAGTAGTAAACAGAAACTGCTGCTCAGTTGACTAGGGTTATTCATAATCCATGAAGCCCCCTTAAACATCTTCTGGTGTAGATTAGTCTTAGAGGGATAGAAGCTCACCTCCATGGATGCTCTGGGCCGTCTGCAGAGCTTAATGCTTTGAGCGGTGCAGTTTTCCAATCAGTGAGTAAGTTTACCAGTCTGGGGGCTCTCTGTAGTCCCATTGTAAAACAACCTTGAGAAAGTGGGGTTAATGATGGAATCTCTTTACCACCATAGGTGGTAGCAGCTTTGGTGTACCTTCTCAATAACAGCTCCTATGAGTTTGGGCCATGTGATATCATCATACTGTAGACTTGAAACTGCTGACTTTTTCTGTTGCTGTCTCATATGTTGTGAGTTCATTTTTATGTTTTTGCATGTTTTCTGAAGGCCATTGGCAACATCTTTACCCTCTGGAGTCTAAGGGTTTCTAAAAACCTTTAAATATTTGTCAGTGTAGTAACTAATAGATTTGACTGATTTACATTGAGCAGAAACTCAGCTTTCATAACATGGCTGATGTAAATATGTCAGAATCATGTGTAACTAGTAAACATATGCAAAGTACACTTTACTTATGCCAAGTAAAGAAAAACTGTGAAAATGTAGAAAAAAATTAAGGTCACAGATTGCTTTGACCACAGAACTGGGTGCGTCTTGGTTGTGAATCCATAGCAAAGCAGCTAAATTATAATACTCAGAAAGACATTTTATTTGAGGTAAACTGACTTTCTGTCACGAGTAACCGAGGGATGAACACAGTAGCCTTAGCAGTTAGCCCGTGTTGCGTGGACGGCAAACCCAAACGCGGAAGCAGCGCGAGCAGGCAGGATAACCACGCGTTTACTCTTAGAACTCTCTTACACAAAGAGCAAGGATCTACACAAATAAACCCGCGTTCTGGCAACACACACTCAATCAAGGAAGCGATCTGAATAGGTGAGTACTCACGAAAAAGTTGGTGAAGCGATAGCGAAGGCATGAATGAACTCACTGACTGAGCGATGTGAAGCGCCATCTTGTTTCCTTTTATGCTTTCTGAAAGCGCGACCGTCTTACTTCCGGGTCCTCGTGCCGGTCGCGGAGCGAGTGTGCATGACACTTGTGTGCCTAACGTTTATGAGCAGGGCCTTATTATCACTGAATATGCATTCGTTTTCATGAATATGCAAGACCTATTGACACCTGGCTCAGGTGACATCAGGTTTCTCTATGACTCCCATTGATGCTTCAGCTATTCACACTGAGATTCCCTGCAAGGTGCAACATAAATATAAAATATAACATATACTATACAGAACTAAACTCAAGGTATTTAACATCTTCAATGAAGGAATTCTATATTGTAAGGTAATAATAATAATAATAATAATAATAATAATAATAATAATAATAATAATAATAATAATTGTCATGGGCGCGGGGCAGAAACAACAAGAATTCAGGCACAGATGAGTGACTGCAGCATGGTCAAAAAACGGAAGCGAGGATCAAAAAAATGGAAATCAATCGGCGAGGTGATGGAGATAAATCGCAAAACAAGAGCCATAGTCAAAAGGGGAAGTCTAAGTTTGGTAACAAGTAAATCAAAGAGTGAGGCATTAGATCCAAAAGCAAAACAAACTTGGCAATGTGAAAAAGCATGCCTTTACCTTGGTGGTGAGCCTTGAGGATTCGGCAGATGGTGTAGGCTTCATTGCCTTCAATGATGCAGGGAGGAGGCAAAGTGTGGGTGGGGTGACTTAATGATCATGAGGCAAGATGGCGTAGCTGGGACATGTGAAATGTGGGGTTAATCTGCCACATGGTTGATGGGAGCAAGAACTTAACAGCGCAGGGGTTGACAATCTTGATGACTGTGAAGGGACCGACATAACGGGAGGATAGTTCACGGGAGGGCGTCTTTATAGAAAGATCTTTGGTTATCACTAACTCCAGGAAATACATGACACCGTAGTTGTTGTTACTGATGGATTTAATCTTTACTTATAGCACGTCACAGTCAAATCCACTGTCAAAGTATACACATTAACAAAATACACATAATAAGCACACATTTGTTGACATAAACAGACTGTAAACAAACAAACAAAAAGAATAAATAGACCTCGCTCGCTGCACATAATCAAGAGGGAATGAGTACACTTGAAGAAACCCAAAAAATCTTACAAATAGCTTATTTTCACTTGTCGTGACCCAACTTCACTTGACAACAATCACTTCTCTTTAACTTGTTTACCCATTTCACATGGTTCTTAGCAGCGTCATAACAAAAAAAAAAGGTCCATGTGCAATGTAGCGCAGCGTAAAGTAATAATAGTTCCTACTTGCGAAAATACAACAAATATTAATCAACAGAACAAAATAAAACAAAATCAATATACATAAATTAAATTGCTCAAATAATGACAAAGTTTATGGCAGTTAAACTGGTGGAAAGCATGACTCCTGGATTTAGGGGCCTGCGAGTGCCTCCAATCCGCTTAGATTTTGTAGGGTTTGCTCGTAGCAGTGTCTTCCTGGCATACAACCAGGTTTTCCACCAACAGCGGATGAAAGCTTGGGAAGATGGGATGTTGACCTCCTCCTCCTGAGATGGGAACAAGGGCAGGTGATACCCCAGGCAGCACTGGAAGGGGGACAAGCTGGTAGATTGAGTCTGCAAAATGCCTTCCAGAACTGCAAGGTGAACTGTGGTCAGAGAGTCCATGGAGTTTGAAAATGAAGTGTAATTAGTTCTGCACTCTCTTTGGTAGACTGGAGTTTGGGTAGCGGAATGAAATGGGTGGCTTTAGTGAACCGATCCACCACAGTCATGCTGCAGGTTTGGCCGTTGGGGGACCATGGGCAGTATGGAATCAGTAAGTGTCTGAGGAGGCCTGTGGGAGCGGTGTTGGCATGTTTGCACCTTACACAAATGTCACATGCTGTCACAAAGCTGGAAACACCCTTCTTTAACGTGGGCCACCAAAAACGTTGCGAACCTGAGACAAAGTTCGGGCTGAGCCAGGGGCTTGCTGGACCGTGGTTGCATTATTAAGCTCGGCTATTGTGAGCAAGTAGGATGGAGGGATTGTTGGCAGTGGAGTCATGAGTGGGCGAGAACTGTCTGGAGAGAGCATCTGGCTTGGAGTTTTTAGATCCTGGGCAATAGGGCAATACAGGGTGAAATTGAATCTGGCAAAGAAGAGTGACCACCAGGTCTGGCGAGAGTTTAGCCTCTTGGTGCTCCATAGGTATTCCAGGTTCTTGTGGTTGGTCCAGACCAGAAATGGGATCTCCATCCTTCTAACCAGTGTCTCCACTCCTCCAGGGCAAGCTTCATGGCTAGAAGCTCTCGATTGCTGATGCCGTAGTTCGCTTCAGAAGGGGTTAAGCGGTGAGAGAAACGTGAACAGGGGTGCAGCTCATTATCAGCTCTGGATACTCCACCACGTAACATGCCTACATATCACAGATATTTATTTATTTATTTATTTATTGTATAACAAGTCACCTTGAGATTTGAGATGCATTATCCGCCATTTTACACAACCATGTTGTGAGCATGTTATAATATTAATAAAAGCTCTAATGCAGGGCTTTGGAGGGGTGAAAGAAACAGGACTTAGGGTGAGACAGGAGCAGCAAGTCCTTTCCGCTTGGAGATAGCATTGGATTATTTAATGAACTTAAAGGGAAGTAAAAGAAAACTAAAAGCACAAAATAATCAGAGCTTTGCCATCTCTGCGAGAACGGATGGGGCTCTGGAAACTAAAACAAAAACTATATCCTCTCGTGCCATTTGCCCTTACCGAGGATTAATGAGCGAGAATATCTATTTGTGCTTTGCACTATAAACTTAGACATAGAGTGCATGCTAAACTGAAGCGTGTCACTCTATCTTTCTCTCTCTCTTGCCAGCAGGAGGCAGAGGCTGGGTCATTGCCTCTGTGTCTCAACTTTCTGCGTGCTTTTTCTTTTTCTTTCTATCTTTCTTTCTCTTTCCTTTCTTTTCTTTTTTCTTTCTATGGACCTGATACCTTATGGGAGCTACCTAAATGATCGCACCAAGTGCTGAGGTATCAGGACCCTTAAATAAATACACCGCCAGGTATGATGCGTTCAGGCTGATTGCCTTGCAGCGGCGTTGCCTGGCAACCGAGTGTCTAAGTGGCCACACCTCTGCCTGTTCAGAACTTGATGGGGTAGCAGCCTGTGGATCTTCCCGTTCTAAACAGTGCACAGTATTTATGCACCCTTGTGAGACCTGCGCCGTCACAGTACAATAGGAAATAATAGTTTATGTGAGTAATACTAGTTGATGTACTGTATGTACAGTCCAAAAATTGGACACACCTTCTAATTGAATGGTCTTTTCTGATTTTTCTTTCTTTCTACATGGTTAAACAAAGCTGAAGGAATCCAAAGTATGCAATAATTTCCTTCAAACAGTTGATATTAAGATGTGTCTGCTACTTAAGCTCTGTAAAGCATTCATGATGACTTTAATTTGAAGTTTGTTAATTGGAGAATGTTGAGGCTGGTAACTCCTCTGCAGAAGAGATAAGCTTTGGTTGTGCATTCCTGGGAAGGTCTTCTTGAGAGCCAGTTTTATCATGCTTGATGGGTTTTGCAAATGCACTTTACAAAAGTTCTCTCGCAAGAACTGTTCCAGAGCAGCTTCTCTCTCTCCTTGCAGTCTCCGAGGGCTTCGCCGAGCCCCGAGCGAAAACTCAGCAGAGGATCATCCGCCGCTGCCTGGCCGTCCCTCCCACGAGTTCGCTGTCCGCCTCCAACCCCACGCCCTGCCATTGCCTGGCGTTGGGATACGGCGAGACTCTCCCGCTCTGATCGGATAAGTCCAAACTCTTTCTCTCCTGCATCCTCCCTTCACTTCTCCCCGTCCTCACTTTCCTGACCCACTAAAAAGATAATAAATCACCTCTGCGATCACAGCAAATACTTTTTCTGTGTCTGTGCCAGTACCTCGCTGCTGTTAAGGCTTTACATTTACATAAACCAGTATCGGTTGTGGAACATTTACTAACTCCTATCAGTACTGGTAATGATTTAAAAATAGAAACTGAAAAAAGAAAGAAAGGAAACCAACAACAACAAAACACTTTTATATACAGGATGTACCAGTGATATTATCTTGGTGGTTAAAACTGTCAAGTGACACGGCTGCCTATAATTGACAATAGAAGGTCATGGATGACCTACTGCATCCATACATAGTCTTAAAAAAAAATCAAAAACAGGAGTTGAACAAACAAAAATGGAGCATGCCCTAAACAAGTTGCAGCCCATGCCAACAATTTACAAATCAATATACTGTAGCTCACTCTGACACACCCACAGTCTTACCGTTTGACTGCATACTGACACTGTATGTGACAGTTTTTGTTTAGTGCGCCAAATATTTGGATTCAAACCCAAAAAGGATGTGAGATAACTGGATTTTTTTTCTAATGCCTCTGCAAATGTAAGCCTAACTAATTTCTGGGGATGAAAGTTTCTCATATTCTGCTACCTCACGTTAAATTCAAAATTGGTCTCAACCAGCAAATTCATAATCCTGTTTGCTCAATTAAGTTTTTTTTACTTGTACCTGCACACACTGCTCTAGTTAATTAGATTGACTTCATTCTAATTTACAAAATATAAACACTGTCACGAGTCGGGGCGGAACGAGGTGAATCCAAGCGCAGATGAGTGACAGCAACGATAAACAGGAGCGCGGTCGGAATGCGGAAGCGAAGGTCAAATACCGGGAGATCAGTCAACGTAGCGTCGAAGCCAAATCGTGAAGCAAGAGCCGTGGTCAAAAGCAAGGAAGCGAGAGATCTAAACCGGGAGATCAAAAGAGCGAGGCGAACAAATCCGAGGCGAGAGACAAAAAATCGAGAACCGAAAAACAAAGCGAACTTGGCAACGTGAATACGAGAAAAAGAAAACGCGAGAAAATCAAGGTACGTGACACACGAGATAATCCAGCGATTTAAGCAGCGTGCCAAGCGTGCTTAAATCGCTGTAGTAATCAGCGGAGGATAGGAGACAGGTGCGCAGACGGGGAGGAAACGGGGGGCGTGGGAGCGGATACGTGACAGACAGGGAAAACATGAGCACATGGAGAAGTGACAGCGTGGGGAAAAAAAAAAAAAAAAAAAAAATAAATAAATAAATAAACAGGCCGTGGAAGGACGTGACACATGACAAACACACTAGTCGTCTGAAACTGATTAAAACTGTGTATGCTTAAACGTAATTGGATTAGACTTATCAATGTCAATCAAAGACTACTGTGTAGTCACTTCAGTGTAGACGCAATACATTGTAATATATTACATCTAGAGAAAATCTAAAGTTGTGATTTTGGGATTAGGATGCACCATGTCTGTCTCAGATTGAAATCCACGATGATTTCACACAAGTGACCCATTTTAGAAGTCAATTATTGATGCATGTGGCAAAGGGTTTCCTAATCATGTTTGGAGATGCATTAATTAATTGAGTAAGCCAATTAAATGCTATGACATGTGCAGAGAGAGAGAGAAAGAGAAAGACAGAGAGAGAGAGTACAATTATCTTGATGTCCTGCCAAATAGGATTTAATGCACAGAGAAACAGAAAACTTTGATCCCCTCTGCCTTTCTTTTTTTTTAATTTTTGCTCATCCCTTTTTTGCTCTCCTTACTCTTTCTCAACATGGCATGTCTCTTTTTTCCTGACACTTACTGAACTTATCTATTTGCCCTAAAGCTATGATTTCTGCATATGCCATTTGGATAGAGAAAAGCCTCTCCCACACAGCCTCTAACAGAGAGAAGCACACAGTATCCTCAGTTCTTCTATATATAATTTTCTTTTTTTTTTTCATTTGGCCAAGTCGGAGAGATTTTTCACTTCCTTTAGCTGACCCCGTGACTTAGTACTTTGTGAACAAAATGAAGAGGACCGGCCCAAGCAGATTACAACTTGCATGTGATAAAAGTTTTGGCATTTCATCTACTTCTTTCTCCTACTGAAAGAGTAGAAGGATGCTATTACTAAAAAAAAAAAAAAAAAACAATAATAATAAATTATTGCTGTTGCCATACTGTGAAATCCCCTTCACAAACCTTCTCGTCGAGATTTCTCCAGGGTTACTAGGTTATGAGTAAGGAATCAGAAAGTCACATAATCCTGAAGGCTTGATTTTTGAAGTGCTTACTGGTATATCTGTATAAGCCATCACCTTATAGTGAAAATGTTTATTTCCAATGGATTTTAATTATCGATGATAGTGCAGTCGGTGGCATGGTGGTGTAGTGGTTAGCACTGTCGCCTTGCACCGCCAGGATCCGTGCTCGATCCACAGCCAGGCTCGATTCCCGGCTTTGTGTGCATGGAGTTTGCATGTTCTCCCTGTGCTTGGGATTTCTTCCGGGTATGTAGGTTAGGCTAATTGGCGTTCCCAAATTGCCCGTAGTGTGTGAGTGTGTGTGTGTGTGTGTGTGTGTGTGTGTCTGTTATCTGTAATGCATTGGCACCCTGTCCAGGGTGCACCCTGCCATGTGCCCTAAGTTTCCTGGGAGAGGCTCCAGGCCCCCCGTGACCCTTAATACAGGATAAAGCAGTCTAGAAGAGGAGTGATAGTGCAGTTCATACTTGAGAGACCCACCATTAAATACATTCATTTAAAATATCGCGAAAAAAAATATTATTGGAATGATGAGAGTTCATTCAGATTTTCCCTGCATCATAAAATAAAACATACATAAACATGTTATGGTTAGATCTCAGTAATGTTCTCTTTTTTTCCCCAGTCAAGACCTATGTGTGTTGTGAAACTAGTGTTGTGCTAGTATGGTGTTAGAATTGATTAATTTCAGTCCACTGAGAACAGATCAGGTAGGTGTAATATTGTACAAATATTATTGAACCTCTGTTCAAGGCTAAAGAATACAGTATACAGAAAGTAAGAGAAGAGTATATTTACTGAATCTTCTCCAAAAGCCTGTTCTCATCTTCTGAGGTCAGATTTCTAGGGCAGTCTCCTTTAAAAGAATGATTTCTTTGAAGCCCGGTTTATAAGTCATCACTGTGCTTGTAATTCTTGTAAAAATTGAAAATTTGTAATATCTTGTCGAAAGCATTTTATGATCACAAATTACAAATAATAATAATAATAATAATAGGTGGCACTGTGGCTTAGTGGCTAGCACTGTTGCCTTGCAACTCTAGGGTCCGGGTCCGATTCGCACTTCAGGTCTGTGTGCATGAAATTTGCATGTTCTCTCTATGCTTGGTGGGTTTCCTCTGGGTACTCTGGTTTCGTCCCACAGTCTTGCTCCAGTGTCATTACCAAGCCATTTAAATTTTGCATGCTCTTTTGGATTTTGACCCTGTTTTGTTTCAACGTTTAAAACAGTTACAAACAATACCATTCCCAAGGAATATGTAATGTTGAGTGACGTGTTTAGCAAGACAAGAGCCAGTCATCTCCCACCCCATCGACCCTATGACTGTGCCACCGAGCTCCTTGAAGGTGCCTCTCTTCCACGAGGCAGGATATACCCACTATCTCAAAAAGAAACAAAAGTAATGGAGAAATACATCACTGAAGCAATACACCAAGGATACATTCGTCCATCCACATATCTAGTCTCATCAAGCTTCTTGAGGTGGGCTCAGGCCATGTATTGACTATTGTGAGCTCAACAAGGTCTCTGTAAAATAAAGATACCCCCCTACCCCTAGTCCCAACAGCCCTGGAACAGGTTCGAGAAGCAAAGATTTTTTTCAAAACTGGATCTACAAAGTGCATATAATCTAATCAGAATTCCTGAAGGAGACGAATGGAAAACTGCCTTTAGCACCACATCTGGACATGATGAATATTGCGTGATCCCATATGGACTATCTTCAGCCCCAGCAGTCTTTCAAAACTTCATAAATGACATACTCAGAAAAATGCAGGGAAAACACGTCATGGCTTACATCCACGGCATCTTGATCTACTCGCCGGACCTGAACAGCCACATCATGCATGTAAAAAAAGGTACCAACCTGTCTCAGAAATCATCATCTGTATGTCAAGGGAGTGAATTCCACAGTACCACTAACGAACTTGCTAAAAGGAAATTCCAAAACACTAAAATGGAAGCCAGCAGCACAACATTCCTCTCTTCATCTCAAAGAAGCCTTCACAACCCCACCTATATTAAAGCACATTGATCCTTCTAAACGATTTTCGGTGGAAGTCGATGCCTCAGAAAAAGAGTAGGAGCTATACTTTCACAAAGATTTGGCCAAATCTGCACCCCATAGTGTTCAGGTAAAAGAAATGAACACCAGCAGAATAAAATTACGATGTGGGAAATTGAGAGTTACTCGATGTAAAAATGGCATTGGAAGAGTGGCGTCATTGGCTTGAGGGAGCAAAGCATCCATTCATGATATACACAGACCATAAAAACCTGGAGTACATAAAAACGGCCAAGAGAATGAATGCCCGCCAAGCCAGATGAGCCTTGTTTTTCACAAGATTTAACTCAAGGCAGATGCCCTTTTGAGGATGCACAACACACCCTCTCCAAACAAAGGTGAGGACAGAATAATCCCTAAATCCAGAGTTATATGTACAGTACACTCACATGGGCAATAGATAAAGAGATAAATAATTTCCCAAAAGCACATGTACTGAAGCAGTGTCCTTAAGAAATTCGTCCCAATCCCAATACGGGTCAAGCTGATAACGTGGGCCCACACATCCTCAGGAATTGGTCACCCTGGAGCTAATCGAACCCACAACCTGTTACAGGGAAAATATTGGTGGCTAAACATGGCCGACATCAACAAACACATTTTGTCCTGTTCAGCATGTGCCCAAGCCAAGGTCCTGAGAACTCTTCCTGCCGGGAAATTAATGCCACTGCCAATACCAAAGAGACCGTGGTCCTATATCGCCATTGACTTCATCACTGACCTACCCGAATCTCGAGGAAAAACCACCATTAAGGTAATTACTGAAAGATTCTCTAAATCCTTGAGATTGATTCCCCTATCTAAGCTACTCACCGCCTTCAGAACTACAGAAATCCTCTTCCAGCAGGTACTTACCAGAAGATGTATTAAGCGATCGTGGACCCCAGTTTACTTCAAGAGTATGAAAAAACTTAATGGAGAAGATGGGAGTCACTGTAAGCTTGACTTCAGGATACCACCCCCAAGCTAATGGGCAAGTAGAGCAAGCTAATCAAGAAGTCGGCAGAATGTTGAGAACTTACTGTGCAGAAAATCAACAGGACTGGTCACAATTCATCCCATGGGTTAAATCTGCAGATTAAAGAGGTTCAGAAAAGTCTACCATCGATTCATTGGACCTTACAAAATTGTGAAACAAATTAATGATGTGGCCTATCCCATGACTGCCACATTGCTCCCACCTTCCACATATCACAACTGAAACCCACCAACGCCTCAATAACTGGCATGGGTATGGACCAGAAAAGAGGTGCTGGATCCCAGCTCAGAATGTACTAGGCCCTCTATTAATCCAGGAATTCCACACACTTCATCCGAATAGGCAAAAGGGGGCAAAGGGGTTGACCCTGAAGGATCATTGCTCCCTGAGAGAGCTCCCAACACCAACACTCTAGCTAAAACGGATTACAAGAAACAGATTAAAAAGCCTCACGTACTTCCGGTTGTTGCGAAGTATACGCTCTCTGTGACTAGCTCCATTGTCGTTACCAAGCCATTTAAATCTTGCATGGTCTTTTGGATTTTCAGAGTTTAGCCTGTCCCAGTTAATGCTCGTTGTACATCGACTGATCTTTGTTTACCTGACCTTCAAGTTGGATTATCCTTGCTGGTTTTGACTGTTGTGATTTTTAATCAGTTTGTAAATAAAACATTCTCCATCTCCATTCGCGTTCTCTGAATCTGGGTTCTAATAGTGTGTGTGTGTGTGTGTTTGTGTGTCTCCTGCGATGGATTGGCACCCTGTCCAATCATAATAATAATCACTGAGATACATTACAGCAAACTTTTAATAAAAAATAAATAATAATAATAAAAAACCATTATAGGGGATTTTGTTCTCAAACATCGCATAACAAAGCCACACATGACACAATAAAATTACAAAAATAAAATATAATTTATTTCGATAATTGATTTAGTCACATCCTTGTTTAATTATTAAAGCTGAAGCTAAATTTCAAGTCAAGTCAAGTAGGCTTTTATTGTCATTTCAACCATATACAGTTCAGTACACAGTGAAACGAAACAACGTTCCTCCAGGACCAAGGTGCTACATACATGCAACGACATAAATTAACAACACAACATAAATTTAACAACGCAGATTTTTACATTTTTAAGTTAACCTAAAAAAACTATCAATTTCTATCCAAAAAGAGACAACAAAGACAGCAGACAACAGACAACAAAGTGCACGTGCAAATGTGCAAACGAAGAGCTACATGACAACACAACAACGTAACACGTTACAGTTAAGAAATACCTTTTTAGTGATAAGGTATGGGTTGAGGTAGTGGAGAGAGCAGCAAGTAAACAATTTACATTGTGTTCAAAAATATTGTGTGCAAATCGCAAAGTGAAATAAAATATTGTGCAAATATTGCAAAGAGCAGTTCAGATAGGTAGGTATGAACAAATTAAGGTGGTTGTAAATCAGTGTGATTGTGCATCTGTGTGTTTATCAGTTCAGTCCCGATGTTATTTAGTTCGTCTGTTTTAGTGATTTGTGTGTGTGTGTGTGTGTGTGTGTGTGTGTGTGTTTATCAGTCCAGTCTCTTTGTGTTGAGGAGACGGATGGCTTGTGGGTAAAAACTGTTACATAGTCTGGATGTGAGTGCCCGAATGCTACGGTACCTTTTTCCAGATGGCAGGAGAGTGAAGAGTGAGTGTGATGGATGTGTCCGGTCAGCCACAATGCTGGTTGCCACCATATTTGCCACCATATTTGTGATAGTGATAACAAAGTGCATAATTATTATTTTTTCCATAGCTCCGATAGTAGTGCTGGCTTTAATTTAATTTAAATTACAGGTTTTCATTTACGTGCTCATTCTAGTGTGTTATTATTTTAATATGGACACCTAGTTAACAGAGATTGGTATGGCAGATGTTACATATTATCTAAACCAAATAATGAAATTTGTACAATAAATGGATAATTAATAGAAAGAATAAAATCAAGTAGCCCACAGGCCCCATATTCTATAATTTTAAAAAAAATCCATAATATGCTAACTTATGATAATTAAAACAAAGTTTAGGCAGAACTGCATGAATCATGCAACCATGCTATAATGCAAGTGATAATGGCAACTGGCAAATAACTGTGGTGTGAAAGGAATAAACATTTCAGGACATGTGGTTATAGGAAAATTATCAAGGATCAATCTTATCACCCCCCTCCCATGACATCCAATGTTGTGTGAATGTTTTTCACTGCATATTATTCACTTTAATTAATCCATAGATAGATAGATAGATAGATAGATAGATAGATAGATAGATAGATAGACAGATAGATACTTTATTGATCCCAAAGAAAATTTCCAACATCCAGTAGTAAGGGTAGTAACATATTAGACAATAAACAATATAGAATTGCTGCACTTTCTTCTGTCTTATAAAGTTAAATAATTCACCTTTACCTTTATAAATTCAGTTTGTTTTAAATTATTGCTGTTTGAGCTGCAACTACAAATGTATTTGTAAAAATTAAAATAACATTGCACTAATTAGTTTATACAAAACATTTGAAGCTAATTATATCATGATAAGCAATTACAATTTTAAACTACTTATAAACTTCTTGCTGTGCATGCAGCTGTGTGAATAACTATTAAACCTGAATTGCACTCCATAAAACTGCAAGACTGTTAGCATCCAATCTCTCCCCTGTGGAACCCAAAGAATTGCAGTCTCGGAGGGCTGTGTGTCAGAAAGCGACTGTACCTCTTAAATGCCCCCATGAGAAGCCCGAACATATAAATTCCCAGATGTTAATGCAGCTTTATCTCAAAGGTCTCTACTTTGGTCACGCTTGGATATATATATTTTTTTAAATCCACTGTAATGAACATTATTAAATCTGACGAATACTTGCTGAAAGAACGTGTTTTTGATTTTGTTTCCTAAAACTAAATCTTCTTTCTTATATTGTGTCAGTCTCTTGAGGAGAGAACTGTTTTTCCTTGATACATCAGACAGCCTTTAGCTATGAAAAGCTAGAGGAAGCCAAAATGACTGGAAGCCCAGGGATTTGCCGACTGTCAGAACAGAACTCATTCTTTTCTTGCAGTATTTCTTGAACTAGAAGCACTTGTCTGTATATATTAATATTTGTAATGACGCGTTTCTCGCATAAAAACCTCGCATAAATTGTTCAGAACGGGCAGGTCCGCAGGTGCTACCACACGGAGCTCTGGACAGGCAAGGGCGTGGCCATTTATAGACACGCGGTTGCCAGGCCACGCCTGAACACGCCAGACCTGATCATGTGTCTATTTAAGGATCCTGATACCTCAGCACTTTGTGCGATCTTTTAGGTAGGACCAGTAAGGTATCAGGGCCAAAGAAAGAAAGAAAGAAATACCGCAACACATAACAAATATTAACAATATGTAAATACATCAGTTATTTAGCATGTCTTCATACTCAGTTAAATATGCTGTATAACAAACATACAGTACATCTACCACAACAAATTTACAATAAACTTAAATAATAAAGAGTACCTGCTATTAATTCAGCATCAATGCTGGATATCTATATGAAGTGATTTCCATTCCAGTTAATTAATATATATGAAGTTGACCATTTTTTGTGGCAATAACAGACTTCAATCTTCTGGGAAGGCTTTGTACAATTTTTTAAGCAATTTTGTGGGAATTTGTTCACCCTTGGTTTCAATTCATGTCCAAGGTGAAAATGAAATCAGGGCACCATGCGGACAACCGGAGTTCACACCAAACTCATTATGGAACTCATTTCGTGCACAGGGTCACAGTCTTGCTGAAACCGGAAAGCAAACTTTTGCCACAAATTTTGAACCTCATTTTATGGCTATAACAAACCTGAATCTTCTGCTCAGACTTTATACTATTTTGGAGCATTTTTGGAGAAGTAGTACAATTTGGTTCCTATTCATGCCAAAGGTGATTGCTGAAAATGAAATCAGGGCACCATGCAGACCACCGGAGTTCACACCAAACTCATTATGAACCTCATGCTGGCACAGCCATCCTGAAATAGGACAGGCCCTCCCCAAATTTTTACTGCAAAGTTGAAGGCATACAATTGTTTCAAATGTGTTTCCATGTTGTAGCATTAAAAGTGTCCTTCACTGTAAGAGCCCAAGCCCAAACCAGAAAGACATCACCAAAACATTATCTCCCATCCATCAAACTTCACTGTTTGTGCTTTGTAGTCAAGTAGGAAGCGTTCAAAGCAGTTTATTAATTAGACTAGACTAGACTGCCAGCTAGTGAGAGAGTGAGAGAGAGAGAGAGAGAGAGAGAGAGAGAGAGAGATATCACTCCAGAATACATTTCCATTGCTCCAACCTACTCCAGCTAACACTAATACTAATACTAATACTCATTGCACATAGTAGTCTTCAGCTTGTGTACAGCTGCTCTGCCATAGAGACCCATTTCATGAAGCTCCAGATGCTTAGGCCATATGCTGATGTTGAATCAGCCATCCCACTTTGTAAGTTTGCATTGCCAACTGCTGTGTGGATGAAGTGTTATTGCTCCAAGAAACTTTTTGCAAGAATATTGCCATTATAGCTTAACTGACTTGACAAAGGTGTAATCATATGACAGTACCATGTTTAAAGTGAATCAACTCTCCAGTACAGCTTATTCTACTACCAGTGCGTGACTATGTGATTAATTTTCAGCACTGGTGTGACATAAAACACCTTAATGCAATAAATAACAGGGTGTCCAAATACGTTTGACCACATACAATAGAGTAAATATTAAATTCAATAATTTTACAGATCAATCATAACAATGTGCCCAATACTGTGTAGGTTTTCTTTGTACCACCAAGATGGTTTTGGCACTTTGGGGCTTTGCTCCACAGGGCCTCTGTAGGTGTCCTGTGGCATTTGGCACCAGAATATTGGGGGATGCTTTGTGGTATGTTGGGTGTGGAAATAGTAGAAGGGTGATTGATTAGATTGGGACTTAGGGGCTTAGAGACATGATTGGCGCTCTTTGCCTACAGGGCCATGTAAGGGGCAGGCTGTGATGCTCTGGGTCTTCTGGTGCCTTTCTATCAGGGCCAGCATTGAGATTTTTGTGCTGAATGGCTTTTCTCTGGGATCAGATCAAACAAGCTGGTATTGATCTGATCCCAGAGAAAAGCAATTGATAATCAATGTTAACCAGTTAATTTTTCAGCTGATCGGTATGCTTTCTCTGAGAGTTTAGACACAACACCACCACACATATATTTATAATGGTTTTAATAAATTAGTTATTTTGTCTTCACATGTTCAATGTTTAAATTCCAGTATCTTTATTTATACAGCACACTTAAAGAGAAAAATCACCTTACACAGAGTTGCAAGAACAAGCTGGTTAATATAAATCTGTGTGAAGGAGGTTTGAAATGCCTTATTCAAATACAATTTAAATCCCGGATAAAATATATCCCAAGAATATTTTATATTCGTCTAAAATTTATAACATGAAACCCTAATAAATAATTGAATGAGAAGCCAGTATAAGTAGTTTATGATATAGCAATATAAGATATAAATATTTAGTATTTGGGGAATTAAGCTGCTTAAACACATTATTAATAGTTTATCTAAAAGCAAAATAAGTATGCATTAGTTATTCCATTGAGTATATCATTTATTCTTTATTTCCTTCTTTATTTATTTTATTTATTTTTGAGAGAGAATTGTGCAATTAAGCAAGTTCCTTGATGAACTCCACCACAAACATCTGCACTGCACAGTTATAAACACCTCAAGGGTATAATTTCTGAAGAACCAAAACAGCACTGAATGCGTATGTGAAAAGAGAAAGAAATATGCAAATATGGAGTGCAAATAGAAATCATTGGCACAAAATGTTTTGTCTTTGCAGGGCCGGTTGTTTAAAAGGAATCAAATTTTTATCTGTAGTTACTATGTTTCTGTATAATGTTCTTCTTAATGTTTCTGTTGTAATCATGAGGCATGGAAATCATCCAGTGAATATTAAACATTAATTTCATGCTGTGTGCCTGCTGCATGAATGAGTGGCTATGCTTGCTTTAAACACCCCAAACCCCCGCCCCCATCAGATAAATAACGCTTGGTGTACTTTAAGCACGTAAAATAGGACTTACACCAAAAAGCACTTGGATTAAAATACAAGTTTAAAGATACAGGACCATAATATTTTCCACTGAATACAGTGGCAGTCCCAAGCCCTGATAAAATGGAAGGCTTGCATCAGACAAGACATCCAATGCGGAACAAGTTGTGGGCGAATCAGATGGTCTGCTGAGACGACCCCTTGATGGGAGCATGTTAAAAGTTAAGAGCATGACATAAATTCTGTATTTCTAACTTACGGATAAAAGTATTTTACAATTTGTAATCAAGAAGCACACAGCTAAAGAATAACAAATTAAATGTTAGGTGTGTCACAGGCGATGTTAGGTTAATGTGTGGATCCAAGTGCAGTGTGACAACAGAAAAGGGTGACTTACGGTTTATTAGATGCTGCCATGGCCTGAGGGAAACTTGTAGAGGTAAGGAAGACAGTTGTTGGAGAGAATACGAGATAAATAAACGAGAAGTCTCATGGTCAAAAGACAGCATGCAAAAACCAAAGTCGGTAATTTTCATTGATTGTTAAATGCAGGAGTGGACACCCAAAGGTTAACAGGATGCACAGTCATTAACCCCTAGCTGTCTGATCTGACAAGTGATGCTTTGTGGTTGTGCTATATAGAAAATTATCATTACAGTTTTAACTTGCTTACTAAAAAGCATACTTTTTCTAATCAAACTTTTAAATGCTTGCCATACTGTATATATACAGTATATTTACTGTATATACTGTAAACAATCTGCATTAGCAATTAGCTTGATCCACAGTTCACAGCCTATTTCCTGTTTGAATTGATGCTATTTGAAGATGATTATTAAATTTGAGTTCACCTGCATCCTTATCATTTCTGTGTCTTGACAGTAGGGTTACAACCTGGAACAGAAATATAATTAATTGTCAAATCAAATGGAGTCCACGTTTCACATGGGGAATTGTCATTAACAACCACAGCTTTGCTATTTGTAAAAATACTGAGAAGAAACTACTAGTTCTTAATATTTCCATAATTAAAAAAAAAAAAGAAAAAAGAAAAAAAGACAGAAATTAAACATTTCGACCATGGCACAGAGTGCGACATTTGCCAGAATTGCAATACACATAGGATACCATTCTCACAGTGAAGCATGGTCGTTGCATCATTTTGAGGGATATTTTTGTCAGCAGGGAATAAAAAACTGATCGGGGTTCAAGGCAAGAAGTTTAAGCCAAAATACATCATCCCAGAAGAAACTTATTGCAGTCCGAGGCTTTAGACTGAGGCAGAAGTTTAGTCTAAAGGTACAGAGGTTCCAACAGCATATTGGCAAAGTTATACTCAAGTGGTTCAAATGCAAGAACTTTAATTTTTATGTTAGAATAGTCCAGTCAAAGAGCAGACCTCAATCTAATCATTTGTAGCAAGATTTTTGCTAGAGTATGAGCAAAAATATCAGGATCCAGATGCCAATACTGATAGAGGCATTTCCCCAAATAACAGCCAAATGGTGTTGGACCATATATTTAGCCAGTGCAATAAAAAATAAATATCTGCTTTTTTATTAACATTTACTTTTTAAATTAACAGTGGTGTATAAGCATAAAATATATTTAAGATATATTTATATCTTCACATGTTAGACATTTGTGAATCATATGTCCCAGGGGATAAACACTTATTTATTTAAGGCACTATGGGGAAGTGGTGGCTCAAACGGTTACACTGTTGAGCCCTTGAACAAGGCCCTTAACCCTATGCGCTCAAGGGGCACCGAATCCTGGAAGACACTGCTCCCTGACCCCAGCTTCCTAACAGGAGTATGCGAAAAAATAACTTTACTGTGCTGTAAAAGGTACATGTGACAAACAATAGAATCTTAATGTGTCCACACTGCAAATAAGCTTACCTTGTACATGATTAGAAAACGTTTATTTCCTTTCCTTTTGTTTGTACACACATTCAATTATCTTAAATAGTTATTGCTATTCTTTCAAGTAATTCTGAACAATATTTTATTATTATTTACTTTGGACAAGGTGTTTTGTCTGGAAGCATGTAACATGTGCCTTTATTTAATAATGTATATTAATTATAAATAAATGAGTTGAGCATTGTTCCAAAAACATTTGCAAGTTATTCATGGTATATACAAGGCCTGTAATATAGGTCTGTAATATAATCAGAACAATTTGTGTGACATCAATGTAACCTGGAAGCCAAGGAGAGTGGACGAGAAAGAGTATGTGTGAAGAATGATGACTCCACTGTACTACCCTGCAAGATGGTGTTGAATGAGCATGTGTACTATGTGGCAACAAATTATGTAATGCAACAAATCTGCAGCAATTTTTGCAGTTCTCTGAGGAAACCTATTCAGATGCTTCAGATGGCTTTTGCGAGCAATGCAATGAGTGCAGCATGAATAAAAAAGATGATCAAGAGTCTGTTGAAAAGTTGAAAGTGATCAATGTTCTGGAAGACCTGCAAAAAACAGGACACCAGAGAATGTTGAACGTGTGCGGGGTGCAATCAGCAAAGATCAGCGACTGACAGTGTTAGAACTAAAAGTGTAATTAGGAGCTTATTACATGTAATCCAGTCATTACATGGCTAGATGCTTTCCAGACAGACATCATACTATATGAGCGGTTTGACAACAAAACACAATAAAACCCATTTTTGGCTTTTATGGAAATGATTTTTCTCTTATAGGTTGTCTATAACAAAATATTAAATCTGAAAACTGCAATATAACCTTATGTAAGAAGCTTTAAACGTACATATTTCTGGCAAACCATGACAGGTTAGGGCTGTATTTAGAAAAAGAAGAAGCTGCCATGCCAAGCCAATTGCATTGCTTCTTTCTGTCACATGATCAGTGAAGGAAATCTACCTGCTAGGAACAAAAAAACGAAAAAAAAAAAAAACAGCAGCTGCCATGAGTGACCTAAATGCTTTCGATTGATTTTGAAAAATGTTAAAGCTAAAAAAAAAAAAAAAAAAAGACTTGCTGTTGAAGTTACTCCAGCAGTATTGAATCTGTTGCATGCACATGGTCTGTTTTAGCCTTAGGGGACCACTGAGATCTTGTACAGTTTGTTGATGCACCAACTGATGCTACAGTATATGGCACATAACTGTACTATGATATGAATCTACCAAAGTAAAACTAAAACTCATAGTGGAGGAGGCTGACAATGCTGTAAACTAAAGGTTTTTCTATTGCTTCTGTACTGTGTTTGTTATGATCTTCAATAATCTTTCTAGTTAAAAATGTTTGTGCACAACACGCAAAAAGCATGAATTTGGTCTACTTTTATGAACCTCATCTAAAATATTGGTATTAAATTACATAATTAAATTACTACAAATACAATTAGAGGCTGATTTATCCTTTATGACAAAACGGTGGGAGACTGTGTTATTGAGTTCTGCAAACTCATACAAAATGCACAGTGATATAACCAAAATACATTTTTTACGTATTTTATGTTGTACGTGTTTTATAAGTAGACTTAGTTTCATGCAATGCTTTTGTGTTAGGATTCAACAAGACCTAAAAAAAAAAAAAAAACAGTATGGTCAATATAAACTTCTCATTTTGAAGCTCCCAACCCTCACACTCACTCACTCAGTCATCGTCTATACTGCATTATCCAGTATTCTGGGTCGAGGGGGACCTGGATCCTATCCCTGGAGTCTTAGGGCACAAGGCGGGGTACACCCTGTATAGAGTGCCAATATATCACAGGGCACACACACACACATAGTCTCACAGACTACAGGCAATTTGGGAATGGCAATTAACCTAATCTGCAGATCTTTGGACTGTGGGAGGAAACCGGAGTACCTGGAGGAAACCCACCAAGCACGGGGAGAACATGCAAACTCCATGCCCACAGAAACGGGAATCGAACCCAGACACTGGAGGTGCAAAGTGACAGTGCTAACCACTACATCATTGTGATGCCAAGCTTTCAACATAAATTCCCAAAATTCTTCTTCTCATCATCATCATTATTATTATTATTATTATTATTATTATTATTAATATTACTACTACTACAAGGCAATGCATTCCTGCAAATGGACAAAGTTGATTCCCTAACACCATTTATCCTGGCAGCAGAGCACTCCAATAACAAATTATCTCTTAAACACTGACAATTTTAATAATTTATCTTAATTTCTCCCCATTGAGTTGCCCTTTTATTGCAGGTGCCACATGATTAATTTGTTCTCTAATATCAGAGGACAAGCAGAGTCCAAGAGAACCTACAAGCAAGAGAATGCTACGAAATTGACAATGTTTTTATCTAGTTTAATTTCCAGCACCAACCTTCGTTCTTTGTTTGAGATAATAACTCTTTTTCGGATTCATTTTACTGTCACTATACTGAGTTCTGCTTGCACTTCTCTTGTGGCACTTTTCAAGTTCATGTTTTTGAGACAAATTCACATGTGGCATTGGGAAGTCTGAACATACTGTTATATTTGCATAGACATCCTTGTTCCTGACACTCAAATTAATTACAAATCAAACGTAAGTGAGGTAAGACATTCGAGGCTTAGAAATGCTAAATGAATGAGTTTATTGTTGTGGAGTGCGCAAAACCTCAGGGTTAATTTAGAAAGTAATTCAAATCAACAGACTTTGAACCCACAATCCTGTCTTTTAGAACAAAGAACTCACAAAGGGAACAATCAGCATTAACAGATTATAATTCTGCTCTTCACTGGCAAGCCACATAATATAGGCCCCTTTTGAAATAAGACTTTGCATAAAGGAAAAGAGAAGAGAAGCAAATATTAAATACATTTTCAGTGTGAACTGCTTGGCTTTATTATCAAGAGATTTTAAATAGCATTATTAGCACTACTTTGTAATATAATTTGATTTCTCTCATACGGATTTGATGGTTAGATTGAGCAATGGTTTATGAACTGTCGAAAGAATTATGCAGAACACAGTGAATGCCAGAGTGGTGAGGGCTTTACAAAATTTAACGCAGTGGGATCTGCAGTTTGAAAGCAGATGATTTGTTTTTTTTTTTTCCTGCTCGTGTGTTAATCAGCCCCTTGAACTATTCGTTTTGACAGCTATTTGCGAAGCATCTGACCTCTGCACCATTGCCTAGTTAAACACTGGCTTTGTTCTCTTAGACAGGATTGTGGCCTTAAATGCCTTTTGGTTTAAATTACTTTGCAAATTAAGTCTGAGATTTGAGAATTCCATAACAATAAACACCTTAATTTTGCATCGAGGTTAAAATGTCTCCACTTGCCGCATGAATTCAATAGTCAGTATGTATGAATGTAACTGCATACAAATGAAGTATTCTGGAAAGGCAGATATTTTTTCCAGTAAATGAGTACAGACACAAATAGGATGAGTGATATTCCTTGTATCTGTTTGTTTGTTTCCTCAATTATTATTTAATCATTCATTCATTTATTCATGTAGAAAGCTTGCCAGAAAGATTCAGGTCCACGTCTTTTGTCCGGGTGAGCAGTCAGTTATGAAGCATTTCGGAATGAGTGAGCCGATATAAAGCTCACAGAACAAAGAAAGACCAAATAAATGAAAATAAATTTGAATGATGCATTGACGGAAATGAATTATTTCATAGTCAGGTACACATCAAAATAACTGTTTCCATACGTTCTCCAAGTTTAACTCCAAATATAGCTACAGATACAAATATATGGAGCACTTGTACAGATTAAAATACTGCCAGTGCATTACATTATTAATGTAATAAAAGTGCGTGTGCAGTGGAGGTGGGTATTTCAGTTATTGTACTTAATCCCTAAACTAAAGTATTATTTTGGCATATCTATAAATTATATAAGTACTATTGAAACTGAATATCTGTACTACAAACCCGATTCCAAAAAAGTTGGGACACTGTACAAATTGAGAATAAAAACAGAATGCAATGAAGTGGAAGTTTCAGATTTCAATATTGTATTCAGAATAGAATATAGATAACATATCAAATGTTGAAAGTGAAACATTTTGAAATGTCATGCCAAATATTGGCTGATTTTGGATTTCATGAGACCTACTGTACACATTCCAAAAAAGTTGGGACAGGAAACAATAAGAGGCCGGCAAAGTTAAATGTACATATAAAAATCAGCTGGAGGACCAATTTGCAACTTATTAGGTCAATTGGCAACATGATTGGGTATAAAAAGAGCCTCTCAGAGAGGCAGTGTCTCTCAGAAGTCAAGATGGGCAGAGGATCACCAATTCCCCCAATGCTGCAGTGAAAAATATTGGCGCAAAGAAAAATGCAAAGAAAAATTGCAAAGAGTTTGAAGTTATCATCATCTACAGTGCATAATATCATCCAAAGATTCAGAGAATCTGGAACAATCTAAGGATCAAGGCCGGAAGACCAAACTGGATGCCCGTGATCTTCTGGCCCTTAGATGGCACTGCATCATACACAGGAATGCTACTGTAATGAAAATCACAACATGGGCTCAGGAATACTTCCAGAAAACATTGTCGGTGAACACAATCCACTGTGCCATTCGCCGTTGCCAGCTAAAACTCTATAGGTCAAAAAACAAGCCATATCTAAACATGACCTAGAAGCGCAAGCGTTTTCTCTGGGCCAAACTCATTTAAAATGGACTGTGGCAAAGTGCAAAACTGTTCTGTGGTCAGACGAATCAAAATTTAACATTCTTTTTTCGAAACTGGGACGCCATATCATCCGGACTAAAGAGGACAAGGACAACCCAAGTTATTATCAGCGCTCAGTTCAGAAGCCTGCATCTCTGATGGTATGGGGTTGAATGAGTGCATGTGGCATGGGCAGCTTACACATCTGGAAAGGCACCATCAATGCTGAAAGGTATATGCAAGTTCTAGAACAACATATGCTCCCATCCAGACGTCGTCTCTTTCAGGGAAGACCGTGCATTTTCCAACATGACAATGCCAGACATCATGGTGGCGTAGGAGAAGGACCCGGGTACTGAAATGGCCAGCCTGCAGTCCAGATCTTTCACCCATAGAAAACATTTGGCACATCATAAAAAGGAAGATGTGACAAAGAAGACATAAGACAGTTGAAGAACTAGAAGCCTGTATTAGACAAGAATGGGACAACATTCCTATTCCCTAACTTGAGGAACTTGTATCCTCAGTCCCGAGACGTTTGCAGACTTTTATAAAATGAAGAGGGGATAACACACAGTGGTAAACATGGCCTTGTCCCAACTTTTTTGAGATGTGTTGATGCCATGAAATTTAAAATCAACTTATTTTCCCCTTAAAATGATACATAAGCAAAGATTGAATTAATGCCTCCATATAAACATACTGTACAATGACTGTATATATTTTTTTCCTCTTAAGGATACAACTTTTATCTAATTTGGAAAAGTATGTTAAAGTATGTTATTATAATTTGTTAACATTAACTTTTTATATTTATCTCAATTAACTTGCTTTCTTTGCTAATACCCATTTACACTAGTATTAACTTCTGTACAATAGCTTTGGTAAATATAGGTAAGTCACAGAGGTCTAGTCAAAATCCAGACAACTTAACTGGAATCCTGTGGTGAGACCTAAAGAGAGCTGTGCATTAACAAATGCCCAAAACCCTCAATGAACTGAAGCAATGTTGTAAAGAACAATGGGTCAAGATTGCTCCATGATGATGTGAGAGACTGATAAAGTCATACAGGAAAGGATTACTTCAAGTAATTGCTTCTAATGATGGATCTCCAAGCTATTGAATAATGGGGGAAGGGGGTACTAAGGAATGCCCAAACTCTACCTTCTTTAATTTCTGTAATAATTAATAAAGTAATAATGGTATTGTGAAAAAGTTGTTTTGCATGTTCTACCACCTGGAGCCAGAAGCACGCACAGCAGATTCGCTTAGGTCATGCTTGCTATACACTCTAGCGTTGAAAGCATCATGCTCGTGCCACCACCATCCTTTGAGAATTTAATATTTGGTCCGCACACAAGCCTTAGTGATGTTGTGCTTGTTCTGCCTCAAGCTTCAAAGCAGCATCTTAAGTGGCTACAGGCCAACTCATGCCCAACCCCGGGTGTGTTTCTGGCCCAGTGCCCATGTCAAGTACTTGCCCAGTACCTGTGTCAAATCCTGGCACAGGGCTTGTGTCAAGTCCCAGTCGAGTGCCCATCTAAAGCTTCGAGGCCTTGCCATAGCTAAATGCTGACAAAGACCCATGCTAAATGCAGTCAGCTCCCTTGATTGGTTTCCCCAGTGTTCTTTTTTGCAGTCAATCCTGTCTTTTGTTCATGTGTTTTTTAAGACACTTACAGTACATGTGTTTACATCATGCATTGTCCCCAATTCATGCCACAGTCGTCAGTAATAGACAAAATACCATCAAGTAAAGAAGTATAAAATCACAGCACTTCATATTGCCTAAATTATATTGTAAATTTATGTAGATCGTATCAAGTGTTTTTGAAATCAGAGAATTATTTAGGTACTGTATGAAGAAAGAATAATAATTAAGTTTTTGTTCATTCTTTCATTTTGTCTGCTTTACCTAAGGTTACCTATGGTCTACTTATGGCTTTTTAATCATGCTGTTATCTGCATTACTTATGGTTCCCCCAGATCTGTATATACACTTGCAATTAAATCACCCAATAGGACACAGATTTTTTTTTTTGTCAACTGCAACTTTGATAAACAAGTGGAATACATCCATTGAATTGAATTCCTTCTGCTAAAAAATGGAACCTCAAATTACTTTTAGTTTTTTAAAGAACCATTTTCATTCCAATGAATGAGCACAGTGATGTACTCTAATGTTTTGTCATTTTAAATGTCCAATTTTATGATAGGCTTTAGAAACAAAATTTCCATTTGAATATTATGGGAAAATACTTAAACCCAAAATTCAATTCAGCTACTACAAAATATGCTTTGTAAAATCCTCTTACCTAAAGAACTGTCAAAGCTGTCGGAGACGGTAGAAAAAAAGAAATGTACGATCATATTAAATAATGGCAGACATCAGCAGAATACACCTTCTGTATGGAGCTGAATTGCATTAGGCAGACAATATTTGCGAAAATATAAGGACCTAATTAAGATGCAAATCTCCAGACAGTAGCACTAGCTGAGTGACAAATGCCAGCACTGGCCTGACCATCAACTATACTGGACACTGTTCATCAAGCTTGTATCTTTTAAATTCCCTGGCAACTTGTTTATCCATCCAATTGTACTGTATATATATTTTCCTCACAGAGGACTTAATTTCCCATTTGTAAAGAAGCTCTTTGTCATCTCCCCAACATGTGCCATTGTGTTGAACTATGCATCTATGAGTATACATTAAATGCCAGTACAGTAAGCAATAGAATGCATGTTTTCCCCTCTGAGAAGGACACAACAACAATCTTAAATGAATAATGTACTTTTAACTCAGAGATGCAACAGGCTATCTAAAATTAAAAATAAATTCAAAGGGCATGTGTATGTCATATCTTATCAAACACAATGTTTAGCTTTATTAAGATCCAGTTTTGGCCAGTGAGTATCCCGTGCTGTCAGTTCTCATCAGCTGATGTCTACATTCAACCTGCTCTTATGCAATGTTGCCTCTGGGCATGAGTCATGCTTGTATTAATGAATAATAAAGCTTTTGTTGAAGAAAACATGTTTAATGTGTCAGTACCTAGTAGAAAAACAAATATAAAGTACTCTCTCTTTCCTACTATATGCTAATATTACAAGAGCAGTGAGAATCTGTAGGTGGTGTGGTGGCACAGAGAGTAGTGTTAATACCTCATAGCTCCAGGGTCTCTGGTTTGATCCTAATTACTGTCTGTGTGGTTTCACATGTTCTTCCTACATCCTCTGGGTTCTCCAGTTTTCTCCCACTTCTATTAAACATGCCAGTCGATGGTTTGGCTAAACTAAATTGCCTTTTGGCATGAATGAGTGTGTAAATATAGGTGGGCATGGACCCCTTTGTTCCAAATTTCCATGAAGGATGCATTCCAACCTCATAGCTAATTTTCCCAGGAAAGGCTCTAGATTCAACATCACTCTGATCAGGATAAAGCAGTTAGTTAATAAAAGAGTAAATTCATGTTTGAAGTATTTGTGCAGTTTCATTGGTTCCACTGACTTCCACTGAGAGCAATTAGCGACTTCCCACATACATTTTCACAGTCAAAAAAAAAAAAAACTACACACAAGACAAGTTATACAGTAGAAATCAGAGAGAATGCCAAAATACAGTACATAAATATCTAAATACACAGAAATGCAGACGGCACACACTAGACAACATTGGCCCAAATGGCATTACGTGAAAGCTTGTCTGCTATCTTGGAAGATGTTGGCACAATGCTGTTTTGGAACTATACTAAAGCATCTTTTTATACTGTATTCTGCTTTTTCCAGATTTTTTGGTCAAATTTGTTCAGTGTTATACTACGGCAAAGTGTTATAGTACAGGCTGCAAAAAGTAAACTAGGGAAGTTAATCACAGAGAAGTTACGCAAAGTTGACTGTTGTTTGCATTTAACACAACAAGGAGAGGCAAGTAAAAATATCTGATGATCAAGTCATTGTATCAACATATTTCCAACTGGTAAATTATATTTTCTGTCTTGCTCAGGTAAAAAAAAAAAATGCATACATCAGAAGTGACTAGATATGTAAGTTTTGGTCTATGCCATAGAACAAGATAAAGTTAACTATCCAACTTGATATCATTAGAACCTATGATGGGTACTACCAAATGGTTCAATTTTTTCAGTGTCCACTGGAAGCTGGCTCCAAAAGTGCATCAATCCCCATGTTATTATCCACCATTTTAAAATGCTTAACTTTACAACAGAAACAAGCAGTCTGGGAAAAAAAAAAAGTTTTGGTCTCCATAACTCAATTTCCAAATCATGACAACACTACAGAGGTGATTTTTTATGTAAGTCATTAGTTAAAATTATATTAAGCCATAAAATTTTATATAATTAGGGGCATTGCTGATTTGAGTGACAGATGCAATGTAGCTAGCTCTCTGCTAAGCATCATATTAGGTAACCAGCAAACTGGAATAATTTTATTTTAACTTACAACAAGAAATTTAAATAGATATGTAGAAAAATACTAATCAAATCACCACTTACAGTAGGTAGTCAACCAGAATGCCTAAAATATAAATAAGTCATAAACAAGTCATAATAATATGCTGTATCGAAGAAATACTACAGTGATGGTAATTTCCACATCTGAGTACTTTATACAACAAACATGAAAAATCTGAACCAGAGCTATTGACATTTACTGTACAATAATGAGTAAAACCAAAAAAAAAAAAAAACATTGGTTTAATGTTGTTTAGACTAACGATCAAGTTCACTAGCTGACAATTTTATTTGTACAAAGAATGAACTGTTATATAGCCTATCTGTGTTTGTATCTGTTTATTGTTATTTAAAAAAATACATTCAAAGACATCAAACTTTAAATATAGAAATAACTGAAAAAAAAATAGACTTTCAGAATAAAACATTACAATAACGCCAAAGACTCTCTAAAAATGCTGTGGTTGTTTCTGTATACACATTGCTGAGTTGTTTATTCTAAGTAAAAATTCTGGGTTATTTTGACCCAACCACTAATTTATTCTTTATTCTCTTCATTTCTCCAAACGGCAGCCTGCAAAATGTTTGAAATATTATTGTTATTGTATCAAAAGTGTAGTTTTAAGAGTTGTTTAGGCGAGAATGCATGTGTCATGGGTCTAGCTGGTGGTGTGGCTAGACCGGCTGATGTACTTGCCGTGGGCATGTATTAGAGCAGGCAGAGGGGTTCAACAGAAAGAGTCTTTATTTGAATACAAAAACATTGAATCAAAAGAAACCAAAACCACAAACTCAAACTATAATTAGGGCTCAGGGCAAACACAGGAAAGGATCTGAACACTGGGAACCAGGAGCTGACACAGGGAACCAGGAGCTGACACAGGGAACCGACAGAAGGAAACATGGAGAACTGAATAGGGAAACATGGAGCTGGAGCTAACTAAAGACACATAGGGGAACTAGAGACAAGGCTGGACAGGACATGGTGGGAACTAGAGACTGGAGAGACAGGACTAGGGGCACAGAGACTGGAGAAACAGGACTGGGGGCACAGAGACTGGAGAGACAGGACTGGGGGCACAGAGACTGGAGAGACAGGACTAGGGGCACAGAGACTGGAGAGACAGGACTAGGGGCACAGAGACAGGACTAGGGGCACAGAGACAGGACTAGGGGCACAGAGATTGGAGAGACAGGACTAGGGGCACAGAGACTGGAGAGACAGGACTAGGGGCACAGAGACTGGAGACCGGATGGGTTAGTGGTTAGTAGCTACATGGAATACTGAGACACTGGATGCTGACCTAACCGGGTTAGTATCTAACTGGATTAGTGGCTAACCGGGTTAGTACTGATCTAGGGGACCGGAACTGGAACACAAGAAGCAAAGCTCACATGAGGCTATTCCAAACTAGCGGCTAACCTACTAGCAACCAGAACCACTAGCAGTCAATCCCACTAGAGGCTAGCCTACTGGAGGCTAACCCTACTAGCGGCTAACCCTACTAGCAGCTAACCCTGCTAGCGGCTAGGCCCTCATGTGGCTACACAAAACTAAACAGACAAAGAACTACACGAGAAGGCTGACACTGGGGAGACACATAACAGTACTTACACAAGAGGAGACACTGCCATACTAAACATGAAACAGGACAGCTCCATGAATCCACTTACAGACAGGATATAAGGAAAACTAATAAGAGCCCTGTTGAAAACAAAGGTTACAAAACAAATCAAATGTAAACTTAAAGAAACAAAAACAAACAAAAAGGAATGCCCACATGATAGCATATACAAACAGACAATGCTTGACCCAGTTTCCCAGAACAAACTGCTATTTATAGAAACTTTAATGAGCCACCTCAGTTCAGGTGAGCACTCATCACCTGACTGATGTGCCTTCTGGGAAACTGAGTCGACCAACAAAAACTACAGACAGACAGAAACAGTGACCTCTAGTGGAGGTTCCTAACAATGTGTGTACGGTTCAAAACCTCCAACGGTTATTAAAGAAAAAAGAAAAAGAAAAAAATGCCCCAACGATTTCGGAGATTTGAGCTTCAGGAAATCTCCTAGCGCTCTGTTCACAACACTGTCCCAGCCTCATCTTGGAAATAATTTCTAAATGTGGGCTATTGTTGTTTACTTATAATATTTGTTAATTTAATTTAAATGAGATTTGGGCTTGGAATTTTTATTTGGCATCGTGATCCTCTTTAACTTCCTAAGTATTCTAATCAGCACTCAGCCACATGCATAAAGTTAAAGAATGCATTGGGGGGAAAACAGCATGGAGGCTGACTAATTTATTAATAAATTAGTGATTCCTTTGGTTTTGTGTACTGATGAAGGTGATCATGTCATTCCGTCGTCTCCGCAGCAATGGATGCGGCAATAATTCACGTTTCATACACACTAAAAAATGCTGGGTTGTTTTTACTACCCAAACGCTGGGTTGCCTCTGTTGGGTAATTTTTCTGGGTTATTTACAGGGAGTTGGGTACTTTTTGTTTAACCCAGCTTGCTGGGTTGGAGTTGGGTTAGCTAGCGACATCTAACATCACAGGTCAGACCGGCCCTCCCCCGAAGTTCACCGGTGTATTCAGTGGCTGTGTCAGCTTCGTGTCTTTTTTCTTCCTCCTAGAGCATTTAAGAGGAAATGTAAACGTTCAATATAAGGTCTGTACACACACTTTCACTCACCTATGACTGAATTTGTTCACTGTATGTAACATTTATTACTGTTACCGTGTTACACTCAAACTTTCAGCCTGGTCTGTGCTATAGCATGCTAGTTTATCTGACAATGGCTGCTAGCTAGCCAAACCAAAGAACCCCACATGTATATGAAAGAAACTGCAAAAATGTCTGAGCTTTTTAGCTTTCTTTGTAGAATGCTTGCAGGGTGTATGAAGGTGGTGAAGTGATGAATGAAAGTACTTAACTGTAGTGCCAGCATGACGCTAGCATTTAGCTAGGTTGCTAACGTTAGCAAACTCATATAAAATAGCTGAGGTGTTACAAAACACTAATCATCTTACAAATATGCATACTAGCCAACTCTCTCGAATTTTTCCATAAACTTTTACTTTCTTTCTTTCTAAGGTTGGAACCAACACCGTGGAATATCTGTCAGTCGAGTCCGTACACCTACATCCTGATGTTGGGAGAAAATGACCAGCACTGCTCTCAGGCATTAGTGCTTCTCAGTAATAGTATCGTAATGATGTCGCTGTTGAACTTGTTTTGTATTATCTGATCTTGTGCTTTTGAAAAATAAATATTTTTCTATGTTTTGTACAATTAATTGGGTGTTGTTTATTGCCTATATGTATGGTTTGCAAAACTTAGTGTTTTCTTTTGTAATAGACCAGTATATCAAAGTAATTAAACTGTTTAAACTGTTTTACCCATAGACATGTAAAACATAAAAATAATAATAACCTATTTGTGATTGAATATTTTACCCATCTTGCTGCGTTAAATAAGTAACCCATTTTGCTGGGTTAAATTAACCCAGCATGTAGTTGGTCCAATATTTATCCAGCAGCTGGGTTAAAAACAACCCAGTTTGGGTTGTTTTTAACCCAGCATTTTTTAGAGTGTACGAATTACATCATTTAAAATTGGTTTTTCATTACTTTATATAAAAGCACACACTAAAAAATGCTGGGTTATTTTTACTACCCAAACGCTGGGTTGCCTCTTTTGGGTAATTTTTCTGGTTTATTTACAGGGAATTGGGTACTTTTTGTTTAACCCAACTTGCTGTGTTGGAGTTGGGTTAGCTAGTAACAGCTAACATCACAGACAAGACCGCCCCTTCCCCGAAGTTGACAGGTGTATTCAGTGGCTATGTCAGCTTTGTGTCTTTTTTTTGGGGGCTGCTGATGAGGGTGCTTCCTTCTCACGCATTTAAGAGGAAATGTAAATGTTAAATACAAGGTCTGTATACACACTTTCACTCACCTATGACTGAATTTGTTCACTGTATGTAACATTTATTACTGTTACCGTGTTAAACTTACACTGACACTTTCAACCTGAAGTTTTTCAGGCTGAAAGTTTTGTGAGGAAGAATAGTGTGCTAGATTATCTGACAATGGCTGCTAGCTAGCCAAAACAAAGAACCCCACCTGTGTATGAAAGAAACTGCAAAAATGTCTGAGCTTCTTAGCTTTCTTTGTAGAATGCTTGCAGGGTGTATGAAGGTGGTGAAGTGATGAATGAAAGCTAAATATATCTTATATATCAAAGATATTAGAAAAGATAGTATCAGTCCAAATATGCACATTCTTGCAGGAAAACGATATCCTCGAGGAATTTCAGTCAGGTTTCAGGCCCCATCATAGTACAGAAACTGCACTAGTTAAAATTGCAAATGACTTGTTTTTAGCTTCTGACCAAGGCTGCATCTCAATTCTTGTCTTACTTGATCTTAGTGCTGCATTTGACACTATAGATCATGATATTCTCATAGATCGCTTACAAAATCACATTGGTATTCAGGGACAGGCTTTAAAATGGTTTAGATCCTACCTGTCTGATCGATTCCATTTTGTAGATCTGAATGGAGAACAGTCTGGTGTAATGCCAGTGAAATATGGGGTGCCACAAGGGTCAGTTTTAGGACCTCTGCTGTTCTCAATATACATGCTTCCCTTGGGTAACATCATTAGAAGACATGGGATTAGTTTCCATTGTTATGCTGATGATACTCAGTTATACATTTCCACAAAACCAGATGAAATACCCAAATTGTCTAGACTAACTGAGTGTATTCAAGATATAAAAGATTGGATGACTGATAATTTTCTTTTACTAAATTCAGATAAGACAGAGGTATTACTTATTGGCCCAAAAACCAGTTCATACCAGCTCTCAAAATTCAGCCTACGTTTAGAAGAATGTACTGTTACCACCAGCTCGACAGTGAAAGACCTGGGTGTAATATTAGACAGTAACTTATCCTTTGAAAATCATATCTCCAACATCACAAAAACATCCTTTTTCCACCTTAGAAATATTGCCAAGCTTAGGAACATTTTATCTGTATCTGATGCAGAAAAGCTGGTTCATGCATTCATGACCTCCAGACTGGACTACTGTAATGCATTACTGGGAGGCTGTCCTGCATCCTCAATTAACAAGCTACAGTTAGTCCAAAATGCAGCCGCCAGGGTTCTCACTAGATCCAGAAAATATGATCATATAACCCCAATACAATCATCCCTGCACTGGCTACCTGTTCAGTTTAGAATTAATTACAAAATAGCATTACTTACTTACAAGGCTCTAAACGATCTAGCTCCCACATACCTAACCAGTCTTCTGATACGTTACAATCCACCACGCTCCTTAAGATCAGAAAACTCCGGACTACTGGTAGTTCCCAGAATATCAAAATCTACAAAAGGAGGTAGGGCATTTTCATATTTAGCTCCAAAGCTTTGGAATAGCCTTCCTGACAGTGTTCGGGGCTCAGACACAGTTTCCCAATTTAAAAGTAGACTCAAGACGCATCTCTTTAATCTGGCATACACATAATTAATTTCTTTACCTCATACTCCAGTACATCTATCCTGAATGGCAACCATGCTAATTCTTTTCACCTGCTCTTTATTTTTCCACCCATCCCGAGGCATCTGGAGATTGTGCCAACCCTGCGAGGTTCCTGAGGCATCCAGAGAAGGACCTGCTCCAGCTGAATTTTTCTTCATGTTGGTTTGGATCTACACATGCTGCTCCTGAGCTCCCAGTGATCCAGACCCCCATCTGCCCTCTGCACCTGCTGACTCATCCCTGAGCTGAACTGGACTTTGTGTTAATTTAAATAACTTCTGTTATATCAAACTTTCATCTGCATAACACACATGATGTTCTACAATTTCTGTTATCTGTCATCACCCAGATGAGGATGGGTTCCCTGTTGAGTCTGGTTCCTCTCAAGGTTTCTTCCTATTGCCATCTCAGGGAGTTTTTCCTTGCCACTGTCGCCGTCACCCTTGGCTTGCTCATCAGGGACAATCTCATTATTTAGACACATTTTTCTTACACATATATACATTTCCATAAGTCTTCTTTTCATTTTCTTTTCATTTCTGTGAAGCTGCTTTGAGACAATGACCATTGTTAAAAGCGCTATAGAAATAAAATTGAATTGAATTGAATTGAATATAAAAAGCTGAGGTGTTACAAAACACTACTCTTCTTACAAATATGCATACTAGCCAACCCTCTCGATTTTTCCATAAACTTTTACTTTCTTTCTTTCTTTCTTTCTAAGGTTGGAACGAACACTGTGGAATATCTCCAGCAGGCTGAAGTGTCGAGGCCGAACCCCTACATCCTGATGTTGGGAGATAATGACCAGCACTGCTTGAAGGCATTAGCGCTTCTAAGTAATAGTATTGTAATGATATTGCTGTTAAACTTGTTTTGTATTATCTAATCTTGTGCTTTTGAAAAATAAATATGGATATTTTTTTCTATGATTTGTAATAGACCAGTATATCAAAGTAATTTAACTGTTTAAACTGTTTTACCCATAGACATGTAAAACATAATAATAATAATAATAACCTATTTGTGAGGTAGAATTAAAACAGCATTATAGTTAAATATGACCTAGCATTTGGATTGAATATTTTACCCATTTGCTGGGTTAAATAAATAACCCATTTTGCTGGGTTAAATTAACGAGCATGTACTGTAGTTGGTTCAATATTTATCCAGCATTTTTTAGGGTGCAGACATTTCGCTTTCTATAAGTATATAGTTTTCACGTCTGTGAGGCAAGTATATACATAGTTTGTTCATCTGATGCGCTCAAGCTCACCGAAAACAGTACAGAACAGTTTGATGGACATGAGTTCTCATCTATTAAATTTTTGAGGACAGTTTTTAATTCCTGGAATTGAAAGAAACAGTTCCCTTTCAAAAGCTACACTCAATGCTGCGTGAAAACGCTATGGGAACATCTCTTTGTTGCCCGGTTGTGAAGCCTGTGCATGCCAGACCCGCCGAATACCTTCGGCTTATAACCTGTGCCAGGCATGACGTCACCGAATAAGGTGCACCTGCAGGTTATAAATAGGAGTGAACCGGAAACATCCTCAGATCTTTTTGTCTTCAGGACCGTTTTGTGTTTGCGTGTGCATGTACAAGCCGTAACGAAAGCGAAATAAAAATAACAGCATTAACTCACCGATATGGCGGAGTTGCTTAAGAGATGCGTGCCTCCGTGTGATAGATCTCTTTCGGAGGGCGATCTTCACGAGTTTTGTCTCGAGTGCTTGGGGAAGAACACGCTCGCCTCGGGCTTCAGGGAGACTGTGAGTACTGTGTTCTTCTCCCTATTAAGGTGCTTCGCGCGCGGCTCGCTTTCTTTAAAGAGAAACCGCGAGCCGCGGCGCATTCCTGGGGCTCGCGTGCTGATCTGGCAGACGCGCACGAGACGGAATTTCCCCTTTCTCTCGCGCTCTCTCCGGATCAGGAAGTTTTAGCTTCCGCTTCGCAAGCGCGCTCCGGCGCTTCTTGTGAAGGAGCGGAAGAATCTTCCTCTCTCGCTTCCATGGAAGTAGCTTCCTCACAACGCTCCTCCAGTGCTGACAGAGCTTTTGAGGAATTATTAGAGGTTATAACGCGTGCGGTCGAGCGATTGCATATCGACTGGCCGCAGCAGCGAGATTCCCCCAAGCGTTCGAGATTGAACGACAGGTGTCTGTCGGGTGGCCGGGGGGAGGAGCCTCAACGTCTCTCTCTCCCCTTCTTTGGTGACATCCATGATGAATTAACTCTTTCATGGAGCAAGCCGTATTCATCGCGTGTTTTTGTACCATCGACTTCGACTTATTCGAATATCGTTGGTGCGAAAGCACGCGGTTATATGATGATGCCCAGATAGAAGAGACGCTTGCGGGCTATCTCTCTCCTGGGATATCATCCTCCCTGAAAAAGCCTATTCTCCCCTCCAAGCTGTGCAGATTGACATCTGCTTTGGTGGGTAAAGCTTTTCAGGCAGCAGGACAGGCTGGTGCTTCACTGCACACCATGGCGGTTTGGCAGGTTACCAGGCTGATCTGCTGAAGGACCTGAGCAGCGGCGGGGCTATTGATGACAGGGCGTTTGCAGAGCTGCGCCGAGCCACAGACCTGTCTCTCCGTGCAACCAAGCGGACGGCCCGTGCTGTGGGCCGTTCCATGGCTGCCATGGTGTCCACGAAGAGGCATCTGAACCTCACGGGCATCAAGGATAAGGATCGTGTTGCCCTCCTCGATGCCCCCATCTCGCCTTCCGGCCTTTTTGGCGACGCTGTTAATTCCGCCGCCACTAGGTTTCGGGAGGCAAAGCTATATGAACAGGCCTTTGGGAGGTTCCTTCCCCACCGTGCTCAAGAACCGGGACCGTCGGCCACCCGGCCCCGGCCAGGTCTGGCCCCTATCAGGCGTGAGGTGCAGAAGGAGAGCGTGACCAGCCACGCACCCCCCCGTAAAGGCTGGGGTGGGGCTCGCCTCTCTTCTCAAAAATATGCTTCGAAAAGACCGGATCTGAGGAGCTTCCTCTCTTCAAAGAAGAAGCCCTGAGTTCGTGCGCCTGGGGCTGTGGGGGTGTCTCCCCCCGGGGAGGGGCGCCTGGATTTTCATCACAAAACAGGGCCTCCTCCCTGGCACTCCCGGGAGGCCGGTGTTCAATCCCCGCCACCACTGGTGTTCGGGGAGCGCCAGTCTCCAAAGAAAAAAAAAAAAAAAAAAGTTGGGTGTTCAGGCATCTTCACTTCAAGACACTTTGACACTTCATCTCCCAACACCTAACACCCCCCCCCCCCCCCATCTAGCCGAAGTGTCAAAGCTCGTGCCCCTTTCGGAGAAGCTGGCAGCGTGGAGACTACTGCCAGGTGTATCTCCTTGGGTATAAAGGACTGTAGGCACAGGCTACAGGATTCAGTTTGCACATCGTCCTCCGCGTTTCAACGGCGTGGTCTCCACATCGAGCACATCTGCTGGCCAAAGGGGCCATAGAACATGTTCCCCTCCCAGAGGATCGGGCTACTACAGTCGGTACTTTTTGGTGCCCAAGAGAGGGGGAGGGTTGCGTCCGATCTTGGATCTTCGCGGCTTGAACCGCTATCTCAGAAATCCAGATTCAAAATGTTGACTGTCAAAATGATTGTTTCTCAAATCCAACTAGAGGATTGGTTTGTGACAATCGATCTCAAGGACGCATATTTCCATATAGAAATATTGCCACAGCACAGGAAGTTCCTGAGGTTCGCTTGGGGGCGAAGCTTACCAGTATTGGGTCCTTCCATTTGGCCTAGCTCTGTCACCCCGCACATATACAAAATGCATGGATGCAACTCTGGCTCCTTTAGGACTCCAGGGCATACGTATTTTGGAATTACATAAACGACTGGCTGATTCTGGCCCAGTCTCAGGAGCTAGCGCTTCGACATCGGGATGTCGTCCTAGCCCATCTTCATTCTTAGGATTGAGATTCAACGCCACAAAAAGCGTTCTCCTTCCTGTTCAGAGGACAACATATTTGGGTGTCACATCGGATTCGGTCACAATGCGGGCACAGTTGTCTCCTGCTCGTGTCGAATCCATTCTCAACACCCTGAAGGAAATCAAGCTAGGCCAGAAGGTCACCGTTCATCACTTTCAGAAATCTTAGGCCTCATGGCAGCTGCGTCCACGGTGATACCTTTGGGCCTTCTGCACATGAGAGCGTTTCAGCTGTGGCTAAGAGCCAGGGGGTTTCATTCAAGGGCCAACCCCCAGAGGCTAATAAGGGTTACGCGCCGGGGGCTTCGTACCCGTTCTATGTGGTTCAGACCCCGGTTTTTGACTTTGGGTCCCACTCTAGGTCCGTCTTGTCGTCGCAAGATGCTAACGACAGACGCTTCCCTCACGGGCTGGGGTGCGGTCTTGGATGGCCGTCCAGCACAAGGGAGCTGGAGAGGTCATCTTCTCGCATGGCACATCAATTGCCTCGACATGATGGCTCTGTTTCTGGCCCTGAAACACTTCCTCCAGCAGTTGAGAGGCTACCATGCCCTAGTGCGTGTGGACAGCACTGCGGTAGTCTCGTACATAAATTGCCAGGGTGGACTGTGCTCGCGCCGCTTGAACAAGCTAGCGCACCAGGTTCTGCTTTGGGCACAGGACAAGTTCCTGTCCCTCAGGGCGATTTACATTCCAGGGCATATGAATGTAGGAGCAGACTTGCTATCCAGACAAGCTGTAAAACATGGGGAATGGAAAATCCACCACGAAGTAGTCAGTCAATCTGGGAAAGATTTTACGTAGCAGAGGTGGACCTCTTTGTCTCATAAGAGGCAGCACAAGGCCCCCTTTACTACTCTCTGACTCCTCCAGCTCCCCTGGGTCTGGACGCAATGGCCCACACGTGGCCCAGGTTACGCCTTTATGCGTTTCCACCTATAGTTTCTGCTCCCGGGAGTCCTGGCGAGGGTCCGTCAACAAGGGTTGCGCCTCTTATTGATAGCGCCCCATTGGCCGACCAGAGTGTGGTTCTCGGATCTAATATCTCTCCTCGACGGCTCACCCTGGGTGATTCCAGTGAGGAGGGATCTTCTGTCTCAGGCGCAGGGGACAATACTTCATCCCCGGCCCGAGCTCTGGAACCTTCACGTTTGGCCCCTGAACGGGACCAACTGAGACAGGCTGGGCTTTCAGCCAGCGTAATTGAAAACATTTAAGTGCCAGGGCTCCCTCCACTAGAAGAACTTATGCCCTCAAATGGAGTGTGTTTGAAAATTGGTGCATGGCAAGACACATAGACCCAGTTCACTGCCAGATTGTTTCAGTGCTGGAGTTTCTGCAAGAAAAGTTGTCCTCGGGCTTATGCGCTAGTACGCTCAGAACGTACGTAGCCGCTATTTCGGCCGGTCACGCTCTGAACAACGGGGTTTCTGTGGGCAAGCACCATTTAGTTGCCCGTTTTATTCGTGGAGCTAAACGGTTGAAGCCGCCCACTAGAGCTACGGTCCCTTCATGGGACTTAACTATCGTACTCGAAGGCCTGGCCGACACCCCGTTCGAACCACTAGAGTCAGCGCCTGTCAAGCTTCTGTCTCTTAAGATGGTTTTTCTGATGGCTATTACTTCTTTGAAGAGGATTGGGGATCTGCAGGCTCTGTCAGTCTCCCCATCCTGCCTAGACTTTGCCCCTGGGCTAGTCAAAGCTATTCTGCATCCTCACCCGAACTATCTTCCCAAGGTTCCATTCTCGACCATGCACCCAGTTGTTCTCGAAGCCTTCTGTCCTCCGCCTTTCACAGCTCCGGAGCAGGAAAGACTTCACTTACTGTGTCCAGTACGTGCTCTTCGGATCTACGTCCACCGCACTAGCTAGTGGCGTAAGTCAGAGCAGCTCTTTATTTGCCATGGGGGTCGCAACCGGGGGGCGGCTGCCACTAGACAGACTCTGTCACACTGGGTGAGAGATGCCATTGCCCTAGCCTATGAGGCGCGTGGTCACACTTCGCCTCTAGGAATCAGGGCTCACTCAACCAGGGGGATTGCCTCATCGATTGCCTTGGCAAGAGGCGTCCCCCTGCAGCAGGTGTGTGATGCGGCGGGCTGGTCCTCTCCACACACGTTTGTTAGATTTTATAGTCTGGATGTCAATGCTACTCTGGGTTCACGGATCCCTCAGTCAGCATCCCAGAGCTAGGTCTGAGACCTCCTCGGCTTGTGTGCACACGCTACACAACCTGGGGGTCCAGACACTTGCAGTGAGGTGGCGTTGGTATTCTCGTTCCCATAGCGTTTTCACGCAGCATTGAGTGTAGCTTTTGAAAGGGAACGTCTCGGGTTACTTGACTGTAACCCTGTTCCCTGATAAAGCGGGAACGAGATGCTGCGTTCCGATGCCGCACTGCTGGCGTGCCTGGACGTCCTTTAGACAAAATTGACCTGAGGATGTTTCCGGTTCACTCCTATTTATAACCTGCAGGTGCACCTTATTCGGTGACGTCATGCCTGGCACAGGTTATAAGCCGAAGGTATTCGGCGGGTCTGGCATGCACAGGCTTCACAACCGGGCAACAAAGAGATGTTCCCATAGCGTTTTCACGCAGCATCTCGTTCCCGCTTTATCAGGGAACAGGGTTACAGTCAAGTAACCCGAGACGTTATTTTCCTTGTCATAACATAAATTGTATTGTTTTTAATCACTCTATACACAATAATTTTCTTTGGTATTTTTTAAAATAAAATATGTAAATGTTATATTTGATAAAAAATGAAAATAAAAAACAAAAAATATATTACATTTGTATTTTCCATTTGTAAAATAGCTATTTAAAAAATTCACAGGTTGTGTATAGAGTGATTAAAACAATACAAGGCATTTTATGATGAGGAAACTTTCCATCTTTTCCATTCCAGTGTTAAAAAAAAAGTCATGTCAATTTTAGAGTCCTCAGAAGCTCAGTGGTCCATGCACAACTTCTCGCGGGCACGTTTTCTCTGAATACGTTGTTAACGGGGGTGAGGCTAAGAAACATGCATCTCAGTTTATTAATCCACACGTTCGATTTAGTAGTTATTAGGTTTAGTATTCAATGCGCATTGTTTGTTCGGTTTGCATATTTGTTATGTTACAACTAAATTATAACACTCAGAAAGGCCTTTTATTTGGGGTAAAGTGACTGATGTGCCTTAACTTCTTTCAGCAGAGCCTCTGTTTTACTGAATAATTCACGACTTTTCATGAATATGTAAGACGTATTGACACCTCTCAGGTGACTCCACACATAGACGCACACGCGCACACACACCAAAACACACAGAAAGCAGAACAAACATCATCAGCACGTCTCTCCCCCAAAAAGAGCAGTAATGAGCATTTACTGTACTTACATCTGAACAGAGATGTTTACATAAATCACTGATCAATAGCTCATCATATCAGTTTATTCATACAGATGTACCTGTTTTACAGGGAAATTTACACGCTTGTTACTGAATGATTTACTCTGATAAAGAGCCGTATAAGAACAGTGGCAGCTGGCACACCTAAAAATAAATGCAGGATTATTTTTTATAGTGTAAATAAAAATGCTTTTCTAAACGTGAGCTATTGCTATTTACTACAATATTTGTTAATTTAATTTAAATGAGGTTTGAGCTCCAGGATGTTGAGCATCGTGATCCTCCTCTTTAATTTCTTACGTAGTCTAATCAGCGCTCAACCGCATGCAAGTTTTTCAGAGCGCACCGGCAGAAGTAGACTCATGATTCATGATTATGAATGCACCAGGGAAAACAGCAAGGAGACTGACTCTGGCCATTTTAATAATTCATAGATAAATTAGTGATTTCTTTGGTTTCAGCTGTAGTGATGAGGGTGATCGTGTCATCTCGTCACCTCCACAGTAGTGGACGCGCCTATAATTCACTTTTCATACGTATTACATCATATAACATTTGTTGTTCGCTTTCATAATTTTACAAAATCATAATGTTTTTTTCATCATTGTGAGTGCAGTTAAATAAAAATAGAGTCTTATAAAGGTTTTTATAGTTTTATTATACAGTTTTTGCACATTAATCTGTCAATCTTTTTCTGATGCATACCCAGTGTCTGTTTTCTGGCTATACGCTAGTGTTAAGAAACCCCTATATTTAATTTAAATTCTACATTTGTACTGTGATTGAAAATTTGTTTAATGTTTCACTTGTATTTCATAAGGTTTTGCCAGCGGTAGTACAGCGCAACAGGGGCCATTATTTATTAAAGGAAATTATGATGATCATAACAGCCTACTGCATTTCATCTTTATAATAAGGCAAAAACATAAGCGCTGCTGAATGACAACGACATCTGCTGACACAGTAGCATGTCCTGACAATGTTTTAATTTTATGGTCATTCAGTTTCATTTATTTCAGTTAATAAATCTACTACAAATTTAAAACACACAAAATATAATATGATACAAAACCCTACATGCATAGCTTTTCTAACTACACATGATAAAATAAAGGGTCACTGTGTTAACGTTTACTTTGATCCTAATAACATTGAATTTAATTTTAATTCTACAATTATACTGTAATTTTAGTACTGTGCTTATGAATTCATTTAACTACAAAGTTTTACTTGATTTTATCCACTCCTACAGTACGTGCTGCTCTAAAGGAGCTGCGGCTGATTAATCCTTGAGAGAAGGCCTGAGGCGTCAGTCTATAGTTATACAGCGCCACTCAGCAGTAAAAGCCAGCAAATGCACAAACCCAAATGCTGCCACCGTGAGACGCGGCGGTAAAACCATTATTCCGGTTGACTACCTACTGTAGGTATCATTGTAATGTCATATCAGCTGGTCCCTGGTGATTCCCATCCCTATTAACCTCATTAAACATCTGAACAGTTGAGGGGCCCAACATTTGCACTTTGGTGATGCTGGGGTTAACTTGAGCTACCCATGCCAAACGGAGTAGCTGACAGAGCTCTGCTGCACACCCCTCATTGACATTGTTTTTTGCTCAACAGTTGATCAACTACATGATAAAACCAGTGTTGCTAAGCTGACCAAATTATTTCACGCTGTGAAACATCATCACTCATCACTCAGGAATTTAGATAATAAATAAATTTAAAAAATTAACAGAAGGGCGTTTGAAGACATTGTTGCTTAAGCCATCACCTTAGGCAGAACTAAAGCACTAGCAATGTCTACCAATGTATGACCCCCTTACTCCACACATACCCATGTAAACTAAATAAAGGAAAACAATGTGTTTTTTTTCTCGCTGCTAATTTTTCGAACAAGGCTCATCAGACATGCTGCTTGATGTTTATAGTGACAGTAAAACCAAAGCTAGCCAAGACCTGAAAAATGTAACTTCTTACACAGCAGACAATTCAACTGTTGATTATTTCATCCACATAGTGAAATGAAAGTAACCATCTGGAGGTAGACTCAATCAAAGCAGAGGTCCAAGTCTGAATTACAGAAAGTAGAATATCTCTGCTTAGTAATGGAGTAGCTTAGACTCCAGACGGCCACACAGGAACTTGTACAGCTGCGGCAGCAGCGATCACGAGACGCACTCCTCCCCGACCCCCGCAGGGAAGCACAACGGCTCCTGACAAAGCTGACGCCCCATGACAACATAGAAGCGTTCCTTCAAACCTTCGAAAGGACAGCCGAGATTGAGGGCTGGGAAAGGGCAGAATGGAGCACGATATTAGTCCCACTATTGACGGGGGACGCACAGCGAGCATACTTTGCGCTCTCCGCTGACGAAGTTGATGATTAAGACATAGTAGCGTTCCTTCAAACCTTCGAAAGGACAGCCGAGATTGAGGGCTGGGAAAGGGCAGAATGGAGCACGATATTAGTCCCACTATTGACGGGGGACGCAGAGCGGGCATACTTCGCGCTCTCCGCCGACGAATTGATGATTAAGACAGCTTAAAGGCGGAGATTATTGCTAGATGTGGACTCTCGAGCGGCCAGGCAGCACTAGAATTCCAGCGGTGGACGTATAACCCGCACAGATAGATCGACTCATGAAGATCGCTACACGCTGGCTACAACCAGACCTCTTGTCAGCGAAAGAAGTCACTGAGCGTGTCGCGATCGACAAATTACTGCGCTCCCTCCCCAGGGAAGAAAGGAAAGCCGTAGGGATGCGCGGGCTGGCTTCCGTCCGAGACGTAACGGAAGAATTGGAGTGTGCACTAGCAATACTCTCAATGACACCAGAATAAAAGAGGATATTCCCAGACAGGAGCCTGCCACGCTATCTGCCACCTCACCGCCGTGAACCAGCTCTGCCAGTGCGGCGCCCCGATACTCCACAAGACGAGCCCATGCCCACCGAACTGAGCCTGAGTAGTGTCACGTCCTCACGGGGACTTTGGGCAGATAGCCACACGGATAACGGCACCCCAGCACCCACACATTGGGTCAAGGTCGGCGGAGAACCACTGCCAGCGCTGATCGACACAGGAAGCGCTGTTTCACTGGCTCGCCCCTCCATTATCCCTGCCAGAGCACGACCATGCGAACCACTCCCGATCACCTGCATCCACGGAGATCGAAGGGAGGTTCCCGCAGCTCGTTTTTCCATTGAAGACGGACAGAGGAAATACATGGTAACGGCCGGTGTTGTGTCTAACTTACCTGTACCCTTGATCCTAGGCAGAGACTGGCCCGGGCTGTATCTAAGGCTGCACGGAAAAAAGAAAAAGGTACCACAGGTGAGACGCCGACCGAGGTCGACTCGGTAGAATGAGAAGCCCTGGCCATAAAATGGGCAATAGAGGAACTCAGATATTATTTAACAGGTCGGCACTTTACCCTGGTCACGGACCACGCTCCTCTACAATGGATGGCGAAGGCCAAGGACACTAACGCACGTATTACACGTTGGTTTTTATCTCTGCAGGATTTCTCGTTTTCGGTGCAACACAGGTCTGGCTCACAAAATGGAAATGCAGACGCCCTGTCCAGACGCCACGCATTCTTTGCATCGCCAATGATGAGCTCAAAGCTGGGGGGGGGGGTTACTGTGATGGCGGACCCACCACCCATACGGCAGGTAAACACACACCTTTGCGCTCAGATGGAAAACAGCGCGCATTCAGCACCTTGGACAGCGACACGGGGGCGGGGCACCGAAATGCGCCATGGCCAGAAGCTTGTAATCCTCTACCCTCCCGCAGTCACTGGCACACAATAAAAGGAGCAAAGCCGAGAGCCCCGGTGAGTAGGATTCAGATGACAAACCTGGTAACACCTGTATCCTCTCCCCTCACAGATTCTGACAGCGCCGAAAGCCTGACGCAGCGCAACTCGCAGACAAGGAGCGACCACTCCGAGTCTACTGCCCCTGCCGTTTCACGGAGCCGCCGGCCGCCACGTCCGAGGAGAGCCACCGCCTCCCTAGATCGAGGGGGCTGCATCTTCTGTTCGTCCCTCTCTCTCTCTCTCTCTCTCTCCTCCACGGAATCCCCAGTCTGAGTGATCCCGTATGTGTGCGTGTGCGAGAGCGTGAGTCACCAACACTTAAAAAAAGTAGAAAAAATAAAAAGAACACTAATTGCACCTGCATAACCGTGTCCTCTGTCGTCTGTATTGTCCTGCATGACAGCAGTCCTGTGACACAGTCATGTTAAAAGATAACTACCCCTTGCTTTCTGTGACACTCAACAGGTTGCTCAAGAAGTGATTTTGTAACACTGAAGAAACGAAAATTGAAGCAAAATAGCAAAATAGGTTTTGTACATTTAATTAAATATCCCAAGTATACAAATATAATATGATGAACAATCCATAATAATTTACTTCGTCAGCAAAAGATACGCAATGTTCTGATTAGATAATAGTGTATGGTGCTAGGGAATAGCAAGATGAATTCATTTTATGACCAGAATTTCTTCCACTGTCCTTTGACCAGTATATCAAATACAATCTACCCACTTCTTTTGACCAATCCACTTCAGCCCTATTTACCTGCACATAATCTATGGTCCTTCAACACAGACCTACTCACCATGCACTTAATGTGTAGTATTTCCACCCCCAAAGTCTCTTTTGCTCTTATCCACTCTGTACATTTAAAAAACAGACTTATTTTTCAGCTTAATCATTTATCACCATTTCTTTTTTTCACATTAGCTCTGCTTTATAAACTGATTATATCTCCGACTATGAGGCTTTCCTGTTCGTTGCTTTGTGTTCTTTTATGTGTCTCACATGTTGCATGTGGTCAAATTAGTTGAAGCTAACAACTGGGCATCCTAATACTGTAAGTCTCCCGACTACAGCACATTAATCCTGAGGAACAGCAGCTCAACTCCAAGGTTCTACCAAATCATCAATGTTGTCATGCTATTGCAGAGAGTAAACCTGGAAAGCTTGCAGATTTTTTTCCATTGACTGCTTAAAAAATTTTCATTTACTAGATTCATCTTGTAAACTAAATAAGATAAAGGTATGATGTAGATTGATTTTATATATATATAAACAGAAAACTTTGCCCACAAGCTGAGTTCCTGCTCCACTACATCAAATGGGTGCGATAACTTTTGCTGCTGTGTCTGACCCAATCTGTTTGTTACTCTCACACGCTCTTTTTCCATTCATCACTCTTGGATAAGATCTCAAGATACTTAAATTGCACTGCCAAAGGCAAGGGCAGTCACACTATTATCACCATTATCGTTATCATTTGCTCCCGGAGTTGTCTTACATTTTGTAGTTCCAGGTTGTTTAACTTCTCTGTAGTCTCTGGTAGTAGTGCGCCTGGTAAAGTTGCTTTAAAATAAAATAAATTGTTATTTATATAAAGTAAATATGCCTGTTTAATTGTTCAGCTAGTATTTGCTAAATTCTGCAATCTCTATATCCCATAAAAGAGATGATGATGCTTATTTAGAGAGCCTTTGTTTCATATTTTAGATGACGCACAAGCTGTTTCCTTTCCTTGCAAACAAATCACTAAGGGACAATTCTGTCTGAGTCACCGACGTCAAACTTCTTACCTGAGCAACACAGAGATGAAGCAAAACCTTTATACCACCCACTCAATATTTATTAATTTGTTTAGTTGTGCCTTCTAAGGGATCCTTTAACATTCTTCTTCAATCAAAAGACAAGAAAGGAGGAAAAAACTCTACCAGTAACTTTCATATCTCCACTACTATAGAAAACGCCTGAAATCCAGTGAACTCTTCTTATAAATTTGTGAGGAAGTCTGTGTATCTTGAGATAGGAGGACAACAGAGGACAGGAAGAAGAAACACTGTTTGCACACTGTTCCCCCTCCTTTATTGCCCAGACACTGAACAACCTGTCAATCTCTCCGCCCCATACGGACTCCTGCTGCTCGACTAGAATTTATCGCTCAATCCCCACTTTAGACTTGCTCAAAGTTTTCCACAGGACATCTGCTGGCTGATTTTGAAGCTTTGCCAAGTGAGACCCCGACACGGCTGTGCAAGCTCAGTTGGAAAAATGAGTGATGTAATCAGGTGGAAAAGGTCTGGAATAGAGATTTTAGGTTTAAACCTCTCTGGGATTGCGTAGGTGGATAATACTACACACAGAGTAGGTGATCATATATACAGTAGATTGTCTGGTCAAATAAATAAATAAATGAAGCATTTGGATTTAAGTATGCAAATACTTTCTATCTTCGATTAGATAAATATAGCAGTAATTTATATGCTGTCACCAATAGCAAGGAGTAGCTTCTCATTTCTTAAACAACTTGTTGGAAAACATATCATCTTACTGCAGAAAAGCTATTACTGTGATTCAGAGAGGTCAGTATTTTTGGCCTGCATCAAGCAAAGAAAACAATGGCTAAAGATTGCTAAAATTGCTAAAAGAAAACAATTGATATACATTGCTAAAATTACTGCAGTTATGTTAAGAACTGCCCAATGCATTATTAAAACTTGGAGGGACAGTTCTGAATTGTCTTCTTCATGGACAAAATGTGGCTGGAAAAAAAAAAAATCATCAAAGCATGTGATCACTTTAACATTAGGTGAAGTTGCATAAAAATATACAGTACATTGATGAAGTAATAATAGCTATAGTGAAAGTAAGAGCATTTCGATTTTCCATACACAATGTGATAAGAATCACACTATTGTGAATAAACAGCTGTGTGGCCATACAATATGTGTGGCCATACGAGTCCTGACCTTAGCCTCATTGACGATCATTGGGTTGACTTTACTGCCATCAGTAGCAAATTTAGCCCCAAATTAAACATAACTCTGGCCAGAGATATGAGAAAGCTGTCAAAGCTAAAGGCGATCAAACTAATTATTAGAGTGTCTGGCTTTTTAGCCAGGCAGTGTATGAATTAAATGTGCAGTAATTGTGGTATGGTGTCCAAATGGAAGCACGTGTTCTTCTTAGTATATTTGTTTTATTAGAGTAAGATGTAATTTTTTACTCTATAACTAACAAGCTGGTTTAATATTTATGTTTGCAAATATCCTAACATTATATCATTCCCCATACCTATTGTACTGTAAGCATGTTTTTAGGTAAAACATATTTAATCACATATATTCACTTTAACCAAATACTGATCATAAGGTGTGTGTATTGAATTGCTTTTCAGTCTGGTTTTTGCCTGTTCTTGAACTGGCATTGAGTTGGCTCGCTTGGGCTTTGTTGCTGAATTAAATTCTAGCATATTTCAACTATTCAGTCTTTATTTTTATGCTGTTATAATTTGAGTTACAGCTTATTAGCGCTAAAGTGTAACCAGCATTAACAGTGGAACATTAAAATCTCCCACATTATAATTATTATAGTTAATCAATTTTAGTCAATGGTCAAATCCTGTCTGGCATCAGACTATTTCTTAAGGAAAAAAAGTTGTCCAAACTTGCCTTATGTGAAAAATTAAAGATGTGTATATAATGGCCCACTCTTCTTCAAATAATTGTTTTGATTCAGCCACACTGAGGGGTTTAACCTGTTTAATCAATCTCAATCAGATTTAAATCCAGACTATGACAAAGCCACTTTAAAATATTTTTTTCTATTTTGTTTTTGAGCCACTCAGAGGTGAATTTGCTGGTGTGTTTTGGACCATTGTACTTTGTACGCAGTAGCATAACTCATTGTCCTGCTGCATAACCCAAGTGCTCTTGAGCTTGAGGTCACAAACTGATGGCCAGACATTCTATTTCAGGAATTTCTGGTAGAATTCAGAATTCATGGTTCCATCAGTTATGACAAGTTGTCCAGGTCCTGAAGATGCAAAGCAGCCGCAGATTATTCACACTACAACCAATATGTTTGACTGTTGGTACACAGCAAAATCCTTAGTCTTGAATTAACACCCAGAGTGTTGATTTAACACTTTCAGAGTACATTCGTGACCATTAGGTCATATATAAACACTTGTGGTGTTAAATCAACACTGGGAATTTTGCAGTGTATGATGTTCTTTTATTAAAGACAAATGTTATTCTTTTTCTTATTGTTGATTCATAAACATTGACCTTAAGTAGTAGTACGTAGGCTGGCCACTTCCGGGAGGGTTCACTACTGGTCCTCCACTGTTTTCTCCATTTTTGAATATCAAGATGCACATTGCAAGGCTCACCATCTCTCCAGAATGGCTATTTTTGTGTTTATTCATGCACTATTCCTTGCATGCTCATGACATTCGGTTGTCTGAGTATAACCTATGAAAGACAGTCACACTGTTTCTGATTTATTTTTAGTAATGGATGAGATACAACCAGAGTTTGTAAGGAAGCCACAGCGAGCCCTTCATCCCAACTGGAAGTGGCCGGCACTGGTGCCGGCACAGAGACTGTGAACAAGATGGGAATCTGAAAAGCCAAATATGAATACAAACAATGGATTGAGGAGTAAATTAACTCTGCTGACACCTGATGCATGTGGCAAGGGACTCAGGCCATCAGTGACTTGAAACCACCCAATGGGGCAACCAGCTCTTCATCACTCCTTGATGAGCTTGTTTTAAAAAAGGGAAACATAGAGCGCATGCTCAAAGCAGAGCTATTACCAGGTGAACAAACACTTACACTCTCCACACTCTAAATTGTGTGCTAGCCTGAGCAGGGTGAATGCAAGGAAAGCATTGTCCCTGACAGCATCCCTGGCTGAGAGTTCAAAACATGCATGAAGCAGCTGGCTGAGGTCTTTACGGACATCTTTAGTCTGTCCTTGGCCCAGTCTATACTGTACCGTCCTGCTTTTTGTCTGCAACCATTGTGCCAGTGCCAAAGCACTCTGCTGCAACAGCACTCATTGATTTTCAACGCACTCTCCCTGTCATCGCAAAATACTTCGAAAAATTGGTCCTCATTCACTTCAAAACCTGTCTGCCACCCTCTCCAGGCCCATACCAGTTTGACTTTTTACCAAATGAGTCAAAAGAGGACCTAATTTCCATGGTGCTCCATTCTGCCCTGACTCACCTGAACAACACCAACACTTATGCCAGGTTGTTGTTTGTTTAGTTCACCCTTAAATACAGTTAGCCCTTTCAAGCTATTCTTGAAGCTGAAACAGCTTGGCATCAACACACCACTCTGTAACTAGAACCTGGACTTCCTTACGGACTGGCCTTCCTTATGAATTCTCACCCTCAGCACTGGAGTTCCTCAGGGATGACTGTTGTCCCCTCTTCTATACTCCCTTTTTACCCCTGACTGCATACCTACCTATGCTGCCAAAGCACTATCAAGTTGACATCAAGGTGGTGATCCTGATCAGAGGTAATGATGAGACAGCTTACAGGGAGAAGATCAAGCACCTAGTAGCGTGGTGTGAGGAAAACTCCCTGGAACTAAAGACCAAGAAGACAAAAGAGATGAATTTCAGGCAAGCTGGTAATCACACTCACACTCCCATTTACATCAAATGAAGCTGTTGTTGAGCAGGTACCCAGGTGTACCCAAGTTCCTGGAGTCCACATCCCTGAGTACCTCACCTGGTCTCTGAACTCTTCTTACTTGATTAGGAAGGCACAACTCCATTTGTACTTTCTGAGAAGTCCCACCTGTACTCTAAGATACGGGAGAACTTTGACCATTGTTCCATTGAGAGCATCCACATAAACTGCTTCTCAGTGTGGTACAGCAATTGTACTGCTCAGTACAGTAATGAATCCATCCATTGGCACCCAGCTACCCACCTTGGTGGACAGTTACAAGAAAGGCTGTCTGTAAAAGGCAAGAGGCATTATCAAAGATTCCTCTTACCCAAATCATGGACTATTCACTCTTCTTTCATCATACAGTTGCTACAGGTGGCCCAGAGCCTGCACCAGACTTTTTCCTGTGGCTATTACCACAGTGAACAGCTGACCGTGGAGTGCTATATACCACTTCTGTCACTATCTGTCTTTATTGTACTGCTTGTCCGCATCTTTGCACCATACATAACTTCTTCTTATTATTTCACTACTGTGTATTCCATGCATATTTATTTTTAATATACTGTACCATTCTGATGTCATATATGTACATATGTATATCATGTAAAATTTTTGAGCATGTTATCTTCTTGACATGTCTATCCACTGCCCAATGTTTTCACAGTTATAATGCATTATACTGTATATCAAATCTTGTGTTCCGCAGTTTTATTGCATAAGCACCATATTTGTACCATATACCATGCCATATTTGTAATACCTACTGCATCTTCTGTCATGTGTCACGTCTTTCCCACGACCTGTTTGTTTATTTATTTCCAACTCACCCAACCACAAGCATCAATGCAACAAGAGCTACGCCTCCCCGCCCCTCCCACCTACGAAGGAGATCCGGGCACCTGTCACTCCTTTCTGTCTCAGTGCTCACTGATTTTCGAGCTCCAAACCTCCACCTTTTCCACAGAACGGTCCAAGGTGGCATACGTCATCACGCTCCTGTCAGGATGTGCCCGGGAATGGGGCACCGCGCTTTGGGATGCTCACGACCCCGGCTGTTCCAGTTATGAGAGCTTCGCCAAGGAAATGAGGAGAGTGTTTGACCGCTCGTGCCACGGCAGGGAGGCGGGTCGAAAACTCCGTCAAGGCTCTCGCTCGGCCTACGATTATGCCATTGAGTTCCAGACCCTAGCCCTTTCAAGCGGTTGGAACGAACGAGCCCTGTGCGACGTCTTCCTTGAAGGTCTGACTGAGATACTCCAAGATGAGCTAGGCTCCCAAGAGCTCCCCTCGTCCCTCCAGGAGCTTATGGATCTGGCCTGTCGAATAGACGCACACCTCCATCTTCGTAGGTCGGCCCGGCCTTCTCCACCCAGGGCTCTGCCTCGACCCTCTCCTCTGCGGGTTGATCCCCAGGAGGAACCCATGCAACTGGGCAGAACTCGCATCACCCCAGAGGAGCGCCACCGCCGCCGAGTGGAAGGAGCCTGCTTCTACTGCGGGAAACCAGGACACGTGCTCAAGTACTGTCCAGCAAAAGGAGGCGCCCTCTAGTTCAGCTGGGAGCACTAGAGGGCGAGACTCCAAAAAGGCTCCCAGACCAACGCCACCTGCTTCCTATCTTCCTCATCCATGAGCAGCAGACCCACCTAGTGGATGCACTGGTCGACTCCGGCTCAGATCGCAATCTGCTGAATGCAGCCGCAGTCAAGGCCCTGAGTTTCCCCGCGCTGCCCTTGGAGAACCACCTCAAGGTCCAGGCCCTCGACGGGAGTCCGCTCCCACCTATCACTCACAGCCCCTCTCATAGGCCTAAGGGTCTCGGGCAACCACTCGGAACGGACATCACTGTTTATCATGGAAGGATCACATGCCACGGTCGTCCTAGGCCTTCCTTGGTTAACGCAACACAACCCACACATTGATTGGGCCTGGAACTCGATCATAGCCTGGAGCCCCGCTTGTTCCTCATCATGTTTACGAGCTGCCATCAAGCCATGCCTCCATCCCGTCCCCGCGGTAGAGCCACCGGACCTCACCCGTGTCCCTCCAGAATATCACGATCTCAAGGCAGTTTTCAGCAAAACGTGTGCGGTATCCCTTCCCCCCCACCGCCCATACGACTGTGCCATTGACCTGCTACCAGGCATCACTCCCCCCAAGGGCCGTCTATACTCCCTGTCAAACCATGGACCAGTACATCGCAGAATCCCTCGCTGCAGGTATTATCCGCCCTTCCTCTTCTCCAGCAGGGGCTGGGTTCTTCTTCGTGGCCAAAAAAGATGGTTCCCTTCGTCCGTGCATTGATTATAGGGGCCTTAATGACATCACAGTAAAGAACTGGTACCCTCTCCCTCTAATGTCAACCGCCTTCGAACTTCTTCAGGGGGCCAGGTACTTCACCAAGCTCGACCTGCGCAATGCATATCATCTCGTCTGAATTCGGGAGGGGGACGAATGGAAGACAGCTTTCAATACCCAACGGGACATTACAAATACCTGGTGGTTCCATTTGCACTTACGAATGCCCCCGAAGTTTTTCAGTCCCTAATCAATGAGGTTCTCAGGGACCTCCTCAATATCTCAGTATTCGTATATCTCGACGACATCCTGATTTTCTCCCAGGACCCAGAGGAACACCAACACCATGTTCGGCAGGTGCTGCAGAGGCTGTTGGAGAACAACCTGTTTGTCAAAGCTGAGAAATACGAGTTCAACACCACATCTACCACGTTCCTCGGGTTCGTCATCAGCTCCAGACAATCTTCCATATTTGTATTACCTACTGCATCTTCTGTTTGTTATAACACATTTCATGTTCTTTGCATAATGACAGAGTTAAATATAATCTAATAATGTATCTCACCATGGTTCGTTGAAGTCCCAAAGCCTAAGAATTAGCTTTGTAACCCATTCCAGACTAATATATGTCAATTAGTTTTATTTCTCATCAGTTTTTGAATTTCTTTAGATCATGTTGCTTTTTTAGATTTTTTCCAATGCTTCACTTTGTCAGATAGGTTCTACTTAAGTGATTTCTTGATTGAACAGTAATTATTACTGGCAGTGCATGTTCTCCCCATGCTTGGTGGGTTTCCTCTGGGTACTCCGGTTTCCTTCCACACTCCAAAGAAATGTAGGTTAGGTTAATTTGCATTTCCAAATTGGCCACAGTGTGTGAATGAGAGTGTGAGTGTGTGTATGTGTGTGTGTCCTGCGATAGATTGGCACTCTGTCCAGGGTGTACCCTGCCTTGTGCCCTTATTCTCCTGGGATAGGCTCCAGGCCCCCCGTGACCCTGAATACAGGATTAAGCCGTATAGATGATGAGTGAGAGTGATTATTACTGGCAGTAATTAGGCTATATGTGAAATATAAAAAAATATGATAATCTGAATCATTTAAGTGTGACAAATATGCAAAAAAATTTGTGAGGGTCAAAATACTTTTTCACAACACTGTAACTTCACATATGTTTTTATTTAATTTCCAAATACTTCTCAAAGTTTATGACTACAGCATTGGTACTATTGCATTTTTAAAATTTGATAAATTTTTAAGGTGTGATCAGTGTAGGAAAAGGAATGTTTTGACTGAGAACTGGGGTGCTGTTGTAATTTAATTTTGCCCAACAGCGGGGCATGACGCAGCTATGATGTTTTTTTTTTTTATAGTTCCTTTTTCAGATTTTTAAAAGTTTTTTGGGTTTCACATCTTGGGGCATTCCTCATGCAAATAACGCATGTAGGGAGGAAAAATTCAACAGCAGTGATGTCTAGAAAGGCTTGAAACAAATAGTGATGATTTTGCATGAGCCAAAAAAATCATAAAAAAACTAACAAACAAATAAACAAAAATTCAGCAAATCAATATGCCAGAATTTTTGTACATTTTAAATCTAGATGGAATACGTAATTTATAGCATTTATCTAAGAAGTTTATATAATCTCTTTTTATGAGTGCATATAATTTTGACTGCCAGTAAAAAAAAAAACTCAAGCAAAGGTTATGTTTCATTTTATAGTACATGTTTTTTTTATTTTTTTTAGCTAAGTCCAATGCCACTATATTAATCAATCCTCATAGTGGTTTTAAAGTTTTGGTGCCCTGCCCACTATACTGATGACTGATTTATTCTCTTCAGCAACCCTTTAATCTAAGGAAGGATGGCAGTACGATCCATGACCCTTATTGGTATTAAACTCTGTGAGGCTTTTTATTCGTTTATTATGTGAGGCTTTATTAGTGCCACATGAATGTCACTCACCTTTTAATGTGACTGCCATCTTTTATGGACTCAGTTTAGTCATACATTTGATGATATACAGTACTGCAGTTGACCATATGGTCCATTTCCCTAGATTTGCAAACTAGATTTACTCTATGAATTATCGCTTTTTCTATTTTTAAGGGATGGCATGACATTTCCTATAGCCTTCCTCATGCAGAATGAGGATTAGCAAATGAAAATAATTCAGCCATGACGTTTGGTACTCTGCTTGCTGTGGAACGTGAGTACTTCCCCAGAGTCAAGTATTCTCTGGTGTTCAGTGAGGTGCACTAAGGGGGTCTAGATGTATAATTTGCACAATTTCCTAGGCCAATAACAGGGAAAGATAGAAATCTGAATAGACTAATGAGATATTTCAAAATTCTGGAACCCTTACTTTATCTGCACAATTGATAACAGTCACAATAGAGCAGGCTTTTTTAAATAGCAACCAAAAACACACTGTAAGAAGCAATGCATTTACAATACTCCTTAAATAGTGGAGATATTCTTGCCTCTTTCCACACTCAATAATCTTGAAATCTCACTTTCATTAAGCAACGCATAGCTATTAAAACCATGCCTGCAGTGATGCATGCCTCATAGGCATCCTGTAAAAATCCCGGTCACTCTGAGACCCTTTTATCATCTCCCTTTCTCTTTTGCTTTTACTTGTAATTCAGTACCAATGTCTCATTTATACTTTTCTAGCCTATGGTGCTGCATGTCTATCTATTTCACCAGAATATTCCACCTGCATCATCTGTCAAGGCTTGATGGATTTTCTAAACATGCTCTAAAAGTTCTGTGACAGATGCCCAACCAGCACCATTATCTGAAAACTCACCTTCGATAGAGCGAGCTTTTATCTGTGTCAGATAGGCTCATAGAAAAGACCTGCTGCCACGTCTCGTGTACTATCAAAGTCCTTTAGCCACTACTCTGCTGTTCTAAGCCTTAATGACAACGCCCTACTTTGACAGTGGTTAAAAATAGGGGGAAAAATGTTCAGTTGATAAAGCTTCAAAGCTTAGTGTGTCTTTCCATGCACAACATAACCCTGTTTGCCCAGTGTCATTATATGCCATATTACTCCTAAGGCTCTCCGTCCATGAAATAATATTATAGTTTCTAGATATTGATCAGAGATATTCATAATAATAATAATAATAATAATAATAATAATAATAATAATAATAATCACTATTTTGTTTATGTAAATTTTCTGTCATTCATGAATTCCATGCTCTCATCATATTTTCTTTATTTTCAGATCACCACCTCCCTGAGATCAGCTCCGCCCATTCCTCCATTTGATCTTGCCCTTTTTTCTGACCACACCCACTTCCTGATTGTTTTGTATTTAGCCCTCCTCTGAATATTCAGGCCTTACCAGATTGTTTTTGTGGCCATGTTCCTCGAGTGCTGTCATGGCTAACAGCCCATGTGGATTATCCTAGAGACATTTATATTTGAAACCTTGTTTGGAACTGATACAAGCCTGTAAATAAATTTCTTTTTTTTCTTCTTCTCTATTTAAATGCTTGTCATGGTTGTGTGAATGGGTCTTTGTTCTGAGTATCTTCTATGAACAAAACTGATGGGCAAAGGCATCACTTTTAATGCTTACTAATTTTTAGTACTTTTTTGTAGTCTTTTTTTCAAATAGCAAGCATTTTGTAAACATCTTATTCAAACAAATAATGTATTCCTTTGTGTAATTCATACATTGACTCAACATTGTTTGTTTGGCCTGTTTACCTACAGTATCTCCTAGATTTATAGGCATTTTGAAACAAACAAACAATCAAACAAACAAACAAACAAAAACCTAAACCACCTTGTTCATGATTATTAGTCCCTGCAATGTTGTAACAACTGCCAGTGAAGCTTGAAGAACTTTGCCCCAATGTATGATAAATTTCATGGGTATTTCACCAAGTAATATCATTCGATATTACTGTCAGTGACAGGCTGCTTGAGTATAGAGTCTGGACTAGCAATCAGTCCCAGATGTTTCATTTTTGTCAGGTGTTTTGTGAATTTATTCTTATGTTGTTTAACCTTAATTTTATATTTCTTGTAATAGAATAAAGCTGCTTAGCTTTTCTACTCCATTTATATACCAGCTGGTCCTTCTTCCAAGCATTACACTGTCCATTAAAATTAAAGACTTAGGCCAAATACTGTACTGAAAATTGATGTGTATAAAATATGGACATTGATGACTTTGCTTTAGCAGAGTGCTCATTTCATGGCTCACTCACTACATTTACTAATATCCTTGATGCAGTGTTTTATGTAGTGGTTTAAATTGGCTCTATTTTTTGCTCACATAAACACAGTTCTTCATTATGTAGTTCATCATGTATAATAAGTTTATTACTAAGAAGCTAGGTAAATAATCCAAGGTAAGATACTTCCTGCTTGGTCAGTGGTAGATAAATATGGAAACCATGTATAATATTTCCTGTCACCATGAAGGCAGAATCCAGGTAATGCCTTGTCACACAGACCTCCTGAAAGCAGAGGCAGAGAAGTAGATTTTGAGTGGCATCATGTCTCTGGTATAGATAGGAGGAAAGATTTATTCAATAAGTACTTGGGTGGGAGAGAATCAGCAGTATGTCTAGACGGTATGTATCTGGTCTACATTTGTCTTTGTCTAGTCTCGGTCATTTTCAACTTAGCTGTGAGAGGCATTATTTATGAAAATACAGTATATCTTACTTGAACATATTTAGTAACAATAACAATAATATTTTGAGTTCATGCGAGATGTGGAAGATGCCCTTAATGCTGGTGGCTCTTATTAATATGAGATGTTCGTGGATAGTATGACCAACATCTTTTCCAACATTCTCACAATCCACTGTAGGGACTTGTGGTCAGAGAATGTAAAGTCTCAGTGAGGCAACTGTCAATATGCTCACTGTTATTCCTTTGTAGAAGGCTCTGAGGATGGAAGGGTGAGTATGGATTTTTTCAGCCTCTGTAGAAAGTGGAGGTGCTCCTAGGCTACCTTGGCCAAACCAGTGGCCAAGGGAGTCCAGGAGAGACCCGTAGTCATGTGCACACCAATAAATTCTTAAAGAGCTTTTGGCTTTCCATAGTTATTCTATAGATGTGTTGGGTTGGATAGTCTAAGTATGTCTGCCTAAAGTCAATAATCATGTTTTTAGTTTTACCAGCATATACAAATAGATTGCTGTCTCTGCACCATTGTTACCGCTGATTCACCCCCTCTCTGTATGGTGACTTGTTCCTGATGAGGTCCATAACGTTAGGAGTATCAGCAAAATAGATGATGTGATTTGAACTGTACTGTGGAGCACAGTCAGAAGTGTAATTGGGAGTGAACTGAGTCTATAGCCCTATGAATCACCAATGTTTTTGGGACCAACTGGTCCAAAAAAGTCAGTTTATTTAGTTTATTTATTACAGTAATTTAATTTTTAAAAAAGGAAAACTCATATATTTGTTACAAACAGACTAATATATTTAAAGTGGTTTTTTTTCTTTTAATTTGATGATTATGGCTTACAGCTAATTATAACCCAGAATTCAGTATCTCTGAAAATTGAAATATTACATGAGACCAAAAAAAAAAAAAAAAACCTAGAAATATTGGAGTAGCCTCCTAACATGCTGGGATATGCTAAGAAAGAATTTCAATGTGCAGTGATACATATGTAACAAATAAAACTTGAATTATCTCTGTAATGTACTTAACTCTATTCAGTTACCTTAAGCACAACATACCAATTTTTACCATTATTTCTATTTTTAAAACATTTATATTTTACTTGAGTAGAAAATCTCCCCTTAATTTAATACGTTGCTATGGGTTTCTTTTCAGTCCTTGACAATAATGAATTTAAATAGATTTCTGTCTGTAAGTCTGTAAGTTACTGAGTGTTCACTGAGTGCTTTACTTGCATTAGCACAAGGTGGAATATACTGGACATCAGTGGCATATACAGTACACCTGTGGTGGCTCAATTGATTAAGCCTATGGGTTACTAAGGTACTGAATGGAAGGAGGGAGTTGAAGTCCCACCACCGTCAGGCTTCCACTGTTGAACCTCATTTCATTGCTCCAGGGGCACTGTATACTGGCTGACCATATGCTGTGACCCCAGTTTTCTAATTGGGCTATGCAAAAAAATAACTCATTGTAATGTACATGTGACAGAATAATGGTGGTAAACTCTTTGGGAAGTGATATAGTTGGCACTTCACGGTTATTGACTCTGCCAGTGACCAAACCTCACAATGACATTTCTCAACTTCTAAAATATATATATTTTTATTTGTCACATACACAACCATACACAGTATGATGTGCAGTGAAATGTTTACACGATTGTTTGTGACTTGAAAAGGAAAAAGGAAGTAAGGAGGCAAAATGATAATAGAAAAGAATAGAAATATAGTATATAAAAAAAATTATATAAATCTACAATTTTGTTACAATAAAAATCTACTAAAATAATGTATAAAGTAGAAATATGTAAAGGATATAAAACTGTAAGAATGTAAAAATGTAAGAACTGTATAAACAAACTATATTACGTATATGAAATGTGCAAGTGCAGGCAGCAGCAGTACAGTGTGGTCGTTGAGTGTGATATGGAATGATGAGCAGCAGTGATATTGTCCATCATTAAAGTGCAGTAGTGCAATAATAGTCCTGTTGTATGTAACCATGAACCAGAATGTGTAAACATAAACCAGAGTGCAACATATATGTTTTGTGTACTTCAGTTCTTCAGTCCTGTGCACTGTGCAAATGTTCAGTGTGATTGGTTTTGGTGTGTATAAAGGAAACATGGCAAGTCCAATCAGTTGTGTCCTACGTAGAGTTCTGGTTGAGAGTTTGTATAGCTTGCAGGAAGAAGCTTCTCCTCAGTCTCTCTGTGATTGTCTTAAAACGAGTGGAAGCGCATCTCCTCCATGAGATCTCAGAGCATTGCGGATGGCCTTCTCCACCTACGGCTTCTGATTGGGAAATCTTCTGATGGTCATTTTTTCATAGTATCACCCACTAGTTTTCCAATGAATCCCACAGCTACTTCCGTAAACACGCTGATGTCATCAGAGCTGCTGGAACATGTTTCTGCAGCATATGTTGTTTATGTAAACACAGACTAACACAGACTACCGTCACATGTCTTACCTTATCTCATTTCTTTGCTAAGCCTGACTATGTTTCACAACGTGCTCTGGCTTTTTCAGTGGGTAGTAACACATATTCTGAGAAATTGTACTTTTTTTAGGAGAGTAAGGGAGTAAACACTGGAAAGGAGAATGGATGGTAGAAGCAGGGTGCTAGGGTTGGCCTTCCATCTTTAATCTTGGCCTTCCACCTTCTGATGAATTTGCTTCTAATGCCTCACACATTGTTTCCAGTGGCCTCTATCTTGGTCAATGGCATCAGGCAGTGCTGCAGTCCCATGATCAGATATGCTCCTTTGTTAAGACCACTCAGGTGAAATAGTTGTTGCTTGGACACTTTCCTTTGATTTAAAAGAAATCAATTTCTTGCACAAATTAGATTACAAAACAGCATAGGAAACAAAAACCCAATATTTGTGGTCTTTGAGAAGCATCTTGCAATGCCATTTTGGAGTACATAATAGTCTAGCACAAAATCTGTCTTTGCCATACCAAGTACATTTACAAAGCTCACATATGAAAAAAACACAAACCAGTGAGTAAAAATACCTCATAATATATAAAGCAAAGAAGTACAGAGGAAATTAGTCAGCAGCTAGAAACTTGGATTATTAAAGGACATGGCCTGACTCTTATCACTGACATTCATAGTTGAACCCATTTACTGGATGTTACACAAGACATTAGTGGTTAAATAAAAGCACTACATGAGAAATTGTATCATAAATATGGTTCATAAACCCATTTTTCCCTGCACAGAGAATGGATTATTTCTGAGGACATGCAGGATCTGGTTGCTTTAGGGAGACTTGAATAAATTGCACCCTTAGTCCTATTTCATCATATTTCTTGGAAGCAGGCCAAACTATTTCTTGGAAGCAGATTTTAAGCAGTAAAATTGAAAGGTTAAGGTTGAATATTTCTTGCTTTAGTTTAAAGGATTCTGTATTCTAAAGGATAGTGTTCTGATCTCATTCCAACAACACGAACACAAGCCCAGCAAACCATAGTGAGCTGAATGCAAATGTAAGCCAAACTGACTTTCCTTCACATAGTGTGAATGTTGGTAAAGTGGGACACTTAATGCAATATTGATCCTGTGTATCATCACCTGGTATTCATCTGTGATTTTATTTTATTTTATTTTTTTTCATTTGTACCTTGTAGAGGAGAGCTTCTCCTCAAGATTTTTATTAAGGTATTTTGTGAAGTGCCAGAAAACTGTATGACATTCACCCTAGATAACTTGTTTCAAAGGTGGCATGGTGGTGTAGTAGTTAGCACTGTGGCATCATACCTCCAGGGTGCCTCCTCAGGTCTGGGTGCATTGAGTTTCCTCTGCATACTCCTGTTTCCTCCTGACATGCTGATTAGGCTTTTTGGCATTTCCAAATTGCTCCTAGTGTGTGTGTGTGTGTGTTGTGCCCTGAGACGGATTGGCACTCAATCTAGGTGTGCCTGAGTTCCTGGGATAGGCTCCTGCGCCCCTGTGTAGAAGAATTTGCTTCAAGTTTCTAATTTTATGCTGATATTATTTTAATTACTAGAATTTGATAATTACTATTTAGCAGACTCTACAAACTAAGGCTAGACATTATCGAATCTCACCCTAGCTCAACCTACTCTTGAGGTGTCTAGTTTTTTTCACTATGCTGTTTTACCGTCAACTTGTTATATTTCTTTCTGTAATTTTTCAGTTGTTGAATTTATTCAATTCAATTCAATTCAATTTTATTTAACAATTGACAAGCAGCTTTACACAATCAAAAGAATTATTTAAGTTTGTATCTTATGTATGAATCTACATTGAATCTGCACATTTTTTTTCTCAAAAGGTGATCATGGTTTTTTGGCTTTGTCACCAAAATAGCTTCTTGTGGACTTCACTTTAACAGGCCATTTCACATGCAGGGACCTTCTGCATAAAGGTCGCAAAAACCAATTTTATTTACAATATATTGTTAATCAGATGAGCCAGATTTTTTTTATTGATGTTTATAAATTTTATTCTTGGGGACACCACATCGGATTATTTCATCGATTAGATCTGTCACAGGTTATACACTGAAAGCCCTTGCTGTCACAACCCTCCCACTTTCTAACTGGACATGCTATCGGCACAGCATGCAGTGGTTTGGTTGAATGGGGCATAATGTTATGGGTCTTGCCCAACGACCTAATAGTGCAGACCTAACAGTGGTGGGGTGTAAAGACCTAATGGTGGCACAGGGGGATGCCCCCCCACCCTCCAATAAGCAACCCAAAGTCTCAAATACCTGAACCACCACTGACATTAGTTTCCTAATTTGTATTTTTTTAAAGTAAAATATTGCACTATAAAACAGTTATAGGAATAGTAAGCTTGATGTGTGAAATAAATTATTTATAAGAAAAGTATAGTCATATGAAGAAGATTTTATGTCAGGACAAATACAATCAAACCAGTGAAATGCAATACACAAATATTCCTTTCCATGTGGGACACATATAATATGTGTCATGATGAAAAATAAAACACTGACTACATTATTGATGTTATTTAATCTTTTTACTGATAAAACAAATTAGTATGGGATTGCTTTGTAAGAATGAAATGCATAATTGTTGTTGCAATGAATACCAGTCTCATTAAAAAGTTAAATATACCATCGCATTGTATGTCAATCTGCAATTCCACTTATATACTGGAGATGCATACAGTACCAGTCAAAAGTTTGGACACATGGTTGGTTTTATTTTTCTAGATTTTAAAACAATGCTGGAGATTTCAAAACTATGAAATAACACATATGGCATTAAGTAACAACAACAGTCAGTTGTATTTTAAGAGATGAAGGTCAGCTGTTCTGAAATTGTCAACTGCATTTGCAAAACCCATCAAGCATGATGATGAAACTGGCTGTCATAAAAACCCTAAAAGTCATAAAAGTCCATCTGAGTGCAATTTAATCTCAGTATAAATACAGCTGTTCTGTGAAGCCCTTAGTAGTTTGTTAGAGAACATTATTAAACAAATAGCACCATGAAGCCCACGGGACACATCAGACAGGTCAGGGATAAAATTGTGGATACGTTTAAAGCAGGGTTAGGTTATGAATAATTTTCCAAGCTTTGGATTTTAAATCCCAATGAAATACATTTATGTTTGTTGTTGTAATGTGACAAAATGTGGAAAAGTTCAAAGATTATGAATACTTTTGTAAGGCAATGTATATTCTACTCACTCACTTACTCATCATCTATACCGCTTAATCCTGTATTCAGGGTCACGGGGGGCCTGGCGCCTATCCCAGGAGACTTAGGGCACAAGGCGGGGCATACCCTGGACAGGGTGCCAATCCATTGCAGGGCACACACACATACACACACTACGGGCAATTTGGGAATGCCAATTAACCTAACCTACTGTACATGCCATTGGACTGTGGGAGGAAACCGGAGAAAACCCACCAACATGCAAACTCCATGCTCACAGAGACGGGAATCGAACCTGGCTGTGAATCAAACCCGGACCCTGGAGATGCAATGCGACAGTGCTAACCACTACACCACCTTTATAAATTCTACATATATTATATACACACGTATATTATATACATTATATATATATATATATATATATTATATATATATATAAACACGCCTTTGTAAATTCTACATATATTAAAATATATTTAAATATATATTATATAAATGTTACACAATGAAAAGCAAAACCTTCATTGCATTGCTCTAATTTTGCTTAATCTCTTTACTGAAAAACAAATGATTAGGGGGTTGTTTTTAATGACTTAAATAGCTAACTTTATGTCAGCAGCGAATGTAATTCCCTGTTACATCATTCTGTTGCAGTCATGCAACACTGAAATGTGCTCACTGTTTAATCATAACCCTAAGCCATGCTTGAGGCCATAGTTGTAATCAGAGAGGAAAAGAGAGGGGAAGAAGAGTCTGAAAGTGATCCATATTTTTGTTGTGTGTGTCTTAGAAAAGAGGCAGAGAGAGAGAGAGAGAGAGAGAGAGAGAGAGAGAGAGAGAGAGAGAGGCAGAGAGAGCATTTTGATTGTACTTCATTCTGGATATAGTTCATGATTTACATATGCATACTTATTTTCTATTGGCTGTACAATGTTGTGCTCCACTATTTACTTAGACAAACCCTGATAAGCTGGAAATCTGGCAGTTAGTTTGTTTATCTCATCACAAGTTGTAGTTAAATAGGCTAAATAAATATCATAGACTGATGGCCTGAAGTTGCACAGATTTGTTTAGCCTATTTCCCTACCGCTGGTCTGGGAATAAATATACAGACTAACAGATTTTAAGTCCAGATAGTAAACAAACAAACAAACAAACAAACAAAACTGTTGTTTTGTGACTGACTGAAAGAACATTAGAGCCTTTTTTCCCCTTCAGATATTGTAATTTTTTTGCTGAGTACCAATATCTAAAATTGCCACCTTGTGACCATGACCTCAGATAGATAGCCTATATTAAGGTCTCTGCTAGGTCAGATTTATTCTCCGAATTGTAATCCTGATTCTGAGATTGTCTGAAATGCCATCCTGTGTTATCTACTTTTTCCAGGATCTGTTAAACCCTGACCAGGATAAAGTGGATATTGATGGGAATGGATAAATGGAAGTAATTAATTCAGTCACTCTAAATTACTAGAGCTTATTAAAAACAAATGAAAAATTAACTTTATTTGTTTCAATTGTAAATAATGGAATGGAACAGTTAGTTTCTAGGCTCAGATTTTCTACATTGTAGACAATCCATCACAAGATTTAATGTTTTGTATGTTCTGAGATGCTTTGCTGCTCATCCCAGTTAGATTGAATAGTTATTTGAATTACAGTAGCCTTCCTTCCCGGCTGCAGAACATTTTTTTTTCCCACACCATTCCACTACAGACACTTTTAGTGTCCCAGGAGAGTAGATGAAATAATCAAGCCAGCTCTTGCCATGGTTAAAATAAGAGTTTTTTTTATTTTTTATGTTTAATGTGAACAGCATCTTGACCTTTATTTTGGATGATTGTATGCATTAAGCAGCTGCTCCTTAATTGGCTGATTGGGAAAGAGAATTTGTACAGGTGTTGATGAAAAAGTGGGTGGTGAGTATAGTTTACAATATTGAACTACTGTAGGAAGTGATATTAATTTAAAGTTACAACACTACAAAGTGATAGTGGCAGGTGAGAGATAGTCACTCCGTCCTGCTCCACTTACTGTCATTGTGCCCTTCAGCAAGGCACCCAAGTGTGATTACTTCCACCTGTGAGCTTCTGATGATGAGGTAGGGATTAATGACTAACTGCAGTGTACCAAGGACATGGATAAAAAAAAAAAGAAAAGGAAAAAAAAATGTGCTGATTATAATGTACGTTGTTTTGATATTCAATGCTAGTATTTCTCCTTGTTCTTATAAGAAATGTATCAGAATCAGAACAAAATAGGGAGAAACGCATGTTTGCATTTTGCTTCATTTCCAACAAATACAATTGTACGAAAATGTATAAACACTAATCTTGCTTTTAACGTTTGTTGCTGTTCGCAACTATGACTCCGTGTTGTTTATGATATCATGATTATCACAGTTAGCAGAATCATTTTTTTGTTTGTTCTTAATTATAACAAACATCACTATTTTGGGGAATTATTTTGTAATAGCATTCACATTATGAATAATTATGACAATTTTATAAACTTTTGGTTAAATAAAAGTAAGGTATTTGGTTCCTAAGATTTCGAGAAAAAAAGTTATGGAAATGCATAACAATAGGTTCCCCGTGTGCAAACTGGGCACCTCTGAGGTGTTGGCGTGTGCTGGCGTGTATAGCACCAGGATGCTGGCTGCAGATCCTTTAGGTTCTGTGGCCTTCATAGGCTGGACTTGCTTGTCCTGCGCATCCCATGGGCACTTGATCGTATTGGGATCTGGAGAATTTGAATGCCAGGTTGACAGTCTTGGGCACAGCAACCCTGTGAACAGCAGACTGTGGTGCACTGGGTGTTCTCATGCCTTTCTATTATGGCCAACATGATTTTTTTTTTCTTTTTTCTGTGATTTGTGCTGCATTTGATTTTCTGTGAGATCACACCAGAAAGGCTGGCCTTTGGCCCCTGTGAGCACGCATGAGCCTTGGGTGCACATAATCCTATTAACAGTTTGGTGATATATAATTAATAATCAATATTAAAGTTTGAAAGTTTTGTGCTTTGGCTGATCAGTGTATATACCTAAAGGTGGACACCTGGCACCCATCACACCCATGTATTTTTGTTAAACATGCCATTTTGGTTGAATTGCCCATTTGCTGTTGTTTTTGTTCTGGGGAGCATTTCCTCTAAGAAAATTGCTGTAGAATTTATCTGTGTGGCAAAAGGCCCACAGTTTAGGTAACTTCTAAGTCTAGTCACATAACTTGATATGTATTCTGACTGTGTTTTGGCTCTGAAAGAGAAGTACAATAACTTAGTGTCCAAACAGCTCTGTTCCTGCAAGGTTCGGAATAAGCTTAAGAGTTACTGCTGGCAATCTTGTTTGGCGAGTCAACAATCTTATAATTGTTTTAAATGACAGAACGTGCTAAGGTAAGCATGTTTGCCTCTAATCCCACTCCAGGCAGCTCTGGCGTGTTCTGCTTGAGACAGCGAAGTATGGGCAAGCTGCTGATTTGCTCACTTGTTTGTGTTTAGGGCTCTAAAACCTGTCGAGAATCCTTTGGAATGAAGGGTTGAATGGGTGAAAATATATGAGTGCTCAGTGTTTTCCAAGCACAATGCTTAAGTCAGTGAAAAGGAGCTTTTTGTGTACTTCAGGAAGTTTCTACCCTTTCTGCAAATCTCTCTCCCCTTTCTCTTTCATCCGAGTGTTTTTAGCTTAGAAAAGGAAGAAAGCTTGTGAGAGGATACATGCATTTACCCAATTAAAAACTAAAGCATGGACAGATGCAAGTCAATTATTTACACAGAATTTGTGCCATACCCTCTTGTATTGATTGCTCTACTAAGTTAAATTAAAAAGCTGGGCAAAAATAAGAGGCACAAATGTGATAAGCATTTCTTTCAATTAAACATGATTTGTATATCATTTGTAACAATAGACGTCAATGCACATCTGAATCCAGCTTAACAGAAGCCAGCGGTGACAGTGGTGAGAAAGAGAGAAAAAAAGGAAGCTTCATAAAAAATAAGAAAAGAAAAAAAGAAAAAACACACTGAGATGATCCAGACTTAAAAGGGAACCCCTTCTGTTCTGGGTAATTTGAAATCGGATTATAAATAATTACAATATTCAGTTGTACTAAGCATGAAACAATGTGCAGTATGATCATGAGATCATGAGGCTCCTTGAATAAGAGTTGGTTTGGTTTTACGTTTGGTACTGTGCAAAGTGATTACTGCATTAGTTGCATATAGAAACATTATACATTAGACATGGATGTCTACACATAAAAATGACTCTGACATCTTGTGTGAGTCTACAGGGTCCAGGTACAATTATTATGGTTTTTGACAAGGTTTCAGCTTTTCTATCTTTAAAATACAGTAAAATCCATCTAAACCTCTATAGTTCACAATTAAGATGATGATGGTGATGACCATTGATTTATTCCCATTTACGACCATGATGGGACCTCTGGTCAACATTACATGCACTTTCACACACTACAGGCAATCTGGAATGCCAATTAACCTAATCTGCATGTCTCTGAACTGTGGAAGGAAACCGAAGTACTTCGAGGAATCCCAACAAGCACAGGGAGATCATGCAAACTCACAGACACTCACACACACACACATACCCACGCGCACACACACACACACACACACACACACACACACACACACACACACACACACACACACACACACACACACACACACACACAGATCTGAGGCCGGAATCAAACCCAGACCCTGGGCGTGCACCGCGACAGTGCTCCCTGTTAATAGATTATTGACTCAATATACAGAGATTTACAGTCTCTGTTTTTTGTTTATACTGTTTATTTTTAATTTTTTTTAAATTAGTAGTATACCTAAATCAATCAATCAAGACATAATCATTTGCCTATAATTTCTGCATTGGTTCATTGGTATCTCATCAGTCGATGCAAATGCAGAAGTTCCTGGGGGACATAAATAAATAAAGTCACAATAATGTTGCTTGGTATATGACAGATGTGTTAGTCACTGCTCATTTTTGAGGATAAAAATAGAGCATGATTGTAGGTTTTAAGCTGCAGGCCTCTTATATGCATTCATCACTGCTGATATGCACATGCCATTTAGGAAAATGTCATCATGGGGACACACTGCAGGTTTGGGAAATTTTCATGACTCCCAATTTCTGCTCTCTCTCTCTCTCTCTCTCCACTCCCTCACAGCTGTCTTGTTGGCTGCGATGGATGAAGTGCAAGCGTGTGAGCTAGGCCAGGGACTGTCCAGTACTCTCCATTAATAATGCAGTAATGGGAAAGCTCATAATCGCTGCACTATTTGCCTGATCATGAGGGCAATTGCCTCTGCAATGCCAGGGTCACATGGTAAGGACCATGTCTATCACAAGGGAATTGAGTGGATGATTCATCCTGCAGTACATTTTTTTTTCTTTTTTACGATTTTGTATGGGTGAGGGAGCTCATGTTTGGCAAAGACCTTGCATCCATCTCAATGTACAATTAAGTTAAATGTAAAATTAGATAAAGCAAATGTTAACAGATTGGTCAGAATGGACAGATCACTGAATATAAATGCAAGATAAAAATGAGGCGGGAATACACCATCAATACAGTACAACACAGATACACATTCCTTTGCTACACAAGCAAGCAAACAAACAAATATGAGGTGCATTCAAGTCAAAGTGGGACTTTTGAGTGTGCAGAATAGAACACCGTTATGAGAATAAATACTACAATTATTACTATTTATAATTCCCTGCTGCACTTATCTCAGCTTTTCACTAGTGCTTGGATACCATCAAGGTAGAAAGAGCTTTCAGTACACAAGAGCCATAATCGGACTGCCTGCTTCACGTCTGAAATACTGGACTCTCAGGAACCTCTTTAATGGCCCAACCATGTGGAAATGGCTAGGAGGGATGTCAGGACTGTACAGGGGATGTGGCACTAACTGCCACCCGAGTTCCAGTAATGTGCCAATGATGTTTTTAAAAGATTGTGTGTACAGTTCCCACAGACAGAAGCATTTATTCCACAAGTTGGTGGCAAGGTATCCATGGCAAGGATCAGGGGCAAGGATCTAGGGCTACCTGAATTTGTTCAAGAACTGTCTAACTCATTATAAAAACCTGTAAGGACTGTGCTGAACTTCATGGATTGGGACTTAACTATCTTAACTTATCTATGTGGCCATAAGAAATCCGTTCATTAGTTGGACTAATCAAGAAAAAAAAACTTCATATCATAAAGATTGGATTTAGGAGCAATGGAAAAGGGTCATGCAGTCTGATGACTTCATATTAACCCTCACTGTTATGATCTGGGGTTGCTTCAGTTGGTCAGGGTTAGGCTCAGCAACGTCAGCTGAAAACTTCAAAAATGAAGTCAGCTTACAACCTCAATGTACTGAATGACCAGTCTTTTTTCCTTCCCTGATGGAGCAGGCATATTCCAGGATTCAAATTGTAAAACTGTGGTTCTGGGAGCACGAGAAATCATTTTCACACATTAATTTAACACAGTCAGTGACGTGTGATTTTATTTTTTATTTTTTATTTTTTATTTTTTGCATGTCTTTGGACCATTGGAGGAAACCAGGCAATGTATAAAATAGCTATTTTATTCTCTAGGTTTATTACTAATAAATCCAATAGACACCAGTGGCCTTCACAGTCCCAAGTTGAGTCCCAAGTAGAGACTCCTAGAGAGATGTTATTACTGATATACAATGAAGAGCAACAAGTAAAACCCTCCAAGCACTCCATGTTCTTTTTCATACCAAATCCAATTATTGATACTGTGAATTCTATGCTAACATGGCTTTTACTCCTCTACCAAATGCCTAAACAATTTATGGTCAATATTTGTTCAATTTAATATATGTTTCCTTTGTTTTTTGTGCTCCTTTTATATTAAAAGCATGTTCTCTTCCTGTATTGCAGTGTTGAAAGGTTCTCTCTGTGGTAATGCGGCTTCTGTGTTATGATTAATAACTACATCTTGCATAAGCCATTTGCTCAGAATAAGTGTGGAATATTTCTGGCACTCGTGGCTGAATGGAAATTCATTACCTCTTTACTAAATTAGCAGTACAGCAAAATGAAACTCTCTTGCCTGTGTTTTTCCCAGCCATCATGATTGAGCACCAGCAGCCAGAACGGATTTATCAGCTGGATATTAAATTTCCATTGCACTTTGACAATCTAACCTCTATGTAGCAAAGTTACACCTTGCAATTAACACACATGGAAATGCACACATGTTTTTGGCTTAAAAAATTGAATGAGGTAATAACAAATACAAACTACATAAGACTTCATTGTGAAAAAGTCTTTTTACATTTTCTTGTTCTTTAATGTATCGTTAACACTTAAATGTCTACTTGGATGAAGTGGATAGATGCCTAGATTTTTTTAAACCTGCTGCTGCCCATTCCTAAATACTCTACTCCAGTCAGTGTTGCCCTTTAAACATTAACAATTGCATTGTTGCAGAGTAAATTTATCCCCACATTTGGCTAGGTTATTGTCAGATCAGGATACATGCCAACTCAAAGAGGACAATCCAGAATACATCTTTAAATAGGGTGCAACATTTTGCACAACCACTCTTCAGCTATTTCATTAGGTGCACTTTGTTTGTACTGCTTGTATCCCTTTTTGCCTAATTTCTTTTATGGCATCAGATTCTCTTTTGGATTGACTTTTGAGGACTGCAGAGGCCATTTGAGTACAGAGAACTCATTGCCATGTTTAAGAAATCAGATGATTTTAAATTTGTGACATCATACATAATCCTGCTAGAAGTAGCCATCAGATGACAGGTTCACTGTGGTCATAAAGGGATGGACATGGTCAGGTATTAATGGGTTCCCCCCATACCTTTACACCACTACCACTATTGGTATAAGGCAGGATGGATCCAAGTTTTCATGTGTTTATGCCAAATTCTGAATCTACATTCTGCATTTTGCAGCAGAAATCAAGATTCATCAGACCAGGCCACATTTCTCTAATCTTCCATTTTCTTAGCTGACTGGGGTGCTACCAGATGTGGTCTTCTGCTGCCATAGCCCATCTGCTTCAAGGTTTGACATGTTGTGCATTCAGAGGTGTTCTTCAGCATACTTCTGTTGTAATGAGATGCATTTAAGTTACTGTTGCCTTCCTATTACCTTGAACCAGTCTGGCAATTTTCCTCTGATCTCTGGAATCAACAAACTTTTTTGCCAGAAAACTGCCACGCATTTAATATTTTCTCTTTTTCAAACCATTCTCTGTAAACCCTAGAGATGCTTGTGCATGGAAATCCCAGTAGATCAGCAGTTTTTGAAATACTCAGACCAATAGCCTGTCAGGCAAAACAACCATGCCACATTTAAAGTTAATTAAATCACCTTGTTCCCGCAATTCTGATGCTTGCCAGCCGATCGCCTTGACGATGTCTACATGCCTAAATGCATTAAATTGCTGTCATGTGATTGGCTGATTAGATATTTGCATTGAATATGTGTACCTAATGAAGTGGCCATTGATTGTTTATTGTGCAAATGGACGACCATTTATAGATCCTGCTTGGAGTGATAAAAGCATGTTTACATTTAATTATTTGTTCAGTGATTCGGTTGTGCATAATTTCTTAGAGTTAAAGGCAAATTCTCTCTCCCCTGGATATCATTCTTTTTATATCACAGACTGAAATCAGCTACAAAAACATATGGGGTCCCCTGGGATAACCCAATTAGTTCATATCCAATGACTAAATAGCTTACGTGCTGTTCCTTCAAACAAAACCTACTCTCATCTATTTACAGCATTTTGATTGATGATTCTTACTGTACATTAACCATAATTCCCATATGGGAAAGTGCCTTGAATTTGATACTAGCTAAAATACTATTCGGCCTAATAATTTAAAACACAAATAATTTTAAGAGCAGACTAAGTGCATATTCTATACCATTCATAGAGATTTTTTCTCTACCATACATCAGCCATAAAATTAACACCATATAACCTTGACATGGATTATCACTTATATACCCATAAACTGGTCACATGTTTATGGGCACCCAAGGTTCTTTTATGCCTGTGGGAAGCAAAGGCTGGCTTGTATGATATGATCCCAGAGAAAAGCCAATATAGCATAAATCTAGTGCAAATACAGTGGAACCGTGGATTGCAAGCATAATTTGTTCTGGAAGCATGCTTGTATATCAAAACACTTGTGTATCAAAGCGAATTTCCCCTATACGAAATAATGGAACCTCTGACGATTCATTCCAGAACCCAAAAATATTCATGTTAACATAATAATACAAAATATAAAGTAAAAATAAAACAAATTAGCCTGCACTTTACTTATGAAAAGAATCGTGGCTGTAGTGATTGAGACCAGAGAAAGGAAAAGAGGAAGGCAGAAGGGGGCTGCTGTGGAGGACGACTTTCACACACACATACCCATGTGCACACACCAGTTTACCGATAGAGACTCTCACTCAACTAAACACATGCACACACACACACACACACACACACACACACACACTAGCTTGCAGACAAGGGGGGGTGGGGGGCGAGGGGGAAGGCAGCTGCTGTGTAGGATGATTTTTACACATACACTCACCAGTTTACCAAATAAAGACTCACCCTCATGCGTGTGCATCTCTATTCAGTAAACTGGTGTGGGTGTGTATGAAAGTCGTCCTACACACATTCAAACACAAAATAAAATATGTTTTACATGCACACACATGGTTGCAGTGTTAAAGTAAACAGTACAAGCGTGCACGAATGTTGACTATACGAGTGATGTGTTCTGAGACCGAGCATGGAAGACGATTACCCACAATTCTGCAGTGCGTGAGAGAGAATAACTATTGGCTCAGTTGTGATCACGTGACGCTCAGCATCAAAACAAGAAGCGCATGCGTGCTATATGATACTTGGTACACATATATCAAGACTCGTTTTTCAAGTCAAAATTTCGTCCTGCGGAACGCTCGCGAGTCAGCAGTTTTGGTAGCACATAGGGGAACCTCTACAATATTCAACATACTGTTTTTTTTTTAGACTTTAATGTTTATGGCTGACTTAATTGCATATGTAAAAATCAACTAAATCTTGGAAACATGTTTCAATCAATTTTTTTTTAACTTTGAATATTTTATTGAACGTTGAGGTGTGGGTTATCAAATCCTGTTTTTGAACAATCTCCCAGATGTAACATTTTTGTAGAAATAATCTTTTCAAGTGCTTTACTTGTTTTTATTTTTGCCAACACTATCAGACATTAGGATATGTATGTAAATTACATTTACTATCTTGGAAACTTGTCTAATAACCATCTAATAATTATTTCAAAATTCAATGCAAAACATTTGAATAGCATTTAATTAGGATAAAAACTGTCTTCTCCAGGTTATTATGAAAAATCCATCCTTGCTTTTTACCTTAAACAGTAAAATAATTGTATTAATAAAATCTTCCTTAATGTTAATTTTTTTTTATTTAATTAGAAATACACTATTGTGGAAACAATTTAATAAAAAAAAAAATCATACCTAAACACCAAAATTTAAACCCAATGGTGTATGACACGGTAATGTGCTTAAATTTTTATTAATTTTAGCAAATGTTGTTGACATGTTATAGTTGTGGCCACAGAATTATCAATGTCGAACTTTAAAATATTTTTTAAAAATTACTTTAAAGAAACTGAGCAGTTGAACAAGTCATAAAACAAACATGGAGACATTAAGGGGTTCTTGGAGTTTTAGTTGATCACAAGATTGCCTGTCTTTATTTATTTATTTATTTATTTTTAGAAATTTCCGAAGGTGTTGACTGAATCTCAGGACACAAATTGAGCAACTCAGAACTCTAAATCTAAAAAATTAAGTAAAAAAAAAAAAAAAAAAAATTGTATGAATGAATTTTTAACAGCCATTAATTAATTAGCATGTTTTCATATATTCTTATCAGATTTTTAGCTATCTGAAAATGTAAATTCTTGTTCTGGACAAACATTTTTAAATCTTAAAAAGATTGGGGGAAGACGTTATTAAAAAAAATAAAAGTAATTTTAATTAGCTATGTAATGTATTACCCATGCAACCTCACCAGGTGTTTAGGTGATCTCCATTCATGATTTATTCTGACTATATTTTTCTTCACAAAGTTGATGTTTCAGCACCATTCATCCAGGTTTTGATATGTGATAAAGGGTTCTTAACCCAGTTCCAGTCATTTCAATTCTCCTTAGGGTCTTTTTTTTTTGGCAGGCAGGCAGGCAGTGTATATTTTATGACATTATGTAATTGGCTTGGCCCTTTAAAAAATTTACGTGAGACCCCCTGACACTGATAGTTGAAGTCCAAGGTGAAAATACAGTCACTTACTATTCAACACTAGGCTTGAATCAGGTTTGAAACAATGTTCAGGTTGTCAAACTATACTTTGGCTAGTAATGGCACTATTACTCTTTCTGCCATGCTTAATCAGTCTCTCTCTCTCTTTCTCTCTCTCTCTCTCTCTCTCTCTCTCTCTCTCTCTCTCTCCATTTCTCAATATCTGTCTGTCTCTCTCTGTCGCTTTTGTTTTCAAAGCTGATTAGGACTTTGCCTTCTAATTTGTTCAGGCATCCAGCTGCTTTCTGTGTTTTCTGTAATTGACGCTGTTGTAAGAACCCAGTGAACAATGCAAGAGTGGAGCTATAGTAGTGTTTCAGGAGGAGCTGTATTTCCTAGAGTCTATTTCATCACAGCACGGTTGATTCATTCACATGGCTTTTACAGCTTGTGCTTTTACAGCTTGACAATGCAGAAAAGATTTTCTAGTGTAAAGAATATCAACATTTTAAATGAGTATAAATCACAATGCTGTTGTCTGAAAGAAGCTGATTTACATGGGAAAATCGAGTGTGCTCCATTTTTATTCAAAGCTCATTACATTATAAATCTGACAAACATTGCAACCCTTAAACATAACCTTTGAAATCAAGATTTAAGACTTATGATTTATATTTGGTTAAAATTGTATTTATTATAGTCTGAAAAGTACGGCCTGAAAGTGTTAAAGTGACCCAGACTTTTGACCCAGAACCAGGGTTTGAAGATCCCATTTTTTCTACATTGATTACAAAGACATAAAAAAAAAAATAGATAGTAGAAAGGGGCTAAAAAATGTCTACACATTCATTTCAATTTAAAAAATCAAGACTGTATCTGTACATCTCATCTCTACAAACATTATTTCTGAGACTTGAAGCATCTTTACATTTGCATCAGCATCAGTCTCCCTAAATTGTTAGACATCATCAAAATGCTGCCTCTCCTGTTCTACCTTGCTTCCTGTGACTGCCAGAATTAGATTAAAAAAAAAAAAAAAAAAACTGATGATTGTCTAGCCAAAAATTGCAGCAGCCCCCACCAACCTGAAGGCTCTCTGCACCACATTCACTTACTGCCTCTAGTGCAGCTGAACTCAGCCAGCCATCCCTCAAGATACAAGAAAGGCAATACATCAAGAATCTTTTCTGTCGTAGCACCCAGTTGGTAGAATGAACTTCCACAGGGTGTCAGGCAAGTCACCAGCTGCCTCCAAAGAAAAACTCAAAAGCGACATTTTCACTAAACATTTATTAAGAGTATAATGTGTAATAATTAGAAATGCACATCTAATAGATGAATTAAATTGTTGAACTAATAGGTGTTAGCAATACTATTAATTGTATGACAGGCCAAAATACAAATTTTGGCATGACATTGGTGTTACAATAAACTAGTTTTGGCCGTACGACTGGTTGTTCCTGGAGCTGTTATCATGGAGAAAAAATGTGCTTGCATACCTCTGTTTGAAGCAGGTCTGAACATGGATGATGTGCATTGACGATGGGCATTCTGTATTACTGTACTTATGCTTATTACACATACTGAACTCAACTCTGTCAGTTTTCTACTACATGAAGTATTACGTATACTCTCCTATAATTTGCATGGCTTACACTAGCATATTTTAATATGAAAAGATATTTAATGAGAAAATACAACACATGCCTGTCCCATATTTAATACCAAGTCACATTTCGCAATGAGAGATTTTTAGCTCAGGGTTCCACAAAAGAATGCAGCAAAAGTGCTGCAGTGACAATTTTCAAACGCTGACCAGTCTGCAGACTCAAACTAATTGTCCCCAAAAGATTTAGTCTTAAAAACAACCTGATCTCAATAACAACACAAACAATAAATAAATAGATCATGATCTTCTCAGCTGATTATTGACTAATTTATTTTTCCTTTATAGTGATTTCTTTACAGCAAACGCATTCACATCAAATACCCTGGTATACGTATACAGCATCAGCTATACAATACCACTTTCAGAGCAACCCTCCATAACCTTGTGATACCACAATGTAGAAAGTAATAATAACACACGTGGCACGTGCCCAACAACACAAGGTTAAAACAAAGGCAGGAGTATCATGTTTTTTTTCTTCTTTCCTATCATTCATTATAAATTTGTATATTAGGTATACAAACAAATATAATGAATATGAAAAGAAAATGGTGACAGACTTATTGGTGTTTCCACTTTGCCTGTAGTTTGTGAGTGAGTAAGTGTGTAATTTAGTGCTCTGGGATGGTTTGGCACCCCATCAAGGGCATACCCTGTTTTTTGCCTTGAGTCTCCTGGGATAGGCTCCAGGCTTCCCATGACCCTGAACAGAATAAGTGGTAGACAGAATGAAGATTATAATGCTAGCACCTTTTCGGAAGTTTTATTCAGGAGGTGTTGGGTGTTTCAATGGTGTACTACATCAATAAGAAAATCGTTTGAATTGATATTTACTTCTTACAGTTTAGGAAGTTGAAAGTTCAGGAGTGGAATTTCTTTAAATGATCATTTACTGTAGAAGTAAGTAATCAATTAGAAAGTAAACCCCTCTAATGAGTCCAATACAGTTATGGGTTACAGAGTATTGGAAAATAGGAAGCAAGTGCTAAGTCTTTCTGGAAGAGTGGCTCAGATAGAACAGTGGCAGCTCAAACGATTACGTTTCTGGTTTACTGATTGGAAGGGCAGTGGTTCAAGCCCCAGCACTGCCAAGCCTCACCACCAAGATAGGGATCCAGATCAAATAAACCTAAAAAATAAAAAAAATAAAACATATGGAAAGGTCTTTAAAGTCTAAAAAGATTTGTTGCTGTTCAGGGATTTTAGCATGACCCAGCATCAGCTCCACAGTTGGCACTTGTACAATTATTTGAATTTGTATGAGTTAGAACTATTTTTTATGACTATTATTATATTTTATTATAATTTTTTTAAAATGTAATTTGTAGTTTAATTCAATTTAATTTAATTTAATTTCCCAATCCATTATTGTAGCCATATTTTATTGTAGCTGATCAAGATTCAGTCGTCAGCTTTCAGCTGCGATTTTGAAGGCCCGGTTTCGAACGTCGGCTAATGCAACAAAAGTGGACACTGGATGCAGGATAAAATTTTTATTTTTTTTTTTTATCAGAAAGGACAAAGTGTACAATCATAGCCATAAACTGATCATAGAATGTAAAGGTGACTGGTGTTGACCTTTAGTGAAAAAGTGCTAAATTAAATTACCCATCACCCCTAGGACACAAATGTCACATGTTTTTAATCACGATCACCTGTATCAGGTTCTTTGTGGTCTCTGTAACGTTAACTCATGTTTATGGTTGTTTGTGTTTTCACATCTGTCAATTGGTTTCTTTGTTCTCGGTTAAAGTAAACTCTGCCTTTGCGTCTGCTTTTGGCTCCAACTGACAATTTTTAAGTAACAAATTATATATAACCGTATTTAAAGATGTAGTTGAATACAAACAATCATATCAGCACGCAGTATTGCATGTGGAGAAAATAAGATGATTTAAAGAAAGAAAGACATTCACTTGCAACATAGTTAAAAAACAAACAAACAAACAAAAAAAAAAAAACAGGGCACAGATGCATGACACCATATACACAGGCTAATGAGACACAATGAGCCTAATTAGATAAGAACAGGTGCTGGAGCAGAAGTGATTGGGAAAAGAAGATTTTTTTTAACAACACACTAGCAATTCAATCCATATTCCAAAGATTTTTACAGCCACAATTACACAAGCACATAACTGAAAACAACATGCTAGGCATTCGCACAATGTAGCGGAGCCATGACCTTTATATCGTTTTGTTTTGACAACATGAGAACAAAACCGTTTTTTGTATACGGTTTCTTTAAATGCAAGAGTTGCTTGCATACAGTTGAAAACAGTCAGCCATGGCTATATTCACATCACCAGCTTTATTGCTCAATTCTTCTATCTTCTCTTTTGATTTCTCATGTGATTCAGTCTCTGAATACCGAACAGTGAGTGTATTTAAACTTAACTTTTCACTTAAACGTTAACACAACGTAAGATACTCAACCTGATAAAATTTTCTTTCTTTGTATTAATAAAGGAGGCAGAGAGCAGAAGACAAGTATGTGGGCTTCAACCTGATTATATTTAGCTTTAACCTTTTAACAATTTCTACAAACTCTTCTCCCATTAGCAATGAGTACAGTTCGTTTATCATCAAAATGTTCTGTTTTTAAAGTTATGCATTTTTTAGAAGTAGGTTTAGAAAAAAACCAACGTTAGAGCCAGACATATACTGCTCAGAGATATTCTAGGCTCTAGCGCTCAGAGAGAAGCATTTTTGCTTAGGTTATGATCCCTGCCGTTTGCATCAGTGGGTCAGATGGTGGCCGGTGGGTGGTGTAAAGTTCCCACATTCTCTCAGCAATAGTTTGCTTGCACATGATGTCACATCTGCTGTTTTGCGTGGCACAAAGAGTTACTGAAGGTCAGGAAGTGATTTTCTACATAGGAGGGACTATTACTAGCTAGAGGGGGCTGTGTGCAGTTGGGTGAATCAAAATAGGATGGTGCTCTCGTGTGTGCAAAGACTACATCGTTAAATGTGACATTTAATGTTTCTATGTAGTTAAATGTTTCTTTATATTGTCTTAAAATTGTTTTTTTTTTTTCTGTACATGTGCAATCCTGCTTAACAATACATAGGATAGATACCCTCAAAGTACAATGTATTTAGCATTTTTCTTGTGTTCATACAGTATGTGTGTGTGTGTGTGTGTGTGTGTGTGTGTACGTGTGTGTGTGTGACAGATTTAAAACAATAGCTGTAATCAAAACCACTAGCACTTAAATCTGGGCTAAGAGTTACACAAAAGCCCGATGACCGCAAACATGATTGATTGACAGCTCAATTGGCCAATCACAGAGCAGTGCGAGGAGAAGGATAGGAACAGGTTATGTATCACAACCAGTCCAGTCCATTGTGCACAAGACATGGTAGTTACTTATACCTACTGTCTCAATAACAGGAATGTCTTTGTCCCATTTTGTCTGTTCTATTTTGCACTCTCTGCTCTCACATGACTTCAAACAAGATTTAAGAGAGTCTCGCTAATGACTGCAATATATATATACATATACATATATATATATATACATATACATATACATATATATATACATATACATATACATATATATATACATATATATATATATATACATATATACACATATATATACACATATATATACACATATATATACACATATATATATATATATATATATATATATATATATATATATATATATATATATATATATATATATATATATATATATATATATATATATTCGGTCAATGAAAGAAAAACCCACAATGGTCACAGAAATAACTTTAATCTGACAAAAGTAATAATAAAAAAGAATTCTATGAATGTTAACCAATGAAAGTCAGACATTGCTTTTCAACCATGCTTCAACGGAATTATTTAAAAAAATAAACTCATGGAACAGGCCTGGACAAAAATGATGGTACCCCTAACTTAATAGTTTGTTGCACAACCTTTTGAGGCAATCACTGCAATCAAACGATTCCTGTAACTGTCAATGAGACTTCTGCACCTCTCTGCAGGTATTTTGGCCCACTCCTCATGAGCAAGCTGCTCCAGTTGTTTCCGGTTTGAAGGGTGCCTTTTCCAGACAGCATGTTTCAGCTCCTTCCAAAGATGCTCAATAGGATTGAGGTCAGGGCTCATAGAAGGCCACTTTAGAATAGTCCAATGTTTTCCTCTTAGCCATTCTTGGGTGTTTTTAGCTGTGTTTTGGGTCATTGTCCTGTTGCAAGACCCATGACCTGTGACTGAGACCCAGCTTTCTGACACTGGCCAGCACATTTCTCTCTAGAATCCCTTGATAGTCTTGAGATTTCATTGTACCCTGCACAGATTTAAGACACCCTGTGCCAGATGCAGCAAAGAAGCCCCAAAACATAACAGAGCCTCCTCCATGTTTCACAGTAGGGACAGTGTTCTTTTCTTCATATGCTTCATTTTTCCATCTGTGAACATAGAGCTGATGTGCCTTGGCAAAAAGTTCCATTTTTGTCTCATCTGTCCATAGGACATTCTCCCAGAAGCTTTGTGGCTTGTCAACATGTAGTTTGGCATATTCCAGTCTGGCTTTTTTATGATTTGTTTTCAACAATGGTGTCCTCCTTGGTCGTCTCCCATGTAGTCCACTTTGACTCAAACAACGACGGATGGTGCGATCTGACACTGATGTTCCTTGAGCATGAAGTTCACCTTGGATCTCTTTAGAAGTCTTTCTGGGCTCTTTTGTTACCATACGGATTATCCATCTCTTTGATTTGTCATCAATTTTCCTCCTGCGGCCACGTCCAGGGAGGTTGGCTACAGTCCCATGGATCTTAAATTTCTGAATAATATGTGCAACTGTAGTCACAGGAACATCTAGCTGCTTGGAAATGGTCTTATAGCCTTTACCTTTAACATGCTTGTCTATAATTTTCTTGCGAATCTCCTCAGACAACTCTTTCCTTCGCTTCCTCTGGTCCATGTTGAGTGTGGTACATACCATGTCACCAAACAACACACTGACTACCTGGAGCCCTATATATAGGCCCACTGACTGATTACAAGATTGTAGACACCTGTGATGCTAATTAGTGGACACACCTTGAATTAACACGTCCCTTTGGTCACATTATTGTCAGTATTTTCTAGGGGTACCATCATTTTTGTCCAGGCCTGTTCCATGAGTTTATTTTTTTAAATAATTCTGTTGAAGCATGGTTGAAAAGCAATGTCTGAATTTCATTGGTTAACATACATAGAATTTTTTTTTAAATTATTACTTTTGTCAGATTAAAGTTATTTCTGTGACCATTGTGAGTTTTTCTTTCATTGACCGAATGGTACCAACAATTTTGTCCACGTGTGTATAGAAAAAAGAAAGAAAAAGAGATAAACACAAAAAGACATTGTTTGCTCAAATAACAGCATGGTAGTAGTCATCTTATCAATTCACATCATCCATCTGTCAGAGCCAAGCATTTTGCTAACAGACAGGCCCTGACATTAGTTGAGCTGAGATCAACATTTATTGTCCCGTCACATATTGAGATCAACATGTACTGTCCCCGCAGCTTATGGGGGTCTTTTTAAAAATTTAGTCTGTATGATGAGCTTTGGGATGGCTGCAATTTATTGAACATAACATTTTTAGTTTCATCTAAAAATGTATATATATAAATTAAATATAGTCTATTACATTTTCTCCGCAAGAGAGACTCCCATTTTGGCCTGCAGTGATAACACAAAACAAATCCATTCTGTTGGCTAATAGCCTAATGATTTCTTTTTTGACTTCAAGTTTTAAATACACTTTATTAAAATCGAGGCTATGCCATTCATTACACATACTACAACTATAAATTGCAGAAATTTCTAATTTCTGACAGGTGCAATTAAACATTAATGGCCAAGAGACACAATTTATTTTAAAATAATTTTGATACCTGCTTAAAAACATAATAATAAGTTAAAAGAGGAAAATTAGGAAAGTTAGAACACTGCATTAGTTTCCAATAAACGATCTAGACTGCAAAACATTCAGTCACCTTGAAATTATAGAAGGGAGAATCAAAAGCTATTTTTTCCTCATTTCAATTAGTGACAGAAGAGGAAATGGTGTCAGAAATGTAGTTCTTCCCATCTGTGAAGTGGAGCAGTGGTTGACCTGGAGTGATGCTCAGCTGTACTTAGAAACCCACCGGAGGGACGAATCAGCTAATTAATGCTCTATCTGCTCCAGTGGCCACACACTTTCACCTCTCAGACAAAGCCTTCTGGCTAGACTCACATTGGTGCATTTTTTCCCTTTTTTTTCTCTTCTTTTTTATTATTTATATGAGTGAGTGCACTGTTAAAATGTCCTTTATTTCTGGGTGAATCATGTTATTTGTTATAAAATTGTTATAAATTCACACAATCTCTTACTCATCATCTACACTGCTTTATCCTGTGTACAGTGTGCCAACCCATCACAGGGAACACATACTGTATACACTCATTCACACACTACAGGCAGTTTAGGAACACCAATTAACCTAATCTGCATGTCTTTGGCCTGTGGTAGTGAACTTAAGTACCCAGAGGAAGCCCACCAAACACAGGGAGAACATGCAAATTACATGTACAAAAACAGGAATGAAACCCGGACCCTGGAGTTGCAAGGCGACAGCACTAGTCACCATGCCGCCTGAGAGCCACATAGTGAACTAAAATACCCCCAATTTATATACAGGGCAAGTAAATAAAAAAAAAATCTAATTATTGTTGCTCATACAATTTCTAACAAATACAGTATACTGTATAGTACTGTGCAAAAGTCTTAAGCCACCCATCATTTCTTCATATTAAATAAAATGTAATAAAATAATGTAGATTAAATTAAATAAATGGAAACAAATATCTTATTCGACCGGCTGCATATAGTGATAATAATTCAAATATTAGATTTTTGTTTATGTGACAACCCTACCAGCAACCTCAATTCCCCTCTCGATTCTTCCTGATCATCTGTCATCATCTGCTCCTGTTGCCTTAAGATTTTTTTTTTTTTTTTTTCAAACTTGAATGATTCATAGGTTACTGCATGATTTAGCAAACAAAATCTTTCTTCTAATATCGACCAGGTACATGGACAGGACCGAAAAATTATGTTGGAGTACTCATACTCATACTCGAAGTGACCGTGTAGTAGTTAGCACTGTCCCGTTGCACCTCCAGGGCCAAGGATCCATTTGGGTCTGTGTGCATGGAGTTTGCATGTTCTCCCTGTTCTTGGTGGGTTTCCCCCGGATAACTAGCGTTCCCAAATTGCCTGTAGTGTGTGAATGAGGATTTGAGGTGTTTATGTGTGTGCCCCGCGATGGATTGACACTCGGGGTGTACCCCACCTTGTCCCCTAGTCTCCTGGGTTACGTTCCGGGTCCCACGCAAACCTGTATGTACTGTAGGATAAAGCAGTATAGATGATGAGTGAGAGTGAGTGAGCATTTATTGATTTTTCAATTCAAATTAATCCCTGAAATGCTCATACAGCTGATGGTAGTGTTTATTTCCTCTTTCTTTCTGCAACTAAAACAATACCCTGAGCAGCATAAACTTCTATCCTGATGGTGAGAACGCTGAATACTAACTACTGGCCCAGCAGTGAACCTAGAGCTCATGCTAGAAAATGCACGTTTATTGATTCGTCAAAATAAAAAAAAGCACCAAATACATTAAGTTTGTATTCATTCCTTGCATGTCTCTGTGTGGATAAATACATAGTGCATCCCAAAAGGTCTATACATAAGGGAAACTAATAATATTTTTCCATATTATTCTTTTCAGTCCAGGTCCCTTGAGGGTCTGGAAAGCCACTTACATTTCCATTATTCCTTCCCCTGTGAGGCACCTTTACTGTGGGAACTGTGATGCAGTAATTCTACAGGGTATGTGCTATATTAGGCTTGATCTGACGCTTAAGTTTAAGTGAATCTTATATAAAGTGCATGAATCAGGCCAATCAGAAAAAAAATTATGAGACATGAATTTGTGAAATTCTGAAAATATAATAATAAAGACTAAAATGACTAAATTAACATAAGAAGAAGAATGAAAACTAAATTGCTGGAAAGACAACATATATACTGTACATGTTTTTCTGACAAATCCAAGAACACAATTCTCTTATCACTCTGTCTTTTGACAAGCTGCAAAGAATTACTAATAGCTTCATTAAAGCTATTAGCCTATCAAATCAACCACACAATAAATACAAGACATATGGATTGTCTGTATGTATCTGTCCTAAAATTGACAACTTATCATAAAAAAATAAACCTGAGAAAACAACAAGCAGGAGAAAGAGAAGATTAAGAGGATCTGGAGATCTTCACTCCATCTCTCTGTACTGGCCAATAAATCTCTCTTTCTGCCAAAGCTTGTCTAAGGGTCTGTCGAACTCTAGCATTAGCCCTCCCAGGAGAGTGAGGTAAACAATCCTAAACCTGAGGAGGTTTGCAGAGCTCTCTTGACTGTCGACCCCAGTAAGCCGCTGTGCTTTTATGCCTTTAAGACGAAGTGTTGAAATGTTGGCATGGTTGGTCTGTGCCATGTTTTATTAAACTAACAGAGTCATGTTTGGTCACTTTGGTGCATTGGTATGCATCCTATATATATATATATATATATATATATATATATATATATTGGTATGCATCATATGTGAAATATATATATATATATATATATATATATATATATATATATATATATATATATAAACCATGTGAATCTATTTAATTAAAACCTTGCAGCACTAATGAACAAATGGCATACACTGAAAGTAATCTGGACATATTTCACAATTAATGATCAAACACAGCAGACTGTAAACTATGTTCTAAGCAAAATATCAAGAGGAGCACCATACCCTAAATTACCAGTTAACCTATAAATCATCATTAGCATTTATAAAGTATCTTACACAGAGAGCACAAAGGTGGCCAAATTCAGCACACATAACAGTGTCAGCAATAAAATGTGAGTGTAAAACAGTGAAAGGGTAAACAGGGAAACCGTCCATCCATCCATCTATTCCTTGTTTACACCACTTTCCCTGTGCATGGGCACCAGGGGGTTAGAACTATTCCAGGAAACATACAGTAGGGCACAATGCAGGTTACACTCTGAATGAGGTGCCAACTCATTGAGAGCAAATTTTTTGAAATGCCAGACCGCCTATTCATGTATTTGGACTGTAGGGGGAAAGATCATGCAAACTCCATGCATACAGACCTAAGGCAAGATTTCCTAAAAGCTTGAAGCTGCAAGGTAATAGCGCTAACCATCAAAGTCATTATGCTGCCTGTGTTTAATAATATTTTTGATTAATTTATTTGTTGATTTTTGACAGATTTTTTTATATACATTTCTCACTTACTCTTAATCATTTGTTCTTCGTATATATCGCTTTAATCTGTGTACAGAGTTAGGGAAGCCTAGAGACCTCACACTGTACACACACACACACGCACACACACACACTCTGATTCATATGGGAAATTTTGGAATGCCAATTAGCCTAATCTGCATGTCTCTGGACTATGGAAGGAAACTGGAGTACCTGGAGGAAACCTAAGAAGCACAGGGAGAACACCCAAACTCCATGCACACAGACCCTTTGGCAGAATCAAACCTAGAGGTGCAAGGCAGCAGTGCAAACCACTATTGCAAAATTAATTCAGAAAACATGTCTTTCTATCCCTATAAGCTCTTTAAAAAGTATCTCAAACTCATTGTGTCATAAATTATTGAACGTAAAAGAAACAGCTGAAGTTATTTTGACCGACAAGGCTGTGAGTTACTGCATAGGCCTTAATTAAACATAGTGTAGTCATTATCCCACGGAACCGATGATTCTAAATTGAAATTGTAAATGTGGCCAGGCTGCAAAACAATTCTGCGCTTTTCTAATGTATCAAATTTGCCATCAGTATAGCTGGCCTCTCGTTCAGAGTGCACATTTAAATTGGCACTTAACTTTTCTCTCAAGGGTAAAAGTTCAATTTAGCAGAGTTCATTAGTAAAGACAGAATTTTGAACCATCTCGTGTTTGCTAAAAATGGAAATGAGCTTTGATTCCAAGTGCACATCTTATTTGTAACTATTTATTCACTATTATCATTAGTTCTGTTAAACAGCAATATCTTAAGAGGACTGAGGTATATGTGTCACAATATTCTTCTAATTGACATGGAGAGTCATGAGAAGGTGAGAGTAAATGATAAAAAGTCATAGAATTAATTCCTTTCACACTTTTTTATAAAGTAGTTGATTGAAAAGCCAAGTCTCATTTTCGATATTACTGACCCCAATTTCTTTTAGAAGTGGGAAGCAAGTAAAATTTATATTGCAATGTCCTACTCTAATTTTCACGATAATAAGTGGAAGCTGTGAACAAATCTACTGGAGGTATTGGTGATGGAGATTGGAGGTGCGGCAATGCTTACTGTCAGTGTTACCTGGTGTGTGTATGCCTCTATTACAGCAATATATTTGCGCAAACTATGCACTCAGCCATGCTGTTTCTCCACAGTGGACCATAAACACACAGCGGGGACTTTATTTCTGACAGCTCTGGATTCATCAACGCATGCTTGTTGGGTCAATATTCCCAGGAAGTGGTCCTTGTTGGCCAATGACTTCATTTCTCATTAAAAATGGTAAAGTCATTCTCATAACACGGAATATGATGATAGGTCTGAATGTGCATTACAAGACAAAGTATAAAACATCCATACAACAAAATCTGTATTCTAAATGTTGTAAATATGCAGGGTAATTCTGCTATGCTTTACACTTTATAACTGTGTAGACATTTACCGGTTTCAGTTCTTGTAACCTTTAAAAGTAATATTTATTTATTTATTTATTTTATTAAATGAATGTACATATATGTTGCGCCAATTCTTTCTTAGCAGCTGTATTTTGGTTTTACTGTAAATGAGTAAAAGCATTAAATATTTTTATTGTAGATTTAGCAAATACACAAAATGCAGTTAATTGATAATCATGCTAATTTCATATGAAAATCAAGAACAATGTAATGGTTTCCTTAAAACAAACATAGTGGTTTATTAACTAAACTTTGTCACTACTGCTGGATCTCAGTCCAGACTTTGATACAGGAGCCCACTGTTGATAGTTTTAGTGATTCAGTGGTATCACTTTTTACCCCAGTAAGAGGAATTAATTGCAGTAAATGAAACTTATTATTCTCAAGTGGTTATTCTCAAATTTCTGTACTGGGTCTGGTTCTCCCTACATTGTACAGTATACACTTTCTATGGGGCAATTAAAAAATAACTTCACAAACATTTCTTATCCTTCTTATTTCTTATTAGAAATTTCCCCCACTGTGGGACGAATAAAAGTATATATTATCTTATCATTTATATACAGATGATATCTCACTTAAACTGAAGAACATATCAAAACTGTCAATCCTTCATGAGTATTTAAGCTGTAATAAAATATGGATGACTGATGAAAATACTGATGACTGATGCTACTGTACATTATGAAGCTAAAAAAAACTGAAGTCTTTACTTTATGCTCTGGTGCTGTTGTTGCTAAGGTGATGAATGGTTTGTGTTCTTTGGTTGCACTTGGTAAATACTCTTCTGGAGGTTACAGTGGTCAATCTAAGATTTTCCTCTAGACTGTCGTTTAAATACATTGGTTTGGTTCTGATTTATTCAGGCTTTATATAATAGAGATGATTGTGTATGCATTTGAGTATACATACTTGAACTACTGCAACTCCTTGTTCATGAACCTGAACAAGAAATCCAGGAATTGTTTGCAGGTAGTCCAAGATGCTGCATAAATCTACTGACAAGGTCATCAAAGTGGGTTTATGTAACATCCATTTTGAAGTCTTTGCATTATCATCCTTTGAGTCTTCCTCTCAATTTTAGAATACAACTTAAGATTCGGCACTGCCTTTCAGAGATTTACAAGGACAGTTTCCTGCTTCTATAACTGAAATTCTGAAGACTTACACGTCCAATAGGCCTCTGACATCTCTGGATCTAGATATACCAGTTAATCCATGCCGTAGAAATAAAGAAAAAAGTGTTTCATAACTGCAGCTCTTAGAATGCTGAATTATGATCTATGGACTGTTAACATAATAATAATAATAATAATAATAATAATAATAATTGTAATTATAAATAATACATAATAATGCTTATTGTGTGGTTATTTTTGTTTTATTTCTGTCCATTGTTTTCTGCTGTTGGAAAGTGTTTGGACACTATACAAATAAAATATACGTCTTTATTTATGTACTTTGTGACCTCACCACTCAAAATAAAGTAATTTATAATGTAAATAAAATAAAAATATAATATCAAAATATACAGGAAAATTTAAAATGGGTGATTCTATTTATTTATTTATTTACTCATTTATTTAATGTATAAAAACATTGAGTGAATTTGGTGCAAAAATGTTTTTTTTTTTTATGCACAAAAAATTACTTTTTACCCTGATAACCTATACCTCCAGCACTAATGCAAAAAATAATGTGTTTTATTTACTAAACACACTGTATATACAATAGATAGATAGATAGATAGATAGATAGATAGATATATAGATAGATAGATAGATAGATACATACATACATACTGTAGATAAGACGTTATCGGCTCCTGAATCAAATAGTAAATATTGGATTGCATAAATCCATATGTGTTCTTTCTCTCATCAGATTCCCACGGTAGTCAGCTTTATGAGGGAGTGCTGCATCAGATGACTTCCCCTTCACAATCACCCAATCTAAATCCAATTGAGATGATTTGGAATGAGTTGGACTGGAAAGTGAAGGAAAAGCTGTTAAGTAACCAACACCCCTGTAAAGATTTTTGGAAAACTATTCCAGCTGATTACCTCATGAGAATGCCAAGAGTGTGCAAAGCTGCAATCAAAACAAAAGGTGACTAATTTGAAGAATCTGAAATATAAAACATATTTTGGGTAAGTTAACACATTTGTGTTGACTTCATTATTCCATATCTCCTCTGCCATAATTTTAACATCGTTAGTATTAACATACAATGTTGAAACAATAAAAATAAAGAAAATCAACTAAATAACAAGGTTTGTCCAAACCTTTGATTGGCACTGCAAGAAAACAAAATAAATTGGCCGTTGTTATAGACTGATAATATTATGTTCAAGTATCAGTATACTACTGTAGGTATTAGAAAAGAAAAAGTGGTACTGTGGCTCTATCCAATTAGAATGTGGCCCGAATTAGAATGATTATAATTCAAGATACAGGGAGAGTGGGCTGTGGATGGCAAAATGATGTTTTTTAATTGTCATTTCTCTTAAAAATGCACATACAGAAGGTCATTGCAAACAATATGTGTAAAATCTCTTTTGCCCTAACTTGGATGCATGCATGCAAACATCAGTGGAACACAAAGAGAACCCAGTTTGTAGATTCAGTTATACACTATTCTGAGAACAATAACATATAATAAAGTACTTTATATGATTAGTATGGTTACAGCTGCACCCCTAGCAATCCACTGAATTGCATAATTTTATGTTTCCTATGTTAAATATAATCAGCAATTACTTCATGATCTGTAGGTGACGAGGAAAAAAAAAAGGTTAATAAAGTGTGCTGCAGCTGAACATAAAAGGTTGCAATTTTCAATTCAAGACTTTCTTCGTTTAACATTTTCAAAGTGTTTTTGGTTTAAATGCTAAGTACCTCTCCAAATGGCACCTGGGTACTCTTACTATCTAATGTTTTTTTTTTTTGCACCATTTTCTCTAAAAATTATAGAAATGGTATTGCTACATATTTGACATATACTGATTATAATGTTTAGCATTGACATTTTGAAATCAGAAAGTAGAGAAGAATGGCCAGGATTTGATGAACTAAAAGTTGAAGGCTTGCAATGTATTCTCTAAATCATGAATTTTCATACATAAGGGATTTGTATGGCAGGGTAATTTGTATGGGTAATTGTTGTGGTAAAGTTATCATTAAGGAGACATTTCTTTCACATTTTTGTATGAAGTATGAGTGCTTTGGGAAAGTCATAATAATAATACTTTAGGCAGATGGCTTTGCACTTTCTGGTGTCTATGTAACATGACAAGATGATTTTTGTTTTGTACTATAATAAAATGCATTTTTTTTTATTAAGAAGAGACAGAGGCTGGTGTAGTTCTGCTGTACGTGATACCATTCTACATGGTCAAACATAACACTAAATTGATAAAAGGTGTGATGTATCAATCTTTCTTACATTCTTTCTTAATTTCTTTTTCTTTTTTCTTTCTATTTTATGCAATTGCTGGGGTATATTTAGAATAAAACAATTTGGTAAGTGACTAAACATTAATTTTTTTTTGTGGTGTAGTGGTTAGCACTTTTGCCTTGCACCCGCAGGGTCCAAGTTTGATTCCCGGCCAGGCTCGATTCCCGTCTCTCTCTCTCTGTGTGTGTGTGTGTGTGTGTGTGTGTGTGCCCTGAGATGGATTGGCACCCAGGGTGTACCCTGCCTTTTGCCCTAAGCCTCCTGGGATAGGCTCCAGGCCCCCCGTGACCCTGGATACAAGATAAAGCGGTATAGAAGATGATTGAGTGAGTGAATATATAGCATGTAAATAATGTCAGGTTAACTTACTGTACTGCTATATGGAGCTGAATACACAAATACAAACCTCAATAAATTTCCTATTGAGAAAGATTTGTGGCAGCATGTTTTCATTATTTAAGAAAGACAGACAAGCTGGTTTTGCTGTCATGCTATTTTGGTCCAACAATGGCAGAATCATCTCTTTCTCAGCTTCGTAAAGTACTAGGTTTTCTTGTCAGACAGATGAAAATGAATACAAGCACAGTAGTTGTAGTTAATCAGATAAATCTAGATGAACCAGGAATTCCTGGCAGCGAAAATGAAATAACAAATTACTAATTAAAAGCATTTTACTATAAAATACAACAGTTATGCATCACTTCATGTAAAAAAAAAAGCAATAAGAAAAAAATTTCCTGATCACAGTCAAGCTTTAAAAGTTTTATTACATTTTATTTGTAATAGCTTAACTCATGATTCTGTACAGTATATAAAAAAACAAGAAGAAAAAAAGTATTTTTAAATCTCATACTTGATTTATTCATGATATATATCATTATAGAGATAAGGAATTAGCTGAAATATCAGTGTTCATGAAAGTACAATATCTAAACCAGTCAGTTATTTCTACCATTACACTAAACTCTGCCATTACTTGCTTTGTTGCTGAGGTGGTACCACCAAGTGTATATCTTTTGTACCTATACAATACAATCTTTTCTGTAGAAAGGATCCGGCATTGTACCTTTAAAGTGTTGCTCTAAAAGGAAAGTGTGTATGGGTGCACAGACCCTCAGGGTATAAAAGGGTAAAGGGTTTTTTCTCAGATTTTATATCTCAGATACATTTTTTGTAATTTTATTCTAACATTGTTATTACATTTATGTACCTCCTTTATGTCCATTTTTTAAGGTATATCAATCTTTATAGAAAAAAAGATAAATATTTAAGACAGCAGTCCTGAACACTGGTGGTCCTGAATTATCACCTGTCCTGCACATTTTCTGTGCTATATCTCACCGACTTCAAAGATGAATAGGCTGTTAATTGGCTGATTAGTTCAATCAGATGTGGTAGCAATGAAAAAAAAAAAAAGTTAAGCCTTTATTTCTTATATATACATTAGGGCAAAGTGAAATTCTTTGCTTTTAACCAGCTGTTAGTAGGCTGGACTTAGAGCACAGTGGCACCCTTAGAGCAGACAGGGATAAGGGCCTTGCTCAAGGGCCCAGCAGTGAAAACTGGGCACAGCTGGGGCTTGAACCAACAACCAACAATCAGTAACTCAGAGCCCTAACACACTGAGCCACCACCATCCCCAAGGCCCATATTTCTGGAGTAGAACCCAGTAAGGACGCAGCATTGTCTCCTTTGATGTTAACCTGCTATCCATTTATTTTGTTTGTTGTATTGGACACGTTATAAAAATGATCTCATTGACCTACTGTACTACAAGCATGGTGTAGACCGAACATTCTAACTGAGTTGTCATTTGGATTTCACTGTGTTTTTACGTAAATAAAGTTCTCTCAATATTCTCTGACCACATTGTCATAGCTACCATTGTCATAGCACAATGGTATCAGACCACATTAAGTACCTTGAAGTGGACACCAGAAGACACCAGTGTGTCTGTCATGTTCAGAGAATTTAGTTATAAATCCTGGCAATAATTTCTCACTTTATGATGAAAAGCAATGTGGTACTGTATGTATTCGAACCCACTGGATGCTATTACAACGATCTGATCAGATATAGTAATAACTTAGTTCAATCTCATTAGACCTGGTAAGCACATGTTCATGTGCGTGATAAAAGAATAGTGACAATATGATAGACACACTGAGAACCTGACAGGGCTGCGGCTAGGAAGTACAAACTTGATAAATGCATATATTTCTATTTTGATTCCATTCCTGCTGTGTTCTTCACAGTGGGAAATTCATGGTCTTCATTGCAGTGTGACAGGAGCCTAAAATGTGCAGGGCATGGCATTCTCCAGAACCAGGAATGGCATTCTCCAGAACCAGGATTGAGAATCATTGATTTAAGATATAAAAAGATGAGTTCCATGCCAGTGACACAGAAGGATAAAGTATGGTACAGTATATTGTGCCTTCTTGAAATCAAATCATTTTATTACAAAGTAAAAATAAATAAATTAATACTATGCATCTTTTATTAAGGTGTCAAAATAGAAATCACCACTGATACAGGAGACACCAAAACTCCACATCTTAATCCAGTTCGGACATTCTGTCATTCAAACTTAACTCATTACTAACTGCACCTGTTACCCGTTCAGCCTGATTAGTTTAATGGATTTAAACAGGTTCAAACACTCCCTAATCTTCACTGCCTCTTCTACTTTGCCCTGTCTCTGTATAGCACTTTTGCATTTGCCTTGCGTGTTTGTCTTCTACTTTGTTTTCTTCATTTGTGAGTTTGATCGCCATGCTTTGTACTGACTACCTGATTGATTTAACCTTTGCCAGCTTCCTGTTTAAGATTTGTCTCTTAACTTGGATTTTCTTATAAATAACCCCATCCTTTCTTCTGCTTCATGACATTAGGATCATTTGCTTACTGTTTACAGATCCATATTAAAGGATTAAAGGCTTGCTATGGATCTTGCTTAGTTTCTGGTTCTCTAATAAAGTACATTCCCTTCAGTATTTTAAGAATGTGCTAATCAAGGACAGACAACGGCTTCCTCTTAATAGCCTTTCCTTTCTGAAAGCCATACATCTTTGCACTCAAGTCATTAAAACTCATTTGCTTATTAGCCATTTGGGTTCTAAGGTTCTTTCCCTGAAATCAGTCAAATCATGTGGAGACTTTGCATATGATTAACAATCATCTTATTAATAAATTTAAAAGGTAAAGTTTTAGTTTGAAAATACTTTCTTACTCAGTATTTTTAACTGATGTTCCTACCAAATCGTGACAAAAAACAATTGCCTTCAAACTGAATTCTGCTTTTGAGCAGAGCGATAGTCCAAAACCTCCTGCTATGACCAGTGTGAGTGGGAAGCTCTGAGCACTCAAAACAGTGCTGCGATTGAAGTGCAGCACTGATAAGAAATGAGGTCTGTCTTTTATTTTGTGGGTCACTCACTTGAATTGCTGCAGTACCTGCTGGAATTTGTCCTCAAGGGTGCACTGTTTTCCAAGGTTAACCAACCGAGAATCATGTGGGAAATGTGCTGGCAACAGTGAATCTTTTGAAAAGATAGGGGACGAAAAAGGCAGAGATGACTTGTCACTTGGTCAGAATTTTCAAAAGCCTTAATTTACATGCTGGGAAAAATACAGAATTCTATGTTTAAAATCTAGCTGGGTATGTCAGATTTGACGTTGAATTTCTTTATAGAGGTATATCAGGCTGCAAAAGATGCGGAACTGCAACAAAAGATACACGTTGGCTAAAAAGGTCTGAAGAAAGAGAATCAGTGGTGTTAAAAACTACTAATAGATGCTCACTTTATCTAATCAAATATCCACTTGTTGGAAAGAACTTTAATAGTCTAGAACAGGGGTGTCAAACTCCGTTCACGAAGGGCCGTAGACCCGCAGGGTTTTGTTCCAACCCTGCTCCAACATATATGCCATGTAGTTTTCAAATAAGCCTTAATGATTTGATTAAGTGGATCAGGTGTTTTTAATTATGGTTGAAGCTAAACTCTGCAGGTCCACGAGGGTTGGAACAAAGACCCTGCGGGTCTGCGGCCCTTCAGGAACGGAGTTTGACACCCCTGGTCTAGAAGCTTATAAATCAAAAGAGATGTTATTTACCCTTTGTTAGGATGCAAGATTTTAGAGAGACATAATGACTGATTGAGGATGGAGTTAATCTGTGTGTGTGAGAGAGAGAGACTAAAGAGTGACAGAATAGATAGTTTGCAGTTTATGAAATGTATGAATGTACAAAAAAAATTTCAGAAAAGAAAAAAAAACATGCACTGATTTATGTTCTCTGATCCCCAAAGACCCAGGGAATGCAGTAAACTTTTAGTAAAAGCTAACTAACAACAGTTTTAGTTCTAATTCTTAAATGTTAGCTGTCAGCATAATACTTCTGACATTAAAAACTGGCTGAAGGCTAATGCTTAATGCTAGCTGTCAAAATATAACTGCCTTGATAAATACAATGTGTCCACAGCAACAGATTAGTTGGTATTAGGGCTTGCTGTTTAGACTGAGCACATAATGTACAATGTAATAAATATCTCCATATGCTTATGAATAAATGTGCTAGTTTCTTTGAATAATGGAAGTAGTAGATACAGATTTTTCAAGAGTCAAGAATATTAGGCAAAGTTGTTGTTGAACCTCCGGTTGCTCCCATCGAGGGGTCGCCACAACGGACCATCCGATCCACACACAACTTGGCCCAGGTTTTTACGCTTGACCCATTTTATCTGGGCTTGGGACCAAGAATATCGGTCAAAAAATAACTAAAAAAGCCATTTATAGACCATTACAATAACGAATAAGAACTTTTGTTACTTTCCTAATCTGTTTTCCAGAGCTTGTTTTGACATTTAAAGAAAAAAAAATATATTATTCACTCAGGTCACACTTTGTAACAGTTCAATAAAGCGATTTCTGCCCACATGTTGGGTCAAAAGCTCCATAAAGCTCAATGTAAATCCCCAAGGTGAACTGGTCCTTTTATTTAGTTATTCTGTATAGAAAATAGATTAAAAAAGGCACAGACAAAAAAAAGCCCCTTGATTGCTAGTGATGAGGTCTCAAGGACTCCCCTGTTTGTCTCTTTGCAAGGGTGGTTTACTTCAAATGTTGGGTGAAAATCTCCAAGGGGCATTTGCTTAAAGATCCTCCCCCGCCCCCTTTTTTTTCCAAGGATACTGCAAAGTGAAATTTATGAGTACTCTTAACAATTAAAACCCTTCCAACAAAAAATAAGAAACTGTTTGACATACAATAACTTCAACCTGATGCTTTCCCATATTTAAAGCTTTGTGTGATTGTAAATATACTGTAGGTAATCCCACAAAGAAGTAGCAAATGATGACTGGCAAAGCATCTCAACTGAAAGAAATTCAGCATTTAGTGATGCCCATGGTACATTCTCCATTTCTAGCATTTATGATTGTTAATTTGTCCGAATGGATTTGAGCTTGTGAAAATGAGGATGCTGAGAGGAAAATGCAATGTTTTGTAATAAAGCTGAAAATCTACAATTCATCCACATGCTAACCTGCTAACCATTTAATTTCAAATTCTCTATGGTGGTGTACAGGCAAAATGTAAAAAACTAAATATATTATATATATATATATATATATATATATATATATATATATATATAGTACAGACCAAAAGTTTGGACACACCTTCTCATTCAAAGAGTTTTCTTTATTGTGTTCTTTAGCCCAAACAAATCTCTTCTGCTTGTTGCCTGTCCTTAGCAGTGGTTTCCTAGCAGATATTCTACCATGAAGGTCTGATTCACACAGTCTCCTCTTAACAGTTGTTCTAGAGATGTGTCTGCTGCTAGAACTCTGTGTGGCATTGACCTGCTCTCTGATCTGAGCTGCTGTTAAGCTGCGATTTCTGAGGCTGGTGACTCGGATGAACTTATCCTCCGCAGCAGGATAGACCAATCCTCCTCTTGATCTTACTTCCCTGGGGCGGTCCGCAGGTGAGCCAGTTTCTTTGTAGCGCTTGATGGTTTTTGTGACTGCACTTGGGGACACTTTCAAAGTTTTCCCAATTTTTCGGACTGACTAACCTCCATTTCTTAAAGTAATGATGGCCACTCGTTTTACTTTACTTGGCTGTTTTTTTCTTGCCATAATACAAATTCAAACTCTTTGAATGAGAAGGTGTGTTCAAAATGTTGGTACTGTATACACACGTGGACAAAATTGTTGGTACCCTTCGGTCAATGAAAGAAAAACTCACAATGGTCACATAAATAACTTTAATCTGACAAAAGTGATCATTTAAAAAAAAATTCTATGAATGTTAACCAATGAAAGTCAGACATTGCTTTTCAACCATGCTTCAACAGAATTATTTAAAAAAAATAAACTCATGGAACAGGCCTGGACAAAAATGATGGTACCCCTAGAAATTACTGAAAATAATGTGACCAAAGTGACATGTTAATTCAAGGTGTGTCCACTAATTAGCATCATAGGTGTCTACAATCTTGTAATCAGTCAGTGGGCCTATATATAGGGCTCCAGGTAGTCACTGTGTGGTTTGGTGACATGGTATGTACCACACTCAACATGGACCAGAGGAAGCGAAGGAAGAGTTGTCTCAGGATATTCGAAAGAAAATTATAGACAAGCATGTTAAAGGTAAAGGCTATAAGACCATCTCCAAGCAGCTAGATGTTCCTGTGACTACAGTTGCACATATTATTCAGAAATTTAAGATCCATGGGACTGTAGCCAACCTCCCTGGACGTGGCCGCAGGAGGAAAATTGATGACAAATCAAAGAGACGGATAATCCGAATGGTAACAAAAGAGCCCAGAAAGACTTCTAAAGAGATCCAAGGTGAACTTCATGCTCAAGGAACATCAGTGTCAGATCGCACCATCCGTCGTTGTTTGAGCCAAAGTGGATTACATGGGAGACGATCAAGGAGGACACCATTGTTGAAAACAAATCATAAAAAAGCCAGACTGGAATATGCCAAACTACATGTTGACAAGCCACAAAGCTTCTGGGAGAATGTCCTATGGACAGATGAGACAAAAATGGAACTTTTTGCTAAGGCACATCAGCTCTATGTTCACAGACGGAAAAATTAAGAATATCAAGAAAAGAACACTGTCTCTACTGTGAAACATGGAGGAGGCTCTGTTATGTTCTGGGGCTGCTTTGCTGCATCTGGCACAGGGTGTCTTCAATCTGTGCAAGGTAAAATGAAATCTCAAGACTATCAAGGGATTCTAGAGAGAAATGTGCTGGCCAGTGTCAGAAAGCTGGGTCTCAGTCGCAGGTCATGGGTCTTGCAACAGGACAATGACCCAAAACACACAGCTAAAAACACCCAAGAATGGCTAAGAGGAAAACATTGGACTATTCTAAAGTGGCCTTCTATGAGCCCTGACCTCAATCCTATTGAGCATCTTTGGAAGGAGCTGAAACATGCTTTCTGGAAAAGGCACCCTTCAAACCGGAAACAACTGGAGAAGCTTGCTCATGAGGAGTGGGCCAAAATACCTGCAGAGAGGTGCAGAAGTCTCATTGACAGTTACAGGAATCGTTTGATTGCAGTGATTGCCTCAAAAGGTTGTGCAACAAACTATTAAGTTAGGGGTACCATCATTTTTCTCCAGGCCTGTTCCATGAGTTCATTTTTTTTATAATTCTGTTGAAGCATGGTTGAAAAGCAATGTCTGACTTTCATTGGTTAACATTCATAGAATTCTTATTTATTATTACTTTTGTCAGATTAAAGTTATTTCTGTGACCATTGTGAGTTTTTCTTTCATTGACCGAAGGGTATCAACAATTTTGTTCATGTGTGTGTGTGTGTGTGTGTGTGTGTGTGTGTGTGTATATAGTAGGTGGCAAAATCGCACATAAATCCTACATACATCATACTCCTCTTGTAGCCAATTAACCATTGACAACAAGGAAAATAAATGATCAAGCCCACAATGTAAATTAGCAATACTGTGTTGTTTATTTCCTATTTATTTATTTATTTAAGTTTATTTTTAAAATAAAAGGAATCATATCAGCTTCAAATAAAAGCAATAATATCACTGCGTGCAAATATGACCATTCTAAAAATGAATACACTTAATTTTGCAGAAGAAAGCGATCGTGTGCAGGCCCAGGTTTATTTCATGAAGCACACACACTTTTCTCTATCTTCTGGAGCACTTGCTCAGAAATGTGCCTCTGACTGTAGGAGGAGTAGTTCCTATTTCCTCCTCTGGCTCATCTGGATGAGGCAATTTGATTAGGGTGTCTGGCTGGAGGCAAATTTTGTAGCACAGATGCAGAATGTGACTGGGCAGCAGAGGCTCTTCACACCAAAGCACATTCCTAATGAATTTTTCACATCAGTCCAAATGCGAAGCAGGTGGCAATGATCCATATCAAAAGGGCCTTATTGTACTGCACGGATGATAGTCAGTGAGCAGGACTGCAGGTGCTCCACTCTAAATACGAGTCCCAATTTGAGTTGAGGGAAGCCCTTTAGTGGGAAGAACACTTGTAGTTAAATATCAGGGTTTCACTTTTTTCTGGTGTAATATGAATGTTGCTGACAGCTTAGTCTTAGTCATTCTGGCATATTTTTTTATTTATTTATATATTTTCACTTGCTAATGTGTAAACTTAGCGCATACAAAATCACAAAGTATCTGTATGTAATATACCAAGATTGTGCATAATTGGGATTCTGCAGTGTATATACTGCCCGGCAAAAAAAAAAAAAAAGGTTGTATTTCTTTGAACCACCTTTTTCTTTGATTATGGTATGCATTCACCATCGAATCATTTCTATAGCTTATGCAATGTCATAACATTTATTGCCATCCTGAGTCACATTTAGCTTCTCTCCAATATTCTCTAGCACATCCTAATGATTCTCAATGGGGTTAAGGACTTTGTGGTGGCCAATCCATGTGTGAAAATTGTCTCATGCTCCCTGAACCACTCATTTACAATTTGAGCACGATGAATCCTGGCATTGTCATGCCGGATATGCCCGTGTCATCAGGGATAAAAGTCCATAGATGGAAAAATCACAACACTGGTTGGTAGGCACTAGACATGATCAATTCATCGCCCTCTTTTCTTACCCTGATGCACCCATCACTCTGGACCAGGGTAAGCAGGAAACAGCTGTTTAGTCCCAATCCCAGTTCTCTTCACATTGTAGAAATTCACATTGCGCTACTACAGTACTTTCATTATTAAACATAATCATGAGTTCTGCTATTGTTTTCTTTGCAATTTGCTTTCACTGTGATTTGCTTTCACAAGTGATTTCTGATTACAATCATTAAATTATGTTTTGACTACATTTCTTCCTCAAAGATGATGATTCATTGTTTTCTTTTCTCAACAATGACAGATTAAGAATTTGGTGTTTTTTCATTCAAGTCCCAGTGCATGAGCAGTTAGTATAGGAACCACAAAATAACTATGATGTGTGCAATTAATAATATTAATATAATCTATTGTTCCCTTTCAAAAGCTACACTCGATCCTGTGTGAAAATGCTATGGGAAGGTCTTTTTGTTCCACCAGTTGTGAAGCATGTGTGTATCAAACACACCAAACTTTTAAACTTTAACGCTTATATAACCTCAGGTTAGTCATTTGATGAGGTGCACGTGCAGGTCATAAATAGGTCTGAACCGGAAACATACTCAAGGCTTTTTGTTTTCAAGGACTGCATTGTGCGTGCGTGTGCAAACAGTCTGTTTTTCAATACTGCGACGGCCGTTAAAAAAAAAAAAAAAAGCGAGCAGAAAGTGTTTATATTACTCACCGACTCATGGTGGAGTTTGAGAGGAGATCTGTGCCTCCATGTGAGAGATTTCTCTCGGACAGCAATCTCCATACTTTCTGCTTCGAGTGTTTGGCGGAAGAGCACCCTATACTTGGGCTCAAGTGAGAATGCGATCTCCTTTCTATCAAAGTGCTTCGCGCTCAGCTCGCATTCTTTAAAAAGAAAGAATCATCATCTCCTCTAAAACAAAGTCCTGAAGCTTAGGGGTGTGTAAAAATTCCAATAAGGAATGAAAACTCCTTCCTGGCACCCTCAGGAGGCCGTTGTCCAATCTCCGCCACCACTGGTGTTTCGGGGAGGAGCGGTCTCCAGTGAAATGTTAGGTGTTCGTTTCCCTCCTGCCATGTTTCAGGATGCTGAACATTTAACACGTCCCCGCCCCCAGCTAGCCAAAGTGTCAAAACTTGTGCCCCTTTCAGAGAAGCTGGTAGCGGGGAACCTACTGCCAGATATGTCTCTTTAGGTAGAAAGCACAGTAGAGAGAGGCTACAGGATTCATTTTGCACATCATCCTCCGCGTTTCAATGGCGTGGTCTCCACTTTCATGAAATCAGAACGGGCGCATTTGTTGACTCACAGACTGCTGGAAAAAGGGACCATAGAACATGTTCTCCTGCCAGACAGAGAGTCAAGCTATTACATTCAGTATTTCTTGTTTGTTGTGTCCAATTTTACATTTTTGTGGGCTGAACATGAAAATGTTGACAGCCAAAATGATTGTTTCTCAAATCCAACCGGAGGATTGACAATTGACCTGAAGGACGCATATTTTCATATAGAAATATTGCCACAACACAGGAAGTTCCTGAAGTTCGCTTTCGGGAGCGAAGCCTACCAGTACATGTCCTTCCTTTTGGCCCTGTCATCCCACACATATACAAAATGCACGGATGCAGCCCTGGCTCTATGACTCCAGGGCATCCGTATCCTGAATTACACAGACACACGTCTATTTTTGCCTGCATGTGTCGAATCCATTCTCAATACCCCAAAGGAAATCAGGCTAGGCCAGAAAGTGATTGTTCATTACTTTGAGAGTGTTTTAGATCTCATGGCAGCTGCATCCACGGTGATACCCTTGGGCCTTCGTACCCTTCCTATGTGGTTCAGACCCCGGTTTTTGACTCTGGGTCCCACTCTAGGTCTGTGTTGTCGTCGCAAGTTGCTAGCGCCAAACGCTTCCCTCACGGGCTTGGTTGCGGTCTTAGATGGCCGTCCAGCCCAAGGGATCTGGAGAGGCCATCTTCACGCGTGGCACATCAATTGCCTCAAAATAATGGCTCTATTTCTGGCCCTGAAATACTCCCTCCAGCAGTTGAGGGGATACCATGTCCTAGTGCGGATGGACAACACTACGGTAGTCTCGTACATAAATCGCCAGGACGGACTGCGCTCGTGCCGCTGGAAAAAGTTAGCGATGGCCCATATGTGGTCCAGATTGCGTCTTTAAGGTTCAGTAACAAGCCTTGCACCCGTATTGATAGCGCCCTGTTGGCTGACCAGAGTGTGGTTCTCAGGTGTAATATCTCTCCTTGACCATTCACCATGGGAGATTCCAGTGAGGTGGGATCCCCTGATACTAAGTGCTAGTAAAAGAACTTATGCCCTCAAATGGAGTGTATTTGAAAGTTGGTGCATGGCAAAACATGTAGCCCCAGTTCACTGCCAAATTGTTTTAGTGCTGGAGTGTCTGCAAGAAAAGTTGTCCTCTGACTTATGCCCTAGTACTCTCAGAACGTATGTAGTTGCCATTTTGGCTTGTCATGTTCTGACTGATGAGGTTTCTGTGGGAAAGCACCCTTTAGTTGCCTGCTTTATTAGTGGAGCTAAACAGTGGAGAGCGACAGTCCCTTCTTGGTACTTAGCATTTTGTGCCCAAGGGACTGGTTGATACCCGTCTCGAACCACTAGAGTCAGCGCCTGTCAGGCTTCTGACCCTTAAGATGGTTTTTCTAATTGCCGTTCCTTCTCTAAAGATAATTGGGGATTTGCAGGCTCTTTCGGTTTCGCCATCCTTCCTAGACTTTGCCCCTGGGCTAGTCAAAGCTATCCTGCATCCTCACCCGAATTATCTTCCGAAAGTTCCATTCTCGACCATGCACCCAGTTGTTCTCAAAGCCTTCTGTCCTCTGCCATGTGCAGCTCCGGAGCAGGAATGACTTCACTTACTGTGTCTAGTACGTGCTCTTCAGATTCACGTCCACGGCATTAGCCAGAGCAGAGCAGATATTTCAGAGCAGATTTTTCTATGCTATGTGGGCTGCAACTGGGGGGCGGCCACCACTAGACAAACGCTGTCACATTGGGTGAGAGATGCTATTGCCCTAGTCTACGAGGCACATGGTCAGACGTCGCCTCTAGGAATTAGGGCACATTCGACCAGGGGGTTTACCTCATCGATTGCTCTGGCAAGAGGTGTTCCCTTGCAGCAAGTGTGTGTTGTGGCAGGGTGGTCCTCTCCACACACATTTGTCAGATTTTATAGTTTGGATGTCCATGCTACTCCAGGCTCGCAGGTCCTCGAGTCAGCATCCCAAAGTTATGTCTGAGACCTCTTTGGTGATTGTGCGCACACACTACACAACCCTGGGGGTCCAGACACTTGCAGTGCGGCGGTGTTGGTATTCTCGTTCCCATAGCGTTTTCACGCAGCAGTGTAGCTTTCGAAAGGGAACTTCTCGGGTTACTGCGGTCCAATGCCGCACTGCAGCCGTGACTGGATGTCCTTTCAGACAAAGAATTGACCTGAGGATGTATCTGGTTCAGACCTATTCATAACCTGCAGATGCACCTTATCAGATGACATCACATGACTGAGGTTATATAAGCCAAAGTTTATACTTTGTTTATACGTTTATAAGTATAAAGTTTATACATCAAACACGCATGCTTCACAACCAGTGGAACAAAAAAACATTCCCATAGCGTTTTCACGCAGCATCTCGTTCTCGCTTTTTCAGGGAACAGGGTTACAGTTACAGCAAAGTAACCCGAGATGTTTGTTATTATTGGAGATAAATTTAATTGAATTTAAATTCCACAACTCAAGGGAAGAAAATCTAGCATGTGCATGCATATCACAATTATCTATTCATGGAAACAAGTAATAAAATGTCTTTGAATGTGGTTTATTGTTAAAGGAGAAAAATGTATGAATAGTGTAACACAGAGTTTAATATTTATGCCCTTTTTCCAACTGGATTACCAACCAAATATGGAAAGGTTATGTCCTTATGAAGTTGATTATGTGTGCTATTTCTAAGCACAGATCCTTGAAATGTGGCAACAGAATGAAAGGTTTAACTTTTTTTGTTCTTCTGTATCTCCTGTTCTTGGATATGTGCTAAAAATAATGAGTCTGTACATCCTCACAGAAGAGACTTTGAACTACTTAAGCATGTTATCCCTATAAATTAACAAGAGGAGCTCTGACGCAAAAACACTTTCATCTTCTATCTCTCTGTATCCCGCCATCTCTCTGTCTTCATCTTATGTCTAAGAAACATTTAAAATCTTTACAACATCTTAATGGCCTTGCCTTGAGCCTACTTTTTCCCCCCTATTTCGACTGTCATCACCTTATCTAATTAACTCTGCTAGTTAATATTGGAAGTTACCATAATTATACTTGAGCTCTTGCTAATTCTCTGATGTTTTAAGTAAGAGTCACATGCCTGAAATCGTTGAACTGAGAGTAAAGTGTCTTTACTGAAACTCTGTTCTCATGAAGATTATATTTTAGTTTGAACATTTTATATGTTTAAATCACAGAGCTATCTGTGAATCTCAGTAGCAGCCTTAACTTAATAAGAAAGTCAGTGTGTGTGTGTGTGTGTGTGTGTGTGTATATAATAATTACATAACTATAGTGTTTTTTTCAGATATTTAAGTTAATTGTCGAAGTTTCTAGTTGGTTTACACTTCTCCATAGTGACTCGTATATTCTCAATCAACATATAACAAATTCCTTGTTTAGTGTTACCATTAACTGCTTTGAGCTCTGGAGTACTGAACATACAGAATGTAAAAAGAATTATAAATACTGAGTATACGGCTAAATTAATTAATAACATAATAATCAAAGCAAAAGTTCCAAATAATTTTTAGAGTGTAAAACAGTGGGAAAAGGTTTTCTCACTTACAATACAAGAAAAATTAAGGGTCTATAATTAAAAAAAAAAAAAAATCAGAAATACAGAGACAGAATATAAATTTTTTTTTTTCATTATAAATTCTGCATTGAGGAGACAATGGATGGAACCATGTATTGTAAAACTTGTTTTATTGTAAAACTTCTCCAGTTACTCTGGTTTCCTCGCACAGTCCAAAGACATGCAGATTAAACGAATTAGCATTTCAAATTTTATTTTTTTATTTTTTTTATTAATCTATTAATAATAGAATAAACACTATACACTTTCATGCCAAAAAGAAATCTTTGCAATATTTGAGTTTACTAATGTCTACTACCGAACCCCTGTTTAATTTAATAACAGGCCACGTTAACTGCAATGCAATGTTGCAGTATCTGTCACAGCACTGAGATCATTTTCAAGAGCTTTTTTCAAATACTGTAGATGAGACACACCATGTGTCTAAACTAATGCAAGGCACCAATATTTTATATATTTTGTTTATTGCTTGCACGATTTTTGTGCAATTGTGTTTGTCTTTGTCTTCTTTGTTCTATTCCAAAAAGACAAATTATTATTTTTTTTAAAGCCAAAATAAATATCCATTGACTGTCTCAGTAACTGAAGAAGTATTTTTATTTATAATTAAGTTCACTCGCTGTGAGTGTATGCAAGGAAAATATGTTTTGATTTATGGAATTGACTTCCAATAAAAATAATTCAATATGTTCTTTTTAGGATTAACTTTATTGTGAAATAAAACCAGGATGTTGACTTAATGAATTTATCCATACTTAAAACGAATGCAGTAGGGGTTATATTAAAAACCTTTAACCAGAGTGAAAAAATATAAATAAATTTAAAAAATGCATGCAAAGTGTCATGTACTTGGTGGCGTTCTGGCTGATGTTTTCCCTGGGCAAAAAGGACAGGCATAGGTGCAGAGGGGTTTTAAATGTAAAGAGTCTTTTATTAAACAAAACAATAATACAGAAACGAAACGAACTAAGAAACTTAAACACAGAACTCAAAACTATAAACAAAAGCATAGAGCTTAACACAGGCTCACAGGCTCTTTAAGCGACACACAGGCTTAGAGTTTACACAGGAGACGTGGAGCTGACACTGAACACAGACAAGACTAGAGACGAGACCAAACTAGAGACAGGACCAGACAAGACTAGAGACGGGACAGCCTAGAGACGGAATGGGTTAGTAGTTAATGGGATTAGTATTTAAACTGGTTATTGTAGAAGGGGATGATTGACATAACCGGGTTAGTAAATATCAGGATTAGTAGCTAACCAGGTTAGTAACTGAACCTACATGGAACACAAACACGCAAGAGGCTAAACACACACAAGAGGCTAATCCATGCTAGAGGCTAAGCCTACTAGAAACTAAAGCCGCCAGCGGCCAATCCGACTAGAGGCTAAACATACTGGAAGCTAAGCCTACTAGCAGCTAAGAACTAGCGGCTAAACCTACTAGCGGTTAAACACTCAAGTGGCTAAACATAGAAGAGGGAAACAGACACTGGAGACACACAGAACGTCTCGGGTTACTTGGCTGTAACCCTGTTCCCTGATAAAGCGGGAACGAGATGCTGCGTGAAAACGCTATGGGAACTTCTCTTTGTTCTCCAGTTGTGAAACTGCCGAATACCTCGGCTTATAACCTCTGCCAGGCATGACGTCACTGAATAAGGTGCACCTGCAGGTTATAAATAGCAGGTCAGTTTTGTCTGAAGGACGTCCAGGCACGCCAGCAGTGCGGCATCGGAACGCTGCATCTGGTTCCCGCTTTATCAGGGAACAGGGTTACAGCCAAGTAACCCGAGACGTTCCCTTTCAAAAGCTACACTCGATGCTGCGTGAAAACGCTATGGGAACGAGAATACCAACGCCGCTGCACTGCAAATGTCTGGACCCCCAGGTTGTGTAGCGTGTGCGCACAAATCCGAGGAGGTCTCAGACCTAGCTCTGGGATGCTGACTCAAGGATCCGCGAACCCGGAGTAGCATTGACATCCAGACTATAAAATCTAACAAACATGTGTGGAGAGGACCAGCCTGCCGCATCACACACCTGCTGCAGGGGGACGCCTCTTGCCAAGGCAATCGATGAGGCAATCCCCCTGGTTGAATGAGCCCTGATTCCCAGAGGCGAAGTGTGACCACGCGCCTCATAGGCTAGGGCAATAGCATCTCTCACCCAGTGTGACAGAGTCTGTCTAGTGGCAGCCGCCCCTCGGTTGCGACCCCCATGGCAAATAAAGAGCTGCTCTGACTTACGCCACTGGCTAGTGCGGTGGACGTAAATCCGAAGAGCACGTACTGGACACAGTAAGTAAAGTCTTTCCTGCTCCGAAGCTGTGAAAGGCGGAGGACAGAAGGCTTCAAGAACAACTGGGTGCATGGTCGAGAATGCAACCTTGGGAAGATCGTTCGGGTGAGGATGCAGAATAGCTTTGACTAGCCCAGGGGCAAAGTCTAGGCAGGATGGGGAGACTGACAGAACCTGCAGATCCACAATCCTCTTCAAAGAAGTAATTGCCATAAGAAAAACCATCTTAAGAGACAGAAGCCTGACAGGCGCTGACTATAGTGGTTCAAAAGGGGTGTCAGCCAGGCCTTCGAGTACGATAGCTAAGTCCCATGAAGGGACCATCACTCTAGTGGGCGGCTTCAACCGTTTAGCTCCACGAATAAAACTGGCAACTAAATGGTGCTTCCCCACAGAAACCCCATCATTCAGAGAATGACAAGCCGAAATAGCGGCTACGTACGTTCTGAGAGTACTAGGGCATAAGCCCGAGGACAACTTTTCTTGCAGAAACTCCAGCACTGAAACAATCTGGCAGTGAACTGGGTCTACATGTCTTGCCATGCACCAATTTTCAAATACACTCCATTTGAGGGCATAAGTTCTTCTAGTGGAGGGAGCCCTGGCACTTAAAATGGTTTCAATTACGCTGGCTGAAAGCCCAGCATGTCTTAGTTGGTCCCCTTCAGGGGCCAAACGTGAAGGTTCCAGAGCTCGGGCCGGGAATGAAGTATTGTCCCCTGCGCCTGAGACAGAAGATCCCTCCTCACTGGAATCATCCAGGGTGAGCCGTCGAGGAGAGATATTAGATCCGAGAACCACACTCTGGTCAGCCAATGGGGCGCTATCAATAAGAGGCGCAAACCCTGTTGACGGACCCTCGCCAGGACTCCTGGGAGCAGAACTATAGGTGGAAACGCATAAAGGCGTAATCTGGGCCACGTGTGGGCCATTGCGTCCAGACCCAGGGGAGCTGGAGGGGTCAGAGAGTAGTAAACGGGGCATTGTGCTGCCTCTTGTGAGGCAAAGAGGTCCACCTCTGCTACGTAAAATCTTTCCCAGATTTGACTGACTAATTCGGGGTGGAGTTTCCATTCCCCATGTTTTACAGCTTGTCTGGATAGCAAGTCTGCTCCTTCATTCATATGCCCTGGAATGTAAATACAAGACATGGAACTTGTCCAAAGCAGAACCTGGTGCGCTAGCTTGTTCAAGCGGCGCAAGCGCAGTCCACCCTGGCGATTTATGTACGAGACTACCGCAGTGCTGTGCACCCGCACTAGGGCATGGTAGCCTCTCAACTGCTGGAGGAAGTGATTCAGGGCCAGAAATGAGGGCCAGAAACAGAGCCATCATTTCAAGGCAATTGATGTGCCACGTGAGAAGATGAACTCTCCAGTGCCACGTGAGAAGATGAACTCTCCAGCTCCCTTGTGCTGGACGGCCATCCAAGACCGCACCCCAGCCCATGAGGGAAGCGTCTGTCGTTAGCATCTTGCGATGACAAGACGGACCTAGAGTGGGACCCAAAGTCAGAACCCGGGGTCTGAACCACATAGAAATGGTACGAAGCCCCCGGCGCGTAACCCTTATTAGCCTCTGGGGGTTGGCCCTTGAATGAAACTTCCTCGCTCTTAGCCACAGCTGAAACGCTCTCATGTGCAGAAGGCCCAAAGGTATCACTGTGGACGCAGCTGCCATGAGGCCTAAAGATTTCTGAAAGTGATGAGCAGTGACTTTCTGGCCTAGCTTGATTTCCTTGGGTGTTGAGAATGGATTCGACACGAGCAGGAGACAGCTGTGCCCGCATTGTGACCGAATCCCATGTGACACCCAAATATGTTGTCCTCTGAACAGGAAGGAGAACACTCCTTGTGGCGTTGAGTCTCAATCCTAAAGAATGAAGATGGGCTAGGACGACATCCCGATGTCGAAGCGCTAGCTCCTGAGACTCGGCCAGAATCAGCCAGTCATCTATGTAATTCAAAATACGGATGCCCTGGAGTCGTAAAGGATCCAGAGCTGCATCCATGCATTTTGTATATGTGCGGGATGACAGAGCTAGGCCAAAGGGAAGGACCCGATACTGGTAAGCTTCGCCCCCGAAAGCAAACCTCAGGAACTTCGAGCGGCGAGCCCCACCCCAGTGTTTATGAGGGGGTGCGCGGCTGGTCACGCTCTTCTTCTGCACCTCACGCCTGATAGGAGCCATAGAACAGCCCACAGCACGGGCCGTCTGCTTGGTTGCACGGAGGGACAGGTCTGTGACAAAATTCATGAAGATCGCCCTCCGAAAGAGATCTATCGCACGGAGGCACGCATCTCTTAAGCAACTCCGCCATATCGGTGAGTTAATGCTGTTATTTTCCTTTTTTTTGCTTTTGTTATGGCTTGCACATGCACACGCAAACACAAAGTGGTCCTGAAGACAAAAAGATCTGAGGATGTTTCCGGTTCACTCCTATTTATAACCTGCAGGTGCACCTCATTCGGTGACGTCATGCCTGGCCGAGGTATTCGGCGGTTTTGACATGCACAGGCTTCACAACTGGAGAACAAAGAGATGTTCCCATAGCGTTTTCACGCAGCATCGAGTGTAGCTTTTGAAAGGGAACAGTACTTACACAAGACAAGAGACACACTAACAAAACCAGCTCCATAAACCAAAACACAGTGAACATAAACATAACAAAACTAGAGCCTTTTGAAACAGAGATTACATTACTTAACTTAAACTAAAACAAATGCCCTAAAACAAATGCTCGACCCAGTTTCCCAGAACAAACAGCTATTCATAACAGATTTAATGAGCTACCTCATTTCAGGGGTCCGTTCTTCATACGTCGCTAACTCAGTTAGCTGCATTTGATTGTTGTGGATTTGTCCTGATCTTGGATTGTTTCGTTCTTCGAAGCTCATCTCGCGCTTGCTGTCATAGCAACATGTCCGTAAGCTTAAACCTGCTCGGGAGCAGGTTTATTTCATGTAAACAGGATTTAGGCTGCACTCCTGGCAGGTTATGATTGGCTGAAATGGCGAGATCACATCTGATTGGTTAAAGAGCATGACTGACGTGGACTGACTCCACGGGGAAAAGAAAAGTATCTTGCATGAATATATGGATGGATGTATTTAAACATAAATACAGTACAGTATATGTATACATGTGTGTGTCTGTGGTCATCATTCGTGTGTTAATCTCCGTGTGCGTCTAATCATATGTAACATTCTATCCCCCGATTGTGTCTACAGTATATACTGTAAGTGGAGGTGATTTTCAAATCTGTCGCAGTCATGTCTTGTCCGTTTATGAGAGAGCAACCGGTTACTGAAGGTGTCAGGATTATTCGCAGAGTTTTTCAAATTCCTTGTGTATTGTGTGATACACAGGATCCTTTAGCACAGCCTGGCAATATACTTCTTACTATACTTGTTCTTCTACTTCACTTTTACACTGTAAACCCAATTAAGTTGGCAAAATTCAAAATATTTGAGGTAATCAGTCACATAAGTTTTTTAAAGTAATTTTAAGTAAACAGAACTATCAATATTTGAATTTGTTGCAAATAAAGTAAACTCAATCCAGCGCGGGAATCAAACCCAGGTCATTCAGGTGGCAGCCGCAGCACCTACCACTGAGCCACGAGTGCTCTTTAGATTTAAATTGCTAGAACTTTGAGGTGACACTTACTGTGGACAAAATTGTTGATACCCTTCGGTCAATGAAAGAAAAACTCACAATGGTCACATAAATAACTTTAATCTGACAAAAGTAATAATTTAAAAAAATTCTATAAATATTAACCAATGAAAGTCAGACATTCTTTTTCAACCATGCTTCAACAGAATTATTTAAAAAAAATAAACTCGTGGAACAGGCCTGGACAAAAATGATGGTACGCCTAGAAAATACTGAAAATAATGTGACCAAAGGGACATGTTAATTCAAGGTGTGTTCACTAATTAGCATCACAGGTGTCTACAGTCTTGTAATCAGTCAGTGGGCCTATATATAGGGCTCCAGGTAGTCACTGTGTGGTTTGGTGACATGGCATGTACCACACTCAACATGGACCAGAGGAAGCGAAGGAAAGAGTTGTCTCAGGAGATTCGAAAGAAAATTATAGACAAGCATGTTAAACGTAAAGGCTATAAGACCATTTCCAAGCATCTAGATGTTCCTGTGAATACAGTTGCACATATTATTCACTGGTATTCAGGGACAGGCTTTAAAATGGTTTAGATCCTACCTGTCTGATCGATTCCATTTTGTAGATCTGAATGGAGAACAGTCTGGTGTAATGCCAGTGAAATATGGGGTGCCACAAGGGTCAGTTTTAGGACCTCTGCTGTTCTCAATATACATGCTTCCCTTGGGTAACATCATTAGAAGACATGGGATTAGTTTCCATTGTTATGCTGATGATACTCAGTTATACATTTCCACAAAACCAGATGAAATACCCAAATTGTCTAGACTAACTGAGTGTATTCAAGATATAAAAGATTAGATGACTGATAATTTTCTTTTACTAAATTCAGATAAGACAGAGGTATTACTTATTGGCCCCAAAACCAGTTCATACCAGCTCTCACAATTCAGCCTACGTTTAGAAGGATGTACTGTTACCACCAGCTCGACAGTGAAAGACCTGGGTGTAATATTGGACAGTAACTTATCCTTTGAAAATCATATCTCCAACATCACAAAAATATCCTTTTTCCACCTTAAAAATATTGCCAAGCTTAGGAACATTTTATCTGTATCTGATGCAGAAAAGCTGGTTCATGCATTCATGACCTCCAGACTGGACTACTGTAATGCATTACTGGGTGGCTGTCCTGCATCCTCAATTAACAAGCTACAGTTAGTCCAAAATGCAGCCGCCAGGGTTCTCACTAGATCCAGAAAATATGATCATATAAACCCAATATTATCATCCCTGCACTGGCTACCTGTTCAGTTTAGAATTAATTACAAAATAGCATTACTTACTTACAAGGCTCTAAACGGTCTAGCTCCCACATACCTAACCAGTCTTCTGATACGTTACAATCCACCATGCTCCTTAAGATCAGAAAACTCCGGACTACTGGTAGTTCCCAGAATATCAAAATCTACAAAAGGAGGTAGGGCATTTTCATATTTAGCTCCAAAGCTTTGGAATAGCCTTCCTGATAGTGTTCGGGGCTCAGACACAGTTTCCCAATTTAAAAGTAGACTCAAGACGCATCTCTTTAATCTGGCATACACATAATTAATTTCTTTACCTCATACTCCAGTACATCTATCCTGAATGGCAACCACGCTAATTCTTTTCACCTGCTCTTTATTTTTCCACCCATCCCGAGGCATCTGGAGATTGTGCCAGCTTCAGTAGACAGAGGCCAACCCTGCGAGGTTCCTGAGGCATCCAGAGAAGGACCTGCTCCAGCTGAATTCTTCTTCATGTTGGTTTGGATCTACACATGCTGCTCCTGAGCTCCCAGTGATCCAGACCCTCATCTGCCCTCTGCACCTGCTGACTCATCCCTGAGCTGAACTGGACTTTGTGTTAATTTAAATAACTTCTGTTATATCGAACTTTCAGCTGCATAACACACATGATGTTCTACAATTTCTGTTATCTGTTATCACCCAGATGAGGATGGGTTCCCTGTTGAGTCTGGTTCCTCTCAAGGTTTCTTCCTATTGCCATCTCAGGGAGTTTTTCCTTGCCACTGTCGCCGTCACCCTTGGCTTGCTCATCAGGGACAATCTCATTATCTAGACACATTTTTCTTACACATATATACATTTCCATAAGTCTTCTTTTCATTTTCTTTTCATTTCTGTGAAGCTGCTTTGAGACAATGACCATTGTTAAAAGCGCTATAGAAATAAAATTGAATTGAATTGAATATTATTCAGAAATTTAAGATCCATGGGACTGTAGCCAACCTCCCTGGACGTGGCCGCAGGAGGAAAATTTATGACAAATCAAAGAGACGGATAATCCGAATGGTAACAAAAGAGCCCAGAAAGACTTCTAAAGAGATCCAAAGTGAACTTCATGCTCAAGGAACATCAGTGTCAGATCGCACCATCCGTCGTTGTTTGAGCCAAAGTGGACTACATGGGAGACGACCAAGGAGGACACCATTGTTGAAAACAAATCATAAAAAAGCCAGACTGGAATATGCCAAACTACATGTTGACAAGCCACAAAGCTTCTGGGAGAATGTCCTATGGACAGATGAGACAAAAATGGAACTTTTTGCCAAGGCACATCAGCTCTATGTTCACAGATGGAAAAATGAAGCATATCAAGAAAAGAACACTGTCCCTACTGTGAAACATGGAGGAGGCTCTGTTATGTTCTGGGGCTGCTTTGCTGCATCTGGCACAGGGTGTCTTGAATCTGTGCAGGGTACAATGAAATCTCAAGACTATCAAGGGATTCTAGAGAGAAATGTGCTGGCCAGTGTCAGAAAGCTGGGTCTCAGTCGCAGGTCATGGGTCTTGCAACAGGACAATGACCCAAGACACACAGCTGAAAACACCCAAGAATTGCTAAGAGGAAAACATTTAACTATTCTAAAGTGGCCTTCTATGAGCCCTGACCTCAATCCTTTTGAGCATCTTTGGAATGAGCTGAAACATGCTGTCTGGAAAAGGCACCCTTCAAACCGGAAACAACTGGAGCAGCTTGCTCATGAGGAGTGGGCCAAAATACCTGCAGAGAGGTGCAGAAGTCTCATTGACAGTTACAGGAATCGTTTGATTGCAGTGATTGCCTCAAAAGGTTGTGCAACAAATTATTAAGTTAGGGGTACCATCATTTTTGTCCAGGCCTGTTCCATGAGTTCATTTTTTTTTTTTTATAATTCCTTTGAAGCATGGTTGAAAAGCAATGTCTGACTTTCATTGGTTAACATTCATAGAATTCTTATTTATTATTACTTTTATCAGATTAAAGTTATTTATGTGACCATTGTGAGTTTTTCTTTCATTGACCGAAGGGTACCAACAACTTTGTCCACGTGTGTAAGTACTTATGATTACTTAAATTATCAAATTTGTTCAGCTAACTTTAAAATAATATATATATATATATATATATATATATGCACACATATAACATGTAATACGGGCAGCACTTACGTATTTAATAACTTTATTTTAAATTATCTTTATTAAAGTTTGAAATTCTCCATAACACTGTAATAAAAGCTCTTGCTCTGCTTGAGAAAAAAATTTAGCTGCTCTTTTGCCATTTCGTCAACCAATCGCAGGGGTTGTGATCAGTGTTTCTACTGTCGATGCATATCGCCTTTTAAACAAACGCACGAACGCGCAATAATCCTAGACAACTCAATCCAGCTATACTAATCATCAACAACAGGTGTGCTCGAAGAACCGAATTAGCCGCATCGTAATTAGCACGATAATCTCATCTTAGATCTGTCAATTCATCTCGGATGTTTCAAGCAACATACGAAGAATGGACCCCAGGTGAGCACTCTCATCACCTGACCGAGGTCCATTCTGGGAAACTGAGTTTACAAACAAAACTACACAAAACAAAATGTATCGTGCACACAGTGCCCCCTAGGGGTGGACCCTTTCACAAAGCCTGTATCTTAAAATAATTTACAAAAAAATAAGGATTTATTTTCCTTTACTATCAGTATCAATTACCCATAGTTACCTTAACTACCATTTATGTCATATTAGACATCAATGATCAAGGCAATTCTTTAAAAATTTTTATGTACAGTACTATGTAAAGGTTTTGAGCCACCCACCATTCCGTTATATTTTACTTTCAAAGAGCCAGCCTTTCTGTATTTTTCATGTAGTCCTGAGGAATTGTTCTCCAGGCTTCTTGAAGGACTTTTTTATTTTCAGTCTAGTCCCCATACCAGAGAAGTTTCAGAGAAATGTTTTTGTTTGTTAAGGCACACAGTGACCTATAAATCACTTAAGCATTAAAAACCTACACCTAGAACCAATGATAAAGAGGTGCAAATGATGACAGTTGATCAGGATGGTGATTGGTGTATTGGGGATAGTTAATGCTGAGTAGTTGGAAAAGACAAGTGAGGAAGTTGCTGCTGAGGTTGTTCTATCTTTATAGCCTTTCACACTTTATAGCCTGTCACAGTAAACCATTTCTTCCCATTTCTTTCTTTTTTTTCCTGTCACCATATCAATATCTGACTAACATGGCTTACCATTTAGGTATTTGTCAATTACAGTATGTGGCTAGCCACTTTTGATAATAGCTTCAGTCAATTTGTTATGCCCTGTTAAACCTTATTCCAGCAGGAGGGAAATGAAACCCTAAATTTCTATTAGTTGCAGCAATAGATTGTTTAATGAAATTAAATTACAAGCTCCATGAGGTTAACTTTTTCTTTGTAGAGAATAAAGAAGCTCGGAGCGATATATCTTCGAGCACCCCAGTCACTGTGGACAGGAGCCGGTGGGATTGGTGAGTATATCTCACATTCAATTAGGTGCAAATTAAAATGAAACAATATTGAAATTAGATTCAGTGTTGGGTTAGAAGTCATTAAAGCTTTGGAGTGTGTGTCACTGCAGAGAGGAATCTGATCACCAGTGTCCTTCCCTAATTAATATTATGTGTTCTGGGAGCATCTGCACTGCCTCAGGAGTTTAAGTTCAGGGAGGATTTGGGATTTTTATTCTGTGCCTCTGCAGTAACACTGTGTACTGAGGCATAGACTCTCTGGGAGTAGACTCTGGTTGTGTTTGTGTGTCTCGGGGGCTGGTTCAGGAAGTCCTGGAAATCGAGGTTCAAATCTATTTTTTTGTGTCTCTCATTGCTGTATAACCTATTCCAAAGTGTGAAGGTCATGAATGAAACCAGAAACTGAGCAAAAACCTAGGCTTTGTTTGTTATCAATATGTCTCCTAAAGGTAAAATGATTTTTGGACTCACCAGTGATAACTAACTCTGCAAAGTGTTATTGACCTGAGGTTGTTTTGGAGTCTCACCAATATGGCAAAAGATTGAAAGGATAGATTGTACATTTTTGAGCTTGAGTAGTTATGTCTGCTATCTCTGTTTTGTGGTTGTGCTTTTTAAAATCTTTCTAAAACTACAGGTGCATTGCAATAAATTAGAATATCATCAAAAATTTTATTTATTTCCATAATTCAATTATAAAAAGTGAAACTCACATATTATACAGAATCATTACATACAGACTGGGATATTTCAAGTGTTTATTTACTTTAATTTTAATGATTATGGCTTACAGCTAACAAAAACTCAAAATTCAGTATCTCAGAAAATTTGAATATTACTTAAGACGAATAAAAAAAATAACACAGAAAAGTATGAACATGTACAGCTCTCAATACTTGGTCGGGGCTCACTTTGCATGAATTTCTGCAGCAAATGTGGTGTGGCATGGACACAATCAGTCTGTTGCACTGCTGACAGGTTATTGAAGCCCAGGTTGCTCTCATAGCGGCCTTCAGCTCTTCTGCATTGTCGGGTCTGGTGTCTCACATCTTCCTTATCACGGTACTCTATGGATTCTCTATGTGATTTAGGTCAGGTGAGTTTGCTGGTCAATTAAGCACAGGGATACAACGGTACTGATTATTAGTACTTTTGGCAGTGTGGGCAGTACTGCTGGAAAATGAAATCAGCATCTCCATAAAGCTGGTCAGCAGACGGACGCATGGAGTGCTTTAAAATTTCCTGGTAGATGACTGCGCTTAATTTGGACCTAATAAAGCACAGTCGACCAACACCAGCAGATGACATCGCTCCCCAAACCCCCACTGACTGCAAACTTTACACTGGACTTCAAGCAACTTGGATTCTGTGCCTCTCTTCCTTCAGACACAGGGACCTTGATTTCAATTTACTTTCATTTAAAAAGAGCACTTTGGCCCACTGAGCAACAGTCCAATCTTTTTTGTCCAGATAAGACACCTCTGACGTTGTGTCTGGTTCAAGAGTGGCTTGACACAGGGAATGCGACAGTTGTAGCCCATGTCCTAGATATGTCTGTGTGTGGTGGCTCTTGAAGCACTGACTCTAGCTGCTGTCCTCTCCTGTTGAATCTCACCGAAATTTTTGAATGGGCTTAGTTTCACAATCCATTTAAGGCTGCAGTTATCCATGTTGCTTGTGCACCTTTTTCCTGTCACATTTTTTCTTTCCATTGAACTTTCCATGAATGTGCTTGAATACAGCACTCTGTAAACAGCCAGCTTCTTTAACAATGACATTTTTTTTCCCAAAGAACCATACAGCGACCATTTAAAGGCTCAGGAAACCTTTAACCTGTTTTGAGTTAATTGGCTGATAAGAGTGTGACACTATGAGTCTCCCAATACTGAACTTTTTCACACTATTTAAATTTTCTGAGATACTCAATTTTTGGTTTTCATTAGCTGTAAGCCATAATCATCAAAACTAAAAGAAATAAACACTCGAAATATATCAGTCTGTGTGTAGTAAATCTATATAATATAAGTTTCACTTTTTCAGTTGATATAAAATTTTGATTGATTTTCTAATTTATTGAGATGCACCTGTATTGTCACAGAGCGGAGTGGAATGAGGTGGATCCAAGTGCAGATAAACGTCAAACGGAAGCGTGGTGGGAAAGCGAAAGCAGTGTCTAGTGCCAGAGGATCAATCCGCGTAGCGTCTAAGCCAAAAGCGCAAAATGAGAGCCGTAATCAAAATAGGAAGCGTGAGGTCAATAACCGGGAAATCAAGCAGCGAGGCGACTATCCAAAAACGTTATGTCAGATTAAAGTTATTTATGTGACCATTGTGAGTTTTTCTTTCATTGACCGAAGGGTACCAACAATTTTGTCCACGTGTGTATTTCCATGTTATGGACTTTAATTTGATAACCAATAAATTGAAAACCGAAAATTACACACATTACACAGAACACTATTTTGTCCTTTTTCACAAAAGGTGGGTAAAAATGCCACCAGCAATTATATGTGTTTATTGAAATATTTATGACATGTCTAATTATTAATAATATTATCATATACATTTTATTGTTATTATTATAATATAAGTGTGTGTGGCGGGGGGGGGGGGGGGGGCATCTCAAGCATTTGAATAACAGTCAGGTTTTGCTGCTACCTTTGAAACACAAAAGTGTTTCTTTTCTAACTCAGTTTTTACCCTGGGACAGGTAAAATGAAAAAATCAACCATATAAATACTGGAAGCACCAACAATGCAGTTATACGATGCTGCTGTGTTGAATTATTGCAGAGACTTGTCTGTCAGCTAGTTTTGCAATCGAGTTACGAGATGACAAGCATGGTGTTTTTGCTGGAGGTATTCAAATAAAACTTGAACTTTTGCAATCTGATCTGTTTGAGGGGAGAATACAGATGAGGAGTTGAGAGAGCTAGATGGATTAAAGAATTAAAGGACTGTTGCATCACACTCTTTACTTGGAGGTATGTCAGGTTCGTCCCACTGACACTACTTTCATTTTGTTGTTGGACGTTGGGGATAATATGTTAAAGCTTTGACCAAAGTAAAAAGTACGGCTTTTGGAGTTTGTCAGTTAACATGAATTGTTAGTGGAGTAGGAGGATCTCAGAACGCCTCAAGTAAGACCATCATTTGATTCCTCAGTAAGGATAAGTCCAAGTGTAGATAAGGATAAGTGTGATGTCAGTGGCAGGGAGTAGCTGCGAGTCAGGAAGGTCATCTGGCATAAAATGTGCCAAATCAAATGTGTTAATCAGAAGATTTGTTTGTAATTATCCTTAAAGGTAGCAGTCAAAAAGAACTATATTTCTAGTTACAAAGCGGTAAACACATCAGGGTAATCCATTACTAAAACAATGTCCTCTGAAGTTCAGTCTTATGAGGGATGTTCATTTTACAGGCAATCAATGAGCTAAATGCTAACTGCTTGATCCAATAGGATTATGTAAGATTATTTTATTCATTTGTCCTTCAGGAGGAACATGTTCTGCTGCAGAAGTCACTTGAGGGTGCTGGAGAATTAAATGCAATATGTTTCTCTTGAAATATTACTAAATGCATAATATTAAAGTAAATGCCAACTCCTGCTGCTCCCTGCTTGAATTATGAATAATTAATTATATAATAAATAAGAAATTATAAATCATTGCTTTACACTTAACTTGCATCATCTTCTACAAATATTTTTCAAACATAATGTTTATGTATATTCAAATAGTACATGATGCACATGTTTTCTGTTTGACCTTCAAGAAAAATTAACCTTGGGTGAATCTCTCTCTCTCTCTTTCTCTCTCTTTGTCATGCTCTTTGCCTGACCCAGTGAGTGGGTGAGAGGACTGAACAATTAGAGCTATAAGCCATGGTTGTAAAATAGGTAGTTGACACGACAGAGTGGGCAGCACTTTTGTCAGAGCAATCCCCACTGTGCAAATCCAAGGTTGCTTTACTTTCACGAGGTGTGTAAGTGTGAGCTTCGCAGGTCACTTTTTTAATTGATCGTAGAATTTTCTGAGTAAGCCAGCATTCAGTCAGGTGGGTGCTGTAAGGCAGCAGATGCCATCAAGGACAAACATCTGCTATTGTTTCCCCAGCACAACCCACCCACACAGTGTCCTCTGGGTGGAGTGTGTTTCTCTTTCTCTCTTGCTCACTCTCTCTCTCTCGCTCTCTCACTCTCTCTCTTATGCTTATATTCCCTGTTAAGAACAGTTGCAGAATGGCAATTTTCATTGTACATCTCTACTACAACTATATACTATCGTGTTTCAAATACAACACAAAAAACAAAGGTCTGATTAAATAATATGAATAAATTACTATTTGGATGCAATAGGATTTTCAAAGCAGTGGTACAGAAGGGGGTGTGTAGTAATTATGATCTATTATCATTAAGAAATTTCTGTATAAATTACTGAAATGGAAGCACTTCTACAATGTGTGCATGGTTGTAACAAACTGATAATTTTGACCCTAACCACTTATTGTAGCTGCCCAAGTTTCATTTGATCAATATTATTTCAAATGTCCATAACATGTACTGTACTTAAACACAACAATTAAACTAAAAACCCAAGAGGTCTGACTTATCAGGCACATTTATATTAAACATTACCTATTTTTTGACTTCACATAATACAAAACGGGTTTATAAGTTTCCTCTGTTATGATATAGATTGCTCTATATAGAAAAGAGGTAAGTGTTATTTGGGGGTTGGGGTACAGTGTCACAGGATTTACCATGAAATGTCTTTTTTTCATGTCAACAAAGGCTGTGTCCTCCATGCTGAAGACTTGATGGAATCCTGCCATATGGCAATGATTTGGACTCAGGTCCCACTGGATATCCAGGTGTGGACTGAGGCAGAATGAGCTATTGCACTGCAGAGCACACAGTCTCGCTACACAAACCTCAACAGCTGCGAGTCCGCCATGAGGAGACAATCGTAGGGGCACCAGTGTTTGATTAGGAAAGCTCAGTGCAGCCCACTTAACGTCCACATATGGGGATGACTTGCACTTTAGTTTAGGAATGAGTCTAATTTCACATGTTGATAAATGAGTCTTGTTCAAATGACCTTCAGTGTTGCAGTTGCCTACTGAGTAAGAATTCAGTAGGGAACTAGCTACAGGAGTTTGAATGCATGTGAACTAATGAACTAATAAGGCCATTTGGGTGAGTGCCTAGAAGCTGAAGGCAATTCAGTCAGCCTGATCTACTACTGTTAAACAGTTAAAATGCCCTGGATAAAAGAAAAAAAAAATCATCAGCCATAGTTAGCCACTTATTGGAAATGGTACAGGCGCATGACTTAAATCAATTTAAAGCTTCATTTGAAACTAAAATGTGCTACATGTTCAGTTACAAGCTACTGTAGGTGATAACATTTTTCGTTTTCTTTTATTATATTCAGCCATTATCCTCAGGCTACAATTATAAGAGGAATCCAGTGAAGAGAAATCTTTTCAATTATCAATCATTCTTTTTTATGAACTTCATTATCCTAGTCAGGGTCACAATGAATCAGGGGCCCATTTGCTAGGAAGGTGGGCATATGGCCAACAATCTATTTGCCATGTTTTTGGGGAAATGAGGGAACTCTGAAAACTCTACACAGTAGACTGCAATGTGTTGGTAACCAGAACAACTTTAAACCATCAAGGCATGGACTCCACAAAACCTTTGAAGGGTATTGTTGTATCTGGCACCAAAGTGTTAGTAGTAAATTATTTAAGTCCCATAAGATGGAGCATTAATCGATTACACTTGTTAGTCCAGCAAATCCCACAAATGATCATCAGATTGAGATCTGGGGAATTTGGAATCCATGTCTACACCTTGAACATGTTATGAGAACATTATAATGGACATTATTGGGACCCTGACCAGTGTGTGGCTATGCATCACCATATACAGCAAGCTGCAAGCCACTGTGCAGAAACTATTGATTGGACCAAACAGGCTAACCTTATAATGCATCACAGGGCACATAAACAAACAAACAAACACACACACACACACACACACACATGCATATATTTATATACAAACACACACTCGGGGCAATTTGGGAATGCCAATCAGCATCGCTTTGCGAGGAAAACGGAGGAAAGACACCAAGCACGGGGAGAACATGCAAACTCCTCACACAGACTCGAGGCAAAAATTGAACCCTCAACTCTGGAAGTGCAAGGCCACTGTGCTGCCCTGGCTGATAATTCATAATTCAGTTCTACACTATGTGATACTAGTGATATAAATATTTGATATTTTTGGTGGTGTGCACACCAAAACTTTTGGAATTAAAACTCAGTGTAGTGTAATATCTCAACCAGTAAATCATTAGTATTAATTATAGTATTCATTTTAGTGTAGTATTTCTACAGTCTCTGTAAATGGTAAAGATATGTGGGCACCTGACCATCATACTCATATGTGGTTCTTCACCAAACCGTTGTCACTAAGTTGGAGCACCCGATTGTATAGAATAGCATTGTACGCTGTACCATTCAAGTTACCCTTCACTGGAACTAAGAGGACTAAATCTATTCCAGAATAACAGTATCCCTGGGCAAAGAAACATCCTAGAAGACAAATTCAAGGTTGTGGTATGTGTTTCCACATCTGCCTAATGAAAAAAAAAATTTGATGCCGTCTATGACATCGTTGACTCCTATGGGTTTAAGTGTCATCAAATTTTTTTTTTTTCTCTGCGCATTTTTTTGCAAAACTAGAAAGAAAAAGTGGACATAAACAACGGATAGTATTCTTTCCAAGACAGTTAATATCAAAATAATGCTATTTTGAAAAAAATACCTAGTAAAACAGGGCTTCAATGAAGAAACAAAATATATTTATTAAATAGAGTTAAGAATCTTGCTCTCAGAAAGTGGTGCATTGTATGACTCTACCGGAAACGCTTGGTTTTGTGTTGGAGTGAGGCAGACATTTCATCTGGACCTGAAGATTGGAGAACTGTAGCATTTTGAAGAATAAATTGACCCAGTCGTCCAGTGGAAGATGAATATAAGAAGAGTGCTGAATCACTGCAGGTCTTCAGAAAGCCCTCAGAACCCAGAGGGTTTTAGGGCCCAAGATGCAACACAAATACTGCAACACAAAGTTGTAAAAATAATGAATCGCGGCATGGAAGTCGTCTCGGGTTACTTGACTGTAACCCTGTTCCCTGATAAAGCGGGAACGAGATGCTGCGTGAAAACGCTATGGGAACATCTCTTTGTTGCCCGGTTGTGAAGCCTGTGCATGCCAGACCCGCCGAATACCTTCGGCTTATAACCTGTGCCAGGCATGACGTCACTGAATAAGGTGCACCTGCAGGTTATAAATAGGAGTGAACCGGAAACATCCTCAGGTCAATTTTGTCTGAAGGACGTCCAGGCACGCCAGCAGTGCGGCATCGGAACGCAGCATCTCGTTCCCGCTTTATCAGGGAACAGGGTTACAGTCAAGTAACCCGAGACGTTCCCTTTCAAAAGCTACACTCAATGCTGCGTGAAAACGCTATGGGAACGAGAATACCAACGCCGCCGCACTGCAAGTGTCTGGACCCCCAGGTTGTGTAGCGTGTGCGCACAAGCCGAGGAGGTCTCAGACCTAGCTCTGGGATGCTGACTGGGGGATCCGTGAACCCAGAGTAGCATTGACATCCAGACTATAAAATCTAACAAACGTGTGTGGAGAGGACCAGCCCGCCGCATCACACACCTGCTGCAGGGGGACGCCTCTTGCCAAGGCAATCGATGAGGCAATCCCCCTGGTTGAGTGAGCCCTGATTCCTAGAGGCGAAGTGTGACCACGCGCCTCATAGGCTAGGGCAATGGCATCTCTCACCCAGTGTGACAGAGTCTGTCTAGTGGCAGCCGCCCCCCGGTTGCGACCCCCATGGCAAATAAAGAGCTGCTCTGACTTACGCCACTGGCTAGTGCGGTGGACGTAGATCCGAAGAGCACGTACTGGACACAGTAAGTGAAGTCTTTCCTGCTCCGGAGCTGTCAAAGGCGGAGGACAGAAGGCTTCGAGAACAACTGGGTGCATGGTCGAGAATGGAACCTTGGGAAGATAGTTCGGGTGAGGATGCAGAATAGCTTTGACTAGCCCAGGGGCAAAGTCTAGGCAGGATGGGGAGACTGACAGAGCCTTCAGATCCCCAATCCTCTTCAAAGAAGTAATAGCCATCAGAAAAACCATCTTAAGAGACAGAAGCTTGACAGGCGCTGACTCTAGTGGTTCGAACGGGGTGTCGGCCAGGCCTTCGAGTACGATAGTTAAGTCCCATGAAGGGACCGTAGCTCTAGTGGGCGGCTTCAACCGTTTAGCTCCACGAATAAAACGGGCAACTAAATGGTGCTTGCCCACAGAAACCCCGTTGTTCAGAGCGTGACAGGCCGAAATAGCGGCTACGTACGTTCTGAGCGTACTAGGGCATAAGCCCGAGGACAACTTTTCTTGCAGAAACTCCAGCACTGAAACAATCTGGCAGTGAACTGGGTCTATGTGTCTTGCCATGCACCAATTTTCAAACACACTCCCTTTGAGGGCATAAGTTCTTCTAGTGGAGGGAGCCCTGGCACTTAAATGGTTTCAATTACGCTGGCTGAAAGCCCAGCCTGTCTCAGTTGGTCCCGTTCAAGGGCCAAACGTGAAGGTTCCAGAGCTCGGGCCGGGGATGAAGTATTGTCCCCTGTGCCTGAGACAGAAGATCCCTCCTCACTGGAATCACCCAGGGTGAGCCGTCGAGGAGAGATATTAGATCCGAGAACCACACTCTGGTCGGCCAATGGGGCGCTATCAATAAGAGGCGCAACCCTTGTTGACGGACCCTCGCCAGGACTCCCGGGAGCAGAAACTATAGGTGGAAACGCATAAAGGCGTAACCTGGGCCACGTGTGGGCCATTGCGTCCAGACCCAGGGGAGCTGGAGGAGTCAGAGAGTAGTAAAGGGGGCCTTGTGCTGCCTCTTATGAGACAAAGAGGTTCACCTCTGCTACGTAAAATCTTTCCCAGATTGACTGACTACTTCGGGGTGGATTTTCCATTCCCCATGTTTTACAGCTTGTCTGGATAGCAAGTCTGCTCCTACATTCATATGCCCTGGAATGTAAATCGCCCTGAGGGACAGGAACTTGTCCTGTGCCCAAAGCAGAACCTGGTGCGCTAGCTTGTTCAAGCGGCGCGAGCACAGTCCACCCTGGCGATTTATGTACGAGACTACCGCAGTGCTGTCCACCCGCACTAGGACATGGTAGCCTCTCAACTGCTGGAGGAAGTGTTTCAGGGCCAGAAACAGAGCCATCATGTCGAGGCAATTGATGTGCCACGCGAGAAGATGACCTCTCCAGCTCCCTTGTGCTGGACGGCCATCCAAGACCGCACCCCAGCCCGTGAGGGAAGCGTCTGTCGTTAGCATCTTGCGACGACAAGACGGACCTAGAGTGGGACCCAAAGTCAAAAACCGGGGTCTGAACCACATAGAACGGGTACGAAGCCCCCGGCGCGTAACCCTTATTAGCCTCTGGGGGTTGGGCCTTGAATGAAACCCCCTGGCTCTTAGCCACAGCTGAAACGCTCTCATGTGCAGAAGGCCCAAAGGTATCACCGTGGACGCAGCTGCCATGAGGCCTAAGATTTCTGAAAGTGATGAACGGTGAGCTTCTGGCCTAGCTTGATTTCCTTCAGGGTGTTGAGAATGGATTCGACACAAGCAGGAGACAACTGTGCCCGCATTGTGACCGAATCCGATGTGACACCCAAATATGTTGTCCTCTGAACAGGAAGGAGAACGCTTTTTGTGGCGTTGAGTCTCAATCCTAAGAATGAAGATGGGCTAGGACGACATCCCGATGTCGAAGCGCTAGCTCCTGAGACTGGGCCAGAATCAGCCAGTCGTTTATGTAATTCCAAAATACGGATGCCCTGGAGTCCTAAAGGAGCCAGAGTTGCATCCATGCATTTTGTATATGTGCGGGGTGACAGAGCTAGGCCAATGGAAGGACCCAATACTGGTAAGCTTCGCTCCCAAAAGCGAACCTCAGGAACTTCCTGTGCTGTGGCAATATTTCTATATGAAAATATGCGTCCTTGAGATCGATTGTCACAAACCAATCCTCTAGTTGGATTTGAGAAACAATCATTTTGACAGTCAACATTTTGAATCTGGATTTCCTGAGATAGCGGTTCAAGCCACGAAGATCCAAGATCGGACGCAACCCTCCCCCTCTCTTAGGCACCAAAAAGTACCGACTGTAGTAGCCCGATCCTCTGTCTGGGAGGGGAACATGTTCTATGGCCCCTTTGCCCAGCAGAGTCTGTAACTGCTGGGCCAGCAGATGTGCTCGATCCGGTTTCACGGAAGTGGAGACCACGCCGTTGAAACGCGGAGGACGATGTGCAAACTGAATCCTGTAGCCTGTGCCTACAGTCCTTTATACCCAAGGAGATACACCTGGCAGTAGTCCCCACGCTGCCAGCTTCTCCGAAAGGGGCACGAGCTTTGACACTTCGGCTAGATGGGGGGGGGGGGGGGGGGTGTTAGGTGTTGGGAGATGAAGTGTGGCAGGAGATGCCTGAACACCCAACTTTTTTTCTTTGGAGACCGGCGCTCCCCGAACACCAGTGGTGGCGGGGATTGAACACCGGCCTCCCGGGAGTGCCAGGGAGGAGGCCCTGTTTTGTGATGAAAATCCAGACGCCCCTCCCCGGGGGGAGACACCCCCACAGCCCCAGGCGCACGAACTCAGGGCTTCTTCTTTGAAGAGAGGAAGCTCCTCAGATCCGGTCTTTTCGAAGCAGATTTTTGAGAAGAGCGGCGAGCCCCACCCCAGTCCTTACGGGGGGGTGCGCGGCTGGTCACACTCTCCTTCTGCACCTCACGCCTGATAGGGGCCAGACCTGGCCGGGGCCGGGTGGCCGACGGTCCCGGTTCTTGAGCACGGCGGGGAAGGAACCTCCCAACGGCCTGTTCATACAGCTTTGCCTCCCGAAACCTAGTGGCGGCGGAATTAACAGCGTCGCCAAAAAGGCCCGAAGGCGAGATGGGGGCATCGAGGAGGGCAACACGATCCTTATCCTTGATGCCCGTGAGGTTCAGCCACAGAGGCCTCTTCGTGGACACCATGGCAGCCATGGAACGGCCCACAGCACGGGCCGTCCGCTTGGTTGCACGGAGAGACAGGTCTGTGGCTCGGCGCAGCTCTGCAAACGCCCTGTCATCAATAGCCCCGCCGCTGCTCAGGTCCTTCAGCAGGTCAGCCTGGTAACCTGCCAAACCGCCATGGTGTGCAGTGAAGCACCAGCCTGTCCTGCTGCCTGAAAAGCTTTACCCACCAAAGCAGATGTCAATCTGCACGGCTTGGAGGGGAGAATAGGCTTTTTTTTTTTTCAGGGAGGATGATGTCCCAGGAGAGAGATAGCCCGCAAGCGTCTCTTCTATCTGGGCATCATCATATAACCGCGTGCTTTCGCACCAACGATATTCGAATAAGTCGAAGTCGATGGTACAAAAACACGCGATGAATACGGCTTGCTCCATGAAAGAGTTAATTCATCATGGATGTCACCAAAGAAGGGGAGAGAGAGACGTTGAGGCTCCTCCCCCCGGCCACCCGACAGACACCTGTCGTTCAATCTCGAACGCTTGGGGGAATCTCGCTGCTGCGGCCAGTCGATATGCAATCGCTCGACCGCACGCGTTATAACCTCTAATAATTCCTCAAAAGCTCTGTCAGCACTGGAGGAGCGTTGTGAGGAGGCTACTTCCATGGAAGCGAGAGAGGAAGATTCTTCCGCTCCTTCACAAGAAGCGCCGGAGCGCGCTTGCGAAGCGGAAGCTAAAACTTCCTGATCCGGAGAGAGCGCGAGAGAAAGGGGAAATTCCGTCTCGTGCGCGTCTGCCAGATCAGCACGCGAGCCCCAGGAATGCGCCGCGGCTCGCGGTTTCTCTTTAAAGAAAGCGAGCCGCGCGCGAAGCACCTTAATAGGGAGAAGATCACAGTACTCACAGTCTCCCTGAAGCCCGAGGCGAGCGTGTTCTTCCCCAAGCACTCGAGACAAAACTCGTGAAGATCGCCCTCCGAAAGAGATCTATCACACGGAGGCACGCATCTCTTAAGCAACTCTGCCATATCGGTGAGTTAATGCTGTTATTTTTATTTCGCTTTCGTTACGGCTTGTACATGCACACGCAAACACAAAGCGGTCCTGAAGACAAAAAGATCTGAGGATGTTTCCGGTTCACTCCTATTTATAACCTGCAGGTGCACCTTATTCGGTGACGTCATGCCTGGCACAGGTTATAAGCCGAAGGTATTCGGCGGGTCTGGCATGCACAGGCTTCACAACCGGGCAACAAAGAGATGTTCCCATAGCGTTTTCACGCAGCATTGAGTGTAGCTTTTGAAAGGGAACCCAATCTTCCTGTTGAGGCACAACAGTGTTAAAACAACATTTTTTCCTTACTTGTAGTGTTTTACCATAAACTACATGGAAGGGAGATTTTCATTACAGTTTTGTATATAAAGCACACATTTTTAATGTATAAAATTCCAGTCAAATGTTTTTCTATATTCTAAAACAATACTGATATCTTTTTGTTTTCAAAACTCTAAAATAACACATGGCATTAGGTAATTATGTAACAGCAACAACAGTTGTTATTTTAAGACACAAAGGTCAGCTGTTTTAAAATTCTTGCAAGAACAGTGTTGTCAACACTGATGTCAAAACCTATCAAGCACTATGATGAAACTGTCTCTCATGAAGACCCTCCTAGGAAAGCAAGATGAAACTTACCTTTGCTGCAGAGTAGTTAATTTAGAGTTACCAGCCTCAAAAATCACCAATCACCAAAAGCAACTCAGATTAGATCCATCATGAAGGCTTTACTTAATATCTCAATATCCACTGTTCAAAAAAGATTATTGAATATTTTGGATGCCGTCAGCATTGTTTTACAGTGTAGAAATAAATAAAAAATCAGGAAAGACCATAGAGTTTTAAAGTTTATCCAAACTTGACCACTTTTATTTGTCAATTTTAGATGGTAGTCATTAAAAGACAACAAAGACAGTTACTGTAGCTATGTCCTTTGAAATAAATATAACAATTTGAAATTTAAAATGGCATGAAAACAAATTTTAACAGAAATTGTCAAAACATTAGTTGTGTGGTTAGAGGCTGGACACAAAAGTGTGAACAAAGTTTAATGTTTAGTGGGGTTTTTAAAGAAATCCAAAAGTAGTGGTGTCACCTTGCAACTCCAGGGTTAGGGTTTAATTCCCTCCTTGGCGTCTGTGTGTATGGAGTTTGTCTTTTCTCCCCATGCTCAGTGCTTCTTTTCCAGGTTCTCCAGTGTTTCCCACAGTCCCACTCGCGTATTAGGCTAATTTGTTGTTCCCAAATTGGTGTGTCAATGTGAATGTTGACTGGAGGAATAAATGCAATAGTCAGCAATGGCGTCCATGGTCCCTAGTTGAACTACAGAGGTTCCTAGATGGAAGGATGGATGGATGGATAATATGGCATAGTAGCTTAGATGGAAATTTGCCGAACTTTAAGAAACACACAAATACATGAACAATTGATGCTTACAATTTAAGGTTAACAAGACTTTATTAAGAACAAAGGAAAACAAATTGTTATGAATAACATTGTAATAAGAGTAAGACAAGGAATGGGTGCACACAAAACAAACCATTTATAAGGACTAAAAGGGAACCCAAACTAGAATGCTTAATCACTCACTCACTCACTCACTCACTCACGCACTCACTCACGCACTCACTCACTCACTCGCACACCCACAGATATTCACTCGCACATTACAGACAATTTGGAATTGCCAGTTAGCCTATTCTGCTGGAAACTGGAGTACTGGGAGAAAACCCACCAAGCATGGCGAGTTTGAACTGCAAGGCTACAGTGCTAATCACTACCTCATTGTGCCCCTACACTAGAATAAAAAGTGTCAAAAAGACCATAGCCCTTAAAGCTCAGAGCATTTTTGCTATTATTTGTAGTAAACATATATACTATAGGGCTCAGGATTGTGCACTATAGAATGACATATTATTCTTTTCAGCACAGAATACGCAATATAATGAACAAAATTTTTGTTCATTTTAACCAACTTGATGGTTGCTGGCACATATCTGTGCCGCTGGGGTTTTAAGGGACCTTAAAAATATTTTTTTTCCTAAAGGACAAAAAGAACCTATGAATAAAAAGATGGCTGAATCCAGGTTTAAACATGTTTTTTCAGTCTAAGTAAGAAAAAAAAATATTTAGTAATATTAAAATTTAACTAACATGCAAAAACCACCCAAAAGTAGTACAGCTGCAAATAAGCTCTAATGTAGGTTTCATTATTTGTCAACACATCAGGCCTACAGCATATACATCTTTATTTATTTGCCCCAGTAAACTTACTTATGACTAAGTTAACAGCACCTCTTAAATGTATTAATTTCTTCCTTTTTTGTGGTTTACTCCACCTGTTATTTTAATTATAATTCGGATTCTTTACCTATAAAAAATTCTTTTGTCACACTAACAGGATAATAAACTTTGGAACTGTTTCCTCATTTTCATTCCAAGCACCAATAGCAAAGTCGTCACCTTGTGACTATGGCTAGCTATAAAAGGTCCTTGCTACAACACAGGGATCCTCTTTCCTATCTCCACATCTGAGGAGTTCAGGAAGTGTATTGAAGACGCTAAGTATAGCTCTCTATTTCTTTGTTTCTTGCTAATTTGGTTATTGTTAAGAGTGCCTCGGCAAAGCATTGTGCTTTGAGACACACACCTCGAGTGACAGTAATTCTAGTGTCTGACTTATTACTATTCTTAGCACGGTTGACTGTGTCTTTAGAAGAGACACATGGCCTATTGTTTGTGTCGGCGTGTAGCAGCGTGGGCGTCCTGGCCCTAAATGAAATAAAGCCATAACTGCAGGCACAATGGGTAATGAAATCTTAGTGGCAACACTCCAAGCAATAGGAGATGCAGTAATGGAGTGCGGTAGATCACTATGGTAAACGCTGATGAGCAGGCAAGTTGGCTGGCTCAAATCAGAGCCTGGTAAAAACACTGTGCCAGCTGCTGTTAGTACATGGACAGGTCTTTGGCACACAGACCATTCACTAGATTGTTGCCTACTTCTCTCTGAAACACAAAATGGATATTTTATGGCATTTTGAGGATATTTTAAAGCACAGACTACCTTTTCCCCATGCATGTCTGCAATCAAACAGTTGGAATCTTTGACTCAGTTCAGTGCCCTGAGTCAATTAAGTCTGCTCAGGCAAGTGTTTTTTTTTTTTTTTAAGTGTCTGACCAGGCAGGCCAACACCACTATTGTGCACATGAAAATGTCTGAAACCCAGAAAAAAATAAGAGCCATTATGTGATTCATTGAACTTACTGCATGGTAGGTGCCAGTAATGATCCAGTCACCTTTGTGGAAAGGTTTCAGGTTAAAACATTTAAAGAGAACATGTGTAAGCTGAAATGCTGTTCAATAAAATTGGTAAACCCAAACTGTAATATAATCAAATAAAAAAAATAAATAAATAAAAGACAAAACCACACATGATAACTTAGGACAAAACAGGAAACCTGATACTAGAGATAATCAAAAGCCTAAAAAATCTGTGGGGTGCGACAGTATGTGATGTGTTTATCTTCAGTAGAGTGCAATCATCCTTTCCTCTTAGGAGAAACATGAAAAAACCTATCCTTACTAGAATACTTGCCACTATGTGCACATGAAGTGAGTCTCATTCTCAATAGAATACAATATTGCCACATTATTTAAAGTACAATATTATTACTATACCTTTTTAACTGCTTAGGTGCCATAACAGGAAGAACCCTTAACTTATATAGATATATAGTCTTTAATAGTAATACATTTCTAATGAGGAGCTTATTCCTGCAACTGTGATTTTTCAACTACAGTAAGTGGAGGAGCAACAGTCAAGATGGGTCACTTGGTTTGGCAGAGGATGACCATGATGTAATTAGTGAAACGTATTTACTTATGACATGATGACTTTGCTAGTGCTATTTTAGAAGAAAACAAGAAAATTAAAACAGTCCACTATTTTCTTCTGTCTGAAGTTGGAGAACTGGTTTGATTATGTAATTAGAAGCATATTATAATAAATAATTTGACCATTTTGACAGCAAAATGAGAACTCCATGTATGCTCTGTGCCATGTTGCAGGAAATTTTGTATTTGTTTAAATGAAGCAAAGTATTGCAAACTGATATAGAATATTATGTGCATGTTTTCTTTGAGTCACAAGGGTGTTAAGCACAGATGGTAAATATTTTCTCAAAATTGTTTTAATTAAATGAGTATGTATTTTGTTAAATTATTTTCAAAATGCTATAACTTCCTCTCACACTTTTGGCACAACAGATACCGGAACAGAAACTGGAACAAGTTCATTCAGCATGACAGTTATGTGAGGAAAGAGGGCTGCCGAGAGTGGCACATCATCAGTTAAGGCCTCTGATTGTCTGTTACCAGATTAGAGGCGTTAGAAGCACCAGTTCAGGTGATCGGAAAAACTAAAATAAATTTGGGTAGAGATGGGGAAAGGCATGCTGTAAGTTCCTGTAATGAGTTTGATGCATGGGCGGCACAGCAACTCCTCCTGCTGTCTTGGCCCAGGGGACCATTTCAGCTCTCCTTTGGGTTTGGCCTCAGATGGGAGTTCCTTTTGACATCTGGAAGCTAGGTGGCTTTCCCACCCCAGAACACACCTGCAGAAGGGGAGGCTGCCTACTTAGTAAGCCTACAGAGTGAGCATGGAGTGAGAACAGATTGAGGCACCCATCCATCACTGGCGCGCTTTGTGACATTGACCCTCCCTCAGCTCTAAGCTCACTGTTGTCGTTGGCACTGCCTGTCCATGATTAAGGCCTCAACCTCATTCGGGACTCAACCCAAGACTCCAGTTCTGGTCCACCACCACAGCTACAGGACTGCCTCAATCGCGTCAGCTCCCTCACTCCAAATTCCAGATTTGCTGTCTCTCCCCTTTAAGTTTTCCTTTATTATTACTTAAAACCACTCTTTTTGATAAATATCTTACCTCATTTCTACAGTACAGTACAGTATGTGTCTGGATTAAGGTGCACACAAAAAATTTTCAATAACAAAGATTTTTGAAGATCATGAGAAACATTATAAGAAACAAAAACTTAAGTTTACAGCATTATCAGCCTACTCCCTATTAAAGTACAGGCGGTATGCACAGTTTCATGTCATTTAGTGCATCGGTTTGTGCTTCAACATGATATGTCCATCAGTAGTCCCTTAAGGTTTATGATATTATAATAACAGTGAACAAAACCAGACAAAACTAATGCAATGGCTTCACACACGGTGATGCAAATGCTTCATACACAATGCATGGATCAGCATTCCATACACAGCGCATGCATTTCATGTCTCTTGAACACAAGTTGCTCATTTATATTAAAACGTTTGTAACATTATCTCTCTGCTTCACTACAGTGCTAACACTATGCAAGCTTTTACTTTTTCTATAATATGCAACATATTTTTTGAAACGAGGCAGGGTACACCCTGGACATAGTGCCAATCTATTGCAGGGCACACACATACGCACACACTACAGGCAATTTGGGAACGTCAGTTAGCCTAATCTGCATGTTTTTGTACTATAGGAGGAAACCAGAGTACCCAGAGGAAACCCACCAAGCACAGGGAGAACACACAGAGGCGAGAATCAAACCCAGACCCTGGAGGTGCAAGGTGACAGTGCTAACCACTAAGCCACTGTCCCACCTACTATTCCACTTACTTATATGTTTTTGCACAGAAAACATGTAGGTTTCATTGCACTGTCTAAGTACATTCATGTGATGAAAAGATGGTGCAGTTGGTACTGGTACTGGTTGCATAGTTGGTGAAGGACTGTTAAATCTAACTTGTTACCAAATTTACCAAATCCCTTTCTTTAACCAACATAACATAGTGGGTCAGAAGAAGATAACTGGATATGATAACTTTTGGTCAGGTAAACTAATGTTTTATATTCTGGAACTTGATTGACCTAAAAGTTTATAATATTGTACATAACTTTATAATCTACTGTGCAGCATCAAGTCGGTGGGACTTTGAGATTGACATTAATAACAACATACTGTAGCTTCAAACAAAATGAACCTTAGATTCCTGCTATCAGCTGATGAGCAGGGAACCTGATACAACCTTTTACTGTTTGCACATGTTGTGACTCCTGAGTTGCTGTTTTGTTCACCACAATTGGAAAGCATGCTTATTTGAGTTTTCAAAGATTTCTGAACTAGTCTGCCAATCTTTCTGATTCCTCATCAGCAAGGCTTTTTTCATTCTCAGGGGATTTTATTTTTCTGCATAGCATGCTGTGTAAATGCTAAACTCTACTGTGTGTGAAAATCCAAGGAGATCAGCAGTTCTGAAAAACTTAAACCACTCTGCCTGGCACAGCCAAAGCCACAGCCAAAGCCATCAAGATCACATTTCCCCCATATACTGATACTTGATGTGGACATTAACTTAATCACTTGATCTGTATCTGCCTAATTTTGCATTGCACTGCTGCCAAATGCTACTGCTGCTAAATTTTTATACAGTAGGAGGTGAGTGTGCAGGTTTACAACAGATCTTAAAAATATGTTTTTGCCGACTTTTTTTCCCCCCACAAACTCAGCAGACATAATTGAATTGGTTCTTAAAACTGCAGAAACCTTTTATGTGGTGAGGCAGGAAAATGAAATTTTAAAAAGCGTCTCTGAGCCTGGACAAATGGCCTGTATGACTCCCCTCCCAGGGAAAATGACAAGCTATTGAGTGGGGGATAATGGGCCGCTTTTACAAGGTTAGGAGCACTGACCCCATGCGTCCCTTATAGGAGTGGCAACAATGGCATTTCGAATGTTGGTGCCAAGGGTGCTGGCATTCTGTAATGAGATGTGGTGCCATCTGTTGCGACATCTTCGGGATATTCAAGACACCGTATGCTCTGTGCCAAGTGGTTGTTACCCCAGACACAACCCCACAAGGTGACTGCCAGCTTGTACTGTACACTGTCAATCCTTCATGTGGGCAAACATTTTTCTTTCTTTCTTTCTTTCTTTCTTTCTTTCTTTCTTAATTTCTTTCTTTCTTATCAAGTCTAGAAAAGGTGATCTCAAATATATAGGATAAAATACGAAATAGGAAGTAAAGATGCTGGTGTCACCTTTTCAAGCACCTACTGTACAGTATGTTTATTATCAGTGTGATGACACTAAAAATAGTTGCTTCCCCACAAAGCAGTGAAAAGATGCAATCATGATACAATATGCAATGCTATATCTATAAACTAAACTAATCTAAGCACCTTGACTGATAAATTCTGCAAAGATATTATTGACAATGAAAGAAAATGGGCTCTATGTGGAGCATGCCTACACACAATTTTACAGCAGGAAAAACAGAATGCTATTTTAAATAAAAACCAGAACACAGTCAGAAAATACTGAACACTAATTGTGCGTTAAGTAAAAAAAAATCATGGGAATTAAAGTAAGTAAAGGTATAAAAGAACCAAATAAGATATAACATAAACCTGTCTTTAAAAATGACTCATCATTATGCAACATTTGATGAATTGGAAATTAGCACAGTGGCTCTTGAAGGTTTTCTCTGAGTAATAAGAAGCACTCAGGGCCAATTTTATGCTGCATCCATCATCAGGATTCTAGTTTATTTATTTATTAATTTATTATTTTATGTCAGCATACAGGTCAAGATTGCTGGCAAATATTTTTGGGGAAAAATAGAAATTAGTACACCAGATATACGATTTTAAAAAGACAATGACACTGATGTGTTTAATTAGTTTTTTTTCTCGTTCCTTTTTTTTTTTATTCTCAAACCCAAATTTCAAATTAGTAGTAAATACCACAAGCAACTAGTTTTATAAACAGCAAACATTTCTACTGGACTAGCCCCCTACTGTACATTTTTCTTAAATATTTCTTAAATATTTCCTTGCTAGTCCTAAACATATACATGTAACTTCCTTGTTAGGTGAGTGGAGCGGTGTGGAATGAACTGAACATTTAGCAAACATTGTAGTCAAGAAAATGGGCAAAATTACAAACAAAAAAGGATTAACTAAGGGGGAGACATAAAATACCAGAACAACAAATATAAGTGACAAAAGGCTCAAAATTACTCCTTGGATAGTATAGTGTAAGTTGAAACTAGAGTATTCTGGTGTGTAGTCAAATGGTTTGAAGTTGGATTTTAGGGGAACACGTCTCGGGTTACTTGGCTGTAACCCTGTTCCCTGATAAAGCGGGAACGAGATGCTGCGTGAAAACGCTATGGGAACATCTCTTTGTTGCCCGGTTGTGAAGCCTGTGCATGTCAAACCCGCCGAATACCTTCGGCTTATAACCTGTGCAGGCATGACGTCACCGAATAAGGTGCACCTGCAGGTTATAAATAGGAGTGAACCGGAAACATCCTCAGGTCAATTTTGTCTGAAGGACGTCCAGGAACGCCAGCAGTGCGGCATCGGAACGCAGCATCTCGTTCCCGCTTTATCAGGGAACAGGGTTACAGCCAAGTAAGCCGAGACGTTCCCCTTCAAAAGCTACACTCAATGCTGCGTGAAAACGCTATGGGAACGAGAATACCAACGCCGCCTCACTGCAAGTGTCTGGACCCCCAGGTTGTGTAGCGTGTGCGCCTCATAGGCTAGGGCAATGGCATCTCTCACCCATTGTGACAGAGTCTGTCTAGTGGCATCCGTCCCCCGGTTGCGACCCCCATGGCAAATAAAGAGCTGCTCTGACTTAAGCCACTTGCTAGTGCGGTGGACGTAGATCCGAAGAGCACGTACTGGACACAGTAAGTGAAGTCTTTCCTGCTCCGGAGCTGTGAAAGGCGGAGGACAGAAGGCTTCGAGAACAACTGGGTGCATGGTCGAGAATGGAACCTTGGGAAGATAGTTCGGGTGAGGATGCAGAATAGCTTTGACTAGCCCAGGGGCAAAGTCTAGGCAGGATGGGGAGACTGACAGAGCCTGCAGATCCACAATCCTCTTCAAAGAAGTAATAGCCATCAGAAAAACCATCTTAAGAGACAGAAGCTTGACAGGCGCTGACTCTAGTGGTTCGAACGGGGTGTCGGCCAGGCCTTCGAGTACGATAGTTAAGTCCCATGAAGGGACCATCGCTCTAGTGGGCGGCTTCAACCGTTTATCTCCACGAATAAAACGGGCAACTAAATGGTGCTTGCCCACAGAAACCCCGTCGTTCAGAGCGTGACAGGCCGAAAAGCCCGAGGACAACTTTTCTTGCAGAAACTCCAGCACTGAAACAATCTGGCAGTGAACTGGGTCTATGTGTCTTGCCATGCACCAATTTTCAAATACACTCCATTTGAGGGCATAAGTTCTTCTAGTGGAGGGAGCCCTGGCACTTAAAATGGTTTCAATTATGCTGGCTGAAAGCCCAGCCTGTCTCAGTTGGTCCCGTTCAGGGGCCAAACGTGAAGGTTCCAGAGCTCGGGCCGGGGATGAAGTATTGTCCCCTGCACCTGAGACAGAAGATCCCTCCTCACTGGAATCACCCAGGGTGAGCCGTCGAGGAGAGATATTAGATCTGAGAACCACACTCTGGTCGGCCAATGGGGCGCTATCAATAAGAGGCGCAACCCTTGTTGACGGACCCTCGCCAGGACTCCCGGGAGCAGAACTATAGGTGGAAACGCATAAAGGCGTAACCTGGGCCACGTGTGGGCCATTGCGTCCAGACCCAGGGGAGCTGGAGGAGTCAGAGAGTAGTAAAGGGGGCATGATGCTGTCTCTTGTGAGACAAAGAGGTCCACCTCTGCTACGTAAAATCTTTCCCAGATTTGACTGACGATTTCGGGGTGGAGATTCCATTCCCCCTGTTCTACAGCTTGTCTGGATAGCAAGTCTGCTCCTACATTCATGTGCCCTGGAATGTAAATTGCCCTGAGGGACAGGAACTTGTCCTGTGCCCAAAGCAGAACCTGGTGCGCTAGCTTGTTCAAGCGGCGCGAACGCAGTCCACCCTGGTGATTTATATACGAGACTACCGCAGTGCTGTCCACCCGCACTAGGACATGGTAGCCTCTCAACTGCTGGAGGAAGTGTTTCAGGGCCAGAAACAGAGCCATCATTTCGAGGCAATTGATGTGCCACGCGAGAAGATGACCTCTCCAGCTCCCTTGTGCTGGACGGCCATCCAAGACCGCACCCCAGCCCGTGAGGGAAGCGTCTGTCGTTAGCATCTTGCGACGACAAGACGGACCTAGAGTGGGACCCAAAGTCAGAAACCGGGGTCTGAACCACATAGAAAGGGTACGAAGCCCCCGGCGGGTAACCCTTATTAGCCTCTGGGGGTTGGCCATTGAATGAAACCCCCTGGCTCTTAGCCACAGCTGAAACGCTCTCATGTGCAGAAGGCCCAAAGGTATCACCGTGGACGCAGCCGCCATGCGGCCTAAAGATTTCTGAAAGTGATGAACAGTGACCTTCTGGCCTAGCTTGATTTCCTTCAGGGTGTTGAGAATGGATTCGACACGAGCAGGAGACAACTGTGCCCGCATCATGACCGAATGCCATGTGACACCCAAATATGTTGTCCTCTGAACAGGAAGGAGAACGCTTTTTGTGGCGTTGAGTCTCAATCCTAAAGAATGAAGATGGGCTAGGACGACATCCCGATGTCGAAGCGCTAGCTCCTGAGACTGGGCCAGAATCAGCCAGTCGTCTATGTAATTCAAAATGCGGATGCCCTGGAGTCGTAAAGGAGCCAGAGCTACATCCATGCATTTCGTATATATGCGGGGTGACAGAGCTAGGCCAAATGGAAGGACCCGAAACTGGTAAGCCTCGCCCCCTAAGGCGAACCTCAGGAACTTCCTGTGCTGTGGCAATATTTCTATATGGAAATATGCGTCCTTGAGATCGATTGTCACAAACCAATCCTCTAGTTGGATTTGAGAAACAATCATTTTGACAGTCAACATTTTGAATTTGGATTTCCTGAGATAGCGGTTCAAGCCGCAAAGATCCAAGATGGGACGCAACCCCCCCCCCTCTCTTGGGCACCAAAAAGTACCGACTGTAGTAGCCCGACTCTCTGTCTGGAAGGGGAACATGTTCTATGGCCCCTTTGCCCAGCAGAGTCTGTAACTCCTGGGCCAGCAGATGTGCTCGGTCCGGTTTCACGGAAGTGGAGACCACGCCGTTGAAACGCGGAGGACGATGTGCAAACTGAATCCTGTAGCCTGTGCCTACAGTCTTTTCTACCCAAGGAGATATGCCTGGCAGTAGTTTCCACGCTGCCAGCTTCTCCGAAAGGGGCACGAGCTTTGACACTTCGGCTGGATGGGGGGGGTGTTAGGTGTTGGGTATCCTGAAGTATGGCAGGAGATACCCAAACACCCAACTCTTCGTTGGAGACCGGCGCTCCCGAAACACCAGTTGTGGCGGGGATTGAACACCGGCCTCCAGGGAGTGCCAGGGAGGAGGCCCTGCTTTGTGATGAAGATCCAGGTGCCCCTCCCTTGGGGGGAACACCCCCACAGCCCCAGGCGCACGAACCTCAGGGCTTCTTCTTCGAAGAGAGGAAGCTCCTCAGATCTGGTCTTTTTGAGGCAGATTTCTGGGACGGGCGGCGAGCCCCACCCCAGTCTTTATGAGGGGGTGTGCGGCTGGTCACGCTCTCCTTCTGGACCTCACGCCTTATAGGGGCCAGACCTGGCCGGGGCCGGGTGGCCGACGGTCCCGGTTCTTGAGCACGCCGGGGAAGGAACCTCCCAAAGGCCTGTTCATATAGCTTCGCCTCCCGAAACCTAGTGGCGACGGAATTAACAGCATCGCCAAAAAAGCCGGAAGACGATCCTTATCCTTGATGCCCGAGAGGTTCAGCCACAGATACCTCTCTGTGGATACCATGGCAGCCATAGAACGGCCCACAGCACGGGCCGTCTGCTTGGTTGCACGGAGAGACAGGTCTGTGGCTCGGCGCAGCTCTGCGAACGCCTTGTCATCAATAACCCCGCCGGTGCTCAGGTCATTCAGCAGGTCAGCCTGGTAAGCCTGCAAAACCGCCATGGTGTGCAGTGAAGCGCCAGCCTGTCCTGCTGCCTGAAAAGCTTTGCCCACCAAAGCAGATGTCAATCTGCACGGCTTGGAGGGGAGGGTAGGATTTTTCAGGGAGGATGATGTCCCAGGAGAGAGATAGCCCGCAAGCGTCTCTTCTATCTGGGGCATCATCATATAACCGCGTGCTTTCGCATCAACGATATTCGAATAAGTCGAAGGCACAAAAACACGCGATGAATACGGCTTGCTCCATGAAAGGGTTCATTCATCATGGAGGTCACCAAAGAAGGGGAGAGAGAGACGTTGAGACTCCTCCCCCGGCCACCCGACAGAAACCTGTCGTCTAATCTCGAACGCTTAGGGGAATCTCGCTGCTGCAGCCAGTCGATATGCAATCGCTCGACCGCACGCGTTACAACCTCTAATAATTCCTCATAAGCTCTGTGAGCACTGGAGGAGGGTTGTGAGGAGGCTACTTCCATGTAAGCGAGAGAGGAAGATTCTTCCGCTCCTTCACAAGAAGCGCCGGAACGCGCTTGCGAAGCGGAAGCTAAAACTTCCTGATCCGGAGAGAGCGCGAGAGAAAGGGGAAATTCCGTCTCGTGCGCGTCTGCCAGATCAGCACGCGAGCCCCAGGAATGCGCCGCAGCTCGCGGTTTCTCTTTAAAGAAAGCGAGCCGCGCGCGAAGCACCTTAATAGGGAGAAGATCACAGTACTCACAGTCTCCCTGAAGCCCGAGGCGAGCGTGTTCTTCCCCCAAGCACTCGAGACAAAACTCGTGAAGATCGCCCTCCGAAAGAGATCTATCACACGGAGGCACGCATCTCTTAAGCAACTCCGCCATATCGGTGAGTTAATGCTGTTATTTTTTTTATTTTTGCTTTTGTTACGGCTTGCATGTATCTGAGGATGTTTCCGGTTCACTCCTATTTATAACCTGCAGGTGCACCTTATTCGGTGACGTCATGCCTGCACAGGTTATAAGCCGAAGGTATTCGGCGGGTTTGACATGCACAGGCTTCACAACCGGGCAACAAAGAGATGTTCCCATAGCGTTTTCACGCAGCATTGAGTGTAGGTTTTGAAAGGGAACATGAGGTAATAAATGTACAATGAACATTGCAACATCAAGTTATACAAAGTTTTTATCACATGGCTTCCTTTTTACTTTCATCACACCTTATTTTGTAGCCATGCAGTATATATAGTAGAACAACGAATACTGTAGGGAGCAAATCCTGTGCCAACAATTCCTGAAAGCAGAATTATCTCCGTCTTGTACTGTGATTTATCTTAGCCTCCTCATTAATTTTTTTATTGTGTAGTTTTCCACCATTTTTGAGAGTTGTCTAGTGCTTTTTTAGACTAAAATTCAAGTCAAACCAGGGCTTTTGATTGTGCGGAATAACAGAGCACGTTTATGAGAGAAATTTTATTTTTCTCTACATAATGCCCCTCTACTGCACACGAATGTACACTTTGCACTTACCCCAGCATTACACTAGTGCTTGGATACAATGTTCAAACACCAATGTTGAAAGGTTTGGAGTGCGGTGAGGACTCTACGGGGGATGTGGCAATAGCTACCAGCCAAGTTTCTGCAATGTGATTGTGAATATTTGTGTGTACAGATTCATCTCTTCTCTTCTTCAAGTTGGTGACAAGATATCTGTTGATTTTCAAAGATCAGGCATTGCACTCAATGAATGTTTGTGGGAAGAACTGCTGTGGCCTCAGACACCTCACCCTGTATTGTCATTCATGGCCATATGGACATCTTTAAAATGTTTGCACCATTCAAGTGTTTTACTGCAGTTAAGAATCTTATCCCTGTATTATGCTTGAGGTCTTCTGTAAATGTTCTATTTGACTTGAATGTCCCTCCTATTGTTTATCACATGTTGCATTTTTTTTTTCATTATCCTGTCCTGGTTGGAAGCTGGTTAAATGAATTGAATGCATACTAAACTGCTTCTAAACACTAAAACAAAACTATACAGACACACATACATATAGATTTGTATGGTAGATAGTATACATAAACAGATAAAAATAATTATATGGTAACTGTTTATTTTCTGAACATTTAGATGTTTTAGCATTCTTAAGAGGTCTCCAGTGTCAATGACTTGTAACTGTGAGAACTATGGTTGTAACATATTAATGTTAACTAAGGTTGTAATACATATTCTGATAATGGAGGGTGTTTTGGGAAAGTTTTAGGTTATAAAATTTAAAAAGATTTATATATTTGTACCAGACATACTTATCCACTGTATATTAAGTACTAACTCATACAATCAGGCTCAGTTAAAACTGCAAAGCCTGTTATATTTTGCATACAGTATAGAACAAGCAATTCTTGCATAATAAAAAATTTGAAATGTTTATTATCAAAATGCCCTTGAATGTGTGGCATGGGAATTTTCATATACTGCACATTGCTTTAAAGGTAACCTAAAGCTGCAAAAATGTGAACATTATGGATCTGGTCAAAAATAGTTCTATCACCATAAATGGCCTCTGAGTGCATGTGTGTCTCCATGAGTGTCTTGGAGTCTTTTGATATGAACTAATCAAATGCTGCGTCTTGTGGTCATGAAGGCAGGTACCGTAGCCTATACATTTCGTTGTTCAACATATTTTACATTAGTAGTTAAACAAGTCTGAGCCTCCCATTCTGAAATCAGTCAGGTCTTTAGTCACCACCAGTACACATGTATTTGTGGACCTGAGATTCTGAGCATGAGTGTGTCTGAAAAGCCCCGGGTAGGATAAGGCAAGGTGAGGCGAGGCAGTGCATTGCATTGCATTATAAGTAAGAAGTGGGTTTTTGGATTTGATTCACCCTGAGATGGGTAATCAGTGTAATTCTTGTAGTACAGGTGTAATGTGTGCTGAACATTTCGCAGGAGTAAAGACTCTAACAGCTGAATTTTAAATATGTTGAATCCTATTTGGGATTTATTTATTTTTTACCAGAAATAACAAATAAAAAGGAAATTACTGCAATTTATCTGTTTAGGTATAGGAAGAATGAGACTGGGGTTGTCAGTAAAAAGAAAGTATTGTGGAGCTGATAAAATCGTTACCTAATGTGGCGATCAAACAAAAATGTGATGTAAAAAAATAACACCTAAAATGTAAACACTTGGACAATATTTACCAATAACATCATCTACATAATGTGTCTAAATGTGGACACTTGACCACCAGACCCTTTGTTGTTACAAAGGGCTTTTCACTTTTTTTGAGCATGGCTGTTGAGGTCAGGCAGATGATCTGAGGTAAGCTGCCACTAAAAAAAAGTAAGATTATGTCTCTTGAATTCTTCCACACCAACCTTTGCAAACCATGGAGCTCACTTTGTATACTAATTGTCATTAGGGAGCAGGTTTGGGCTAGACCCCTTATTTCAATTAAACGGACAAAAGGCAAAAGATACAAGGGTATTCTAAAGTGTTTTCAATGTTGTGGCAAAAGTATGGTGAAGACCCACGTGAGTATGATGTGCAGGTATCCACACACTTTTGGAAATCACTCTTTCACTCTACTATGAAGACGGTTCTGGCCTCGACTGATTCTCTGAGGACTTGGCTGTAGTCGCTGCCAGCTACCTGAGCCTCCAATAACTACCTAGACTCAAAATTAACATCAATTAACATCTGATAACAACTGTTATACTAACCTGTATGAATGCAGATCAATTCCTGTTTTCTGTTTCACCCAAATGAGGATGGGTTTCCTGTCAAGTCCGGTTCCTCTCAGGATTTCTTCCTATTGCCATCTGAGGGAGTTTTTCCTTGCCACTGTCGCCCTCGGCTTGCTCATCAGGGACTATCTGACCATTTTGATTCATACACATTCACATTCCATACAAACTTAAATAATTATCTTGATTGTGTAAAGCTGCTTTGCGACAGTGATGACTGTTAAAAGCGCTATACAAATAAAATTTAATTGAATAGTGTAATGGACAGTTATTGATCACCACGAACAATATCCAAAGTAAGAACTGTGTTTGTTCAAACTGTCAGTGTTTTGTGATATTTTCCCTAAACTGTGTTAACTTTTGCAAGCTTTTCGCTTCTTTTGAGTTCTTCCTTATTCCTCACATAGTAATACTTCCTATGGTTCATCATCAGATGTAAACACAATCTCCTCATGTTACTTCCCTGGATTTGTACCGAACATGTGAATGACTCATGCTGTTTGATGTACATGATACATCCTAACTCACGACATTTGGCTCAGTACTTATATAACGGCAAGCGGGACAAAGCACAGTGGATTAATCTAGCAGTTCGCATACCAAATCTAAACCTAACAAATGTATTTTCATTTACCTTGGGTTGTCTGTAGATATTTTATATCACATTGTTTCTTGCTGCCTTGTGCTGGTAGCTTTGATATCATTGTGCTCAGATTCTTATGTAAGATGTTATGGTGCTGTTCTGAAAGTGTAGACCCTAAAGGCATAGACATCTCTCAATACTCAGTGGGAGCTGCACAAAGTGGTCGCAGACAACATTTCTCTGGATGCTTGTTTTACTGCTTTAACACACATTATTTATGTAATGAATAAGTTAGAGCAATACTTATAATAATTATAATTATTTTTTTACAATACAAATCAATATGTTTAGATTTATCTTCACATACTGTCTTTTACAGATATTGTAACTCAGTAAAATATTTAATTTGGTTAATTACAGTAAATTATGTGCAGTAGGTCTTCTTGATAATTTCACTGAACACAGTTTGCTTTGTTTTGACGATCATCCTTAATTATAATGTACATGTTGCTATCACTTTCATGTGTTTATTAGTGCAACAACCGTTAATATTTATAATAATGTCATTCATTAATGTGTGGTATCAGATATTGGTGTCTGAGCATTTTAAAATTCAAAGATGGTCTCCACAGATTAAACCAGGAATCTCTTCTTGAAATCAAAGCCTTTTTAAAAATCTATAAGTAAGGGTTTATGTTGGTGTATATTGTGAGGGAGGAAAAATATCTTAATGGGCAGAATGAATGCTGTGCTCCATGGTAGGTGCCATCTAATGAAAAGATAGTGATCAGTAATTTATCGGTTGATGCACTGAGAGCTGCAGAGCAGGGGGCAGGTATTTATTCCAATAGTTCATCTTCTAAAAGCCATAGAACAAAACGTGGGTCAGCGAGGTTGTGACAAAGGAAAACCTTAAAAAGAAAGAAAGAAAGAAAAAGTGTTCCTCATGAATTAATCTGAACGAGCCTGTTTATGCTTGCTTCATGTCACCTAATAAACTGAGATTAGAATGAAAAGATTAATTTCATGTTTCCTTGCACTGATGATAATCTCCACAAAATATATGTAGCAACTTATGTTGCAAAGGGAACCTTATAAAAAATAGAGATTAGGCAGTTAATTTTTGGATGAAAAAATTTACTTTACTGTTTACTTTTTTTCTTGCCTTTAACAGTGTAAATAATTATGGCCTACTTTTTTTACCTTTACTTTACGACATCCTCTTGTTTATCTGTACATATAAAACTGTAAAGTTGCCGTGTCTGTACATTGAAGAAACTTTCGAAAAAATTTATTGCGGTATGTGCGATGAGTAATAGAATACATAAAGATGTAAGATGGTTTTGGGAATTAATATCTGTTTAATTGTCTGTGTAGAATTTATGTCTGTGTATATGATTATTTGTCTGTTTGTTTGTACATACATCAGGTAAAAACTACTTAACAAATTTTTATATCTTTTTTAAATGTATTTGGCTGAGCTTGAGGTAACATATACAATAGGCTTTGTTTCATCACAATCAGCCCACGGGAAGATGCTACTCTGAAATTTAAATGTAAAATGGCCTTATATAATAAAATAAATAAATAAATAAATAAATAAATAAATAAAAATAATAATAAATCGAATTTGAAAAAAAATCATTAGTTCATCTCAAAATTCAAAAGATGGCATTGTACATGTTTTTAAATGTGCTTATGAGTGTTCAAATAAATATTATGTAGACACATCTAGTGTTTAATAATTGCTTTGAGCAATGAAATGCAATCCATTTATTTTTAAAATATAAACTATAATGTATATTTAAAGAAATAACCTTAGCACAATAGTGGATTTGTCTGTGTAAGTACTCAAAATAAACAAATAAATAAATAAAATCTAGAATCTGGTCAAAGAGTGTTCCTAAATGATGACAACAATGATGTGTTGATTACAGTGATGAAAGCGCTGATTATTATTTAGCTTTTATATTTATGTATTGTTATTAAATTCACAGGTCTGTATTCATAAAAAAAGTATCAATATGTATTTATGTATTCATTTGTTTATTGTTATTTACATAACAGGTCTATATTCATTTTCCTTTTATCCATATTTATTTGTTCATTTATTTATAGGAATTCCAAATAATAACACCAGAAACATCCCAGAAATAATCACCAGAAACGCACATGAAACACCACGAGGTGTATTACAGTAATGCGTGTTTTGCTCCTAAAACACTTGTCAGGTATATTTGTGGCACTGAACCATACAGTTCTCCTCTAGTGTTCCAATATGGTTCCTTTGGGGCATTTAAGCCTTTAGGGGTTTACCTCCCTCACATATGATCTGATCCATAAACAGTTCATATGCGGTAAAGCTAGAAGTATGAGAAACTGTTGTCAGTCAGTCTCAGCTTCAAGCAGATTGTCTTTCCTTGTGATATTGTTTTCTGGAGAATATGGGCTTTGTGAGTTTTCTAGAATCTCATAATCATATGGTTCACTTTATCGAGGAGAATTACAAAGTAGTGGAATTGAGAAATATGGATTTGTCATATTGGCAGGATTTTCCAGTGCAATACCTAACAGCCTGTACCCCCATACTGTATGTGCTGTGTGAACTGGCTTTTTGAAGTGCTTAGATTTTTCTTGAGTACCCTTAGCAGCAAGCATAGAAGTCATCCAAATGTTTAAACTAATACAATTACAACTTCCTAAACCACCAATTAAATCAGATTATAAAGCAAAACAAAGCATTTCAGCAGTTTTACTAAAGGAATATGAACATGCCAGGATTTTAGAGCTGTTGATAAACTATTGTCTGTTAACACTATGCAGATGAACAAAAGTAAACAATGCAAAAACCACCTGATCCAATTTACTGTGTATTATTTCTAAAAAATTATGTTTGGTGTGCGATTAAGGTTTTGTGCTTTAGACTTGGAAATACTGTATACAAAGGATTATACAGATCAGATTTACAAAAAATAAAAATAAAAAAGCAAATTAGATGGCAGAAAAATGTGTTTGTTTTTCAGAATGACAGACTGATGCATAATCTTTCATTTCACAATAGAAAATAGTCCTCCTACTCAGGTTAAAATATATTGTCTTTCACAAACCATGCAACAGACAGTCAATATATGCCTGAATTGCAGAACTTGAAGCAAAAAATATGATTTTGCTAGAACTTTCTGTAACTTGTACTGAAAGTTGAGGCTTGTTTTTGCCATGAATACATATACTATATATATATATATATGTATACTTGAATTTTGCACATTAATAATTTTACCAATTTTTCTTATTTCATATGAAGAACCCTCAGTTATTCATATTAAATGAAATTAAATTGTGTAAATTGAATTAAAGAAATGAAAAAAAAAATATGACTGAGACATTAAGACATTATATTATTGGTTCATTTAACCACCTCAGCAGCAACCTCATTTCACCTCTTGTCTGGTCCAACCAGCATCACCAGCATGAAGGCTGGTCATAAAATTTGTATTATTGCATGAAAAAAAGTAAATATTCGCCCAAATTATGTCTCCTGAAAGTTTCCTGAACATATAATAAAATAGTAAAATGGACATATAATGAAGAGAAATAAACGGTCATAGGGTCAAAACCAAAATGGTGCACCCGATAAAAATATAGTTGCGCCTTCTTCATGACTACGCACCAGCTCATTCAGCTCATGAAACAGTGACACCTGAGGACTACTTGTGGGACGAAATTCTGCCTCTTCCACCTCTGTTTCCCCGACCTGCAACAAGTGACTTCTTGCTCTTCCATCACTTGAGACAACTACTTGGTGTTTGATGATGACAAGGTGATTGCTGAAATGGAACTTTTACTCACAAGCAAAAATGGAGGCGCCTTCAAAGATGGCTTCCACCAGCTCATCCATCATTCGGAGAAATGCGTCACCTTAGGTGGAGGATATGTACTGTAGAGAAGGAATAAGCTCATAATCAATGTTTGTAATAATAACAATAATAACAATTTTATAACCTCCACTCAAATACTAATCACTGACCTTATCATATGTAATCATCTGCACTGTTTCTCACTGGTTCATGCATTAAGTTAGATTTGTTTATTTATTTATTAATTTTTCTTTGTGCTTGGCTGAATTGTGCTTGGCTTTGTGCTTGGCTGAAACTTGGTCAGGTGCAGGGACTGGACTGAAAATGGGAGATAAAATCTGGCTGAAAAAGTCCTTTAGACAATTCCTCAATACTATTTTAAAAAATAAGAAATGAGACTTATGCACAATACTATATACTGTATATAGTACCTACAGTACAGACTATACAGTACAGACCAAAAGTTTGGACACACCTTCTCATTCAAAGAGTTTGAATTTGTATTATGGCAAGAAAAAAAGCAGCTAAGTAAAGTAGAGTGGCCATCATTACTTTAAGAAATGAAGGTCAGTCAGTCCGAAAAATTGGGAAAATTTTGAAAGTGTCCCCAAGTGCAGTCACAATAACCATCAAGCACTACAAAGAAACTGGCTCACATGCGGACCGCCCCAGGAAAGGAAGACCGAGATTCACCTCTGCTGCGGAGGATAAGTTCATCCGAGTCACCAGCCTCCGAAATCGCAGGTTAACAGCAGCTCAGATCAGAGAGCAGGTCAATGCCACACAGAGTTCTAGCAGCAGACACATCTCTAGAACAACTGTTAAGAGGAGACTGTGTGAATCAGGCCTTCATGGTAGAATATCTGCTAGGAAACCACTGCTAAGGTCAGGCAACAAGCAGAAGAGACGTGTTTGGGCTAAAGAACACAATAAAGAACACAATAAAGAAAACTCTTTGAATGAGAAGGTGTGTCCAAACTTTTGGTCTGTACTGAATATACAGGATTTCTACTACTACATTTTCTTTTTAAATCTCTAATTGGGACCACCATTAAGAATATCCTGGATTCAGTCACTGGGTTTGAGGGCCTGGCTGGAAATTGAACCCAGACAAAGCTGACTATATAATGCTATTAATAAATCTTTTGTAAAGAAAAAAAAAAAAAAGGATCATCAGATTTCTTAAAACAGAATGTTTTATGGTCCTTGTTCTTTAAAATTAGTATAGTGTGTGAGATTATTGTATTTAGAATGAATTAGGAAGCACTATTAACATGACTCAGTGCTTCTAAAGCATGTGACCATATTTTCATTACTTGGAAGTGGCCTACATAAAAGTTGTACACTTTTAGAATAATAATGATCTCATTAGCACTATGCAATAAGACATAAAATTATCCACTGACCAAGAAATGTTAAGTCAATTCAATTCATGCAGTTATCTAATCAGCCAAAAATGTAATCTCAATTCTTTTGACTGTGGCATGATTGTTGGTGCCAGATGGGCTGGATTGAATATTTTTTATAACTATTGCTCTCCTGGGACTTCCATGCGGAGCAGTCTCTAGAGTAGGGCATCACAAAGGCTGGGCTCTGGTTCGGATCTCGCCCGCACAACATGTCGATCTGGAACCCATCCCACACTTCAAACTGGGAATACAATAATTCAGTGTAATGAAGTGTATATTTCTTAATTTTAAATAAAAACGTATAGTAATTAATATTAATAGTTATTCATTGCTAGTTTGTAGATTCTGTAGATCGATACAGCAATCCTTGCCCGATTAAGAAGGTAATCGTTTTCCTGTTTTACATTATTGTCATAGCAATGCTGATAGCGTATAACAAAGTGCAAGGGTCAGCTAACAGGGGCACATTGATAAATTAGCCAGTTAGCTAACAGCTAACAGATGCTCACAGAGAAGCAAAACTTCTGCTTCTTCTTTCATTGTACATTAACCAGTTCAAATGACGTTGCTTTGCAGCCTGAAATGAAGACAGACATAGTTTTTGTTTTATCCAGCTATATTTACTCACTGTAACTTTTACCATCCAAGTGAAAGGATTGCCCCCCCCTCCCCAGAAATGACTAGTAAACTCATTCAGGTGAAGCTAATCACCGTCTCAATGGCACACAAAGCTTTGCACATTTAGAATTTCAAATATTTTCCTGCTCTTTATTGCAGGACTGTGGCAAAGTTGAGTTAAATTTAATGATGGCCATTTGTGTACTGCAGTTTTCAAATGATTCCACTTTTTTTTTTAATAGCCTTTAAGTCTGGGCTCTGGCTAGGCCATGCAAGGCCATTCACCTTTTTCTCCTTCAACCACTGTGTGGTCAGTTTTGTTGAGTGCTTTGGGTCATTGTCACGTTAGAAGGTAACGTTTCTTCCCATTGACAACTTCCTGGCTGAGGGCAGCAGATTCTCCTAAGGATTTTATTTAATTTTGCCCTATTCATTTAGTTTCTATCCTGACAAGTGCTCCAGTCCCTGCTGCAGAGAAACACCTCCATAACAGAATATTACCACTTCCATGCTTTACTGTGAAAATGGGGTTAGTTGGTTTGTGAGCTGTATTGGATTAGCATCAGACATATAGCTTGGTGTTTTAGCCAGATAATTTTAATTTTGTCTTATCTGATCATCAGAGTTTTTTTAAAGATCAGTCATGACGCAGTTATGTCCTTATTTAAGGAGGGATTTTTTCTTGCCACCCTGCAATACAAACCACATTGGTGGAGAATTTGTGATATTTTTTGTCACATGCACGAAGTGACCACTCTGTCATAAATTCCTGCAACTACTTCAGTGTTGCTGTAGGCCTCTTGATAGCCTCTCTGACCATTATCCTCCTGGCTTTTTCATCCAGTTTGGAACAATGTCCTGATCCAAGGAGGGTCTGTATTGTACCAAATACATTCCACTTCTCAATAATAGACTTAACTGTGCAGTGATAATGTCTTTAAAATTTATTTGTATCCATCTCCTGACTTGTGCCTGTGCACAACTTTATCCCGGAGATCTTTTGGGAGTGCCTTGCTACCGATTCATTGTTTGATTCAGTTGCACTGCCAGGGAATGAAATGCTCCAGATTTTCATGCTGAGCTAATCAAAATGACCATAGCTGATCATCCTGAAATGAGTATATAAAATAATAAAATTGACATATAATGAAAATTAATAAACCTGCGATGTACTTCCGCATGATGCCGCTAGAGGATCAAAACCAAAAGGTGCACCCGATTGAAAAAATATATAATTGCGCTTTCTTCATGACAGTGCGCCAGTCCATTCAGCTCACGAAACTGACACTTGAGGACAACTTGTGGGATGAAATTCTCCGCATCCACCTCTGTTCCCCTGACCTGCAACAAGTGACTTCTTGCTCTTCCATCACTTGAGGAAACTACTTGGTGGCAGGTGTTTGATGACGACAAGATTTATTTTCCTCAAGAGCAAAAAAGGAGGCGTCTTCAAAGATGGTTTCTACCAGCTCGTCCATCATTCTGAGAAGCTCATCACCTTAGATGGAGGATATGTAGAGAAGGACTAAGCTACGATCAATGTTTGTTTTAATTGAATAATTTTTCTTTAACAATAATAACAATTTTATAACCTTCCCTCATATGCTAATCACTGGCCTGATCATATGTAATCAAATGCACTGTTTCTCATGGTTCATGCCTTAAGTTCGATTTATTTTTTTTATGCTTGGATGATTTTGAGTGACTTTGAGTGACATCGAGAATCTGATTAGGTGTGTCTGTCTTCATTTCAGGCTACAAAGCAACAAAATGTTATTGATTTAAAGGGGGGGTCATTCTTTTCTACAGTGTGTGTGTGTGTGTGTGTGTGTGTGTGTGTGTGTGTGTGTGTGTGTGTGTGTGTGTGTGTATGTATGTATGTATGTATATATTATATGGGCCAATATGTGTATTGTTTATTTCTCATCAGTGGAACCTATTCTGGTTTGGTGTTGATGTCTGTTCATCTTCCATTGAATTGTATTTTGTAAATTAAAACATATTATTATTACTATTATTATTATTTTTATTTATTTATTTATTTATTTATTTATTTATTATTTTTATTATTATTATTATTTTTTTACAAATGGAAGGTACTGTATCTGCCTTGGACCATATAGCCACACACACACACACACACACACACACACACACACACACACACACACACACACACACACACACACACTACTGACAATTTGGAAATGCCAATTAGACCATATATACTACACACAGATGTAATGGCATGATGTGAAATGGTGTCATTCTTACAATCCCCAAGTGTTTTATTCCAAATTTATAACACAGCTATAAACATTTGCTCACTCACTAGCCTCTTTATCTCGCTCTCTGGGATTTGCTACTGTCCAACTTAATAGACACCTTTTAACTATTCAGAATCAGGAATTCAGCATTTTTATCTGACATGATCCCAGTGAAATGAGACATCAAAATGTCCAAAATATTTTTTGTTTGACCCTGTAATAACAGCTACAAGCTGTTCACTGACAGACAGCTATCAGCAATGTTTGGCATAATTTCATGTGAATAAATTGTCAAGGAGTAACATGTTGCAAGGATGTCAGATTGTCATGAGTTATTTCCACTAAAGGACTTTTTGGAAGCAATTCAGGCTGCAACTTTAGAAGAGAGCTTTGTTTTATTATGCTGTGAGGACCTTTTGTATCACTTCTCCCAACTCAGTAGTCTTTCCTGTCCTTGTTTTTATCTTGATCTCATAGTTCTAACAGGTTTAGATATCAGTTCAGGTTAATTTAGTTTAAATGGCTCTAGGTTTAAAAAAAAAAAATGCAGTCAAATTGGACAAACGGGAGGCAACAAAAACACTCAGGTGCTGAATTGCTGCCTGTTTAAGGCACTGGGTTATTAGTAAAAAAAAAAAAAAACATATGATGTACCAAGTTTGAGTTCTGGCATCTCTGTTAATAATAATAATAATAATAATAATAATAATAATAATAATAATAATAATAATAATAATAATAAACATTATCATTAATACAGCACTGTGCAGAAGTCTAAAGCCACTGTCTATTTCTTCTTCTTTTTTTAATGAATAAATAAATACATTGTTGAGTAAAAGTTGCTATGAATAGTTATGTGCCATATTTAATAATCTATTTTAAAATAAGCTATTTTCTTAATGTAAACAAGCACCTGCACCAATAGATTTTAATTAGAAAAGATAAACTGAATATTTTCACTGGGCGTATTTAATATCTTCACTGCTGAAATAACAGTGCTGAAGTGGTATAAGTGAATTTTAATGAGTTGAAGCTATTTTAAGACAAAACATTATCATTATCTGACCTTTTTTTCTTTGATTTCTCATCTGTTATTCACTCTCTGATTACCGAACAGGGAGTGTATTTGGCTGTCAATAAAAGAAGTACAACTTAGCGTAAACAAAGTGTAATATAAATAAAATCGAATTCAAATTTTATTTGTCACATACAGTCATACACAGTACGATATGCAGTGAAATGCTTAGAAGACTGCCCATGACCTTAAAATAAAAGACTATTAATAGGAAATAAATATGAGAGAAAAAAAAAATTATGATAATAATAAAATAGAAAGCAAATTTATCTAAGAAAGAATAATATATCTGTAGAATACAAAATATACAATATAAAAAATATAAGAAAATCTAGCTGTACAAATATAGAAAATATAGAATTTATGGAATTTTTAAGGTGTGCAACAAGGACATAAAATGAGTTTCTAACCCAATCAGTTAAAGTTTTTTTTTTTTACTTGTTATTACATTATTATTAAATGTCCATGAATGTGCAGATGTGCAGTGTCCACAACAATGAATGTCCAGAATGTCCAGAGTGAGTGCAAAATGGATCAGTCCTGTGTGGTGTACCGATTGAGAGACCGTATCGCCTGAGGGAAGAAGTTCCTCATCAGTCTCTCTGTATTGCCCTTCAGGGAGCGGAATCGCTTTCATGACCGCAACACAGTCCATTGCTGGGGTGGCTATGGTCCTTCACGATCTTCCTGGCCTTAGTCCAGCACCGCTTGCTGTAGATTGAGTGCAGGTCAGGGAGTTCGGTGCGGATGATGCGCTCAGCTGATCGCACCACCTTCTGTAGAGCTCGTCTGTCCTGCATAGTGCTGTTTCTGAACCAGGCTGTGATGTTTCCTGTCAGAATGATCTCTATGGTGCAGGAATAGAAATTCCTGAGCATCCTGGAGAGAAGTCTGACGTTTCTCATGCGTCTGAGGTGGTAGAGATGCTGCCGGGCCTTTTTCACCATGGTGTTGATGTGACAGGACGATGACAGCTCCTGCCTGATGTGAACACTGACGTATCTGAAGCTGTCCACTCTCTCCACTGGGCTCCTGTTGTTGATGGGGGTCTGGTAGTTCCTCTCCTGCTTTGTACTAAAGTCCACAATCAACTCCTTTACCTTGCTGACGTTTAGAAGGAGATTGTTCCTCTGGCACCACTTCTCCACAATTCCAATCCGCTCCAGGTAGGCCATCTCATCGTTGTCAGTTATCAGGCCCACCACGACAGTGTCATCAGCAAACTTGATGATGGTGGTGGAATTAGTAGAGGCAACACAGTCATGCATGTACAATGAGTACAGCAGGGGGCTCAGAACACAACCCTGAGGGGCTCCAGTGCTGAGAGTGAGGGAGGATGAAACATGTCCGCCCATCCTTACTGCTGTGGTCTGCCAGTTAGGAAATTGAAGATCCACTGACACAGAGATGAGCTGAGTGCCAGGTGCTCCAGCTTGGTGGTCAGTGTGGAGGGAATTATGACATTAAATGCTGAGCTGTAGTCGATGAAAAGCATTTTAACATAATTCCCCCTTCTAGTGTCTAGGTGAGTGAGAGATGTATGGAGGAGATGAGAGATAGCATCATCTGTAGAGTGGTTTGAACGGAAAGCAAACTGTAGTGGAAGTGAGGAGATGATGAAGTCTCTGACCAGCTGCTCAAAGCACTTCATCACTACTGAGGTTAGGGATACTGCGCGATAGTTGTAGAGGGAAGCAGGATGGGGTTTCTTTGGAACAGGAACAATGATGGACATTTTAAAGCATGTGGGGATTCCTGACTGAGATAGGGAGAGGTTGAATATCTCCATGTACACAGGTGCAAGCTGGTCTGCACAGGCTCTGAAGACTCGACCTGAGATGCCATCTGGTCCTGTTGCTTTACTGGTGTTCACTCTTCTGAAGGCTCTCTTCACGTCGGAGATGATGAACAAATTTACGGTACTGGCAGTGTCTTCCTGTCTGCAGTAGATGGCGCTGCTAGCATTAGAATCACTAGTGTTTTTTATCTGCAGCCTCGATTAGAGCATAGGTGTTCAGCTCAACTGCCAGAGACACGTCCGTGTTCGTTATACCGGATGTTGGTGCTTTATAGTCCATTATTGTTCTTAGTCCCTGCCACAGGCTACTTGAGTCACTCTGTTGGAGTTGTAACTCTAGTTTCCTCCCGAAGCGCTGCTTTGCCTCCTTCACCGTTTTCCGGACTTTATGTATGATGCAGCCTTGTACAAGACAATGTCACCCGACACAAGTCCCACGTTGTAGGCGGCGGTGTGAGAGATCTTGGAGCATCGCGGATGGTTTTATCCACCCACGACTTCTGATTGGGAAATGTTCTGATGTTCGTTTTTTGTACGGTATCATCCACTAATTTTCTGACAAATCCCACAAGCGCTTCCATAAATGCATTGATGTCATCGGAGCTGTCTCTCCCTCTAAACTGGAACTTCCTGTTTGAGCCTTTGTTTGTATTTTGGCATGAGGAAGATGGCAGCATGGTCAGATTTTCCAAATGGGGGATGAGATTGTGCCTTGTAGCCATCTTTTATTGTGGTGTAACAATGATCCAGTGTCATTTCACCCCTGGTGGGGCAGGTGATGTGCTGGTAAAATGTCTCAAATGTCTCTCTGGAACTTTACCCTGGCCCTGAGGTCATCGAGCTTGTTCTCCAGTGAATGGACATTGACGAGCAGGATGCTAGGCAGAGGTGTGCATTTAATATGATATTTAATTATTTAATAAAATCATGTAATTATTATTATTTAATTAGTTTAATATACTCAATAACATTTTTATTTGTTTGTATTAATAAGGTAGGCAGAGAGTTCTGCCGTACCGAAAAACAGGCAGACATGTACGTGGGCATCAATCTGAAATAATAAAATCAATGATTACATTAAAATTTATCAGCTTAGTTTTAGCTCTAAGATTTTAACTATTTCCACAAACCAACGATGGGTACTTATGCTAGTATATATTAATTGTAAATGCAGTAATGTAAAGTAAAGAAATGCAGTTTGTGTTTGAGAATTTTCTTTGTGCCAAAAGAAAAGCAACCTAGCTTTCGCTATAGTAAATCTATAGTATCATTGTATCTTAATAAACATTTTGGATGAAATATACCCACCATGTACCAGTGTTTCACAGCATCAAACTTGTTACCTGCCATATCAAACTCATATTAAACATTGAAGCTACTTTCAAATGAACCGTGAAGGGCACATCATCTTGTTAATTATTGGATTTTAATTGCCATCGGCTCCATAATCTGATTATATGCTGTAAGTGGTTGCATGAATGATAAGGAAAGTCTTAATTGAATTAACAGCAAAACTTAACAAAACTTTTTTGAAGCACTAAACCTGAGTACTTGAGCCACAAAATCTGTAAATCGACTGTAAATTTAAAGTGGTATACTGATGAATTAGATTTAGGATTACACTGCACTTCATATTGTATATGAATACACACATACTGCACTTTCTCTTGAATTTGAATACACACACACACACACACACACACACACACACACACACACACACACACACACACACACACACACACACACGCGCACACACACACACACACACACCAAATTTGGCCATTTATATCATTCAGGATGGACAATAATATGTTCCAAACAAATACAAACATGTAAAATAAAAAAAAAATAAAAAAACATTCATGCATTTACATTGTTCATGAATTTACAGTTTTTCGCCCATCCTTAATATCTGTCTGGTTAGAACTGCTATATTTAAATTAATCAGCTAGTGTGTTTATATAAGGTTCAACATCCTGTCTGATGGTACTGAGCATGGCTGCCATGTTGCGAGCTCTGAAACAACTTTGCAGTTTTTACTTTCTTCACTTATTCTTTACTTGTTATACTTGTTCCTATTTTACTTCTTAGTGAGACTCCACTAACCATCTACTCTCCACTCCTTAGTAGACTCCAGACAAATGTACAATCCCTGGAAAACAAGCTGTGTGACTAAAGAGAATGGGTCCTTCTTTAGCTGTAAATACAAGACTGCAGTATACAGTAATTTGCTTAACAGAGACGTTGCTGTTGAAAGAGATACTAGACAGAGCCACTGAATCACCTGCATTTTCTGTACACTCTCAGACACACTTAAAGATGTTCCTGGTAAGTGCAGTGGGGTGGAAATATCAGCATTTACTAACCCTTAAGAAATTCTGCTCTCCTTCTCTACAGTCGTGGCCAAAAGTTTTGAGAATTATATAAATATTGGAAATTGGAAAAGTTGCTGCTTACGTTTTTATAATAGCAATTTGCATATACTCCAGAATGTTATGAAGAGTGATCAGATGAATTGCATAGTCCTTCTTTGCCATGAAAATTAGCTTAATCCCGAAAAAAACTTTCCACTGCATTTCATTGCTGTCATTAAAGGACCTACTGAGATCATTTCAGTAATCGTCTTGTTAACTCAGGTGAGAATGTTGACGAGCACAAGGCTGGACATCATTATGTCAGGCTGATTGGGTTAGAATGGCAGACTTGACATGTTAAAAGGAGGGTGATGCTTGAAATCATTGTTCTTTCATTGTTAACCATGGTGACCTGCAAAGAAACGCGTGCAGGCATCATTGCGTTGCATAAAAATGGCTTCACAGGCAAGGATATTGTGGCTACTAAGATTGCACCTAAATCAACAATTTATAGGATCGTCTCAGGTTACTTAGCTGTAACCCTGCTCCCTGATAAAGCGGGAACGAGATGCTGCGTGAAAGCGCTATGGGAACATCTCTGTTTCCGGTTGTGAAGCCTGTATATGTCAAAACCGCCGAATACTTCGGCTTATAACCTCTGCCAGGCATGACGTCCCCGAATAAGGTGCACCTGCAGGTTATAAATAGGAGTGAACTGGAAACATCCTCAGGTCAACTTTGTCTGAAGGACGTCCAGGCACGCTAGCAGTGCGGCATTGAAACTCAGCATCTCGTTCCGGCTTTATCAGGGAACAGGGTTACAGCTAAGTAACCCGAGACGTTCCCTTTCAAAAGCTACACTCGATGCTGCGTGAAAACGCTATGGGAATGAGAATACCAACGCCGCCGCACTGCAAGTGTCTGGACCCCCAGGTTGTGTAGCGTGTGCGCCAAGGAGGTCTCAGACGTAGCTCTGAGATGCTGACTCAAGGATCCACGAGCCCGGAGTAGCATTGACATCCGGACTATAAAATCTAACAAACGTGTGTGGAGAGGACCAGCCTGCCGCATCACACACCTGCTGCAGGGGGACGCCTCTTGCCAGAGCAATTGAAGAGGCAATCCACCTAGTTGAATGAGCCCTGATTCCCAGAGGCGAAGTGTGACCACGCGCCTCATAGGCTAGGGCAATAGCATCTCTCACCCAGTGTGACAGGATCTGTCTAGTGGCGCTTGCCCCCCGGTTGCGACCCCCATGGCAAATAAAGAGCTGCTATGACTTAGGGCACTGGCTAGTGCGGTGGATGTAAATCCGAAGAGCACATATTGGACACAGTAAGTGAAGTCTTTCCTGCTCCGGAGCTGTGAAAGGCGGAGGACAGAAGGCTTCGAGAACGACTGGGGGCATGGTCGAGAATGGAACTTTGGGAAGATAGTTCGGGTGAGGATGCAGAATAGCTTAGACTAGCCCAGGGGCAAAGTCTAGGCAGGATGGGGAGACTGACAGAGCCTGCAGTTCCCTTTCAAAAGCTACACTTGATGCTGCGTGAAAACGCTATGGGAACATCTCTTTGTTGCCCGGTTGTGAAGCCTCTGCATGCCAAAACCACCGAATACCTTCGGCTTATAACCGCTGCCAGGCATGACGTCACCGAATAAGGTGCACCTGCAGGTTATAAATAGGAGTGAACCGGAAACATCCTCAGATCTTTTTGTCTTCAGGACCGCTTTGTGTTTGCGTGTGCATGTGCAAGCCGTGACAAAAGCGAAAATAAAAGGAAAATAACAGCATTAACTCACCGATATGGCGGAGTTGCTTAAGAGATGCGTGCCTCCGTGTGATAGATCTCTTTTGGAGGGCGATCTTCACAAGTTTTGTCTTGAGTGCTTCGGGGAAGAACACGCACGCTTTCCAATTTCTCTCTCGCTCTCGCCTGATCAGGAAGTTTTAGCTTCCGCTTCGCAAGCGCGCTCCGGCACCTCTTGTGAAGGAGCGGAGGAATCCTCCTCTCCCGCTTCCATGGAAGTAGCCTCCTCACAAGGCTCCTCCAGTGCTGACAGAGCTTTTGAGGAATTATTAGAGGATATAACGCGTGCGGTAGAGCGATTGCATATCGACTGCCGAAGCAGCGAGATTCCCCCAAACGTTCGAGATTGAACGACAGGTTTCTGTCGGGTGGCCGGGGGGAGGAGCCTCAACGTCTCTCTCTCCCCTTCTTTGGTGACATCCATGATGAATTAACTCTTTCATGGAGCAAGCCGTATTCATTGCGTGTTTTTGTGCTTTCGACTTATTCGGATATCATTGATGCGAAAGCACGCGGTTATATGATGATGCCCAGATAGAAGAGACGCTTGCGGGCTATCTCTCTCCTTGGACATCATCCTCCCTGAAAAAGCCTACTCTCCCCTCCAAGCTGTGCAGATTGACATCTGCTTTGGTGAGTAAAGCTTTTCAGGCAGCAGGACAGGCTGATGCTTCACTGCACACCATGGCGGTTTTGCAGGCTTACCAGGCTGACCTGCTGAAGGACCTGAGCACCGGCGGGGTTATTGATGACAGGGCGTTTGCAGAGCTGCGCCGAGCCACAGACCTGTCTCTCAGTGCAACCAAGCAGACGGCCCGTGCTGTGAGCCGTCCTAAGGCTGCCATGGTATCCACGGAGAGGCATCTGTGGCTGAACCTCACGGGCATCAAGGATAAGGATCGTGCTGTCCTCCTTGATGCCCTCGTCTCGCCTTCCGGCCTTTTTGGCGACGCTGTTAATTCCATCGCCACTAGGTTTCGGGAGGCGAAGCTATATGAACTGGCCTTTGGGAGGTTCCTTCCCCGCCGTGCTCAAGAACCGGGACCGTCGGCCACCCGGCCCCGGCCAGGTCTGGCCCCTATCAGGCGTAAGGTGCAGAAGGAGAGCGTGACCAGCCGCGCACCCCCCCGTAAGGACTGGGGTGGGGCTCGCCGCTCTTCTCAAAAATCTGCTTCAAAAAGACCGGATATGAGGAGCTTCCTCTCTTCAAAGAAGAAGCCCTGAGGTTCGTGCCTGAGGGGCGCCTGGATTTTCATCACAAAACAGGGCCTCCTCCCTGGCACTCCCGGGAGGCCGGTGTTCAATTCCCGCCACCACTGGTGGTTCGGGGAGCGCCGGTCTCCAATGAAAAGTTGGGTGTTCAGGCATCTCCTGCCACACTTCATCTCCCAACACCTAACACCCTCCCCCCCCATCCAGCCGAAGTGTCAAAGCTTGTGCCCCTTTCGGAGAAGCTGGCAGCGTGGAAACTACTGCCAGGTGTATCTCCTTGGATACAAAGGACTGTAGGCCCAGGCTACAGGATTCAGTTTGCACATCGTCCTCCGCGTTTCAACGGCGTGGTCTCCACTTCCGTGAAACCGGATCGAGCACATCTGCTGGCCCAGCAGTTACAGACTCTGCTGGGCAAAGGGGCCATAGAACATGTTCCCCTCCCAGACAGAGAGACGGGCTACTACAGTCGGTACTTTTTGGTGCCCAAGAGAGGGGGAGGGTTGAGTCCGATCTTGGATCTTCGTGGCTTGAACCGCTATCTCAGGAATCCAGATTCAATGTTGACTGTCAAAATGATTGTTTTTCAAATCCAACTAGAGGATTGGTTTGTGACAATCGATCTCAAGAACGCATATTTCCATATAGAAATATTGCCACAGCACAGGAAGTTCCTGAGGTTTGCTTTTGGGGGCGAAGCTTACCAGTATTGGGTCCTTCCATTTGGCCTAGCTCTGTCACCCTGCACATATACAAAATGCATGGATGCAGCTCTGGCTCCTTTATGACTCCAGGCCATCCGTATTTTGAATTACATAAATGACTGGCTGATTCTGGCCCAGTCTCAGGAGCTAGCGCTTTGACATCGGGATGTCGTTCTAGCCCATCTTCATTCTTAGGATTGAGACTCAATGCCACAAAAAGCGTTCTCCTTCCTGTTCAGAGGACAACATATTGGGTGTCACATGGGATTCGGTCACAATGTGGGCATAGTTGTCTCCTGCTCATGTCGAATCCATTCTCAACACCCTGAAGGAAATCAAGCTAGGCCAGAAGGTCACTGTTCATCACTTTCAGAAATCTTTAGGCCTCATGGCAGCTGCGTCCACGGTGATACCTTTGGGCCTTCTGCACATGAGAGCGTTTCAGCTGTGGCTAAGAGCCAGGGGGTTTCATTCATTCCCCCAGAGGCTAATAAGGGTTACGCGCCGGGGGCTTCGTACCCTTTCTATGTGGTTCAGACCCCGGTTTCTGACTTTGGGTCCCACTCTAGGTCCGTCTTGTCGTCGCAAGATGCTAACGATAGACGCTTCCCTCACGGGCTGGGGTGCGGTCTTGGATGGCCATCCAGCACAAGGGAGCTGGAGAGGTCATCTTCTCGCGTGGCACATCAATTGCCTCGAAATGATGGCTCTGTTTCTGGCCCTGAAACACTTCCTCCAGCAGTTGAGAGGCTACCATGTCCTAGTGCGGGTGGACAGCACTGCGGTAGTCTCGTACATAAATCGCCAGGGTGGACTGTGCTCGCGCCGCATGAACAAGCTAGCGCACCAGGTTCTGCTTTGGGCACAGCACAAGTTCCTGTCCCTCAGGGCGATTTACATTCCAGGGCATATGAATGTAGGAGCAGACTTGCTATCCAGACAAGCTGTAAAACATGGGGAATGGAAACTCCACCCCAAAGTAGGAAGTCAAATCCAGCTCCCCTGGGTCTGGACGCAATGGCCCACATGTGGCCCAGATTACGCCTTTATGTGTTTCCACCTATAATTCTGCTTCCAGGAGTCCTGGCGAGGGTGCTTCAACAGGGCTTGCACCTCTTATTGATAGCGCCCCATTGGCCGACCAGAGTGTGGTTCTCGGATCTAATATCTCTCCTCGACGGCTCACCCTGGGTGATTCCAGTGAGGAGGGATCGTCTGTCTCAGGCGCAGGAGACAATACTTCATCCCCGGCCTGAGCTCTAGAACCTTCACGTTTGGCCCCTGAACGGGACCAACTAAGACATGCTGGGCTTTCAGCCAGCGTAATTGATACTATTTTAAGTGCCAGGGCTCCCTCCACTAGAAGAACTTATGCCCTCAAATGCAGTGTATTTGAAAGTTGGTGCATGGCAAGACATGTAGACCCAGTTCACTGCCAGATTGTTTCAGTGCTGGAGTTTCTGCAAGAAAAGTTGTCTTCGGGCTTATGCCCTAGTATGCTCAGAACGTACGTAGCCGCTATTTCGGCTTGTCACGCTCTGAATGATGGGGTTTCTGTGGGCAAGCACCATTTAGTTGCCCGTTTTATTTGTGGAGCTAAACGGTTGAAGCCGCCCACTAGAGCGACGGTCCCTTCATGGGACTTAACTATTGTACTCGAAGGCCTGGCCGGCACCCCTTTCGAACCACTAGAGTCAGCTCCTGTCAGGCTTCCGTCTCTTAAGATGGTTTTTCTTATGGCTATTACTTCTAAAGCTATTCGGCATCCTCACCCGAACTATCCTCCCAAGGTTCCATTCTCGACCATGCACCCAGTTGTTCTCGAGGCCTTCTGTCCTCCGCCTTCACAGCTCCGGAGCAGGAAAGACTTCACTTACTGTGTCCAGTACGTGCTCTTCGGATCTACGTCCACCGCACTAGCCAGTGGCATAAGTCAGAGCAGTTCTTTATTTGCCATGGGGGTCTGCCACTAGACAGACTCTGTCACACTGGGTGAGAGATGCCATTGCCCTAGCCTATGAGGCGCGTGGTCACACTTCGCCTCTGGGAATCAGGGCTCACTCAACCAGGGGGATTGCCTCATCGATTGCCTTGGCAAGAGGCGTTCCCCTGCAGCAGGTGTGTGATGCGGCGGGCTGGTCCTCTCCACACACGTTTGTTAGATGTTATAGTCTGGATGTCAATGCTATTCCGGGTTCGTGGATCCTTGAGTCAGCATCCCAGAGCTAGGTCTGAGACCTCCTCGGCTTGTGCGCACACACTACATAACCTGGGGGTCCAGACACTTGCAGTGCGGCAGCGTTGGTATTCTCGTTCCCATAGCGTTTTCACGCAGCATCGAGTGTAGCTTTTGAAAGGGAACATCTCGGGTTACTTGCCTGTATCCCTGTTCCCTGATAAAGCGGGAACGAGATGCTGCGTTCTGATGCCGCACTGCTGGCGTGCCTGGACGTCCTTCAGACAAAATTGACCTAAGGATGTTTCTGGTTCACTCCTATTTATAACCTGCAGGTGCACCTTATTCGGTGACGTCATGCCTGGCAGAGGTTATAAGCCGAAGGTATTCGGCGGTTTTGGCATGCACAGGCTTCACAACCAGGCAACAAAGAGATGTTCCCATAGCGTTTTCACGCAGCATCTCGTTCCCGCTTTATCAGGGAACAGGGTGACAGCCAAGTAACCCGAGACGATCACCAATCCTCTTCAAAGAAGTAATAGCCATAAGAAAAACCATCTTCAGAGACAGAAGCTTGACAGGTGCTGACTCTAGTGGTTCGAAAGGGGTGTCAGCCAGGCCTTCGAAAATGATAGCTAAGTCCCATTAAGGGAGTGTCGCTCTAGTGGGCGACCTCAACCGTTTAGCTCCACGAATAAAACGGGCAACTAAATGGTGCTTTTCCACAGAAACCCCATCGGTCAGAGCATGCCGATATAGTGGCTATGTATGTTCTGAGAGTACTAGGGCATAAGCCAGAGGACAACTTTTCTTTTTTTTTTTTTTTTGGATTTTTCCCCGATTTTCTCCCTAATTTAGTCGTGTCCAATTCCTCCCCGTCACTAGGGGGCTCCCACATTAAGGCTACTACTACCACTCAGCCGGGAGGGCCGAAGACTATCACGTGTTTCCTCCGAACCACGTGACGCCAGCCAACCGCATCTTTTCGAACTGCTCGCTCGTGCACCGTTGGGGGCGGCGTAACACACTCGGAGGACAGCGCTATCTGCTCCCTCCGTTGCGCGAGCTCACAGACGCCCCTGACTGGCTGTAGAGCCGTGATTAATGTGGGAGCACTAAGTACCTCTCATCCCTCCCCTCTGAGAGAGCTCGGCCAATCAGCTCTCTCTAGAGACCTCCGGCTGCGAGAGGTTACAGCATCACCCGGGATTCGAACTAGCGATCTCCGGATGATAGGGTGAGCGCTTTAACCACTGCGCCACCGAGGACAACTTTTCTTGCTGAAACTCCAGGACTGAAACAATCTAGCAGTGGACTGGGTCTACATGTCCTACCATGCACCAACTTTCAAATACACTCCATTTGAGGGCATAAGTTCTTCTAGTGAAGGGAGTCCTGGCACTTGAAATGGTTTCAATTACGCTGGCTGGAAGACCAGCATGTCTTAGTTGGTCCCCTTCTGGGGCCAAACGTGAAGGTTCCAGAGCTCGGGTCGGGGATGAAATATTGTCCCCTGTGCCTGAGACAGAAGATCCCTCCACATGGCGTCCAGACCCAAGGGAGCTGGAGGAGTCAGACTAGTAAAGCTGGTGGAGTTTCCAGTCCCCATGTGTCACAGCTTGTCTGGATAGCAAGTCCAGACTTGGAGGATGGGTTCAACACAAGTGGGAAACAGCTGTGCCCACCTTGTGATCGAATCCCATGTGACACCCAAGTATGTTGTCCTCTGAACAGGAAAGAGAACGCCTGTCGTGGAGTTGAGTCTCAATCCTAAAGAATGGAGATGAGCTAGGATGACATCCCGATGTTGAAGCGCTAGCTATTAAGACTGAGCTAGGATCAGCCAGTCATCTATACAATTTAGAATACGGATGCCCTGGAATCATAGAGCCAGAGCTGCATCCGTGCATTTTATATGTGCGGGGTGACAGGGCTAGGCCAGATAGAAGGATGAAAATATGCATCATTCAGGTTGACCGTCACAAACCAAACCTCTGGTTGAATTTGAGAAACAATCATTTTGGCTGTCAACATTTTGATGTTCAGCCCAAGAAGATGTAAAATTGGACGCAACCCCCCATCTCCCGTCTGGCAGGGGAACATGCTCTATGGCCCCTTTTTGCCAGCAAACTCATTCTGTAACTGCCAAGTCAGCAGATGCGCTCGCTCCGGTTTCATGGAAGTGAAGACCACGCCATTGAAAACGGCCCCTCCCCTGGCCACCCGACAGAAACCTGTCGTCTAACTTTGAGCGCTTGGGGATTAAAAAAAAAAGTAATTAATTAATTAATTAATCTATTCGTCCCCTTTACAAAAAGCGCCGGAGTGCTCTTGAGAAGCGGATGCTAAAACTTCCTGGGAGAGCGCGAGAGAAAGGGGGAATTCCATCTCATGCACGTCTGCCAGATCGGCATGCTATGTCCATGGAAGCAAGGGAGGAATCTCTTCCGTCTGCTCACAAGAAGCAGACACTAAAAACTTCCTGATCTGGGGAGAGCATGAGAGAAAGGGGGAAATCCCGTCTCATACGCACGCGAGCCCCAGGAATGCGCCACGGCTCGCGGTTTCTCTTTAAAGAAAGCGAGCCGCGCGCGAAGTGCCTTAATAGGGAGATCACAATGCTTGCACTTTTCTTGAAACCCAAGCACTCAAGAAAAGTCGTGGAGATCGCCCTCTGAACGAAAATCACACGGAGGCACGCATCTCTCAACCAACTCTTGCCATTATCGGTAAGTAAAGTTTTTCTTTCCTGCCGTGATTCTGTTGCACACACACACAGTACTTCAAGGATAGAGGTTCAATTCTTGTTAAGAAGGCTTCAGGTCGTCTAAGAAAGTCCAGCAAGCACCAGGATCGTCTCCTAAAGAGGATTCAGCTGCAGGATCGGAGTGCCACCAGTGCAGAGCTTGCTCAGAAATGGCAGCAGGCAGGTGTGAGCGCATCTGCACGCACAGTGAGGCGAAGACTTTTGGAAGATGGCCTGGTGTCAAGAATGGCAGCAAATAAGCCACTTCTCTCAAAAAAAACATCAGGGACAGATTGATCTTCTGCAAAAAGTGTGGTGAATGGACTGCTGAGGCCTGGGACAAAGTCATATTCTCGGATGAAGCCTCTTTCCGATTGTTTGGGGCATCTGGAAAAAGGCTTGTCCGGAGAAGAAAAGGTGAGCGCTACCATCAGTCCTGTGTCATGCCAAGAGTAAAGCATCCTGAGACCATTCATGTGTGGGGTTGCTTCTCATCCAAGGGAATGGGGTCACTCACAATTTTGCCCAAAAACACAGCCATGAATAAAGAATGGTACCAAAACACCCTCCAACAGCAACTTCTTCCAACAATCCAACAACAGTTGGTACCAAAACACCCTACCAAAAACTACACTCCTACCAAAAACTACACTCCCTTTCAAAAGCTACACTCGATGCTGCGTGAAAACGCTATGGGAACATCTCTCTGTTTCCGGTTGTGAAGCCTGTGTATGTCAAAACCGCCGAATACTTCAGCTTATAACCTCTGCCAGGCATGACGTCACCGAATAAGGTGCACCTGCAGGTTATAAATAGGAGTGAACCGGAAACATCCTCAGATCTTTTTGTCACCTGGACCGCTTTGTGTTTGCGTATGTGTGTGTGTGTTTGTGCAACAGAATCACGGTAGGAAAGAAAAACGTTACTTACCGATAATGTAACGTTTACTTTGTTGGTTGAGAGATGCCTGCCTTCGTGTGATTTTCTTTCGAACCAAAACACCCTCAAACAGCAACTTCTCCAACAATCCAACAACAGTTTGGTGAAGAACAATACATTTTCCAGCATGATGGAGCACCGTGCCATAAGGCAAAAGTGATAACTAAGTGGCTCGGGAACCAAAACGTTGAAATTTTGGGTCCATGGCCTGGAAACTCCCCAGATCTTAATCCCATTGAGAACTTGTGGTCAATCCTCAAGAGGCGGGTTGACAAACAAAAACTCACTAATTCTGACAAACTCCAAGAAATGATTATGAGAGAATGGGTTGCTATCAGTCAGGATTTGGCCCAGAAGTTGATTGAGAGCATGCCCAGTCGAATTGCAGAGGTCCTGAAAAAGAAGGGCCAACACTGCAAATGACTCTTTGCATAAATGTCATGTAATTGTCAATAAAAGCCTTTGAAACGTATGAAGTGCTTGTAATTATATTTCAGTACATCACAGAAACAACTGAAACAAAGCTCTAAAAGCAGTTTAGCAGTGAAAATTAATATTTGTGTCATTCTCAAAACTTTTGGCCATGCCTGTAGATTATCAAATGATTAGCTGTAGACCATACTATCTACTGAGGAAGTTTTCATCATTTTTGTTTTTATATACTGACCCCTTATGAGACAACACCAAGGTGGCGGAGACTGAAACAGAAAGTAGTTTATAACATGTGGTCTGGGGAATGTCCTACTGTGGACAATAACATAGATGAATACATCAATTCTGTTTTAGGATTCATCAGACAATGTGTGGAGGATATTGTACCAACATAAACAGTACAGGTATATGTCAATCAGAAACTGAGAATTAACAAGTGTCCAAGTAGCTATAAACACTAGAACCCCTGTTTTTGCCTCAAGAAACACGAAGAATACACATTAAAACAACCAAGCATACATACAGAGACAGAGTGGAAGTAATGTACCAAACCTGTAGCAACTACAGCAGACCAAAATATTTTCAAACTATTTCTGCGATTCAATACAGATGAGCTAAATGATTTCTATGACTGTTTTAAGTCAGATTTCTTCTTGAAAGCACCCACCACAGATGCAGAAAATACATGATTGATCCCTGAGGCAGAAGGGTGTTAGCTCTTCAGGTAAGTAAACACCCACAAAGCACACAAGCAGGTGATGAGCAAAAAAAATCCCCAAGTTAGACGACAGGTTTCTGTCGAGTGGCCGGGGGGAGTGGCCTCAACGACAGTCCCTCCACTTCTTTAGCGACCTCCATGATGAGTTAACTCATTCATGTAATAAGCCCTATACATCCCGTGTTTTTGTGCCATTGACATCGATTTATTCAAGTGTCGTTGATGCAAAAGCGTGGGGTTATATAATGATGCGCCAGATTTAAGACACACTTGCGGGCTATCTCTCTCCTGGGAGCTCATCCTGAAAAAGCCCACACTCCCCACTAAGCCGTGTAGACTAACATCTTCGTTGGTGCGGAAAGGTTAAACACCGTCGCCACTAGGTTTCGGGAGGCGAAGCTCTACGAACAGGCCTTTGTGAGGTTTCTCCCCCGCCATGCTCAGGAGTTGGGACCGTCGAGTCCGGTTCTCTCCAGGCGTCAAGCGCAAAAGGAGAATGTGGCGAGCCAAGCACCCCCTTGTAGAGATTGTGCCGGGACTCGCGTCTCAAAAAGGCCGGACCTGAGGAGCATCATCTCCTCTAAAAAGAAGACCTAAAGCTTGCATGCCCAGGACCGTGGGGGTGTCTCCCCCCAAAGAGGGACGCATAAAAATTCCAATAAGGAATAAAGACTCCTTCCTGGCACCCTCAGGAGACCGTTTTTTTTTTTTTCAATCTCCACCACCATGGGTGTTTCAGGGAGCAGTGTTCTTCCAGGAAATGTTAGGTGTTCGGTTCCTTCCTGCCATGTTTCAGGATGCCGAACATCTAGGTTCACTTTCAGGGGCGAAGCCTACCAGTATCGGGTCCTTCCATTTGGCCTAGCCTGGTCATCCCGCACATATCCAAAATCCAGTGCATTCTGAATTATATAGATGACTGGCTGATTCTGGCTCAGTCTCAGCAGCTAGCGCTTTGACATTGAGATGTCGTCCCAGCTCAGAGACACGTCGGGAAAGGCATTCTCTTGCCTGCTCAGAGGACAACGTTTTGGGTGTTATATGGAATTCGATCGCAATGCAGGCACAGCTGTCTCCTGTGCATGTCAAATGCATACTCAATAACCTAAAGGAAATCAGGCTAGGCCAGAACAGTGATTGTTCATTGTTCATTACTTTTGTGTTTTAGATCTCGTGGCAGCTGCATCCACAGTGATACCCTTGGGGCTTCTGCACACAAGGTTGTTTCAGTTGTGGCTAAGCGCAAGGGGATTTCATCCAAAGGCCAATCCCCAGAGACAAATAAGGGTTACGCGCCATTGGCTTCATACCCTTTCTATGTGGTTCAGACCCTGGTTTTTGACGCCGGTTCGACTCAAGGTCTGTGTTGTCGTAGCAAGTTTCTAACGACAGATGCTTCCCTTACGGGCTGAGATGCGGTCTTCTCGCGTGGCACATCAATTGCCTCAAAATGATGGCTCTATTTCTGGCCCTGAAATACTCCTTCCAGCAGTTAAGAGGCTACCATGTACTTGTGCGGGTGGACAACACTACGGTAGTCTCATAAATCGCCATGACGGACTCTGCTCAAGCCGCTGGAAAAAGCTAGCTCACCAAGGTTCTGCTTTGGACACAGGACAAGTTCCTGTCCCTCAGGGCGATTTACACTCCAGGGCATATGAATATGAAAGCAGCTTTGCTGTCCAGACAAGCTGTGACACATGGGGATCGGAAACTCCACCCCGAAGTAGTCAGTCAAATCTGGGAGAGGTGGACCTCTTTGCCTCGCAGGAGAAGGCACAATGTCCCCATTATTACCCTCTGAGTCCTCCAGCTCCCCGGGACTGGACGCGGTGGCCCATACCTGACCCAGACTGTGTCTTTATGCATTTCCACTGGGACTCTGAGGAGTCCTGGCAAAGGTCCGTCAACAAGGCTTGCGTCCCGTATTGATAGCGCCCCGTTGGCCGACCAAGTGTGGTTCTAAGATCTAATATCTCTCCTCGACCATTCACCGTGGGTGATTCCAGTGAGGAGCGAACTTCTGTCTCAGGTGCAGGGGACAATATTTCATTACCAGCCCGAGCTTTGGAACCTTCACCTCTGGCCCCTGAAGGAGACCAATTAAGAGATACTGGTTTTCCATCCAGTGTAATTGAAATGATACTAAGTGCTAGGGCGCCCTCCACTAGAAGAACGTATGCCCTCAAATGGAGTGTATTTGAAAGTTGGTGCATGGCAAAACATGTAGACCCAGCTCACTGCCAAATTGTTTCAGTGCTTTTCTGCAAGAAAAATTGTCCTCAGGCTTATGCCCTAGTACTCTCAGAATCTACGTAGCTGCCATTTTGGCTTATCATGTTCTGACTGATGGGGTTTGTGGGAAAGCACCCTTTATTGCCCGCTTTTTTCGTGGAGCTAAACGGTGGAGGCCTCCTACTAGAGCGACGCTCCCTTCTTGGGACTTAGCTATTGTGCTCGTAGGTCTGGTTGATACCCCTTTCGAACCACTAGAGTCAGCGCCTGTCAGGCTTCTGACTTTTAAGATGGTTTTTCTAATTGCCGTTACTTTTCTAAAGAGAAATGGGCATTTGCAGGCTGTCGGTTTCGCCATCCTGCCTAGACGTTGCCCCTGGGCTAGTCAAAGCTATTCTGCATCCTCACCCAAACCATCTTCCAAAAGTTCCATTCTCGACCATGCACCCAGTTGTTCTCGAAGCCTTCTGTCCTCCGCCATTTACAGCTCAGGAGCAGGAAAGACTTCACTTACTGTGTCCAATACGTGCTCTTCAGAGTTACGACCACCGCACTAGCCAGTGGCGTAAATCAGAGCAGCTTGTTATATGTTATTTTTATATGCTATAGCGCTGTCACATTGGGTGAGTGATGCCATTGCCCTAGCCTACGAGATGCGTGGTCAGACTTCGCCTCTAGGAATTAGGGCCCATTCAACCAGAGGGCTTGCCTCATCAATTGCTCTGTCCCCTTGCAGCAATTGTGTGATGCGGCAGGTTGGTCCTTTCCGCACACATTTATCAGATTTTATAGTTTGGATGTCTATGCTACTCCAGGCTCGTAGGCCCTCGAGTCAGCATCCCAGAGTTATGTCTGAGACCTCTTTGGTGATTGTGCACACACACTGCACAACCCTGGGGGTCCAGACACTTGCAGTGCAGCGGCGTTGATATTCTCATTATCATAGTGTTTTCACGCAGCATTGAGTGTAGCTTTTGAAAGGGAATGTCTCGGGTTATTTTGCTATAACCCTGTTCCCTGAAAAATGAGAATGAGATGCTGCGCTCCAATGCCGCACTGCAGGCGTGACCGGATGTCCTTTCAGACAAAAATTGACCTGAGGATGTTTCCGGTTCAGTCCTATTTATAACCTGCATGTGCACCTAATCAGATGACGTCACCTGACCGAGGTTATATAAGCCAAAGTTTGGCATGTTTGATACACAGATGTTTCACAACTGGTTGAACAAAGAGATGTTCCCATAGTGTTTGCAATCAGCATCTCGTTCCTGCTTTTTCAGGGAAAAGGGTCACAGCAAAGTAACCCAAGACGATCCTGATTATGAGGCAGAATAGATGAGAATTATGATGAGAATGAGAGGCTCAGTGTTGACCCTCCTGTTGTTTCTCAGGCCATGTCCACACATAGCAGGGTATTTAAAAAATAAAAATAAATAAAAATAAATAATAATAATAATAATAATTTTTTCGTTCACATGCAAACTAATTTTTGGTGATTGAAAACTGAGCTTTTGGAAAACTCAGTACAAAGTGAAGATTTTCCAAAACTCTGGAGATTTTGTCTTGTTGTAACGTCACCTTGTGTGCCGATGATGTCAATGTCTGTGTGCTGGTCTCCTTGATTTGACATCAGCTTTGTTTTTGAGGATATTTTGTGCAATGGTATATTTGCGTACAGTAAACTAGTGACTGTGTAACATTTGCTTACTGGACTTTTTACATACAGTATGTGTAGATACACGCGCAGTTACTCACACATTATGTTAACAAACAGAAGTGTCTGAATGTACTACGAAGCTCACTGATGCTACATACAAAACTCAGATGAAATAGACCACACAGACAGCAATGCCGGTTTGGAGGAAACCTGTCGCATTTCTACAAAGTGCAATCGATAATGTTTTGTCTAGGCTTCTGATTAGGGATACTTCTAACAGCGCTTAACAGGGAGTTTTGCATTTTCATGTGGACAAAGATATTTTTAAAATGTAGGTTGTGTCGACAGAATTATTTAAACAACGAAGTAGAAAAATCTCAGTACTTTTTAAAAAATACCCAGTAACTTGTGGACATAGCTTCAACCACCAGCAAACACACTACCTTTCAGTGTGGAAAGCTAAACCGAGACACACATCCCAACTCCTTCAATGATTCAAAATGGAAGCAGAAAATGTGGCAGGTGCCAGGTCTGTCCCAACAAAAATGACTCCAAGACCAGCAAGAACTGTATGAAATGCAGGAAATACGTCTGCAAGGAACATGCATGCACTCTGCATATGAAACAGTTAATCAATAGCCTCAGTAGTCTTTTCACCGAATACCTTTTTACTCTTATTTGAGTAATATTTTGGATGACTACTTTTGACTTCTACTTGAGTAATATTATTTCGAAGTACAGCTACTCTTACTTGAGTGCATTTTTTCGCTACTCTATCCACCTCTGCTTAAATGACTGGCGCTCCACTGAACCGCCATTCTTACTGTAGTAAATTCTTTAAGAGATACATCAAATACAAAATCAATGTGCTATGATCCATGCTAGATATATATATACTGTATATGTACAATTTTGTATTCAGCAACAACATGCAATTTAGTATCTACCAGAAATGAAAACAGTATATACAGTACATTACATCAGTCCAAATATTAACATTGTGCAAAAGCTTTCACTGATAACCCAAAACTGGTGACTAAGAACAGAAAACTGAGCCTAAACTGGATCTATAGTTTTTTGACTAGATTATAAGTAAGATGGTTAGGATGGAGCACAGCTGTTCCTCTCCCCTAACTGTCAGTACAGTGGCTCTACAAGAAATATGACTGAGGCCTTTCCTCTTATTCCTTAATGTGATACTACTACTACTGCTACTACCACTACTACTTCTACTACCACTACTACTACTAATAATAATTATTATCAATTAATTAATAATTATCAAAAAGTCAATATTTTACTTTGTGGAACAGATTGTAATAACACTGAAAAAATGTGTAGGTGTTACTATCCTGTGATAACCCTGCACACATGTACGCAACATAGGCCTGCTCCAGTACTAACGAGTAGCACTGCAAAGAATATCAGCATTAACAGGAAAGGAAGAAATATCACACTCAGAGGATATCCAAAACATGACCTACTCAACTATCATCAAAGTCAAAATGCATAATATAGAACCCAAGGCAAGTTTTTTACTTGCAATAAAACAAGTAATAAAAACAATAAAACAATAAAAAAAAACCTAATAGTGCTGTTTCCTTGACCCAGTTAATCAATCATAGAATTCTTACCAAAAAGAATCTAACCAAAAACAATAAAGTGTAATAACCCTCAAAAGATCAAAAGATTTCACTCATTTGGCCACTCATCCTCAATGGAGGTGAGCTTCAATCCCTTAAAGACTAATTTACACAAGGAGATGTAGAAGCAGGGCTTCAAGGATTATAAAAGACCCTAGCCATCTGAGTCACAGTCTCTGCTTACTATTGCCTTCAGGAAGACAGTACTTCAGCATCAAAGCAGAAACCGATTCAGGGACAGTTTATCCCACAGGCAATATGGCTGCTTAATTATAACCACTCACTTCAGTAAAAAAAAAAAAAAAAAAAAAAAACATTCATTTTTCGTTCAACATTTATGACAGCTACAGGGTGTATTATGCTATATTTTTGCATTTTGCACTTTACCAGACTGCTAAAAACTGCTTGTTTCCATGCTGCATTGCTACCTACTACCCCAGAATAGTATCACACAAAACAAATCTTGCACTCACACTTTCTATTTTTTATTTCTTGATTTAATATACATGTATGCATGCACCCATGTATTTAAACCACATACACTTGCACATATAGTTCCTATATGAATATAAGAGTTTTACTCATCTTTACGTAGTATTCTAAACTGTGACATGAATCGGGAACTGCAAATGTTGGTAACTCTACTTAAAATCAAACAAACAAACAAATAAACAAAAACAATTTTAATTTCAGACAGTCTCCTTATGATTTAAGAATGGATACAAACAGATACAGATTACAGGTACAGCTATTTGTGCACAGTATCTGTCTCTTTAGACTGTAAAACAAGCACCTGAGCATGTGAGCTAAACTGTCACTACTATGATAAAAAGCAGATGCATTTCTCTCCTAGTTGTTCTGGTGCTCTGAACCTCATTTTGTCCCTGTTTTAGTCGATTCCAGCACACCTGAATATTCCCTACACAAAACCATGGCTGACATGGATCACTCTCATAGCTCTGACAGGCTCTTTGATTTTCAGGGCAGTCGATGGTACCCCAGTCAGAAAAAAAATAAATAAAGCACAATGTTCTTCTCCATATCCACAGTGGCATTTCCCATGCAGACAGTTTCCGGATCACTAAATTTCCACACAATCTAATTGTTTTTGGTTCCATCGATCTACTCATGTACCAGTCATCTTATGGAAAAGAGGTGCGCTCTTATAATTGAAAGCCACCTGCTTGCTTCACAACTTGTTTGTCTCTCACCTACCATTCTCCTTTATATACTGTAAAGTGCAGAAACATCAAAGCAGCTGAAAATCTCACTGCGTTTTGCACATTTGAGGAATGTTTTAAGCTAAAAAAGTTGTCACCTAACAGTGCTTGGGACTGCTTCATTTAGCTGCTAGAAGGCACTACTATCCTAGAAGATAGGCAGATCCACTTACTTAGCTCTGACCAAGTATTGTGTTGAGGCTTTTGCTCAGGAATACATCCTGCAATGCAACCATTTACAATATTTTGAAAGTCTTCTGCAAAAACTGAACATGTATTCCATGTACATACCATAGCTGTACCATTTATAATATATTCTGGATTATGACCCCTCACATCTCATACTGCTATAGATTTTATCACATTTTACAGGGTCACACCACAATTTTAACCACTGTTAATTTTTTTTTACTTAAATCTTCAGTCCTCCGTCAAAGCTATCCATGGCAATCGAATCTGCAGAAATCATTGTCCCTTTCCTAGAAGCTCAAGCAGGAAATTTGGAAGTTTCTAAGAGTCTTTTGTCACAACCACCAACCTGACCCCTGGGAGGAATACATCTACAACTTCTTTATACAACTCATACAGGACCAGACCATCTCATGTATCAGCATTTGAAGATTAGATTTGACTGGAGCTGAACCTGTCAGTTGGTATATCCTGAGACACGATAATTTAGTACACACTCAACTGCCTCTTTATCTTAAATATCTAATTAGCCAGTGACATTGAAGCAACTTAATGCATTTAGGCATGTATACTTGGTCAAGAAGATCTGCTGAAGTTCAAAGTAACCATCAGAATGAGAACTTGTATTTCTTAAACTGCAGATCTACTAGGATTTTTAGTGAGCAGCAGTATTCTGGGCAACAATTCCTTGTTGATGCCACAGGTTGGAGGCGAATGGCCAGACTGGTTTGAGCTACTAGAAAGGAAACAGTAGTTCAAATAACATCTCGTCACACCTGAGGCATACTGAAGAGCATCTCTGAAAGCACAACTTTGAAGCATCAGAAGACCACACCAGGTGCCATTTCTGTCAGCTAAGAAAAATAAACTGATGTTGCAGCTGTAAAACTACTCCAAATGCTGAGATATTTTCATGGTTATAACTAAAAATTGGGTTATACTGCTTACCAATAATTTTTATAGAATATTTTAATAATTGTCTGCCTAAAGACTGAGCCATACATCATGGTATTTAAGTATACTAGCTCTGGGTTGTTCGTTGTTAAAACATTTGTGAAACAGCAACCTACTCCCATGGCTTCTGTGAGCTCTGCTGGAACAGGTGTTTAGGAGTGTAGTGGAGCATGGCAGCACTGAGGGGGACTTTGACAGAAAACACATTTAACACGTACATAGTATTAGATTGAACTAAAAAAGAATGAAGACTCAAGCTGTTGCTTTAAATGAGAAATTAGTTATTATAGTGATTCTGGCTATTCCCATTTGTGACATGTAAATGTCATTGTTTATGTGTGTGTTTTTCAAGGTGCAACTGTAACTGTCGGAGTGACACCTGGTGCCTGCAGCCAGAGAGATTAGTTACTGTGTAGTTTAAATGCCATATATTATCATGCAGAATTAATGCTTGGTATCAAGAACCCATCAGATAAACCAGCCCAGAATTTGCTGGGCAATTTATGAAGTGGGAATTCATAAATTCAACAGAATGTTGACTGAGTGTTGATTTAGGGTGGAAATATATTTGCAGTTAAACAAAACATTTGCATAGTCAACCTGCAACATCGTGATCATATTTGTTCACACGCTTGCCTATATTCTACATGTGTTACTGGAGGTTTCCAGTAGAGGGCACATGGTAAGATTCAACAAACATGACACTCAAGAAGCTTGATTTCCATGTCAAAATTTAAGATAATATTTATGTACCACCAACTGTTTTGACATGCTTATTTGCCACAAAATCTCTGAGCACTGAATCTATAAGAATTAATAGATGACTGTTCCATATCTTTAAGGAAGCAACACCTAAGCCCTTTATGATGTGGTGCAATGCTGAGAGGAAGAGGATTTGCACTGGTGGTCAGGTGCCATGGTGGCATAGTGGTTAGGACTGTGGCCTTGCACGTCGAGGGACAAGTGTTTGATTCTGACACAAATTGGTGTTTCAAAATTGTCGATAGCATGCAATTGAGTGTGTTTGTACTCTGTACTGGATTGGCACCCCATCCAGGGTGTGCCCTGGCCTGGCATAGGCTCCAAAGCTGTTTTCCCATTTTGCCTCAGCTTTATTGAGGTCAGGCACTAAGCAACAGAAAGGGTTTATTGCCACCAAGTAGCATCACATGCCATGGCAAACCAGCTGACCAAGAATCCTGTCATGGAAAGGTTGGGGACAAGTAAATGTATCATCTTTTATTTTTTGCTCTCCCTGTCTTCTACATTGCTGTCTTCTCATATCTCGTTTTCCAACCCCAGTCCTCACAATAGGGATAGTCTTATCCCCAAACGGATTCTACAAACCTATATAGTGCCCCTCTTCCCATTTCCCTTCCCTATTATTGTTTTCTTCCAGTTTAATGCCTCTACCAATCCCCCTCTGGTGCCCTATGTATACGACCTGTCACAATCTGATACAGCACAGGTTTCTATGTTGCAGGAGGAATTTTCAGATGTGTTTTATGTTTACCAGGTTGTACTAACCTGATAGAACACCACACTGAGACTACTTCAGGGTTGGTTATAAACATCATATATTGTAGATTGCTTGAGCACAAAAAGTAATTTTTGATAAACTCATGCTCAAATTTTGTTGGAGCTGCCTGCTAGTCTTAGTTCCTAAGGCTGATGAGTAGGTCCTGTTCTGTGTGAAATCCAGTTCAGTCTGGTGCGACTCATTTTTATTTAAAATTTTAATTTTCCTAATAGATACAGACAGATTCCCCAATAGATCACAAAAATGTATTTGCTACACATTTCAGATTACACCAATTTGTGACTATTTTGAAATTTGACTCATATTAGATTCCTGTACTATGACAAAAAAAAAGAAAAATCAATTTACAGGTGAGATCAATAATTTCATTTTATTGCCTACAACATTTCTGAGCCTAGTCCTGACCAATTAAAGCAACCATACATTATAACCCTGCCTCCAGAGGCTTATACAGTGCACTAGGCATGACGGTTGCATTAACTCATGAATTTCCCTTCTTTCCTTGACGTATCTATTGCTCTGAACTAGGGTGAATCTAGACTCATCAGATAACATGAGCCTTTTTTTCCCAATTTAGTGGTAGTAGCTTAGTAGTAGCCTAGTGTAAGATCTTAGTGTAACATAGTGTAACGAGGGCGGCACAACATACACACAAACACGAGGAAAAAGGTACTTTTATTGAGAAAAACTGTTGAAATAAAAGGTTTATGGAGGGAGGAAGGAAAGAAAGGGAGGAAAGTAGTGATGGTGTGCATGTGCAGGTCCAGAGGTAGTGCCAAGCTGGCATGTGGGCACTTGGTTGGCAAGTGATGGCAGCAGTCAGAGAGGCATATTGGGCACATGTGGCCTGCGGCTCATGCCAGCTCCCCAGTGTCACATGACTCTTCAGTCCTTGGGTCACATGACATCACCCTGCTCTCATAACACTCTTAAATTTAAAGTCCGCCGCACAACCCTGGATTTTTTTTTTACCTCTGGACCTCAACTTAAGCTGCCCACCACATTTTTATAGTGCTGAGAAAGCCTAAGATTCAGTAACAAATAAGATCCACCAGCAGTGCCCGATCTAGCATCCCACCCCTTCATGAACCTGCAGAAGGGGAGGCCACCTATCTAGTGAGCCTCCAAAGTAAGCAAGGATTGCTTTAGACACATGCCCATCACTTAGCTAGCTAGTTGCTAAGTTTGCTACCGTGTATAATGCAAGTAGTCTATGTAAGTAAATACAAGCAAATTGCAGCCATACAAAATAGCTTGTTAGCTAGTGTAACAGGTTCGACCATTGTGCATGGGTAGCACCACAGACACACGAACACGAAGCACGGCCCTACGGAAAAAAGTATAATTTTATTTGGGAGTCTCTCCTGGACATCCGTCAGCTGGGCGGCTTTCCCGGCTGGGATCAGGGGCCTCCTTAACGGAGTCCTCCTGGTGTCCTTTTCCTCTTCTGTGGCGGGGATGCAAAGGCTGGCTTTGTGGTGTGGGAGTGAAGGTGCCGCAGGAGCTCAAGCAGCTCTTTCCCACGTGGTCCTCTTACGGAGATCAAAGAGCAGCATTTCGGTCTAAGAGCAGCATGGGCGCGGCCACAGTTGGGAATCTCCTCAATCCAGTCTCCTCTTTATAGTCTCTGAGACTTTGCTGTGCCTCCAGACCCTGGACTAAACTCCACACTTCGTTTTATAATGTGGAGAAAGCCCGAGGTCCATTAATGTTAATTATCATCAGCCGGCCTGATCTGGCGGCCCCGCCATACTCGCGCTCCTGCAGAGGCGGTGGCCTCGTACGTAGGGAGACTATGGAGTGAGCAAGGAGCGATAAAGACACACGCCATCATAGGTGCACACCGTGAAACTAGTTATTTGGATCAGTTTTACTCTTACCTTGACAAGCACGCTCTTTTGGAAGGCTTGAAAAAGGAGGCAGAAGAATCCATAGACCAGAGACCAAATGAATGTGATATGTTAAATTTAGGTCAGTTTAAATTTTTAACCGTGATCATTACCCCCTACACCAAGGTAACCATCAATCACTTTACTGTGCTAGCCAAACATTATATAAAATTTAATAGTGACCTTCTAGTCATTTCTGTAAACTCGAATGCCTTGGAATGTAGAATTGCTTTGTCCCTGTCCTTCCCACATTGAAGTAGCTCCACATGATGATATGATGTGAGTGACATCAAAAACATTTCTATTTAGGTTTTTTTTTTTTTTTTTTTTTTAAAAAGCACATTTGTTTAATCATTAGTGTAAAAGCCTCCATTTATAATATCAAGAGTAAAAGTATAGGTTTTTCATAAATAAAATGTAAAGAGTAGAAGCAAAATGTATTGCATAGGGGAAATACTCAAGTAAAGTACAGACACAGTAATGGAGTAGATGCACTTTATTACTTGCCACCTCTACAGTCTTTCAGAATTAAAAGGATTATACAAACTCTATATTAAACTCTATAATGGATCAAAAATAAATGTGAACATTTTATTTTATGTGAGCCATGTACTAAAATACGATAATGAGAGTACATGTATTAGAGTTCATTGCTTTCTCCCCTGACAGCAAAACACCTTTAGTCCATAATAAGCTGATATGTGCTTCATTTTAAATGCACACAGAGAGAGAGAGAGAGAGAGAGAGAGAGAGAGAGAGGGAGAGAAAGACCTGTTTATGTAGTAGCTTCCTTTCAAGGCCACTAGCTTTCCTCTAGTCTATCAACTTTATTCAACTTGAGCGACTTATAAAAAATAAATAAATAAAAATAAAATAAACCTTGGGAATCAAGAATTAATTTACAGACAGATTCTTATACCTTACCTCTCATACCTTGCTCCCATGACAACATCCTTGTCTTCTTTATACCATTTTTCCCCCTGTAACATATGTACACGTACGATTAAAAAATTTGAAATAAAGCACTCAGGTTTTTAAATATTGAGACAAGGCACCCCCTCATATATTATACATCTAGCTGTGAAGTACTTGTGCATTAGAAATTATCACATGAACTACAAATCAACAAATCTCACAAGCCCAATGATCAGAGCTAGAGGAACAAACATTATAATAGTCACTGTGCTTAGTGCTATTAAATTCATAAATCTGACTGGACTCTTATGAATTAATTTCTATTGCTGGCCATTGGTGTAAGGCTGAAAATCAAACAAATAACCAAATTTTAAAAATGTTAGATGTTCAATGTTAAAGTTAGAAAGAAAAATTTAAATTCACTGACTGTAAAAAAAATTCTGGTAGGAGATGTTTATATAAAGCACCTATAAAAATGTTAAAAATTATTACACATTCTTTAATAAATATCTGTAATTGTTAACAAATTGCTGTAGTTTTGAAGGATTAAATAAAAAAAACGTTTAAATTTGTGATTATTGGAAAACATTCAACTTGAAATTGTTAAATTTACTTTGCTTCATGTTGGCCCACCCATTCATTTATTTTCCATGACATTTCAACCTCCAACATTTCACCTGAGCATGTTACAGCATTCTGCTGTGGTATTTGCATATCTCATTTATTTATACATTTATTATCTCATGTGAGATGTATTATATCTCAACTGGGTGTGCAATTGGAGTCAAAAGTTTACATACACTTTTCATGAACATAACTGTTGTGGCAATAGTGGGGTAACAATTATTTATATTTTAGAGGTGGTGGGGGTGTAATTATACAACATGCATCTTCAATAGAAAAAAAATGGAGAACAAGGTTCAATTTACATTAAGTTCTCTGATATCAGCACAGGGTCTAAATAATGCCTCAGCTTCCTGTTAGTGATCATGACTGACTATTGCTAGCAGTTTTTCTGCATCAACATAAAAAGGTTTTTCAACAGCACCCTTCATATTAACCAAAACCAAGATATTTCCTTACTAAGGAAATGGGACTGACTGGCATGAAGAATAATCTGTGAGAACAGTGTAGAGTGGATGGTGAAAGCTGGTAAGAAAAATTTTAAACTACTTTGCAGCAGGGATGGGTCAAATGGTTAAGGCTCTGGGTTACTGCATGGAAGGTTGGCGGCTCAAGCCCCAGTACCGCCATTAACCCTATTTGCTCCAGGAGCACTGTCCTGACTGACCATGTGCTCTGACTCCAGTTTCCTAACTGGGGTACATATTTTTTTTTTTTTTTTAAGTATATGTGACAAATAATTGAATCTTGTAAAAATGACTCCAAGTGACATTCCTGACCTGTATATAGTACATTCACCATACTCTCACAGATCATGGAAGATTTATACAACAGCAATGTCATTTGGAGCCATTTCTAGACAAATGGAATTCAGTTCAAACAATTATTGTATGTAAAAATTGTAGAAGACCAAAACTGTCATCTTCAACTGAGAGGATATTGGTTCTAATGGTCAGGAAAAATCCCGGACCAAGGCACAGGCTTCCCATGAACTGAAAGCTGCTGAAATATCAGTGTCACAGTACAAGTACAAGTGATATCTACAGTATATCTAATTATCTAATTGTATGTCTATTATAATTAAATCTAATTATCTATAAGTGCCATGGCCTGAAAGGATTTAGTGCACAATAACTATTCAATAAAACTGCATCAAAATTGATACGGTCAAGCTTGAATTGACATTAGCAGGCCAGTGGTGGTTCAGGTGGTTCAGACTCTGGGTTGCAGTTTGAAGGGTCAGGGTTTAATCCCTGCTGCTGCCGGGTTCCTGCTGGGTAAGGAAGTGGGACTAACTAAAATAAAGGATTATTTATGAGTACAATGTAGAGGGGCTGGTGAAAGTGGGTAAGAAACTCAGAAACTACTTAGGAGCAGTAGGGGCTCAAACAGTTGAGTTCTGGGATACTGCTTGGAAGGTCAGGGGTTAAAGCCAGTACTGTCACGCTGCAACTGTTGATCCCTTGAGCACTCCATTTTCCCTATTTGCTCCAGGTGTGCTGTGTCCTGACTGACCCTGTTCTCTACCCCAGCCAACTGGGGTATATTAAACTGGGGTATATTAAAAAAAAAAAAAATAATTCACTGTGCTATAAGGTGCATGTGACACTTAATTTAATCTTAATCAATACACTGGACTAAAACACCTTTGCATTTTTGCACATGTCATAGAACGGACACTCATGGCAATTGCCCATTTGCACATATATTCACATTTGCACACTTCCAGGACATTTTCACATTTCTCTCTATTCTCATTTTCATTAAAATTACTACAAGTGGTTATATTATATATTTAAAAAAAAAATGTGTCTGCATCTTGTTTTATAGCTTCACTTACTCTATTTTCATTATATTTTTCATTCTATTTCACTATTTATTTCCTCTTTTCTTGTAAACTTTTTAAGGTCACGGGCGGTTGTATAAGCATTTCACTGCATATCATACTGTGTATGACTGTGTATGTGACAAGTAAAATTTGAATTTGATAATCTTGATTTGGGGTGTGTTGTAGTGTATTTTTGACACTGTATTAATTTCAGAAAACTTAACATAAAATAAAATAAATTACATATAAAATTGTGGGAGTTATATTTTATTACAGATGTATAATCATTTTATTTAATATAAAAGACCCATTCAAAAAATTTATTTAAGCCCAATATTGCCATAACATTATGTTCAGAATGAGAGTATGTTAACCTCTGGCCACAATACTCCCAGGACTCTTATTACCAATATACTAGTATTGATTATGCTTTTAACAAATTATTATTGTTTGATTTTATAGCATACAGTTGCTAATAATAGTCATAAAATCAGGTTACTGTACACCAGATGGAGATGGGTTTCATTCCATACAAGTCTTGTTCCTCTATTGTCTTTTTTCCTTGCCACTGCCACCTCTGGGTTGCTCATTATAAACCTAAATATAAATTTGGATTTCTGTTAAGCTGTCTCTTTTATTTAAAATTGGAATGAACAGTGTTTAGCAGTGCTCCTTAAACAATTATTTATTCTATACAGTACCTCATCTGACCTTTGTTTCTATTGAACTATTATTAATTTTCCTCTCACTAATTAATGTAAGGAAAAGCACTCAGAATCAATTTACAAATAAGCTAATGCAAGATTTGTGCATATTTTGAAGGCTGGCTTTTTGCACTGAAAACTCATTTGCGTTGTAGAAACTCATTTATGTTTATGAAACATGATTCAATTCTGGCCTGGCAAGTCATCTCTTTAGCTTTAATTGGAAATATGAAAAAATATAAAATGCGAGCAAGGGCAAAGGTGTTCTTGATTGAAAAAAATTTGATGACTTGTGAAATGCCTCTTTGCAGCAAGCTTCTGTACAATACAGTAAAGTTATTTGCATGCATACCATTGACCTTTTGTTTAATCTTATTATCTATGGCTTGGGAATTGGAGAAGTTTATATAAGCATTGCTATTTAAGGCTAGCAAGGTGTGCTCAGCCTGGGTCTCCAAAACAGGAGTACTGTACAGTCATGAGAAGCTATTATGCAGAAATGATGCATAACACATTAAAGTATAAAGTGTGGATAAGCATTGTTAATGCTACTGTTTAAGGTGATGTTACTGAACATATTGTGAATAGGGGTGTAAGTGAGGGTATATTTTTAGGTGATCAGGATATCCTTAATGCAGATTTAAACCTGAAGTAAGCATGACATAAATGGAAAAAAATAATTTTATTATTATTATTATTATTATTATTATTATTATTATTATTATTATTATTATTATTATTATTATTAATAATAATAATAATCATAATCATCATCATCATCATCATTATCATAGTCATCATCATCGTCATCATCATCACCATCTATTCATTCCTGCATTTTCTCCCCAGTTTGTTCAAGTGCCATTTCCCATCCAGCTCTCTCTTAGCATAAATAAGCTATCAACCTGAGAGGGTGAAGACTAACACATTATTATTTTTGCATGAACCTTCTTTTAAAATGTACTATTTTATTCAGAATCAAACTGCTTTTAATTATAAATGGTCTTAACCCTAGTTTGATCTTCAGCAGATAAGAACAATGGTCATGATACTTTTAGATGGTTCCTGACTAAGCTTTGTCTTGGTGTAAAGCTACAGTCGCTGTTGGAAAAAAAGCCCAGGGAGTGAAGAGACATCACTTCTCTGCTCTCACCACGGTTTTAAGCTTAGGAAACAGGGAGGAAAAACAGCCATTCAAAGATAATGACCAAGCAATGAACGAGTGCTGGGTTGCCAATTTTTGGCACCCTGCCTTAGCAATGCAACACAGTAAAGCTGCTTAGTCATCATGTTCCCCCCCTGTGGTAAATAATAAGACCGTAGGGAGGACAGTTTAGGAACACTGCACCCCTGGCTCACTGCCACCCTCTATCCATTTGATCACAAGGTGTTCTATTAGATTTCCCCCCTCCCTTTCCCTCCTAATGCTCTAATCATGATGTAGTGGACCCAGTGAGAGTCCGTGAAGGTTTCGTGACACTAAGCCAAGGTATGTCATAAGTCATAATGCTGATAAATTGGAGCAGAGGAAAATAATTAGAATTGCTCTCAGCAGGTGGCTGGATTATTTTCAAGGCTAATTCTGACATGAGCTTTGTTGTGGCATTTTGTCTGTATGTGTTTGCTGGGGTAGGTGGGGTCTATAGTACCTATGCTTTATACACCATGTGATTACACTATATTTTGAGCAACATTTTCCTGTTGCAAACACAAATCGACAAATGTTGAGAAAATATTTGGCCATGAGTTAAAACCTGCAGTCTTGGAGAAAAAGTGTTTAACGTAGCTAGTTTAGTGCTATTGTGCCATGAACTTTTTTATTATTATTATTTATTTATTTATTTTTTTTATAAAAGCTTAGTATCAACATTGATATGACATTAATTTTATATGATCATGTCAGGATAATATAACATTCACTTTACTAGTACAAATACAGCAATGGCAATAAGAACAATGTGAATTAAATGCAGTACAGTATGTGCTTGGTTCTTTTTTAGGGGGGGGGGGGGGGGGGGGTGTCCTGTCATTTAGACTGTTTATGTTTTTGATTATTTCTGACATGCAATTTATAAGCCTTTTGCTTCATGCCTCTCTCCCTATACTGTCATTGTTGTGACAGTTGATCATGTGCATATGTTTTGAATTAATTATTAATTAGTTAGCTCATTTATACCTTGCCATATCTGTAAATCATTGTGAGGTCTTATTAGCATTTTGCCCATTAAGTCCATCCCTTTTATTTTCCATGTTTCATACAGTATGCATAGTTTTTTGTATGCCTTAATTAAAATCTGTTTTACAGTCATTTATAACTCTAGTATTACTTTGATTCTGTTTGAGGTTGTGTTTTGGTATACACTGTGGAATGTATCTTACATTAACACCATTCAAGCATTATGGCCTTACAGCACAACTACAAATACCACAAATTACCACACACTTATCACAAATGGCCTATCACATGCACAGCAGTAAGGAAAATAAGCGTCTCTAAAACCTTTGAAACAAAAACCACGGTTCACCAGGAAAAGAAGCAGACATTAAAGGCAATAACACTCTCCTACTCCTTTTGACCATTTTTTCCCCCATCTTTTCTATTTCTTGTGTTACTGTATGAGCAATAAAGGTACAGTTTGGGTCAAAAGTACAGGTATGCCACAAAGAAACAGATTCTTTTGGTATATACTGTATCTTTGCTCAAGTTATCGATGAACAGTATTTTAAAGGATTTCAAACACAGTTGAAGTTGATGCTGTCAGCACTGTGTCTTAGTGGTTAGCACTGTTGCCTTGCACCTGCTGGGTTCGGATTCAGTTCCGGCCTTGCATCTGTATGCTTATACAGTAGTTTGCAAGTTTTCCCTGTGCTTGGGGGCTCTCCTCCGGGTGCTCTGGTTTCCTCCCACAGTCCAAAGACATGCAGATTTGGTACTTGCCATTAAGAAATTGCCCATAGTGTGTAAATATGTGTGTATGTGTGTCCCCTGTGATGGATTGGCATCCCATCCAGAGCGTCTTTTAAGATGGGTTTCAGGCCTCCAGTATCCCTGTATACAGGATAAAGCATTGTAGATAATGAGTAAGTGAGTGAGTGAAGTTGATGCCATTGATAAGTATTTGCAATGCTATTAGAGATTAGTCTTTTGCAGAAACCTAAAATGTCAATTTTTTTACAGAATGAGAATATATAAAACTAATGAATAAAATAAACAATTAATTTGCAGATGCATTACATGTTAATGAAACCTTGTAGACATTACAAGTGATGATATGTAAATTTACTTAAAATTATGTATTTCAAAAGTGTATATATATATATATATATATTACATACAGTATGTTGTGGATTTTGTAACTTATTCAAAAGAGAAACAAGTGTGTGAAAATGTGTGAAGGTAATAAGGATATTTATTTGCAGAACTTCGATTTATTATAACGTGATTACCTCAGACTTGTGCAAATATTTGATTCCTCATGGATTTGGTGGCATTTGCTAGCAGTAGCAGTAACTCCTTCAGTGCATTTTGTTGCAAATGAGACGATGCTATGGAATATGCTGCATTTTACTCTTTGTAAAATGTTATGCAGGTAATGTTAACTAATACTGACTTTTCAGGCTTTATAATTAATAACTTCCTAATTAACTCTTTTGTGGAATAGTAAAAAAAAAAAAAATACAGCTAGTGTGCTATGTAGGATGTACTGTACAAACCCTTGTTCCACACACTAAGTAGTGTCCTTATGCAGAGGTTAAAATGGATTTGGGACTCAGCTTTGTGTTAGAAGCTATTAATCTTTGTAGCATTTGTTAGCTGTGAAAACCTACATGGACAGATCAGGGGCAATTCATAACGATTTAGAATATATACAGTGGAACCTCGGATTGCGAATAACGTGGTTTACGAGTGTTCCGCAAACCGAGCAAAGATTTTTAATAATTTTTTTATTCGGAAACCGAGCAAGTATTAGTTTACTTGCACACACACACACGGCACCTGCGCGCACCAATGGAAACACTTATCTGTCATTATCTTATTTGTACTTTTTTTAAAGGTAAAGTGCAGATTAATTTGTTTTATTTTCATTTTATAGATTGTATTAATTTTTTTTATGTATTTATTTTTTGGGGCTGTGGAACGAATAATTTGAGTTTTCATTATTTCTTATGGGAAATGATGATTTGGTTTAGTATTTTGGAATACGAGCCCACTTCCGGAATGAATTATGCTTGTAATCCAAGGCTTTATATATATATATATATATATATATATATATATAAAAGGAGACTAACTGCTATTTAAGATGACATAATCTTAGATATGTTTTCTTGCTGAAAGTACTTCTGTGACTGGTTTTGTATGTCGCTGATATACAATGCAGTAAGTAATGTCCCTTTTGCAGAAGTGGACAGAACCATGGCAGAGAGTGGTTATGAAATCTGATGCAAGCTATGTATAAGCCTAGTTATATTTTATAACTTAAATCAGTGCTAGCATCACTGATTTCAAAGGTCCAGGACCAACGTGATATGACACTTGCTGTCTGAGTTGTTATTGTAATGTGCATGTGCATCATTTTCAGTTTTAATAATTTGTTGGCCAGAATTCCAGTAATTCTCCTTAGATGTTTTCTTTGGTTGATGCAGGGCATTCTGAAGGCAATTTTTTTTTTGGCCAGGAAGAGTACTGTATATTCTGACATAGCATTTAGGAATGCTTTTGATAAAAGAAGAAAAAAAAAATTGAAATAATTTGCATGGATGGAAAAGGAAGCTGTCATATTCAAAGGAAATAACATATTTACAACCAGATAAGCTCTTCATGAGTGATAGATGTGACTCCTTGTGTCCTTCCAAAGCAATCATGCACAGCATGTACTGTAAATTAAAGTATTTTTCTAAAAAGAGTGTGGAAAATTTTGAGATACCTTATATGTACAGTACACTTTAGCAAAAGAAAAATAGCATGTTATATATTATATTAATATACAGTAATATTACATTTACATTCAGGCATTTGGCAGAGACCCCTATCCTGAACGACTTGAATTAAAAAAAAAATCTCATTATGCATCTGAGCATTATTAATATTAATATTATTATAATATTATTTTATAATATTTTGTGCATGTCTAATAGTTCATTATGTTAAATCTTCAGAAAAATTAGACTTTTTTAATATTAGTTTATTACTTGATGTAATACCAGAGTAGAATAAAAAAAGACTAGGTTTAAAGAGTAGGTTTAAAATGACATTTGGCAAATGATGCATTCAAAATTTAGGAATACTAAAATAATAGTTTCTATATAGCAAGAACCATATGGTACAATATACTCCTCTGCATTTCCATTTGCATTACATTAACAAACACATACTACATTGTGATTTCTGAATATTCATTATTTTATACGCTTTCTTTAAAACTTTTATTTCATATCAGATAGTTATATATGAACAACCAGAGATAGATGCTCCAAATGGACACACCAGCCCATCCCTTCTGGATCACAGTACCACATTAGATATTCTATGTTCTTTTAGGTTTCAATAATAATAATAATTATTATAATTATTATTTTAAATGGTTGTTGAAATCAAACATGTCTCTCCAGTGCAATAATTTGACGACACTAACGCTCAATATACAATACACAAAACCTTTTTATCGAAAGCATAAATAAAATCCCTGAAATGTTATGTTTACTGCAGATTAATCATGCAGTAATGACATGCATCAGTGGGTATTTTTTTCATGCCTGAACATTCTCAGACACTATTTATTTCTTGTTAATTCATAGTGTCAAGTGTCTAAGTACAATCAATTCAGTTTGTAATACCATACAGTGGTTAAAATGTCTTTAATACTTCAATGGGTGAGTAATTACACACTCTGTACGGATGACAATAAAGAGCGTTTTTACATTTGTAAGTGAGGTAATAATAAAACATTGCTAGCATAACAGAACTGCTTACTTGCACAGAAAAATAAATAAATAAATCATAAAAAAAGATGATGTTGGTTTGTTTGCTATATGCCCATTGTTGATTCGTATAGAATCTATGACCACATGTAAATAAAAAAATAAATAAAATAAAAATAAAAAAATTTCATAAGGCTAATTTATAATTACGAATTCTAATTAAATAATCATCTCAACATTAAGCTCTGCACCTTTATTTAATTAACCTTTGGGATGTTGGACAATTGTAACAATTTGGCATAGTGCCATAATATTCTTTTTAACAGAGTTACGTGATCGGATGAGAGGCATGTGTTAAAATGTGTTAAAATAGCACATGGTCCTTTGCATCCTGTTATTTAAAATTGTCCTTTTTTTATTTTATTAAATTTTTTTACATTTTAACTCTGTGCCACTGAGGTCAATAAATCATTATCTGTGTCCCTGTGTGTGTGTGTGTGTGTGTGTGTGTGTGTGTGTGTGTGTGTGTGTGTGTGTGTGTGTGTGTGTGTGTGTGTGTGTGTGTGTGTGTGTGTTTGATAAATGTGGGCTGCATTAAAAGCTATTAATTGATGATGTTCATTTGTCAAAGTAATGACAATGTCAATATTTCTGCAAATGATTTAACTAAGCAAACACTCACCTGGTATGCTATGACTTTCAGTGACTTAATTAACATTTTTATGTATACATTTTTTTGCTTGAATTAAGATGCTATTAAAATGTTTTTGACTTCAAATGGACAATATTAGGCATTCAAGTCAAACTGGGATTTGTGATGAAATTTCTTGTGTATGAAGGCATACAAATTGATTCACATTACCAGAAGACTTCAAGTGGAGTGTAGCTGCAGTAAAACGTGAATGGTGAAGGTATTTTAAAGAAGATCGAGGTGTCTTAGAGCCCACTCAGTTGTTCCCATTAACATTAAAAGAGTAAAAAGCCTGATCCTTGAAAATTGATGGATAACTTCTGCCAACTTGTGGAAGCGATGCATCTCTCTATGGGAAATGTAAACAGTCATTCATGAAACCACTTGCATATTACAGCAACTTGGTTGGGAGTTATTGCCACATCCACTGTTCAGTCCTGACCTTGAGTTTCTGTGAGGGCAGTGTTTCAAAGATGAAGCTGGCAAGTCGATCATACTTTGATGGTGTCTAAGAACTAGTTAAATACTAGGATAAGTGCTTTACTGTAGCAGGGGATGATACAGAGTAATAAAGATATTTTTTACTCTAATAACAATGTTCTGCAGGGGTGCTCCGATTGATCGGTCGCCGATCATAATCGGCCGATAATTGCTTTGGAAAGTTTGATCGGCAGTCTCTATAATGGCCGATATAGAAAAGCCGATCAGATGACGCAAAACTCGCGAGACAATTTTGTTTTTTTTGCGCGCTGCTAAAATGGCTTCACAGGTCTGGCAGTTCTACGTGTTGAGTGAAAAAAAAAAAAAAATTAGCAATCGGCAACCTGTGTACCAAGCCAGTTCCACGAAGCGGGAAGCACCCAAGGCATTTTAACACCACGAACCTCATCAGAATTTTTGAGAGAGCACGAGAGTTCAGCAACTCGCGCGCCGCCACTCACTCCTTCCCCTATCTCACCTACGCGGTTTCGCTTGATGGCCGAAAGTACAGTTCATCATGATTCACCGCGAGTTTTGGCGCTGTGATTACTTTTCATCTTTCCGCGCGAAAATACACGTTTGTCAAACATTACATTTTTTAAACAAGCTTTTAAACATGAAAAATTAAACATGTTTAATTTTTTGGCGGTCCTCGCGGATGCTTGCTGTCCTTGCAGAACTTCTGGCGACTCCCAGTTCCCAGTTACTAACCAAGCACAGGCTGCTATGTTTGAAGATGACGTGTTGCACGTGTTGCTTGCCAATAAATACAGTTGTCAATTCATGATATTCCTCTTCTTCGGTTTGACTTGAACGCCCCTTATAAGTCATTAAAATGTTATATTTCTGTGTTCATTATTGGCCTCAATGTGTTTTCTATATGTACTATATTAGTGTACTGTAATTATTAAACTTCAGTCAAACAGCAGGATTGCTCCTCATTTCTTCTCATTTCTTCTCAACATTATATAATAAAAATGGCAATATTTTCATATTTAGAAGTACTGTAACAAGTATATGTCTTGGTATTAGTAATTAATATTTTATACATTTTAAATAGCACACAAGTCTGTGGTTAGATCTGAGTTTTGAATACCAATGAGCACAATTGTGATATTAGATCTCAGTAAATCCTCATTCTAACTCATTTTTCAATTTGGCCATGTATCCATAAATAAATGAAAAAAGATACATCAAGGTTAACTTGCTTTTAAATAGTGTTCTATCTTATGGTGACTGACAGCCCTGCAAAATTAGGAAGGTTTTACATAGGTCAGTACTGTAAGTGTGGATGGAAGTTTTCCAACCATTCATGTGTATGGCTGGGATCATTCTGAACAGAGGAAGAGCTAAGTATTATGGATTGAGGCCAAGGCTCCCTGCAGTGAAACCTCGGTACATGCTCAATATCCTGCTGCACCTCAGTCACTCCCTCACTTACACACCCATGCACAGTGAGAGCAGTATAGCAGTCATAATGTGACAATTTCGATCAGGCTGATCGAAGTGGTTGCATGCCAGACATGTCTATTTGGCACAAAGGAAAATCTGAGGAAGGATTCTATTGAAAAACACTTCTTGGATAAGCCTATGTAGAATCCTGTTTTATTGATTAATACTGCCTGGTGTTACACAGCTCATAGTGTAATCATACATCCTCTAAAATGAACACTGAATTTCAGCAATGTGGTACGTATTCTAAGATAAATTATTTTGAGAAAATAAGCAATTTATAAAGATTAGTAATGAGCAAAAGTTACACGTTTTCCCAGATGTACTAACAAGTGATAATCATTTTTTTTTTTTTTTAACTGTCAGTTGCCAGTGTTAGTAAAAGTAGGTCAGTGTAGCCCGTCAACTGTCAGATTATTCTATTATTTTAATATTTAAGATATTTATATAAGATTTGGGTCACTATAACAATATATACCTCTTATGCTAAATAAAAAATACTATAAGCACAGCATGAAACATATATGTGCACTCACAATTCAAAGTCACAATAGTATTTTGTATGCATAAACAGTAATAAACAATCACTAGGCTTGTTTAGAAAAATATATATTCAAGTTTAATTAAACAAAACAAATTAAACAAATATTCATATTGGGTTGGCTAACTCGCTCAGTCTGTTCACGTTGCTAAACCCCCTCCATGTATTAACAAGCTGGTATCCAGAAAATATTAAACTCAAGGAAATTCTATCCGAACTTCTCAGTCTCTCACAGAAGTTTGCATTCTTTTAGATTATTGTGCCGACAGTTTAACACTTGCAATTAAACTCTTGTAGAACACAACTTAAACCTGTTCACTTCACAACTGCGTCATAAGCATGCTTCTCCTCTCAGTGTCTTTTCTTGTCCGTCTTTTTTCCACTATTCTTCCGATATTCTTCCGGTTTAAACAAAAATAAATAAATAAATAAAAGCCTGCTCAATTATATATAAGTTCTAGAAAATGATCTCCCAAAAATTAACAACTCCATAAAAGAAACAAAAGTACAAATATACAACTTGTACATTTTTTTAAACATTTAACATGAACTTGGCATTTTTATAGCACAATAGTCAATATATTTTTTAACCATGTACTTCATGTAACCATGTAAATCAATATGTAACCATATAAATCACCTATTTATTAATAACTTATTTATGCATGCATATTTATATCTGGGCTACATCAGTACGGTCTGCAGTACTAGAAAGAGAGGTGAGCAGCTGCCTACCAAAACACACAATCAAAATGAGTTATGGAAGCATATTCTGGTGCGTTCATTCCGAACGTGGCGAGAGCGTCAAATTTCACTCTCGCCGCTCTGCCGCCGACGCCAGTTGCTGCTCTTCGCCGCTGTTGGCCGCTCTTGGCTGCTCTTTCTTGTATTTAAAGGGGCCGCATAGCAATCAAGCTTGTTGATCTTGTGGAGACTGACCAAAATGTGGAAGAAAACAAGAAATTGATTGATAGAAAGAACTGTATTGTAGAAATAAACAAATTATAAGCCATTTGTATGGTGTGGCTTCTGTTCATTGTGAATTGCTAGTCTAATTTAATATATTTTTTTATTATTATATTATATTTCTTATTATTATAACATTAAAATCACTTACTAGACTTTGTCTTTAATTAAAATAACATTAATAATTAATAAACACCCGCTACTGCAATAATCAACCTCGCCTCCATTTCGCTTGGGAATTAATGTAGCCGGAACAAAAGTTACAAGACAGCTTTCCTCAGAATCCTCTCAAGTGGAGGACCTCTTTTAATTGGTTGCCGCTCAACCGCATCATACTGTAGCTCATTTCCCTAAAGTTGAGCTGATTTCAACTCCCTTCGCCACCCTCGGCGCACCGCGCCACTATTCGCCACCCTTCGCTGCCAGCTCACATTGACTTCCGGCCGCTCTCGCCATGTTCAGTGTGAACACACCATTACCTAATCTTCAGTAACACTTAGTACAACAATTACTAAGGAAACAAAGTACAGTAGTTACAAATTGCCTCAGAACTGTCTGTGTTGTTCGGTTCATAGCTGATGCAAGCTTTAAAGCTAACTAGCTTCTAACATGTTCAGTCCCAAATCTCTATCTTCCCCTGATCAAGGGCACTATTTGGTGTTTGTAATAAGGTATTGTTCACACTACATATACTACTAATATTCCAAAGTGGAATAATTGGAAATATAAAGAGAAATCTATGAGATTTACAGGACTCCATGGTTGTGTTTCTTACCCTTTGACTACATAGTTCTGGGAGGCATTTAAAACTACTTTCATCCCTTTTAATTACATTAACTGTTGGTTGCTATCTGTTGGTCACCAGCTCTGCCAGTCATGATTAGTTAATTTTCATGCTGCTGTGCTGAATATTGGGCTGAAGGCTTATGCCTATGACTTCATCACATTTCTTTCATGTTAAGCCACACAATGACCTATGAATCAATTCAATATGAATCAATCAAAAAAGAACAGTGACAATCATATGCCATTGATGACAAATGATCAAGCCGATGATTAGCATACTGGTGATGAATGCTGAGTGAACAGATGAGAGGAGAAATGAGGTTGCTGCTGAGGTTGTTTCATCAACAACCAATTGTTAAAGCTCTCAGAGTCAAGTACTTTTTGGATGCATTTAAATGAAACTGCGTATTTGGGTAACAGTGACATTTAAAATAATACTTTTATTTGTCACATCTTCATTGTTACACTGTTTGTTTTTTAATTCACATATCCCAGTAGAAAGACATAGGTAAAAAAGAAAATATATAGGTATTGTTTTTCCTGTTTTTATTTAAACTGTAAAGGTTTATCAAACTGTCCTTAATGTTTTCAGATCCAAACTCTACTGTGTTCTCTACTATTTATCATCATTTAATAACTGTAAAGCTAAAATAAGTGAAATGGTGGAGTTTAAGTAATTCGACAAGGAAAAACTGTGACACGATCAGAATGTGGTACCTCATACTCACTTGTGGAGCAAAAGCACAGGCTCAAAATACAAGCCCCATCCAGGAAAGAGAATCACCACCTCACAGTCTCTACCCCTAAGTAACTATGAAGTAAAAGTATAGGGTCTGTGTATAAAAACCTGCGTGTAAGTCAAGAGACAGTAACACGTGAGACGTGGAAGCGCATCAGCTTCTGGTCATCTCAGGGACACTAATGGTATGATAATACCACTCTTTACTTATACGAAGGACTGATTACTGATTATCACTTGAATCTGTTATTTGATATTTGATTTCATTACTTTAGTGCTTATTACTAGAGATAAACAGTAACCTCTGTTATGCTATGAATGTTGTTTAAGTGTGATTTCCATTGTGACAAAGGGCATAAGGTCATTTCCCCATACAGAATGACAGCTTTCATAAAAGAGGAGAGAGAGATGGAAAGGGTTCAGTACCATAGACAGCGCTCCTGAACTTGAACGAGGGGCGGTGCGCTCTAACTCTCTACCGCTGGCAGTTTATTGTCTAACATCCTGCTGTCTTTGGCTACCTATAAAAGGGCAGAGGATCCTCCATTCGAAGAGAAAGATATCCATAGAGCGACCATTAAACTTGTAATTTTTTTCTCTCTCTCCAGATTCCAACTCTTCCAGCGCTCAAGTAGAGAACTCATACCCCCGCGGCTGAACGAGCTGCTCGAGCTCCCGCGGCACCTTTGCATCTGCGAGAAGCCTGTCTTCGCATCCCTACCGCCGAAGAGGAAAAGGCCGCAGAGAGGAGTGCATTAAGGCCCCTGATCCCAGCCGGGAAAGACGTCCGAGCGAGACTCCTGCCTGTGGCCACGCCCAGAGAGAACTGTGAGGACCCGGTCTTGGCTCACATGGAGCGGAAGCAGTCGCCGTCATGGGAGCTGGCAGAAGCGCTACCTCCGCATGCTCCAAAGCTGCCACTCTGTCCACCGCACACCAGCCTGTGCCCGCATACTAGCGGGACATGTCCAACCAGACCTGCACGTGCACTACATTGCTTTTCCTTTCTTTCCGTCCTCCTTCCTTTAACACTTTCCTTCCCCATTTTTCCTAATTAAATTACCCTTTTTCCCGTAAGGCCTCTCCTCGTGTCCATGCTTCCTGGTGCCGCCAGTGCACATAGGGTCGAACCCGTTACACCATGTATTCACAAAAAATCTAATGTGATATTGTCTATTACATGTTAGTTAAACAGTTAATGGAATAGTATGTGTTAATCGTACTTAAATAATTTTGTTGTTGTAATTGTTTACACTTCATTTGACTAATATTTATTTAACTATTATTAACCAGAAATAGTGATGTACCTTATTTTTTGTGGGTTTTCATTTAAGGTTATTGAGTACTTAGTTGAATCCACTTTTGTTGTATAACCTGCAACGCTGTCAGACACAAGAATTAAAAGTGATTCCAGAGTTGATCCTCGTATCCTCGCTAATGGCTTTTTTCGAGGTTGAAGCAGAAGTTGATGTGCAAATTCCCAGATAACTCGTCAATAACTGTTGAGTTAATCAATGTCTTCAAAGAGGAATATATTTGTATTATACAATACACAAGTAGCATACAATTGTCATTGTATGGATAATAGTCATGTGCAGTTCCTTGGAAAGTTTTAAATTATTTCATATATGTATGGTCAATGTTACACTATATGGTCCATATGGACTATATGCATACATCCGACCATTACACCCATATATGACTCTTCCCCCATATACACCTATATATGATTTGTTGCTACAAATTTGAATAGACACAATTGGACTGAATGCATTTTATGTTGTATCTTTAAGATTTCTCTTTACTGGAACTAAAGCCCAAACCTGTTACAGCATGACAATGCATTTATCTCTTAAGTGGTGTTCAGATATGTGGAATGTGTTTTGAATGTTTATTTAAAAAAAAATATATATATATTATTATTAATTTTATTTTTCTACTTTAGACTCATTGGCTCATTTTCTGTGAAGAAAGTATAAAAAAAATACATTTTATGACTTCACACTGTGAACACCACTACACGTTCATATCACATATGTGTTGTTTAGGTCCACAGGGCCCAGGGGGGGGTAATAAAATTGTGGAAATTGTAGAGTTTTATCTTGTCTGCACCTGCTGTTGCAGAGGATGCTATTGACCATCAGCCAGCTCCAAACCGAGCAGCCAGAAACACACAGTGTGCATGCATCAGGTGCAAGAAAGACATAAGCAACACACTGTAACTTTGCCCCTCATTTGTCGTATAGAATGGAATGATTAGGCTGTGTTCAGTGAGACTAATGTGCTGTGTAATTGCAAGGCTCATTTTTGCTTACACAGACATGAATGTGTTCAATTTCGAATTAGGGTAAAAGAAATAAACAAAATTTTTGATAATAAAAAAATAAAAAAAATAAAATGATATATATTCATTTATGTTTGTTCAATATAAACATGCTTTTCCCTAACCAACTCTTAGGATAGGATTTATAAATATGATATATCAATATCTGTTACATATTTAAAATAAATTGTTATGGCTGTATAGATTTTAAAACCCAATAAATTGGTGTGTCCACCAGACCTGTGAGCATTGACTGAGTAACAAAAACACAAACATAATACAAGGGATATACAAAGTGAGTTCTATGAAGACATTATTTATGAAGGTTGGAGTGGAAGAACTCAAGTGGCCTGCACAGAACCCTGACCTCAACCTCACTTTAGGAATGAATAGGGACTCAGATTGTACACAGGGCCTTCTAGCCTCACATCAGTGATTGAATTTTTTAATGCTTTTGTGGGTGAATGGGAACAAATACCCATAGCCACACTCTAAAATTTAGTAAAAAGCCATCCTAGAAAAGTGTACCTTTTTACAGCAGTGAACAAATAAATATGGAACAGAATGCTCAAGCACATACAGTTCCCTTCAAAAGTATTTGAATGATTTTTTTTTATTTTATTTTACACTGAAGGCATTACAGTATATATGACAATAGATCTGAATAACTGCATCAATTTTACTAGATTTGCTTATTGATGAGTTAAATAATTAGTGAATGACTGCCATTCACATATAGCATCTTTTATCTTAAAAAAAAAAAAAAAAAGAAGAATGTGTTCAACTAAATGGCGGCACCATTTAGTGCTTGGTGGGTTTTCTCCATCAATGCTACTCTGGTTTCCTCCCACAGTCCAAAGACATGTAGGTTAGGCTAATTGGCGTTCCCAAATTGCCTGTAGTGTGTCAATGAGTGAGTGTATGTGTGTGTGTCTGTGCCCTGCGATGGATTGGCACCCTTGGATTGGGTGTACCCTGCCATGTGCCCTAAGTCTCCTGGGATAGGCTCTTTTAAAATATAAATTATAAACCGATAGAATGATTACCCAAAAGCCATATCTGGCTACAACTGAGTTTTTTTTTTTTTTTTCTCCAGACAATTGCACCCCAGTTACATACGAGTAATAACTGAACTCTCAGACACATTATTGTTTTGCAGTTTTTGCTTCCTTTATTTCACTCCTGCACTCTCTGAAAAACTCTGCCCATTTCTTCAGAACCACCTAAGGTTGTCATAACAACATTTGTCTGGTTTCAGTGGAGAAGTCTTTTAATTTCTGTAAATCAACCATCTTCTCTCTATTATTAGAATGTGAACACCAAGAGTCCTTGATGTATATTTTTCTCCATCAATGCTACCTAACTGTCTGGCTCAGATTTGCTGGCTGTTTCCCTCCTAAATTTAATGTGCTTGAAACAATAAACACAGCCATTCAAACACAATTCAAATTGTGCAGAACAGTGCAATTCTGTTTCTCATTGTAATAAATGTTAAAGCAGTTTTGCATTTTGATAAATGAGTGATTGAGTCACTCTACTTCTGGGCTGCATCTAATGGTACAATTACAAATACAGTATGTAATGTAAAGGGAAAATACATTTTAAACATCCTTCTTATAAACGTACTCGCATGTTTCAGTTACATAACGCATTTACAACACCACAACTAATAATTTTATTATCAAAATCTCTGATACAAACTGATCATATTTGGGTTGTTTTCTTTAAGTTTGAACATCTATATAAAAGCACAAACTCAGAAATCTTTCAAAAATCATTTTGATTATATCAGTGTGAATTTTGTATGGTTTTTTATATAAGTCTATATCTCTACATCACACAGTTTTGTCAATAAATAAGTCAGCCTGTAGTTGTGTTTGTGGTAATTTAAGCCTGCAATTTAGTATCAATAATATCTTGGCTGACTTTTAGCAAAACATATACAGTAGCAAACCATGTTATAATTGTGTTTTTATAGTGAGTCACAAGCAGCTACATGTTTTGTTGCTTTTTTTTTTTTTTTAACAAAGATTGTTGAAGATCAACATCTTAGTTGTAGTTTTACTTTGGCAGTTGAAGAGAACACCCTATCATAGTACATGTACAGTATGCACTATATAATGTAACTTTGTGCATTGTCTGACTTTGTAGTGTAGCTCAGAAATCCCAGAGGATGGTGAATGCAACTGATTCCCACAACACATGTAACCTGTGTCTCCGGGTATCTCTTGAATGCTGTAATATTGTGTCTCTGCTTAATTCCCGTTGTTTATAATATGGTGTTCGCACAACCTCCAAATTGTATAATGTCCTATTTCGCAGAGCGTACTGTGTATTTTAAGTCATTCATACCTATAGTTCCTGAATGCTGGGTTACCTGTAAAAACGGTAACATAGACTTTGACAAAAATACATTGAAAACCATTATGTTCAATCACGGCAGCCACTATTATGCCAGGCTGATCATGGCATAGAAGGAAGTGACGCAACTGGGTTTTCAGGTCATGTCATGTTTTTCTAAATAATGTGGTCATTCTATGTTGTGGTGTATTAATTAAAGGTGGGTATTTAAAACATCCATTTATTCTCTTATGTTTAAACTTTATTTTGCATCATTTCCCATCCATTATAGGTTATACAGAATGTACACATTACTCCAAAAGCATTCCTTTCAGCTCATACTGTATTTATGATACATTGGATGCTAATTAAATCACAGTTTCCGTATTTACTAAATCTAGTCTAAAAATGCAACCCTTTTATTCTCACCTTTTTAATCCTTAATTAAATGATGAGGCAGGAATCAAATGTATTAATTTAATGCATTCATGTTTATGGACATTGCAGGCACCATTGCCATGGGTCCAGTCAGGGGTCAAAGTGCAGGCTAATATATTAACCTGTTAGTCCTCAAGTGTCAAATAAACAGATAAAAACATAAAAAGCTAAAGTATTAAATACACAGTTTAGAAATTTGAAAAAGGGTTACAAAGATAACTGAAAGACAGAATAGATATAACATATAAAAAACATAAAAATGTAAACACATTACATAATAAGGTAGGATAAAACAAACACTGTAGGTGAATACAGTCAATCAATGACAGAGATGAACTCGGGACTAGTACAGTAATAAATTGTTCAAAATATTAAACACTTAATCATCACAGTACAGCACCAAGTCAGTTAATCTTCAGTGATACCAAATTGTACTGTACATTTAGAAGGCACACTTGATTGGTGAATCAATTCACCTGCTTCGGTGCAAAGGAATGTGACAGCTCGTACAACTTCTCGAAAGGGAATCTTGGGTTTTATGTTTTGCTAGTTTCCTTGTCACTGCTGGTACCTGCAACACAAACAGGTTGCACATTTAGTTAAGTTACTCCTCTGAGCAATAGCCAGACATTACGCTGGTAACGCAGGCCCTGGGTATCACCTGGTGAAAGACAATGCCAAGCCTGTTTTAGCGTGAGTGTGTAGGCAGTTCCTGGATGATGGGATTGATGCCTTTAACTCATCCTTATGTTACCCTGACCTGAATTTAACTGAGCATGTACTGGTGCATCTGATGCCACCAACTTACATCACAGACTGTCCAGAAGCTAACATTCTTCAGGTCTGGGAGGAGATCCCACTGGAGCATGCCTATACATGTAAATGCCTATACATGCAATACTGTAACAGTCAGTATCTATGATGAAAATAGATATTTTATGAAACCAATACAATCGATATCAAGTCGAGATATTCTTTGACTTGTTTTTGTAGATTTACAGTTGAGAAGAATGAGTTATCTTGCAGCATTGTATGGTTTCCTAACAGCACTGTCACATTCCACCATAGCTCAGGGTGAGTCCATGGTAAAAGACATGGCCAGTGAGCCTGTCATTGATATAATTTGATTTTTTCACCTCTACTCTTTTTCTTTTTCTTCTTTTCAGATTTTCCCTTCCTACTTCTTGTCCTCCTCCTGGTTCAGCAACAGAGATGGTTTTAGAGTCTGTTAGGGCCCTATGCAAAGATGTGCAGTGACCTCTCCAAACAAGCATTCATCCCCATTATCTTAGAAAGAATAAATAGACTTGTCACTCCTTTTTTTTGGCGTTCCTAACACAAACACTCCTTGACATATCCTGTCTTAAACTTTCACAAAGTGAATAGAATGCACAGCTTTTTTCTGAGGCCCTGACATGACAGGAGATATCTGGCAGCCTACTCTGATTTGCTAGTCTGAACAGTAATGTACAGCCCTAAAATATAAAAAGCAGAATAGATTGTGTGTACACATAACACAATTTTATTCATACTTCAGTGCAGGTTTCTCTTGATGTGGTGGTTAGCTTAGTCAGGTAAAAACATAGCAAATGGCTGCAGACCCAAACAGATGTTCTTGGTCCAGTTCCAATCGATCTCTAGCACGGTTTGATTACAAAGAGAAAGCAATTTGCTCCTGAATTGACACACCTGCAGGAAGTAAACTAAGCATTCTGTTTTTAGGGTTGAAGGTAGGATTTTCTAACATGAGCTGCACAACCGAGCCAGGGAATAGGGCTCAGGAAATGATGTGATGTGTCCTGGTTATTTAAACTACCAAATACCATGAGACAATAAACAGTGGATGTGACACAAAAAATATTTTGAGTTAATTATTAATGAATTAATTATCTAATAGTCATCTATTTATTAGCACAGCCAATTCACCTACTGACATTTCACTGAGCAAAACCCCCAAATTGGGGATGTGAGACTGGAAACTTACATTGCCCATTTGGGAAACTTAATCATTCTTGGAAAATGGCATCTAAAACATTTTTTTTTTTCAGATGATTTTGAGTATTTTGAGTGACAGTTTTTAAAAACATAATGTATTTGATTTGTAAATCATGTAACATCATTGACAATATTTGTATTTTTTTCAACTGAGAAATTATAATGCACAGGCTCTAGAAAAACTAACATAACCAGTGTTTATAAAGTCCATTCATTTACAGGAAGACCGCAACCTTGTGTCCTTCAGCTTATTTGTGTGGTCCAAAAACTCTATCACAGACAGGCAAATTTATTTGGCCTTCAAAATTACATTAAAATTTCACTTTATGATCAGATCAGCAGTGGATGAAGATGGCCAGTTTAGGTCATCTTAAAGGCTGTCTGCTTTTGATTTATCTGCTATCATGTCAAAGAGCTATACTATATCAGAATACTCAGAATACAAAAGAAGTGTGAGCTGCAGAGGCATGAGTCATCTGGCTGACAAGCAAGAAAATTCAGCAAAATTATGAGCTGAAATAACAGGATAAAGTAGTGCTTAGCATAATTTTAGGGTTGCAAATGTTTTCTATTCAGAATCCTTCTGACTACAGATTAACCAGAAATATGTTATTATGTCTACATTGCATTTTTCAGTATTTTATTATCAATAGCATGCTACAGTATCATGTATCATTTATGATGTAACAATATTTAAATTTGTCACTTATTTTCCCTTCAAAGCCTTTGGAAAAGAAATGCACATAGCAAGATTTTTCTGGGCTGGTACTGACTACATTTTGACCCAGATAGGCCAGATAGTACATCTAAATAATATGGCATATTAGGGTCATATAACACAATTATGATAAATATCAAGTCTAAATTTAAAACAGACAGATAGGACTGAGAGACCATTTAAAGGCTCAGGAAACCTTTGCAGAGGTTTTAAATTAATTAGCTGATTAGAGTGTGACACCATACAGTAGGTATTTTTCACAATATAAAACATTTTCTGAGATGGTTTTGTGCCAGATTACCTCATAATAACCATCGCTTTTTGGGAGGAATACAGGGCTTTTGACCTCAAAGAGGGCATAGCTATATATGCCACTCAACAAAGCCAACCATTTTGATGGTTTACCATAAATAGAGAGTATGTAGAACACACAGAAATTACCATAATGCCCCTACAAAGTGCCCAAACCTTCAAGAAACACTTTGTTTGTGGCACCATAGTTTAATCCCAAAAAATTTATGTAACTTTTTAAAACAGAATCTCCAAAGATCGATAGATCATTGTATGTTTATTCATTGTATGTTTAAAACAAGTTTGTCTGATATGTTCCGTGATGCTAATAAATCACAGACATGTGGAACGCCACTATGAGATAACACATGGGTCGTTAGAGCAAACATATCCGCAGCAGTCCCAGGTGTAAAATACTCATACAACTGACAGTGTTGACAGGCTTGTTGAGTGAACACATAAATGTTATGAACAGTTATGTGAAAGATGTAATAATATCTACAGTACTTTAAACAGTAGATGCATATTGGATTGGGAGGAGAAATAAAGGTTTAGATGTGATTTATGTAACTTTTTCCATGGCAGTATTATAGTTACTACTCACAGGGGTTAAATCAGTAATAAAAACACATCATCCTCAGGTTCCCAGCTGAATTTGGCACATTTTCTGGGTTTTTCTGTGCAAAACCAATTAAAGTGGGAGTAACATATTCAGGAAAAAAATAAAATAAAATAAACATCTAATGCATTGGCAGATATCAAACTAATGGTTAAGATAATGTGGAGATCTTAAATATAAAGTGGTTATCCAATTCAGTCAACCCACACAATCAACGTACACTTTTACAAAACCTTTACAGTCAAATTGCTATGAAATTATTGTACACAATTAAAAAAAATACATTCAGTTTAACAAATCTTTATTAACATAACCTTTGGGGCCCAATATGTTTTACATTTAATAAATCTTAAATACAGTAATTGGTCTCATATGGAAATAGGTAATGAAATAGGTAAAACTGGATTAGAACATACAGTAGGTATGGTTTAGCTTTTTATTAGTGTAGTTAGTGAAGTCAAAGACAAAGAACAAGCAAGGAACACATTAAACTGTACTACAGTACACAACCTACACATTACAGGTGGTGTTACCCATTTAAGGAAAGGCCAATTTATATATATATATATATATATATATAAATAAACGCTTTTATGTGGATGACCTGGCAGACCAACTGAAATCGTTGATTGTGAAACTGATAGTACGGTACTTAGTGTGGAAGCTCATGTCTGAAAAGCGATAGCCATACTGTGGAGCTGCAGAGTCATATAGAGGATTGCACAAAGGCACCGAAGACACATCACAGAGCCAAGGGCTGGACAGCCATGCGTGAACAGAGAGTAAACTGAGAGACGAGGGACCACAGCGGTGTGAACTCATCCTTCTCAAGCAAGAGTAATGGAGCACATGGAGCTGACAGCCCAAAATGCAGAGCGGAAGACAGAAGAAAAAAAAAAGCATACACAGGAGAATGTGATGCATCACCTTTTTAAAAGTAGTAGTGAGATGTAGCTCTATAGGAACCCAGTAGAATGACCTATCTATAGTGGAACCTTAATTATGTTTACGCACAGTGATTAGTGTACAGTATGCTGATTTTATTTTATGGTGGAAGTAAAATGTATTACAAAAAAAGAGGCCATATATTTTATTATCTTATTTTTAATGTCGAGAATATGCCTACCTTTATTCAGTATTAGCATTCCAAGACTCTAGTCAATATTGACAAAAACAATCCAATTAAAAAACCATTTACAATTTCTATGACCATTTTCTAACATATACTGTACATACTGTATTGTTTCCATGTTTCTTTTTTTTTTATCCATACGTTCTTTTGATAATTACAAGTGTTTGTACACGCTTTATAGAACCCATAGCCACTCATATGTTACATCTAATTTGCACTTGCCTTGTTTTTTTGATGATTCACATTTTCTTTTTCACACTTGTAATTCATCATTTATCATGTCTGAAAGTGGATCCCACTGATGCCATGCCATAATTAAAGTGACTTGAAGAGCACAACCCTGTCAAACAATGTTGCTGCAATCCCATTGCTCTGACACTCATTTAGCTGCTGGGGGTCAACTAGGAAACTTCCCAGAAGCAGGCCCCAAAAGGGAGAAAAGTGCTCATGCTGGCAGGGGGCACAGAGATGCAACATGCTGCCTGCCATGCTACGAATGGGCAAAATGTTATGTTAGAGCTCAGAGAACATTCATGACAGACTGGGCATTCTAGTAAAGCTTTAATCTTTTTCAATCATGACAATCACAACAATGCCAGAGCTTTAAACAGATTAAATAGTAGAAGCCCAAGAGAGTGAACTGGGTGCATGATATAGTATTACTGTCTCCCTTGTGAATCAAAGTGACATTAACTACAATTAATCACAGCATGAGCAGGTGTTTAAAAGTTTGTGATTTTGAGCAACTTGTTTCCATCTATGAGAAAGTATAGTTTAGTTCTTATCCATCAAGGTAAAGAGGAGAGTAAACAACCAGGTTAGTTTTGATTAAAGCAAGCATTTCGCATGGTATTGTTTCACCCACCTTATGCAACCTCATAACATTTTTATTTGCATTCATTTTTGGCTGAGACCAAATGAGAGAAAAAAAAAAAAAAAAAAGATTATTGCCACATAATGTTGATGAGTCTAGACCTGACCAGTTAACCAACTGGGTTTTTTTTTTATTTTACCCTGTGTTGACATCAGAAAACCCGCAATAAATTATCCTATGCTTGTTTTTTTTATTTATTAAATACAGTATGTGTTTTGCAATTAAAGTATATTTAAACCTACAGTACATGCAACTGTACTTATGAACACATTTACTTATTCACATTCTCTCACATAGCCTGCACGCAAAGTTCACCCACACAAACCCGATGCAGGAATTAAGCCTTTGACGCTGCAAGGTCACAGTGCTAACCACTACATTACCGTGCCACCTCTTATGCATGCAGTCTCAAAATAAAAATTGTAGACACACCTATTCATTCAAGAATTTCATTTTTAATAGCATATTATAACCATAATATGATGTGGTCATGAAATTAAAATAATAAATAAATAAATAAATAAATAAAATAAGTTAATTTAATTTAATTTCTTATTGCATCCATATGTATTTATTTTTCCACATCAATTTTGTACTCAATAAGTACATTTAAACTTGTATTGCTGTAATATAAAAAGAAATTGACTGGGTCAAAAGGACATTTCTTGCTAAGTAACAAACAAAACATGCAGAGTAACTCACTAAGCACTGACAGCTCAAATGTTTTATGTTCACTTCCAATTAATCTTGCTAGGGCAGTGACTGTCGAATGTAATGATACGCCAGACTCCAATTAAGCTGTACTGCATTGTCTGACAACATGTCTGGGGCAGCTTAGCTTTGTGTTGTTAATGAAGATAGCCTATTTGGGCAGTGAATGGGTTGCTGAGACAGTCTACCACTAAATAGTCCATTAAGAGGTTTATTATGTGAATCATCAAAGGGTTGTTGGGATGAGCAAGAGAGGTATGCTCTAAATAAAGAAGTGCTGATGTATACATGGAGAATGTTTTGCGTGATGTTATCATCATTGTCTGGGGAAATCTAATGTACATAAACATATCTGCTTCATAAAATGATGCCGCTTCATGGAGGTGCTGTTTTAGTCTTTGTCACCTTAGGATTGGGATACTACAACCCAGTCTGAGATCTTCCACTGACTCTCATCGGATTTCCTAATGTCTTAAAGTTTTCCTATATTACATTTATGTTGCATTCCCATTACAGACTTCCTAGTCTCGTCAGGTATAAATGTTTATTGCTTGAATACCAAGTCAAAAATGTTTTGTTACCTACTTAAAGGCTTCCCAAACCCTGCAAAGTTTATATATATAGAGACACTAAATAAGAAATCAGTGAGAACCTATTGCATGGTATTTATATATATATATATATATGTGTGTGTGTGTGTGTGTGTGTGTGTGTGTATACATTTCATCCCTTGTTCTTAAGCTATTGAGCAAACGAGATTCTTGGATGCATGCCACAAAATCATAATGCAGTTACTAGTAGCTTGTACTATTTTTATTTTATTTTATATTTTTATATAAGTTTGTAGCTTGAGAGTATCCTTAATCCCTGGCCCCATTTTAAACGTTTACATATTGTATACCATGACTTCTCTAACATGTGAACAAACCATGTAGGGCTTCTCATTCCAAGCTGGCAGATTTTTATTCTACTGAGAAATAAGTGAACATATAATCGAGTGGATTAAGAGCTACCTGGGCACAGCAGGTGTCTGTGGGATTTTAAATAATTCAGCTTTCCAAATTAGATTTTCCTGACATTAATGAATGTATTAATGAGCCCTATTGACACACTCCCTCATGTATATGAGCCAAGTTGCAGGCTGTGTGAAGCAAAGTTAAATAGGTCACTGTGATCTTGGAGGAGAGACAAAGGACAGGGGCAAAGACTATCAAACTCATTACTTAATTGCTATCTTGAACTTCTGTTGAGCAGCATAGCCTTTTTTCCTGGGGATTATAATATCAGTTACTGTAGACAACATTGGGGAGTACAAAGCATGCTGCAGATAATATCAGGAAAGGCATGTAAAGGCATACTAGATACTGATATTTGCAAATGATGGTCTCATAACTCCACAAATTGTGCATGTCTTAAAAACACCAATAGTGATATGGTATTTATGCATGGAATAACAGAAATGTTGTTACCGAGGCCTGGGGCTATAACTACAACCAAAAGGGAGAGTACACCATGCTGAGAATTTCACCCAAGACAATATCTGCAAAGAAGCAAGTAAAATGTGAAATGTGTGTTTTGATAAAAAATAAATAAAAAGGTATTTTATTGTGAAAAGTAGACAATTAATTTGTTTAATCATAATACATATTAAGACAATATAATATCAGTTTAGTTAAAGAAACATGTAAGGTCATTGAATTTAGTTACTTATGCTTGTGTAACTGGAATGTTTGCAACAACAACAAAAAAAAGGAGAAGAAGAGGAAGAAGAAGAAGAAAAGCAAATAACAAATGTAACACAACCCAGTCACACTCTGACAAAGACCTTGAAGATCCCACTGCATTCTAAACGTATCTAAGAAGGCAGCAGCGATGGGTGAATATGGGAAAATGTGCACTTTTCTAGTTCATACTACTTCCTAGCCAGGTAAAAGCCCAAAACAGAGGCAGAGCCGCAGCGTTTGCAGTGCAGAAAACCTTCAACAGAAAATGCCAAGCCAGGCAATAAAGCTCCCTGTCTAAAAATACCTGCATACAAGGTAACAAAATATCATTACACACCAGAATAGATGAATCCATTGGGAAATATTGCACAGTGCATAACAAATACATAACAAGACAGCAAGTGAAGCATGTTGATAGAACGGCACATATGCCAAGTAGCAGCCGCTACACAGATTATCAGCTGGGACACTAAATAAGAAATCAGTGAGAACCTATTGCATGGTATTGACAGAAAGAAAGACGGTTAGGAGATCACAATGCTCAGAAAGGAAATAATGCTACTATGAAGTGGTGTATGTGGTCTGTAAGAATGTTTGAGTAGGCCAGGGGCCAAGGTTTGGCCAGAGAATGTCTAAGATTTTTTTTCTGTCTTTTTTTTTTCTAATAAAATGTCAACAAGCGATTAAGTAATCTCTAATCATAACAATTTATTATTTTAAATAAATTTAATTAATGGATCAGCATTAATCTTAAAGGTTTTAGGAATGCATGGGGCAATTCTTAAACCATTTTCACTAATTTCAATCTCTCAGCAAGTCTGTTTTTAAAATGTCTTGAGATGCTTTGTATATTGATTTTATTTTGCTTTGGACTATTTGTGCATAGATTTGTCTCAGTCTTAGTGTTTATCTTGCTAAATATGATATTTCTGTTGCCCAAGCATTTAAATCTTTTTTTTTTAAATATTCTTATTGTTTATTAGTGATATCTCAAATTATATTTATTTTCCAGATCCTTCAGGCTTCTAGCTTATTCTCAAGAAAATTGGCAAATCTGTAGATGCTTGTCCTCAATAACAATTTAATACTATTCAATCTTGCTCATATTTGAAATTGATCTTGACTGGAACTCCACCTCCTTGAGACTCTTGATCTGATCAGTCCAGAGCTTGAACTTGTCTTTGACTTTACAATGACAGTCATGACCTAATTTCTGTGCTCTTTACCACTACATTTTTTTGTTATTTTTTTTGATGGCCTGCCATCCTATCCAGGTTAAATTCCTGCCATGCCCCTAATGTTCTTGACTAGGTGTCGCATCTACCTTCCACCCTTTACATTTATTAAGTGACTCTGGTTCTCACTTCCATGAGATTTGTGCTTTGATTATATCTTAATACATCAATCTGAATCAGAACATTAATAATAGTTTACAGCGCACACTTAAGGGGCTTACCCCAAGTGGTGACAAAATCCCATTTGGAAACTGTCAGACTAATTAGATCAGCTCATGGTTTCTCTTCTTATTCAGAATATTGTCAGAATGCCAGTGATGACTTTGGAGACTTCGTATTCCAGGCTTTAAATGACACAAGACAGCGTGGGCTGGGGTTTTTTGTATAATGAGCAGTGTCGCATACAGATGAGCTACGCCTCTGAAGAGGCAGCAAGAGACTGTCAAGAGAGTTTTAGGAAGATCTAATGTACTTATATATACATGTCAAGAACGACTATGCCGTATGCATTATAAAAGGGATAATTATTCCTAAACATTTAGCTTAATGTTACTAACTGACACAAGTCCAAATAATATTATTTTTCATGTAAACCAGAAAATACAGTTAAATGCTCCATTTTCTTTTATGAAAGGCATGCTTTATAAAATCTGATTTCACTTAGGCATGCCGTTATTCCAAACAAAAATGTCATCCTAACATTTTAACAAAATGGCGAAATTTAGGCATGCTTATTGTGGTCATCCACAACAAACTAAGCACCTATTTATCTTTCAAAATAATAGCATTTGCACTTGTCGTTGATGGGAAAAGAGATTTTAGCAAAAGTTAACAGGTTAAAGCTAAAAATATGCTAATCAGCTTTAATGTAATCAATGACATTTCTATTATTATCACTCCCTCCAGGAAATACTTGACACCGTAGTTGTTGTTACTGATGGATTTAATCTTTCTTATAGCACTTCACGGACAAATTAACTGTCAAACTATACAAATGAACAAAATACACATAAGCACACATTTGTTGACATAAACAAACTCTAAACTAAATATAACTCCAGGAGTTGCAGACTTTGAACAAACTTGTTGGACATCCACCACAAGGGAAGACTGATATAGCCAGTGAGAGAGAACTTTTCCTGGAATTGGCCTGTTCTTGTAGCCCTTACATACAGCAAGCAACCAACTTTCCTTTAAAATTTTTCATCTCATTCAAGTTTTTTTGATTGATTCTTTCCACTGGAAGATTGTCACAAGACTATGGCCTTTGTGTAACTCTTATATAAACCATACGTTGAGTTGAGCAGTGTGACACATAATATCTTTGTCAGGTTAGGTGATATTTTGTATCATTTAGTGTCTTGATTTGCCAGGTTTAGCTGGTGTCTGTTATATTGTGTGAATTGTACATTTATTACACTGTATGCTGTTAACTGAGGATTTTTTATATGTTCAATTAAACAATAATATTTCTCATTTGTGTTTCATGCATCACATTTATATCTGGCTTTAATCTCATTATGGTCTTATGTATGGCTCATTTGCTTCTCCTTCAAATGCAGTTCAGTTTCTCATGTACATCTCAGATTTCTCAAATGTTTCTCAAATATGTCTCAGGTTGTGTCTCAGTTATGTCTTTTTGTTTCTAAAGTGGGGTTAAGGAGAAATAGAAAAGACAAAGTCAAGCTTGTAATGAGACAGCTCAATTCAGTCTCATTGTTCATGTCTCTTTGTTTCTCCTAAGTGGGGTTTAGGAGAAATAGAAAAGACAAAGTCAAGCTTGTAATGAGAGCGCTCAATTCAGTCTCATGAAAGAAGAAAAAGCTCACTCTGAGCAGCAAAATTTTGCTATGGGTCGGTGCAGACCAATATCAACTATCTCGGAGATTTAGAGGTAATGAGCCATATTTGAGACACAATTGAGAAGATTTAGAAAACGACTAAAATTTCATTCAAGTCTCAAAGACGGCTCATTTTTTCATATGTGAATCGCACACAAGACAATGTAAACTATCTCTGAGATTTTAAGGTAATGAGCCACATTTGAGACACCTTTGAGAAGATGCAGAACATGCCTAAATCTCATTCAAGTCTTAAAGATGGCTCACTTCTGTCTATGAGACAAAAAAGAGATTCACATGAGAGCTCATCTTGGAGTTTCTTTGCTATAGGGATGTTTGTTTACATCAAGCAAGTAGCTTATTGGTAGCTTATTTTAAAGTAGATTATTAAATCTGGCACATAATTTTTAATAACATTGCTTTTACTCAACATTTCGATTTGAGCTCATAACACTGTGCTCTCACCTAGGACGGCCGCGGATATGTTTGCTGTAATGATCTGTGTTTTCTCTCATAGTGGCGACCCACATGACTGTTATTAGCACCATGGTTTCGGGAACATACATGTTTTAAAATTCGCTCAGGAAAATAAACATATATTAATTTATTCATTCATCGTTGAAGGTTCAGTTTTCATAATCTACTGTTATTTTTTTGTTGTTTGTTTGTTTCTGTTTAGTAGGAAGTTACTGTGTATGCTCTGTCTATACACAGTAAACTATTGTGTTGATTGGATCTTCCAAGTGATGAGTATAGCCACACTTATGTCAAGGCAAACACGTGATTTGATTGAGTGATGAATATGGCCATGCTCACCTTAACTATATTCCAAAGGAGCGCTAGATGCTGTGACATAATCTGGCACATAACTGCTCATAACTTCACTTCTACTCATAGTTTTGAATTATGATGCAGGGTTAACTTCAGGAAGATACCAACGAATTGGCAAATTAATTCAATTCTGTTCAGCCAGTTTTGCGTTATGCTGTGACAGAATTAGCTGGACAGACATACAGACAGAATTTGTTATGAGACTGGTTTCTGGTCCTTCAATGTATTAAACGTAAAGATATAATTGAAAGAATAAGTTCTGACCAATATACAAACAGAACCTTTTTTATTTATATAGATATCTCTTAAAAATGCATCTTCTGTGTTTTTATGAAATATTATACCTTGTAAGAACATAAAACAAATGTTCAGCTGAAGGAAACTCTGGTAACACTGTTGGTAATTTACACAAACTTATAAACTCAGCTAACCCTTAAACCCAGAGTATTTTAAGAACCAGAGGCCATTTTTTTCATTCTACAGTATGTTTAATGATATAGTGATCAAGATTATGCATAAAAGTGTATTATTATATATTTTTTCCAACAATATAATGAAATGAATTGGTTTTCTTTTAATCAGTTGTATAAACATGACTGGAAAAAGCAGAGATTACATAGGTAAAGAATTACCACAGATACATATGACCACAGTAGCTTAGTGGTTAACACTGTTACCTTTCACCTCCAGGGTTCAGGTTTGTTTGCCACTTCGGGTCTTTGTGCATGTTCTCCCTGTACTTGGTGGGTTTCCTCCCATTGTCCAAAGGCATGCAGATTAGGCTAAATGGTGTTCCTAAATTCCCCATGAGTGTCCTTCTATTTTTTTTTATTGGTCATTGCCTTTATTGCACAGTTTCTCTGATACTAAATATACCACAGAAATACTTGTTTGGTCAAAAACTCCTGAACAAATTAATAAATTAGTCAAATGATTGGCAAATTGTAGTGGGATAAAGAAAAATTATGTTGTCATAGTAAAATAACCAAGATAGTACCAAGGTTACCAAAATAACCAAGAGTTTCAACTTTATATTGTATGTATGTATGTTATATGCAAACACAGTTTACTTAAAGATTTACCAAATGAAAAGAGGAAAAGAAAAACAGTATTGTTATTAACAAAAAAAAAATTCAGACACATTAGCGAAAGTATATTAAGGTCAAAATTAGACAAGGAACATTAATTTAAAAATTAGTGCAGTCACATTTACATCAAAATTATGACAAAAAGTCATTCTAGTTTTTTTTGGTAGAAACCTCCAAAAATAACAAGACAACATAATCTGCATAAAATAGAATTTTCAGACTCAAAGGGAAAAAAGTTCAAGGGGAAAAAAAAAATACTATAAAAACAGTTTTAAGCTTGATTTAAAACCTCTTGATCTAAATATTTAAACTAGAGAAGCATCTTGAAAATGGCTATAATAACATGCCAGGCTACAACATTTTTAATGGTTCAGTCAGCAGTATTTATTCAAAATATCTGGCAGGAGGTGCGGGAAAGCACACATAGAGGTGATTACTGTCAGCATTTCCTTATCAAGCCTTTTAGCATCCCCAGTGTTCATGCCTCACATAGTCCCAGCATGCTTGTGTTTAATATGGTGCATCAAACAGATATACAATTTAGTTGTCTCCATTAGCCTGGCTGGCTTAATCCTAGCATAGCAATTCATTTTAGATCCAACATCAAGGCATAGATTGCAATTGCTAAATCATAGCAGCTACAATATGCTGGAAAGCAGTGTATAGAGATTAAAAAAATGTCCCCTGTGTAAAAGAAGATCAAAATTCTTACTGGGATAGAATGTGACATAAATAGTAAGTGCTGCTAGGATTTGAGGTTATGTGAAGTGCTCAAGGATTTTCATGGCAGGTTGCCAGGCCCAGCTAGGAAATATAGCTTTACTCCTTCAACAGTGCTAAGTTAAAATTTATAGAATCAGTCTCTGAACAAATCTGGGGAAAATTCAATGTACAGTACACTTCTGTGGTATAACGTGTACAGGGAAAATCAACAATCTTGCAAAAATCAAGAGTGACCACTAAGAAATATATTAAGGAATAATGCAGTAATTATTTCTCTCTCTCTCTTTCTTTCTGTGCTTTGTTCATCTCAAGCTGCATATACTATTCTATCTATCTATCTATCTATCACATAATTATTGCAGTAATAAACGTACAGCAATCATTTTATCCATGACTCATGCAGTTAATAGTTAACGCTGTACTGTGGCCTCACAAGTTCTGCCTTTTCCATGTGGAGTTTGCATGTTCGTTCCATGTTTGGAGAGTTTCTCCCGGGTACTCCAGTTTCAAATTTTTGTTATTGAGGACATGCATCTATAATTTTATAAATTCTTATGAGAATCAGCTTGAAGTCTGAAGAATCTAGATAATAAATCCCGAGTAAACAATAAGCACTTAAATTTTCCAAATGCTCAGCCAAAACAAAGATAAATCTATCCAAAGCAAGATCAAGTCAATATACCACGACAGTCAAAAGCACAGTTGTGCATCGCCTGGATCCCTAGTTCAGTTCAGACACTGGGTTAATAAGTGTTGCATGTTCTCCCCGAAACCTCCTGGTTGGTGTGAGTATGTGAGTCTGTGTCCAATGGAGTGTTCTTGTTTCACTACCAGTTTTTCAAGCCTAAGCTCTTACTCTGTTGTGATCCTGACCAGGTCAAGACCCTGTTAAATAAAATGAAATGTGCACAAACCGTTTAAGCAATTTCAACCTCTGAAGCCACCTGTTTTCACTGAGGGTCATAAAAAGCCAAGAAATGTAAAAACAGTGTTAAGATAAAACTTACAATTGATTTAAGATAAATGTGTTAAATAAAATGATTGCTTTCCACTCTTACTTGTTGAAAGGCTACTAGTCAAGCCTGGAGGCATCAGCACAGCACTATGGTGCCAAGAAGCATTTTGAAACCCTTCAGTGGCATTTTCTTTTTTGACCTCTCTGTGTCTGTATGTCTCTCTCCTTCTCTGACTTCTTTATGTATTTATTATTTATTTATTCCATTTTATTTTTATCAAAAATGTGTTCAAAAGCAATGTTGAGCATAAAAAATATAGTCAAGAGAAACAAAATCTTTTTGATGTAGCAGGGCTCATTTTTCCTGAAGGTGGAATCGAACACTAACCCACAGGGAAATCTTAAAAGTGCTTTTCTTAACAGTTTTGATTTTACACAGATAAAACACGCAAGTTCCAAATCCCCCTAACCCCTTCCGAAACATTCCCTAAAGTTCGACCCTTTAAATAACACTTAAACAACCCCACCACCAACATTATTATTATTATTATTATTATTATTATTATTATTATTAGTCCAACAAATTTAATGACATTTAATTTCATTACAATTAATTAAACATTAAAATTTAAATAAAAATATAATTTGCTTTGATTAAACAACATTCATTTGTGATTTTCAAAGCTCCAGTCACAAACCCAAATTCCATAATATTTTTTTATTAATCTGTAAATTATCAATGCTTATATTTATGTACCCAGAGCATTTACAGTGAACAAGGGGAGTGTTCTTCAAAATTCTAAGTGAAGGTATAAGAGCATCAATACCTGGTTTAATTTGATTCAGTCAAAAGAGCTTGTTTAATGAAATGGCGTCATTCAAAGTAATAACTTTAACTACTGTACGTTCAAAACTATCATAATACAAAGACGGATATGCCTGAATGGTACACAGTCCGTCCTTATAGGAACTGTACTATGGCTGTGTGAGCTGCCAGTGGGACGTGTGAATGGAGTGTATAATTAGGTTGGCTAATGGGCTGAATAATTATGTTACCTTAAGGCCATCTGGCCCTGGAGCTGTGAGACCTCTCCTGCCCTGTTTTTCTGAGCCTCTGATCCAGGTGAAAGAAAGATGGAAGTCATCGTCCCCCCCCCATTCCATGTCATGCACTACAGCTGCAACTTTCTCCTCAAAGGAAATTTAGGGCATTTTGGTCTAAGCAGATGTAGGGCATCCATGTGGCAGAACTGTCTAAGCATTTGCTTTGCAGCTTGTAAGCTTGACACTGCTGCTACAGCTATCCGTGGCCAGGAGTCAAGAGAGTGGCAGCAGAGCATAATTGCGCTTGTTTTATGTGTGTGAAGTATGGCATTCCTCCCTCTGCTGCTATGACTAAAGCCAACGGTGTGCATCTGTTAGCACTTGTATACAGAATGTCGTCCTTAGCACTCTTCGTCAAGTAAATCCGCATGACATTTCGAAAGGTGCTATAGCTGGAATTTCATGTTTTGTATGAATTGCATGTTATCAGGTGCCAATCATAGAGCTGTAGTGTAGTAAATGTTAAAAGTGTAATGAAGTGACTACTCAGTTGTTCCCCATTACAAGTAAGTCATCATAGACTATCATCAATCTGTCACTCTCTCTCATTCACACACACACACACACATGCGCACACACACACACACACACACACACACACACACACACACACACACACACACACACACACACACACACACACACACACACACAAAAGTATCCCCAAAGGAATAAAATACAATGGAGCATGCTGTTATAGCAAAGTTAAAGCGAATTTTTCTTACTACCATGGAAGAAAAAAGTCCAATAATAGAATGGGCCACCTTACATAATTTGCTAAAATTAACTTTTTTTTTTTTTTTTAATATAAGGGATGGTGTCATACTTAAAAAAAAAATCCATTTCTATGAAACCGGTTAATCTCTAATCATTTGTATTATACTAGCTGTAAGTGTCTCTTTCTTTTCTCACGTGAATTGATAAACTCATGTGACAGAGCAACTGCAAAGATCTCTGTACCAAAACAGCATCTTTATATTTAATGTAATGAAATACACATTCATATATAAATTATGAATATTTAAATTGGGATACAGTTCCGTAACAGTGACTGAATATTATAATTTTAAATTGTGAACAGTACTTCTAGGACCTCTGAGGAAGGACATTAACTCCCAGCCATTTTGTATTATGTTTTGTCAAATGAATACATTTAACACAATTAATCATATTAATTTTGCAGAGATCTTATTAACATGAGTGTTTTACTTTTGAGATTAGTTTGGTTCATTCTGTTAAATGATTAAAATATGCAAATGTTATGGAAATATACTGCAAATTACTTTGCCTGTCAAGCATTCTCAATTATTATCTCATACTTTTACAACATGTGTCCTTTCCTGATGTTCAGGCTTTGCTAACAAATTCGCAGTATATTTTTGACAAAATGTGACAAATTGTGTGAAGCAAGAGACTGAATAAAAATGTGCACTGTCAGCATATAATCTCAAAGTCATTAATGTTTAAAATTACAAGAAGAGTATTAGTATGCAAAATACCTTAATCCCCATGCCTCAGCAGGATTATAGGTTGAGTCAAATTAATGATTTTAAAAACATTGGTCGAGGCAGAACATGCTTTATTTTTCCTCAGCTTGTAAATATTTTAGCCACATCACAAACTTTTTTTTTTCTCACAAAATTACAGTATGGACTACACTAAACTATGGATTATGGAACTGAAAGTTATTAACATTAAGACAATGGCATCAACATTTGCTAATTAGTTGTTTAGAGATGATTACAATGCTAAACTAAATCAATGAATCAATTACTTCAATGAATTTGTCACTTTACTGAATGTGTCTAAACTACTAATGCCTGATAAGAATTAATTATTAGTAAATGATGAATTACAATGTTTAAAGAATTGTTTGAAATGCAGTAATCATTCAGTTCATCATATATCCTAGGTTGTGCTGAAAAAAAAAGGATATGTCACACTATACTGCACAATCTTTAGCACTATATGTATATATTTATTTATTTAAAAAAAACAGCAAAACAAAAAAATAGCTAAAATGCTTTAAGGACTACAATACAGTATTGATCTGAAATACTCACAACCAACCTAAAAATCATGATGTTATGGGAGTAAATCATGGTGGTGAGAGCACTATTCAGAAGCTGGGACAGGTGCTACACTTACACTGAAAATGGATAGCTCAAACTGTCTAGCTACTTTATCACAAAACCTGTTCATCAGTGTCAGAATGCTGGAGATAGAAAGGACCTGCACCTTCCAAAATGAAAATAACCCAAAGTACACATTCAGTAATAAAAGAAAGAAAAATCTTAAAATGCCGATCAGAGCCTGTGCATCACACCCCACCACCCCCACCAGAAAAAAAAAAAAAAAAACGCTAAAGAGATCTGTGCACAGGAAATCTCCAGGCAATCTGAAGGAGACTGGGAAAATGAAAGCTTATTCAAATAATCACTTGACTATGCGAGGTGTGCTTTCCATCATGTAATCCTGTAGAATGAATACAGCAAAATCTTATACAGTAGTTCATTCTCTCAGCACATCCCAGATGCTGAAACGTCTCGGGTCACTTGGCTGTAACCCTGTTCCCTGATAAAGCGGGAACGAGATGCTGCGTGAAAACGCTATGGGAACATCTCTTTGTTGTCCGGTTGTGAAGCCTGTGCATGTCAAAACCGCCGAATACCTTCGGCTTATAACCTCGGCGAGGCATGACGTCACCGAATAAGGTGCACCTGCAGGTTATAAATAGGAGTGAACCGGAAACATCCTCAGGTCAATTTTGTCTGAAGGACGTCCAGGCATGCCAGCAGTGCGGCATCGGAACGCAGCATCTCGTTCCCGCTTTATCAGGGAACAGGGTTAAAGCCAAGTAACCCGAGACGTTCCCTTTCAAAAGCTGCACTCGATGCTGCGTGAAAACGCTATGGGAACGAGAATATCAACGCTGCCGCACTGCAAGTGTCTGGACCCCCAGGTTGTGTAGCGTGTGCGCACAAGCCGAGGAGGTCTCAGACCTAGCTCTGGGATGCTGACTCAAGGATCCGCGAACCCGGAGTAGCATTGACATCCAGACTATAAAATCTAACAAACGTGTGTGGAGAGGACCAGCTCGCCGCATCACACACTTGCTGCAGGGGGATGCCTCTTGCCAAGGCAATCGATGAGGCAATCCCCCTGGTTGAATAAGCCCTGATTCCCAGAGGCGAAGTGTGACCACACGCCTCATAGGCTAGGGCAATGGCATCTCTCACCCAGTGTGACAGATGGCTAGTGCGGTGGATGTAAATCCGAAGAGCACGCACTGGACACAGTAAGTGAAGTCTTTCCTGCTCCGGAGCTGTGAAAGGCGGAGGACAGAAGGCTTCGAGAACAACTGGGTGCATGGTCGAGAATGGAACCTTGGGAAGATAGTTCGGGTGAGGATGCAGAATAGCTTTGACTACCCCAGGGGCAAAGTCTAGGCAGGATGGGGAGACTGACAGAGCCTGCAGATCCCCAATCCTCTTCAAAGAAGTAATAGCCATAAGAAAATCCATCTTAAGAGACAGAAGCCTGACAGGCGGTGACTCTAGTGGTTCGAAAGGGGTGTCGGCCCGGCCTTCGAGTACGATAGTTAAGTCCCATGAAGGGACCTTCGCTCTATTGGGCGTCTTCAAGCGTTTAGCTCCACGAATAAAACGGGCAACTAAATGGTGCTTGCCCACAGAAACCCCATCATTCAGAGCGTGACAAGCCGAAATAGTGGCTACGTACGTTCTGAGCGTACTAGGGCATAAGCCCAAAGACAACTTTTCTTGCAGAAACTCCATCACTGAAACAATCTGGCAGTGAACTGGGTCTACATGTCTTGCCATGCACCAATTTTCAAATACACTCCATTTGAGGGCATAAGTTCTTCTAGTGGAGGGAGCCCTGGCACTTAAAATGGTTTCAATTACGCTGGCTGAAAGCCCAGCATGTCTTAGTTGGTCCCGTTCAGGGGCCAAACGTGAAGGTTCCAGAGCTCAGGCCGGGGGTGAAGAATTGTCCCCTGCGCCTGAGACAGAAGATCCCTCCTCATAGGAATCACCCAGGGTGAGCCGTCGAGGAGAGATATTAGATCCGAGAACCACACTCACTCAATAAGAGGCGCAAACCCTGTTGACGGACCCTCGACAGGACTCCTGGGAGCAGAATTATAGGTGGAAACGCATAAAGGCGTAATCTGGGCCAAGTGTGGGCCATTGCGTCCAGACCCAGGGGAGCTGGAGGAGTCAGAGAGTAGTAAAGGGGGCATTGTGCTGCCTCTTGTGAGGCAAAGAGGTCCACCTCTGCTATGTAAAATCTTTCCCAGATTTGACTGACTAGCTCGGGGTGGAGTTTCCATTCCCCCTGTTTTACAGCTTGTCTGGATAGCAAGTCTGCTCCTACATTCATATGCCCTGGAATGTAAATCGCCCTGAGGGACAGGAACTTGTCCTGTGCCCAAAGCAGAACCTGGTGCGCTAGCTTGTTCAAGCGGCGCGAGCGCAGTCCACCCTGGTGATTAATGTACGAGACTACCGCAGTGCTGTCCACCCGCACTAGGACATGGTAGCCTCTCAACTGCTGGAGGAAGTGTTTCAGGGCCAGAAACAGAGCCATCATTTCGAGGCAATTGATGTGCCACGCGAGAAGATGATCTCTCCAGCTCCCTTGTGCTGGACGGCCATCCAAGACCGCATCCCAGCCCGTGAGGGAAGCATCTGTCGTTAGCATCTTGCGATGACAAGACAGACCTAGAGTGGGACCCAAAGTCAGAACCAGGCGTGTGAACCACATAGAAAGGGTACGAAGCCCCCGGCGCGTAACCCTTATTAGCCTCTGGGGGTTGGCCCTTGAATGAAACCCCCTGGCTCTTAGCCACAGCTGAAACGCTCTCATGTGCAGAAGGCCCAAAGGTATCACCGTGGACGCAGCTGCCATGAGGCCTAAAAATTTCTGAAAGTGATGAACAGTGACCTTCTGGCCTAGCTTGATTTCCTTCAGGGTGTTGAGAATGGATTCGACACGAGCAGGAGACAGCTGTGCCCACATTGTGACCGAATCCCATGTGACACCCAAATACACACGTGGACAAAATTGTTGGTACCCTTCGGTCAATGAAAGAAAAACTCACAATGGTCACATAAATAACTTTAATCTGACAAAAGTAATAATTTTAAAAAAATTCTATGAACGTTAACCAATGAAAGTCAGACATTGCTTTTCAACCATGCTTCAACAGAATTATTTAAAAAAATAAACTCATGGAACAGGCCTGGACAAAAATGATGGTACCCCTAGAAAATACTGAAAATAATGTGTCCTAAGGGACATGTTAATTCAAGCTGTGACCACTAATTAGCATCATAGGTGTCTACAATCTTGTAATCAGTCAGTGGGCCTATATATAGGGCTCCAGGTAGTCACTGTGTTGTTTGGTGACATGGTATGTACCACACTCAACATGGACCAGAGGAAGCGAAGGAAAGAGTTGTCTCAGGAGATTCGAAAGAAAATTATAGACAAGCATGTTAAAGGTAAAGGCTATAAGACCATTTCCAAGCAGCTAGATGTTCCTGTGACTACAGTTGCACATATTATTCAGAAATTTAAGATCCATGGGACTGTAGCCAACATCCCTGGACGTGGCCGCAGGAGGAAAATTGATGACAAATCAAAGAGACGGATAATCCAAATGGTAACAAAAGAGCCCAGAAAGACTTCTAAAGAGATCCAAGGTGAAATTCATGCTCAAGGAACATCAGTGTCAGATGGCACCATCCGTCGTTGTTTGAGCCAAAGTGGACTACATGGGAGATGACCAAGGAGGACACCATTGTTGAAAACAAATCATAAAAAAGCCAGACTGGAATATGCCAAACTACATGTTGACAAACCACAAAGCTTCTGGGAGAATGTCCTCTGGACAGATGAGACAAAAATTAAACTTTTTGCCAAGTCACATCAGCTCTATGTTCACAGACGGAAAAATGAAGCATATCAAGAAAAGAACACTGTCCCTACTGTGAAACATGGAGGAGGCTCTGTTATGTTCTGGGGCTGCTTTGCTGCATCTGGCACAGGGTGTCTTGAATCTGTGCAGGGTACAATGAAATCTCAAGACTATCAAGGGATTCTAGAGAGAAATGTGCTGGCCAGTGTCAGAAAGCTGGGTCTCAGTCGCAGATCATGGGTCTTGCAACAGGACAATGACCCAAAACACAGCTAAAAACACCCAAGAATGGCTAAGAGGAAAACATTGGACTATTCTAAAGTGGCCTTCTATGAGCCCTGACCTCAATCCTATTGAGCTTCTTTGGAAGGAGCTGAAACATTCTGTCTGGAAAAGGCGCCCTTCAAACCAGAAACAACTGGAGCAGCTTGCTCATGAGGAATGGGCCAAAATACCTGCAGAGAGATGCAGAAGTCTCATTGACAGTTACAGGAATCGTTTGATTGCAGTGATTGCCTCAAAAGGTTGTGCAACGAACTATTAAGTTAGGGGTACCATCATTTTTGTCCAGGCCTGTTCCATGAACTTCAATGAGTTCATTTTTTTTATAATTCTGTTGAAGCATGGTTGAAAAGCAATGTCTGACTTTTATTGGTTAACATTCATAGAATTCTTATTTATTATTACTTTTGTCAGATTAAAGTTATTTCTGTTACCATTGTGAGTTTTTCTTTCATTGACCGAAGGGTATCAACAATTTTGTCCACGTGTGTATTTTGTCCTCTGAACAGGAAGGAGAACGCTTTTTGTGCCGTTGAGTCTCAATCCTAAAGAATGAAGATGGGCTAGGACGACATCCCGATGTCAAAGCGCTAGCTCCTGAGAGTGGGCCAGAATCAGCCAGTCGTCTATGTAATTCAAAATACGGATGCCCTGGAGTCGTAAAAAAGCCAGAGCTGCATCCATGCATTTTCTATATGTGCGGGGTGACAGAGCTAGGCCAAATGGAAGGACCCTATACTGGTAAGCTTCGCCCCCAAAAGCGAACCTCAGGAACTTTCTGTGCTGTGGCAATATTTCTATATGGAAGTATGCGTCCTTGAGATCAATTGTCACAAACCAATCCTCTAGTTGGTAACAATCATTTTGACAGTCAACATTTTGAATCTGGATTTCCTGAGATAGCGGTTCAAGCCGTGAAGATCCAAGATCGGACGCAACCCCCCCCCTCTCTTGGGCACCAAAAAGTACCGACTGTAGTAGCCCGACTCTCTGTCTGGGAGGGGAACATGTTCTATGGCCCCTTTGCCCAGCAGAGTCTGTAACTCCTGGGCCAGCAGATGTGCTCGGTCCGGTTTCACGGAAGTGGAGACCACGCCGTTGAAACGCGGAGGACAATGTGCAAACTGACTCCTGCAGCCTGTGCCTACAGTCCTTTGTACCCAAGGAGATACGCCTGGTAGTAGTTTCCACGCTGCCAGCTTCTCCGAAAGGGGCACGAGCTTTGACACTTCGGCTGGATGGGGGGGTGTTAGGTGTTGGGTATCCTGAAGTATGGCAGGAGATGCCCTAACACCCAAGCTTTTCGTTGGAGACCGGCACTCCCCGAAACACCAGTGGTGGCGGGGATTGAACACCGGCCTCCCGGGAGTGCCAGGGAGGAGGCCCTGTTTTGTGATGAAAATCCAGGCGCCCCTCCCTGGGGGGAGACACCCAAACGGCCCCAGGCGCACGAACCTCAGGGCTTCTTCTTTGAAGAGAGGAAGCTCCTCAGATCCGGTCTTTTCAAAGCAGATTTCTGAGGAGCGGCGAGCCCCACCCCAGTCTTTACGAGGGGGAGCGCGGCTGCTCTCCTTCTGCACCTCACGCCTGATAGGGGCCAGACCTGAACACGGCGGGGAAGGAACCTCCCAGGCCTGTTCATATAACTTCGCCTCCCAAAACCTAGTGGCAACGGAATTAACAGCGTCGCCAAAGAGGCCGGAAGGCGAGACGGGGGCATCAAGGAGGACAGCACGATCCTTATCCTTGATGCCCGTGAGGTTCAGCCACTGATGCCTCTCCGTGGATACCATGGCAGCCATAGAACGGCCCACAGCACGGGGCGTCTGCTTGGTTGCACGGAGAGACAGGTCTGTGGCTCGGCGCAGCTCTGCAAACGCCCTGTCATCAATAACCCCGCCGGTGCTCAGGTCCTTCAGCAGGTCAGCCTAGTAAGCCTGCAAAACCGCCATGGTGTGCAGTGAAGCGCCAGCCTGACCTGCTGCCTGAAAAGCTTTCCCCACCAAAGCAGATGTCAATCTACATGGCTTGGAGGGGAGAGTAGGCTTTTTCAGGGAGGATGATGTCCCAGGGGAGAGATAGCCCGCAAGCGTCTCTTCTATCTGGGGCATCATCATATAACCGTGTGCTTTCACATCAACGATATGCGCCGCGGCTCGCAGTTTCTCTTTAAAGAAAGCGAGTCGCGTGCAAAGCACCTTAATAGGGAGAAGATCACAGTCTCCCTGAAGCCCGAGGCGAGCGTGTTCTTCCCCCAAGCACTCGAGACAAAATTCATGAAGATCGCCCTCCGAAAGAGATCTATCGCACGGAGGCACGCATCACTTAAGCAACTCCGCCATATCGGTGAGTTAATGCTGTTATTTTATTATTGCTTTCGTTATGGCTTGCACATGCACACGCAAACACAAAGCGGTCCTGAAGACAAAAAGATCTGAGGATGTTTCCGGTTCACTCCTATTTATAACCTGCAGGTGCACCTTATTCGGTGACGTCATGCCTGGCAGAGGTTATAAGCCGAAGGTATTCGGCGGTTTTGGCATGCACAGGCTTCACAACCGAGCAACAAAGAGATGTTCCCATAGCGTTTTCACGCAGCATCGAGTGTAGCTTTTGAAAGGGAACTCTTTTTTTCTCTCGTTTTTCTAATCCCAGATGTATTCCACTGGTGTCAAATAAGTAAAACACACTAGAGTAGGTCACTTGGTCGAGGAAGTGAAACTGAAACGGTTTCAGTGACCATGAACAAGCTCTTTGACCCCTGTCTGTACAGTGAGTGGGTGAACTGATAAATTTAGGTTGTGGTGCTTAAAAGAGCTATTTTAGGAAATAACATATCTGACATGTTATGCCCTTTACTGAGGGGGGGAAAAACAGTCTTACAAAAGAATTCCCCATGCTTTTGCTCACTTCTGCATGTGGACCATTAAAAATGATGCACAATTAGAAAGTCACCAGTCAGCCATTACTAATCTGATCGTTTTAACATGGGTGAGTAACTAGGAGTCTATCGCCGCTTTTGGAATGGAATATCAAAGCACAAGATTAGACACCCTCGATTAAGCATCCACAGGGTTATAACAAGATTGGAAAAATAATGCACATTTGGTATAACAGCAGCGTGGAACCACTGATGTTCTGAATTGATAAATAAATAAATATGTAAATAATTAACTAATCTACAGCAGATGAAATAAAGAGCAAATAATGATCTATTCCTTTGTCTTATTAAGCAATGTGGGTCAATATATTTAAATACAATCTACGTCTGTGTATTCATTTCACAGAAAATGTGTGAAAATTTTCCATCTGGACATCTTAACCACTTGGAAAATTACTTAAAAACTAAAATTTGTCTTTAAATTTGTCAAAGTTGTGTTGACTGTCCTATGTTCTATTATGCTTTCTGATATCATAATGAGATGACACAGTTGTTAAGTAGTTCAGTGTATCATCACTGCAGAACAGGGATCTTTTACACTATTCCTGGAGGACCAGTTGTAGTGCAGCCACATAAAGTTTTTATTATTATTATTATTATTATTATTATTATTATTTTAAGAGGTTTGTTATAAGCAGATTACCAAAAAAAGGTAAAACTGCTGTGCCGTGTAAAAATTGCACCCGATATAGTTTTCGCAGAGAGTGCGCAGCCGCGTAGCGAGGTCAATCCCAATGACATAACAGGGTCAGGGGATCCTGTTAAAAGGACACCAGGGGAGAACCTCCAGGGGAGAGAGTTAGGAGATGCAGCGCGCTGTTTTTGTGACACTTGTTGTGGAGTTTGAAGATATTGTGGAGACTGTCATTGGGAGATATCCTTTTCAGCTGGATTATCAACTGAACTAATTCAGTTGGATTATCAATCACCATTCACTCCAGCTCCCGAATTATTACCAACACTTCCGATAAGGCCGATCCAGCTCTCCCACTACACACACCATTCATAAACAATCCGGACTTTGGACAATCATTCCACTCACACATCATCTGGTTGTATATATTTTGTAAATATTATTATTATTATTATTATTATTATTATTATTATTATTATTGTTATTAGTTTTTTTGCTGGTTTTGGTGCGCCTCTTTTGTTTAGTTATTGTTTAATACACTTTGGGTTTTTGTTTACATTGGTTGTGTGTGTCTTTTCTTGTTCTGAGCAGCTAGCGATTCACCAGAGCCTAGATTAAAGATCCTGTTTAGTGTAACCAGGTTATTGAATTATCAGATCGTTACTTACTGGTGACCCGTACGGGGAGGCTTTTTTGTTTGTTTTCTGGTGCTGTACAGCTTTTCAGAACAGGATAGGTGCTAATAACGCTAATGCTACCGCTAATCATTGCATTATGGCCGACCCAGTTGGTTCACATTATATACGGGATACTGATGTTATAGATGATGCTTTTGTGACTGTAATCCTGCAGCATAAATAACATCTTTAATTAGTTCACTGTATATTTCTGACAAACATTCTGATGATGATTATGATGAGGTTGATTGCGTTGATTATGTATCTGGAAATGCAGTTGTGCAAACGTTGCTGACTGAGGTGAAACAATGTAAAGTGGATTTATTGTCTCTACTAAAAAAGTTGATACGTTAGAGCATGATTTTTAAGAATCCAATAACAGTAAGGAAACAGTTTTCGACAGGCCGTGGACGCTAGCATAGCAGGGTTGGAGAGCTACTTTTAAGAGGCCCTAGAAAAGCTGGAGAGAGCGGTCACGACTGTTTTCTGCATAGAGATGCTATGTGGGAGAGTCAGTTGAACAAGCTATGTCACACTAGCACAACTACTCTTCGCCAACTACAGGCCTGCACCCCTGCAACATCACACTCTTCTGCAATGCTTTCACGCAGGACTCCAGTCGCAGCACCGAGGTGAAAGGTACAACAAAAAGTGAGCCTCATGGGACCAGAGGCTCACCTTTAAGCTCCACCAGGAGGTGTTATATCATAGAGTTCCTGTGAAGCGAGGAGGAAGATACCAGATGGTGGTCCCACAATCATTAACCCATAAGTTCTTGGAATACTATCATACGCACCCATCAGACGGACACAGGGGCAGAGTAAAAACCCTGTTACAGGTACTCAATGATGTCTGGTGGCCCTCCGCTCGCAACGATGTCTGGCAGTATGTCCAATCGTGTTAGGTGTGCCAGACGTCCAACATCCTCAGTAAGGGACTCAGTGACTACCAGAGTTCTGCCATGCCTTTAACTCCGCCCCTCGGGAAACCATGGGGAAAACCCCAGTGGAGCTACCACTTGGCAGAGCACTCCAGGGACCACAGGCTTGGTCTACAAACCAATCACCCACACCTGACCAAGCAGTTGGCACTTTACCCGACACCCACAGGACCACAGCGGAGGACGAGACCACCATACACTGAAAGTTGGAAAGACAAACATGCCATATCCCGCACTTCCCAGCAGAATGAGGCGCCCGTCCTACCAGGTGAAAGACTGGTGAAAAGCCTCACCCTCACTCGTCCGCCCAACAAAAGTTTTCTGCTAAGCTAGCTCCCAAGTGGGAGGGTCCAGCAGAAAGTAAAAATAAAAATGGACCAATAAATCACATTATGACTTGGGGCAATCCACATAACTGTCGTGACAAATGTGGTTTATGTAAAGCGCTAATACGGACGCTCGGGGAGAAGCTCCGGGGGAGAGAGTTAGGAGATGAAGCACGCTGTTTTTTTGACAATTGTCCTGGAGTTGAAGAATATTGAGGAGACCATCATCGGCAGATAACCTTTTCAGTTGGATTATCACGCCTCGATCTGCTTCATTACTTCACTCCAGCTCCAAAATCTTGCTCCTGGATTATTACCAACACTTCCAATGAGGCCGATCCAGCTCTCCCACTATACACATCATTCACAAACAATCCGGACTTGGGACAATAATTCCGCTCACTTACACATCATCTGGTTGTATATATTTTGTACATATTATTATTTTTGGGGGTTTTTTTTGTTGGTGTTGTTGCACCTCTTTTGTTTAGTTATTGTTTAATACACTTTGGGTTTTTGTTTAGATTGGTTGTGTGCATCTTTTCTTGTTTTGAGCGGCTAGCACTTCACCAGAGCCTAGATTAAAGATCTTGTTTAGTGTAACCAGGTTATTAAATTATCCGATCATTACACAGTGTCTAGCATAGTTTGCAATTCCCAAACACCTAAACATACCCATTGAAACTGGCAACTAAGACATTGTTGAATCAGCTGTGTTGTTCAGGTCTGTCAGGATAATCACCAATCATTGTTGACTGGAGCTGAAGATCCCAGATGTAGAATATAGTTAATTTGATGTGTAAGTTACTTACTGTAACACCTCATTTTCAACTATCTGCAAGACAGACTGCATATAAACTAACTTTTCTACCACCATATTGTTGAATTCCTGAACATGGATGGCAAGAAGTTGTTAAGTTAGATAACCTTATATAACCACAGCTCTAACAGTAGTCAGTTTAAAACATAACCTGATTCTTATAATAAGATATAAAGAGATTGTTTAGAATCTTTTAAATTATTCAGCTCTGTAAGTTACAGTTATTTCTCTGTGGTGTCTTTGCCAATGAAATACAAGCCTGAGGAGAGGAATGAAACCTGGAGACCAGAAGTCAGTTTCAATGCCATGTAGAATAAGGCCTGTAAGTCCTTAAGTGAAGGCATTATACTTTAACTCAAAATAAATTAATGAATGCACTTTTATTCCTACAAACGTTTACTCCTTTTTTTTCTTGATGCAAGATCTGTGTCTTTAGAACCAGTGGGTGTGAAAAATGTTCATCTAAACATTTTTTTAGACACACATGGACAAAATTGTTGGTACCCTTAGGTCAGTGAAAGAAAAACTCACAATGGTCACAGAAATAACTTCAATCTGACAAAAGTAATAATACATAAGAATTCTATGAATGTTAATCAATGAAAGTCAGACATTGCTTTTCAACCATGCTTCAACGGAATTATAAAAAAAATGAACTCATTGAAGTTCATGGAACAGGCCTGGACAAAAATGATGGTACCCCTAACTTAATAGTTCGTTGCACAACCTTTTGAGGCAATCACTGCAATCAAACGATTCCTGTAACTGTCAATGAGACTTCTGCATCTCTCTGCAGGTATTTTGGCCCATTCCTCATGAGCAAGCTGCTCCAGTTGTTTCTGGTTTGAAGGGCGCCTTTTCCAGACAGAATGTTTCAGCTCCTTCCAAAGAAGCTCAATAGGATTGAGGTCAGGGCTCATAGAAGGCCACTTTAGAATAGTCCAATGTTTTCCTCTTAGCCATTCTTGGGTGTTTTTAGCTGTGTTTTGGGTCATTGTCCTGTTGCAAGACCCATGATCTGCGACTGAGACCCAGCTTTCTGACACTGGCCAGCACATTTCTCTCTAGAATCCCTTGATAGTCTTGAGATTTCATTGTACCCTGCACAGATTCAAGACACCCTGTGCCAGATGCAGCAAAGCAGCCCCAGAACATAACAGAGCCTCCTCCATGTTTCACAGTAGGGACAGTGTTCTTTTCTTGATATGCTTAATTTTTCCGTCTGTGAACATAGAGCTGATGTGCCTTGGCAAAAAGTTCCATTTTTGTCTTATCTGTCCATAGGACATTCTCCCAGAAGCTTTGTGGTTCCCTTTCAAAAGCTACACTCAATGCTGCGTGAAAACGCTATGGGAACATCTCTTTGTTGCCCGGTTGTGAAGCCTGTGTATGTCAAACCCGCCGAATACCTTCGGCTTATAACCTGTGCCAGGCATGACGTCACCGAATAAGGTGCACCTGCAGGTTATAAATAGGAGTGAACCGGAAACATCCTCAGATCTTTTTGTCTTCAGGACCGCTTTGTGTTTGCGTGTGCATGTACAAGCCGTAACGATAGCGAAATAAAAATAACAGCATTAACTCACCGATAAGGCGGAGTTGCTTAAGAGATGCGTGCCTCCGTGTGATAGATCTCTTTCGGAGGGCGATCTTCACGAGTTTTGTCTCGAGTGCTTGGGGAAGAACACGCTCGCCTCGGGCTTCAGGGAGAATGTGAGTACTGTGATCTTCTCCCTATTAAGGTGCTTCGCGCGCGGCTCACTTTCTTTAAAGAGAAACCGCGAGCCGCGGCGCATTCCTGGGGCTCGCGTGCTGATCTGGCAGACGCGCACAAGACGGGAATTCCCCTTTCTCTCGCGCTCTCTCCGGATCAGGAAGTTTTAGCTTCCGCTTCGCAAACGCGCTCCGGCACTTCTTGTGGAAGAATCTTCCTCTCTCGCTTCAATGGAAGTAGCCTCCTCACAACGCTCCTCCAGTGCTGACAGAGCTTTTGAGGAATTATTAGAGGTTATAACGCGTGCATATCGACTGGCCGCAGCAGCGAGATTCCCCCAAGCGTTCGAGATTGAACGACAGGTGTCTGTCGGGTGGCCGGGGGGAGGAGCCTCAACGTCTCTCCCTCCCCTTCTTTGGTGACATCCATGATGAATTAACTCTTTCATGGAGCAAGCCGTATTCATCGCGTGTTTTTGTACCATCGACTTCAACTTATTCGAATATCATTGATGCGAAAGCACGCGGTTATATGATGATGTCCAGATAGAAGAGACACTTGCGGGCTATCTCTCTCCTGGGACATCATCCTCCCTGAAAAAGCCTATTCTCCCCTCCAAGCCGTGCAGATTGACATCTGCTTTGGTGGGTAAAGCTTTTCAGGCAGCACGACAGGCTGGTGCTTCACTGCACACCATGGCGGTTTTGCAGGTTATCAGGCTGACCTGCTGAAGGACCTGAGCAGCGGCGGGGCTATTGAAATGCAGAGCTGCGAAATGTTGACTGTCAAAATGATTGTTTCTCAAATCCAACTAGAGGATTGGTTTGTGACAATCGATCTCAAGGACGCATATTTCCATATAGAAATATTGCCATAGCACATGAAGTTCCTGAGGTTCGCTTTTGGGGGCGAAGCTTACCAGTATTGGGTCCTTCCATTTGGCCTAGCTCTGTCACCCCGCACATATACAAAATGCATGGATGCAACTCTGGCTCCTTTAGGACTCCAGGGCATCCGTATTTTTGAATTACATAAACGACTGGCTGATTCTGGCCCAGTCTCAGGAGCTAGCGCTTCGACATCGGGATGTCGTCCTAGCCCATCTTCATTCTTAGGATTGAGATTCAACGCCACAAAAAGCGTTCTCCTTCCTGTTCAGAGGACAACATATTTGGGTGTCACATGGGATTCGGTCACAATGCGGGCACAGTTGTCTCCTGCTCGTGTCGAATCCATTCTCAACACCCTGAAGGAAATCAAGCTAGGCCAGAAGGTCACTGTTCATCACTTTCAAAAATCTTTAGGCCTCATGGCGGCTGCGTCCACGGTGATACCTTTGGGACTTCTGCACATGAGAGCGTTTCAGCTGTGGCTAAGAGCCAGGGGGTTTCATTCAAGGGCCAACCCCCAGAGGCTAATAAGGGTTACGCCCCGGGGACTTCGTACCCGTTCTATGTGGTTCAGACCCCGGTTTCTGACTTTGGGTCCCACTCTAGGTCCGTCTTGTCGTTGTAAGATGCTAACGACAGACGCTTCCCTCACGGGCTGGGGTGCGGTCTTGGAAGGCCGTCCAGCACAAGGGAGCTGGAGAAATCATCTTCTCGCGTGGCACATCAATTGCCTCGACATGATGGCTCTGTTTCTGGCCCTGAAACACTTCCTCCAGCAGTTGAGAGGCTACCATATCCTAGTGCAGGTGGACAGCACTGCGGTAGTCTCGTACATAAATCGCCAGGGTGGACTGTGCTCGCGCCGCTTGAACAAGCTAGCGCACCAAGTTCTGCTTTGGGCACAGGACAAGTTCCTGTCCCTCAGGGCGATTTACATTCCAGGGCATATGAATGTAGGAGCAGACTTGCTATCCAGACAAGCTGTAAAACATGGGGAATGGAAACTCCACCCCGAAGTAGTCAGTCAATCTGGGAAAGATTTTACGTAGCAGAGGTGGACCTCTTTGTCTCATAAGACGCAGATCAATGCCCCCTTTACTACTCTCTGACTCCTCCAGCTCCCCTGGGTCTGGACGCAATGGCCCACACGTGGCCCAGATTACGCCTTTATGCGTTTCCATCTATAGTTCTGCTCCCAGGAGTCCTGGAGACACGCATGTCTTAGTTGGTCCCTGAACGGACCAACTAAGACATGCTGGGCTTTCAGCTAGCGTAATTGAAACCATTTTAAGTGCCAGGGCTCCCTCCACTAGAAGAACTTATGCCCTCAAATGGAGTGTATTTGAAAATTGGTGCATGGCAAGACATGTAGACCTAGTTCACTGCCAGATTGTTTCAGTGATGCAAGAAAGGTTGTCCTCGGGCTTATGCCCTAGTACGCTCAGAACGTACGTAGCCGCTATTTCGGCTTGTCACCCTCTGAATGATGGGGTTTCTGTGGACAAGCACCATTTAGTTGCCCGTTTTATTCGTGGAGCTAAACGGTTGAAGCCGCCCACTAGAGCGACGGTCCCTTCGTGAGACTTAACTATCGTACTCGAAGGCCTGGCCGTCACCCCTTTCGAACCACTAGAGTCAGCGCCTGTCAGGCTTCTGCCTCTTAAGGTGGTTTTTCTTATGGCTATTACTTCTAAAGCTATTCTGCATCCTCACCCGAACTATCTTCCAAGGTTCCATTCTCGACCATGCACCCAGTTGTTCTCGAGCCCTTCTGTCCTCCGCCTTTCACAGCTCCGGAGCAGGAAAGACTTCACTTACTGTGTCCAGTACGTGCTCTTAGGATCTACGTCCACCGCACTAGCTAGTGGCGTAAGTCAGAGCAGTTCTTTATTTGCCATGGGGGTCTGCCACTAGACAGACTCTGTCACACTGGGTGAGAGATGCCATTGCCCTAGCCTATGAGGCGCGTGGTCACACTTCGCCTCTGGGAATCAGGGCTCACTCAACCAGGGGGATTGCCTCATCGATTGCCTTGGCAAGAGGCGTCCCCCTGCAGCAGGTGTGTGATGCGGCGGGCTGGTCCTCTCCACACAAGTTTGTTAGATTTTATAGCCTGGATGTCAATGCTACTCCGGGTTCACGGATCCTTCAGTCAGCATCCCAGAGCTAGGTCTGAGACCTCCTCGGCTTGTGCGCACACGCTACACAACCTGGGGGTCCAGACACTTGCAGTGCGGTGGTGTTGGTATTCTCGTTCCAATAGCGTTTTCACGCAGCATTGAGTGTAGCTTTTGAAAGGGAACGTCTCAGGTTACTTGACTGTAACCCTGTTCCCTGATAAAGCGGGAACGAGATGCTGCGTTCCGATGCCGCACTGCTGGCATGCCTGGACGTCCTTCAGACAAAATTGACCTGAGGATGTTTCCGGTTCACTCCTATTTATAACCTGCAGGTGCACCTTATTCGGTGACATCATGCCTGGCACAGGTTATAAGCCGAAGGTATTCGGCGGGTTTGACATGCACAGGCTTCACAACAGGGCAACAAAGAGATGTTCCCATAGCGTTTTCACGCAGCATCTCGTTCCCGCTTTATCAGGGAACAGGGTTACAGTCAAGTAACCCGAGACGCTTGTCAACATGGAGTTTGGCATATTCCAGTCTGGCTTTTTTATGATTTGTTTTCAACAATGGTGTCCTCCTTGGTCGTCTCCCATGTAGTCCACTTTGGCTCAATCAATGACAGATGGTGCGATCTGACACTGATGTTCCTTGAGCATGAAGTTCACTTTGGATCTCTTTAGAAGTCTTTCTGGGCTTTTTTGTTACCATTCGGATTATCCGTCTCTTTGATTTGTCATCAATTTTCCTCCTGCAGCCACGTCCAGGGAGGTTAGCTACAGTCCCATGGATCTTACATTTCTGAATAATATGTGCAACTGTAGTCACAGGAACATCTAGCTGCTTGGAAAAGGTCTTATAGCCTTTACCTTTAACATGCTTGTCTATAATTTTCTTTTGAATCTCCTGAGACAACTCTTTCCTTCGCTTCCTCTGGTCCATGTTGAGTGTGGTACATACCATGTCACCAAACAACACAGTGACTACCTGGAGCCCTATATATAGGCTCACTGACTGATTATAGATTGTCGACACCTGTGATACTAATTAGTGGACACACCTTGTCCCTTTGGTCACATTATTTTCAGTATTTTCTAGGGGTACCATCATTTTTGTCCAGGCTTGTTGGCATGTTGGCCTGTTCAGTTTTTTTTTTTTTAATAATTCTGTTGAAGCATGGTTGAAAAGCAATGTCACATTCATTGGTTAACATTCATAGAATTCTTATTTATTATTACTTTAGTCAGATTAAAGTTATTTATGTGACCATTGTGAGTTTTTCTTTCATTGACCGAAGGGTACCAACACTTTTGTCCACGTGTGTATATACTGTTTGCAATGTCCTTAATGAACTAATATTTAAAAGGCAGTGGTTGTGAGATTTTGGTTTGTTAGCATGTTTGTAGTGGACAACTAAAGGTGGGAGAGCTCTGTTTGTTTTATTTTATTTGATTAATTAAACCTTAGCAACTTCTGTGAAGAACACCAGTTTAGAATGGATTTTCTAAAGGACACGCTATTGGATTCATTAAAGCCAAGGATCACCTGTATGACCATGTTATTCGCCTCTTTATTCAGAAGGAAAGATAGATATCCTGTATATATAGAAAATTATAATATAGCAGTGGTTAGCTCACATGTCTCTTGTTTTGATTGGGGTTGATTCTTTGATCAAATTAATGTGTAAGTGTTTTGCCCCTGGGTTCTGTGAGCGGCGTTATGAATTGATTATTGGTTTAGTAGGTGATGTTTTAAGGTGTTCTCCAAATGACATATTTTTTCCTTTTTTGTTTGTTTATTCTTTGTACTCATAATCAGAGCTACAGCATTATTAGTTTAAGTACCTGAATGTACCAATGATGGGTGTATGCAGAAAATGAACAACTCATCTTAAATGTTATTACAATAACTGAGACAAATTTATTTGTTCTATTTGTTCTCTAGTATGCCATATACTTTAATGTTGAGTGGCTCATCAAGCACTCACAAAACAAGTATGAATTTAAACCAGATTATAGAGATATCCTAGATAGCAAACTGCTGAAGTTTGGCCCAATGTAATTTTGATCCATTGGCCCAACGTTGGCTCATTGTAGGGGCAAAAGATAGGTTGGCCCCACGTTGTTACAACATTGGTTCAGTAGATAATCACAAGGTTGGCCCAATGTTGGTTCAGTAGATAATGGCAAGGTTTGAAATTGGAAATTAAATTAGACTTGCCAATAATAAGAAAACACATGTATATCTCAAGAAATGTATTTATTAATTTTATTTGTGATAAAATGACTACAAACTAAGAAAATATATGTAACCATTATGATGATATACTACAAAATAAGCAACTACTATAACCACCTTTTCTCTCAGCAAGGTGGATGAAAATTAATACATATAAGCAAAGTATCCATCGCCTTTTATACTGTATCAGGTGGCACTGCATCTTCCTCATTATCATTTACCTCAGTACTTTCACCATCAGCTTGGTCACTGTAGCTACTGTAAGCTGTTCTTTACCATCATCATCATGTTCATCATTAACATTACAGCATCTTTGGAGAACTTTGACTTTTGTCTGTGTAATTACATCAATAATTTGAGCATTGTACAGTAAAATGTACTTCAAAATTTTCATTTCAACCAGTAAAATTGATGAGAATTGATGAGAGTGGGATTTTCCACATTTGGCTCAACTCAGATCAACAACAGTTCCAGTATTACAGCACACATTTTTCTCCACATGAAACAAAGTAAACACAGCAATTCAAACAGTAAATAACATAATAATTATATGTGTCATATGTCAACTACCTTAGTACATATATTCAACAACCACATAAAGATACAAATTGTCCTAAAGCAATACAATATATACTGTATATGCGCCCTTTAACGTTTCTGGCACTTACTATGTCAAGAGTTCCTATGGTTCTAACTTCACTATGGCTCCGTATGCTACTGTATGCACTGGCAACAAGTCAATTAGCCCAGCATAGTAGTGCTTAGCTAAACATCTTTCTCACCACATTACAGGGAAACTAACTGTGTGCTTTTCATGTTACCACCACAGATTCTTAACACTCTTATGTCTTCTCAAGGGTATTTACATCTCATTTGGAGGAATATTAATTCATATGATTTTAGCAGCACAGACGCAGAAAACATTACCTTGTGTTTAGCTTGGCTGCAGGATTTAAATCAGCAGCACCTGGCCTCTGTGAGGTTTTTGGTTCCTCCCTAGCGATAAACGCCATCTAGTCACATGTTTGATAGTGTTCACAGTTGAGCACAAAGCGGAATGAATTTAATGTTTATTATTTTAGAAAACATAAGAAAAAATAAATAAAAATTGGGATGTCTTATTTTAACTGTTACATCTTATGTACAGATCTGGCCATTAAGAACGCATGTTTTGAGAAAAGGGATCTCGCGAGCTGCCGCAGCGGTGCTCGAGAAGCTGTGAACATGACTTACATTAACTGTAGGGGACAGTCGTGTTTCAATCTGAGGTATTGTGTGTCTACTGAATCCGAAAATGTGTTTGTTTATCTCTCTTAGGCGCCCATTGACAGCAAGTGACAGAGCTCATAAGCATATCAAGCTCAAACTGTAAATACTTATATGTATTTATTCTTAATTTTCTTCTCTCCTTCAATGATGATTCTTCTTTGACTCTACTTTCTCCATTCAATATTATTATTAATATTATTATTATTACAGTGGAACCTCGGATTGCTGGTCTCCCCTGCTGGGTCTTAGTGCTCGTCTCTTACTGGTATAATCGACATCTCCCTCTCCCTCCTGTGTGTGCGCGCGTACACACACCCACATACACACACAAGCTCTCTCCCTCGCCTTTACTCACCATCCTATGTGTATGCACACGCACGTAATTTGACACCGACACATGCACACACACTCTCTTGCCTTCCCCAGCTTCACACACACGCTTTCTTTACACAGAAAAATGGGGAAGATTTGGTTTTCGCTGGTTTCAAAACACAACGTTTTCGGAGATTTGAGCTCCAGACAATCCCCAAGCGCTCTGAGTTCATGTACCCGCCCAACGCACCTACACCTTGAAAAGAACTTCTGAATAGCGCTGGGTAACTATCTCTGCAGTGGTTAAACAGCGGATTAATTTCATTTGGGGTATTTCTAACAGACAATCTACTGTATTTAGATTACGTGAAGTTGTGTACATTTTGGGACTTTTTTGAAAACAAAATGGTTCTATCTACTAAATCAAATGGAATGTATCAACCCAGCAAGAGTGTTAATTTACCCCCTGGTTGGGTCAAATAAAATAATCCAGCACTTTAACATTTAACCCAGGAGTGTTTAGAGTGTAACATTAAAAATATTAAATTTGTAAAATAGCATAAAGAAATCATAGGATTATCATAGGATATATAGAGTGAATAAAGCAATACAACACAGGTTATGGTAAAGAAATTATCAGACTTTTCCATTGCAGGGATTAAAAAAATAGTAACAAAGTCAATTTTAGATTCTGTAGAAGCCCAGTGGTCCGCACACAACCGCTCGCGGATGAGTCTTTCCTTTAATTCGCCATTTTCACTGGAGTGGGGCTAAGAAACATGCATCTCTGTTTATTCATACAGATCTACCTGTTTTACAGTACATGGAAATTTACCCTGAAAAAAAGCGATATAAGAACGGTGCCAGCTGGCACACCTAAAATAGATGCCGAATTATTTTCTATAAACTAAATATTTTTTTTCTAAACTTGTGCTATGTTGTTTACTTATAATATTTGTTAATCTAAAAATATAGTTTAAATGAGGTTTATGCTCCGGGATGTTGACTCTATTTCCTACACAGTATAATCAGAGCTCTTCCGCCCGCTTGGTTCATCTTCATTGCTTGATTTTATATATTTTTTCCAGTGTAATTCCTAAATTATGTTCAAAATAATGAAATGAGATGCCCTAAATCGTGCTTTAAAATTAATCTAAAATTCATTTAAAATCGGCGTGTATAACCCTGCGGCTCATACTTTTCACTTTACAAAAGGCAGCGTTTTGATAAAAAATCTGATAAACGCGTGTGATTTATCAATAAAAATGCAGACATACTCCCCCAGAAATTCAACAAACACAAATATATAGGCTAGACGCTAGATAAATGCAGGCTTTTCCAACACGGCAGCATGCTCTGATGTGAGCTGATTTATTAAAGTCATAATATAATATAACATATTTTTGCTGTGTAGTTTATTTTGTGTGCATACGAATTGCATTTCAATTAATGCTTTATGGTGCTCCAGATGGCCAGTTCTCCACTGCCCAAGACTTTGAAGACAATCTCCAGATTTTTTATTCCCCAGAGAAAGCATAATACAACTGTCCATACAGTAAATAAAAAGCAAAGTATCAAAATCAAAAAGTATCAAATCCAACCATAAAATCTGATTTAATTGCTATCATTAAACGTTTTTTTTTTTATCTATTTTATGTTTTGCTGGGGAAATAAATTTTAGGCAGAGACATCCTCTCTGTTTTGTTAATTCATCTAAAACCCCCTACAGTATTTGCCAACAGCGCACCCAGTTTGATAAATTCACACTATTGTAAATGAAAGGTGAGAAGAGATTCCGCAGAATCTCCTGACACAAATGCTTGCCCTGAAGGACTATATTCGACAACAATATAGAGAATAAGAATTGTATTTATAATAAGATAATTAATGAAATAATAATATTATATCAAATAAAGACTTCATGTAATGTGAAATATGAATAAAACAGTATTAGACACAAGTATATGATATGGTAGTCTAGACATTGAAAAAGCTATTTACACATGAGTGCACAAATGTAAAGCCAATGCAATTATTAATTTATTGTGTTTATTATACAGTAAACAATAAACACTACCCTTTGCAAAGTGAAAGTGAGTGCCATTGATCAAAAGGCTGGTAAACGTGTGCACAGATATGAGCAGATTTATCGATAAAACTGCAGACATACTCCTCCAGAAATGCAACAAATATATAGTATCTAATAGGTGTGTATGCATGGAGAGTTTGTGTGTGTTTCTGCGTGTCTCATAGGTGTATGTGCATGGAGAGTTTGTGTGTGTATGTGCACGTGTCTCATATGTGACGTGCAAATGCAATTCTTATGCACACAAAAAAATTAAATACACTTGAATAAAGCGTCTCACATCGGAGCGCGCTGTTGTGTTAGAAAAGCCAGCGTGTATCTAGCGAGCGCCTATATATTTTTGTTTGCTGCATTTCTGGGGGAGTAGGTCTGCATTTTTATCGATAAATCGGACACGTTTATCAGCCTTTTTGTTCAAAACACTGCCTTTTGTAAAGTGAAAGTTTATGCACAAATCAGGGTTTATGCACGCTGATGAACAGCTTTATTTCAGTCATAAATTCACAATCACATTCCAGCCGTGGTCAAATAATGGATGAAATAATTATTCAAAGCTGGACAAAAACAGCAAAAAAGCATGATGATTATTATTATAAAAAGCCTGAAGCACTTATGCATATAAGAATATTTGCCTAAAAATATTGATTTATTTTGTTAATTCATGTCTTCTGATGGTGCATAATGTCAACACTTTTTTTTACGTTTCAATATTCTATTTTTACAAAGAGTCCATTTTAAGACCTTTACCTTTTTTTATATTAACCAATCACATTCCTTGAATTGCTGCATCATCCCTAGCAATGGGGTCAACCACACCTTCTCAGTAAGATAAAGGTTTTTGTAATTTCCTTCCTCATGGTTGCTCTGAGAAGTTTCCTAAATCACTTCTATTCTAGGACTCCCAGCTAGGACATTTTAGGCTAAGATAGGAGCTCTCTGAGAGAACTCTAAAATGCTTTGTGGATACAGTTTATACTTTTTTTGATAGCAAAACAGTGAGAACCACAGTTGTCTATAACAAATTGTTTAATTTGAAAACCATAATATAACCTTATTTTCTATAATCTTACATTAAACATACTGTAGTGTAAATGTTCTGTGAAATAGCAATTTGGATGTTTTGTGAATAATATGTACTATACTTAATTAAGCTATGTGTCCTATGTAAGCACTGTGGTAAATGTAGTTTGCAGTACAACCATCTGTTTTACTTTCCAGTTAATACAGATCTTTTTTTTTTCTGCACTGTTTTTGCCAATCATGATGTACTTAAAGTTATGATATCAAAAGAACATTAAGCAGAGGAATAATGTAACAACACTTAAAAGATGCTGGTGTAAAAGAGAAATGAAGTGCATGCACTGCGCATGGAAAGATGTTTTGAGTGATCAGTGTAGTGGAACTACCAGCCTCACAGAATGTTCGGTGCACTCACTTTGTCTGGTTCTGCCCGCTCCATCTCGTTATCTTATAACCTTAGGGGACGACGGGCAGATACACAATCATTATATGCATGAACGGCATATCTGTACTGTGATAGCGAGCTGTCGTCAACTAATGAGGTGAAACTGAAACTGGTAGAGGAGGATGCTGATGATGCGGTAAACTGAAGTTTTTATAAGAGTTGTGAGCAACAAAATCAACTTCTTCCTTTACCTAATTTGTTGCCGCTACTAGATGTGTGAATTGCTACAAAACCACTCTGTTTAATTTTTTATAAAAACTCAGCCAACATATGGTATAACCAACACATAAAATATTTGCTATCAGTTTGCAGTAACTTACCTACAAAAAAAAAAAAAAAAGTTCTAGTAAAAGAAGAACTTATAACTGTAAAAATGTAGTTCTAATTTTGCTGTCAAACTGTTCATATGGCCTCTGCCCAGGATGAAAGACAGTGCCAGCCCATAATTGCTTTAAATATATAGTGATGAGAACTTAATGACCCAACAACGCTGTCAGTGCTCCCACACCAAGTATGCATGGGGAAAAAAAATCTTCTTATAGAGACTAACAATGCAGCTGCACAAGTCAAAATGACCCATGAGCCCAGCTACCAAAATGCTACAATTTCTGAATACATGCTGTTTATAAAGCGAGGATATACAGTACATAAAAAGGATGAAATATTAATGATGTGTGAATACCTTTAAAATGAATGTGCATAGATAATGATGCATGAATATGTAACAAGAACTAATGAGTGTAAAATTTTCCCCATATGTCTGAATATATTTCTGACTGGCTAGCAGTGTTGGGTGTAACGCGTTACAAAGTAACACGTTAGAGTACTCGGATTACTTTTTTGATGTAACGAGTAATCGCGTTAGGTCCACCATTTAAGAACTCAGTTATTCAGTTATTTTTTCAAAAATGTAATCTGTTACCCAGATTACCCAGTGTGTGTGTGTGTGTGTGTGTGTGTGTGTGTGTCTACAAGCCCCGCCCCCGATAACCCGTCCCCCCCTCTATTATTTCTGCTGTAATACCCCTATCTCACCTATGCGGTTTGACTATGCGAGGACCGACGTGCAGAAAGATATAATCACAGCGCCGAAACTCGCGGGGAATCATGATGAACAGTACGTACAACCTCCGCGCGAAACCACGTAGGTGAGATAGGGGTATTAGTAGTTAACAGATTATGGGCCAAAATTCGCTGAGTGAGGATGATAGAGTAATTACAGTATAAAGGTCTTGACTAAAACAAGTGCATGAGGAATCACAAAGGAGTTTTCATTTTCTTCAATGGAAAAGTACTCTAACTAGTTACTTTTATCAGAAAGTACCACAGGAATCTAACTGATTACTTTTTAAAGACATTTTGTAATGTAATTAGGTACTTTAAAAAGTAATGTCCCCCAACACTGCTGGCTAGTAATAGTAAAATAATTTACTCTGGGCAAGAGAGTTTTGCTAGACATTCACTTAATAATGTAATATTTATGAGACTCCTAAGTGCAACTGAAATTCTATATCAAACTAGTTTTAACTGTATACTTTAGAATCGGATTTTGCACACTGACGTGTATTCAGACTTCCTGGCCCTTATGAGTCGAAACACCTGTGAAACAGGACAAGGACACGCCATGGATCTGCAGACCGACTAAATAATCCTTTTGTGCCTGAGGTTATTTTTGGTTCTTTTCTCATTTTAAATATCCCACCCATCCATCTAAGAACCTCTGTATTCCAACTAGGGACCATTGTATTCATTTCCATTTGTATAACTGTGGTAAGACCTCTGGTCAACAGCCACACATTACAGGAAATTTGGAAATGCCCAATCTGCATGTCTTTGGACTGTGGAAGGAAACTGGAGAACCCAGATAAAACCCATCAAGCATGGGCAGAAAATGAAAACGCCATGCACACAAACCCGACTCAGGAATTTAACCAAGGACTTGGGGTCCGTTCTTCGTACGTCGCTTGAAACATCCGAGATGAATTGACACATCTAAGATCATCATGCTAATTACAATGAGGCTAATTCGGTTCTTCGAGCACACCTGTTGTTGATGATTAATATAGCTGGATTGAGTTGTCTACCTCGTGCGTTGGTTTAAGAGGCGATATGCATCGACAAGACCTTTTATTAGAGGGTTATGGAGAATTTCAAACTTTAATAAAGATAATTTAAAATAAAATTATTAAATACATGAGTGCTGCCCGTGTTACATAAGTAACTGTCACCTTAATGTTCCACCAATTTAAATCTAAAAAGAGCACTGGTGGCTCAGTGGTAAGTGTTTCGCCTGCCATGCGAAAGACCTGGGTTTGATTCCCGCGCAGGATCGAATTTACTTTTATTAGCAGCAAATTCAACAAATTCAAATATTGATAGTTCTGTTTACTAAAAATTACTTAAAAAAATTATGTAACTGATTACCTCAAATATTTTGAGTTTTGCCAACTTAATCGGATTTACTGTGTAAAAGTGAAGTACAAGAACAAGTATAGTAAGAAGAAGTTTATTGTCATGCTGTGCTAAAGGATCCTGTCTATCACGCAATACACAAGGAATTTGAAAAACTCTGCGTATAATCCTCACACCTTCAGTAACCGGTTGCTCTCTCATAAACGGACAAGACATGACTGCGACAGATTTGAGAAAATACCTCCACTTATATAGATGCAAACGGGGGATAGAATGTTACATATTATTAGACACACACGGAGATTAACACACGAATGATGACCACAGCCACACACACATGTATACATATACTGTATGTATGTTTCAATACATCCATCCATATATTCATGCAAGATACTTTTCTTTTCCCACGTGAGTCAGTCCGCGTCAGTCATGCTCTTTAACCAACATGAGACCTTGCCATTTCAACCAATCATAACCCGCCAGGAGCGCAGCCTAAATCCTGTTTACATGAAATAAACCTGCTCCCGAGCAGGTTTAAGCTTAGGGACATGTTGCTATGACAGCAAGTGCGAGATGCGCTTCGAAGAACGAAACAATCCAAGATCAGGACAAATCCACAACAATCACATCCAGCTAACTGAGTTAGCGACGTACGAAGAACGGATCCCTGGAGGTGCAAGACAATGGTGTTAAACACTAAGCCACCTGCACTGCCATTTTAAACATTATCTTTATTTAAATCACAGCATCACTGGTTTAAGCAATGTCTTATATAGGTCACATGAGTCAATCTGTCTTGTCCCAGCTAGCCAGCTAATTACTGTAGGTTTCTTAGTTAGCTAGTTTGTTTCTGTTAATTTATGTTGCATGTAGCACCTTGGTCCTGGAGGAACGTTGTTTTGTTTCACTGTGTACTAAACTGTATGTGTTTGTAGTGACAATAAAAGCCAACTTGACTTGACTGAGGCTGTATGACTGTAACACATTGCTGTTCTTAGTCCACTGGGCTGTCTTTAGATCTTTCCATAAATAGGAACATGGCTAAATGAATATTGTCAACTTTCATGTGGAGCTATTCATAAAGTAAGATTGATATTGATCAATGGAGTATGCAATAGTAATGTTGACTAGATAATAATTCCATGTGTTTTTCTGTAAAAATATATAATAAAAATAATCTGATCATGACAGGTCTTAGTATTTGGCAAATATAATGACAGACTAATAGCAGCATCTAACTTTTTCCACCATGGCTTTAAAAAAAACATGCAACTAAATACCCCTTACTGTTTCTGCGCTTTAAGAAGGTAAGTTGCAGCCAGGTGGTGGTAATCATCAGGGTTTGATTAATTGATCATCAGCAGGAGTGCTATAAAAGCAAACATTTTGGCACTTTGCTGGTCTGGAACAGTTAGGTATGTGTTAAAAATGCTAAAATCGAAATACAGAAGCAAACATCTTACAGAAACAATTGCTTCTGGTAAGGGTTATAAAATCATTTCCAAACAACTTGGAATTCAGCATTTCTATACCTGAAAGATTATTCACAAGCAGAAAGCATTCAAAACAGCTGCCAATCTTCCAAGGAGTGGACATCCCAGCACATTCGCCCAAGGTCAGACCGTGCAACGCTCAGGGAAATACAAAACATACCATGCACCTCAGACCTTACAGGCCTTACTAAGCATGTTAAATGTTAAAGTCCTTGAGCACGGTTTGTTGGAAAGGGTCGACAGAAATCCTCTTCTATCTAAAAAGAACATGGCAGCACACTGAGGTAGGCAACACTGCATACAGTATAAACAAACCACAAGACTTCTGGAACAATGTCCTATAGACAGATGAGGCCAAAGTGGGGTTATTTTGCCTCAATTCCCAGCACCATTTTGACAAAATACAGCCAACCATTCTCAGCAACCATTTTCAGCCAAACATGGCTTTACCGCAGAAATGCATCATACCCACGGTGAAGCACGATGGTGGAGGGGTGAGGATTGGGCACCTTGTAGTTAGTGAATCAACCATGAACTCATCTGTATACCAGAGTATTCTAGAGTCAAATGTGTGGCAGTCTGACAGCTAAAGCTTGGATGAGATTGAATCATGCAACAGGTCAATGATTCAAAGCACACCCATCTACATCAAAATGGCTGAAATATAAAAGCATCAAGGTTTGGGAATCGACCTAGTCAAAGTCGAAATCTCAACCTGAATGTAATGCCGTGGTGGAACCTTAAGAGAGTTGTGCACAAGGAATACCAAAATCCCTTAATGAACAAAGCACTAATGTGAAGACAAATGGGCCAAAATACCTAAACAATGTGAGGTACAGAAAGTCACACAGGGAACGATTACTTTTTAACTTGCTGCTGCTAAAGGTGAATCTTCAAGCTTTTAAAACACGGGGGTACTTGGGTATTGCCACATTTCTTTTACCTTTATTTTCATTAAATAAACAAAAAATGTGAAAAATGTTGTGTTTGCCTAATCCTAAAACCCAGTATGATCATATTGTTATGGCAATAATGTTCGTTATGTTTTTACCCAAAAACACAATTAAAAGGGGGTTACCACTTTTACACACATTTGTAAAACCTAAAATTTAATTCATAAGTAATTTAGTTTGCCTTATTTCTTTACGAACACAGGTAAGGACAAATTACGGCCATGCTCAATAGGGGCTTAAGGGGGTCTGAAGATTTGCAATGTGATCAGATACAGCTGGCATGTCTTGGTGTCAAAAGTAAGGAAAACTGTGTCTGTGAGACTGTGTCTGAGACCCGAACATTAATTGGAAGGCTATTCCATAACTTTGAGGCTTTGTACAAAAAAAGCCCTGCCCTTACTGTAGTTCTCATAATACGCGGGACAAGCAGCCTGCATCCTTTGATCGAAGTAGGCATGGCGGATCGTAAGACACTAGCAGTTCACTCAGGTACTGCGGCGCGAGACCATTTAATGCTTTATACGTAAAAAAGAAGTATTTTAAAAACTATAAAAAAAAAAATTAAATGCAGTGTGGATAAGATGGGGGTCATGTGCTCGTATCTTCTGGTTCTAAATATCATGTCATGGGATCATATCTTGGGAAAATGTTGACTTTTCATCCTTGTCAATATTGTCTGAATTTTTAATTCCTGGTGCTGATGGGGACACAGATTTTTGTATAAAATTGACCTTATTTATTCGACAGAAATACATTTTTGTGAAAAAGATTTATATATGCAACATTTCTTTTGTCTATGAGTATATTTCTACTGAGGAAGATGTAATACAACTGGAGATGAGGAAGGAATGCTTCTTGTCGCCACAGCAGGGGATTCAGATCAGTGAGACTTTATGTGAATGGAGGGACTGTGACAGATGCAAGACACCCTGGAGAAGTAGAAATAATTCTTTCTTACATGTTTCATGATGAGAAAGTAATTCCTTCAACTCTGCTGATTTTGTGCATTCTGAAATGGTCGGGTGCACCACATGTATATATCCTGCAGTATAACCCGGCCAAAGTAAGATTCAAGGGAAGAGAGGAACTAAAAACAGAAAAAAGAAGATCAAAGGGCATGCAAAAAATGTGATAATACAAGAAATGTTGACATGAAAGAAGATTTTAAAGATGGATTGTTCATATTGTCCAGCATCCAATGTACCCTTTACTATCTTATTTTATCCCTTTTAATTATACTATTTATACAGAGCATCTCCTACCCTGTCTTAGTCTGCACTCAGAATTAATTGAAGTATGTTTCATAGACTTGAAAAGTGTGAATGTGGCACAGATTTACAGTACATTTGGAAAGCTTTGTTCTGACCCTGGAAAACCTAATGATAGTATACGTACACCGTCTAATAAATAGTCAATGTCTAATAAAAAAAAAATTGGAAACATGAAAATGAAAGCAACTGTTGATGTCTGTGTTGAGTTTCACAGTGACAAAAGGAGAACGTACCAAACCTCTGGGTTCTCTGCTTGGGTTGTCCTGAAACCATGGCAGAAGGTGCACTTTCTACACTAATTTGCCCCTAGGCATAAATGAATGTGTCCATGTGTGTGTACATGATGCCCTGCAAACAAATGCCACTTCATCCATGGTGTATTCCTCCCTCATTCACAGGCTCCAGATCCACAGGAACCTTGAGCAAAATCAAGTGTTTAATAAAGATGAATGAATGTAAGAATAAGTAACAAAGCAAATCGGACATAAGTAGCAATCCGGCAGATAAAATAGCAGCAGATAAAATATCTGGCTATTATGAAGACAAAGAATAATGAAAGGCATACAAGCAACTCAAATCAAGAACTTTGCTGAAGCCATGAACTCGAATGTTTCATCACCTCCTGCGTCACCGTTAGCTTGACGTAATCACTGAAGAGAATGAACCAGAGAAAGATACTTTTTGTAGTTTACTTAAACTTAATAAAGCCTGTTGTCTTTTCATCAATTTTGTTAATTTGTAGAACAGCGTGTTTTTCTTTCTTAATAATTAATTAATTCACTTCACATAATATGTGAGGTGATGTTGTGTCTAATTGGTATCGCTTTACATTCCAAAATCCAGGGGAAAAATAAATAACAACAGCAGAGGTATTTATTTACACACTGTTGAATATATTCTGGATATTACATAGCATTTCAATTTCCCTTTCAATTTCAACCTTAATTAACGCCCCAAGAATGACAACATCAAGGCAAGACAGACATTGGCAAAGTACATTTACCGAAAATGCTACCAGCTCCTGCTGTTGGTATTCCAGGGTTATACTAGATAAGTCATCAGACTATTCAGTGGCAGCTGAACTTGCTGGATGTGCAAGGACCATATTCAATTCAACTCAATTTAATTTTATTTGTATATCACTTTTAACAATTGTCTCACAATTCTCACAAAGCATCTTTACACAACCAAAAGAAAATTATGAAATTTGAAAAAAAATGTATGAATCAAAAGATTCGATAGTTCCTGATAAGCACGCCATGGGTGACGATGGCAAAGAAAAACTCCCTGTGATGGCAATAGGAAGAAACCTCGAGAGGCACCAGTCTCAACAGGGAACCCTTCCTCATTTGGGTGATAACGGAGAGCAGGGACTGATCTGCAGTCATGCTGTGTGTTAGGCAGCTGGAAGTTCAGTATAACAGTTGATGTGTTAAGTTAATATGAAGCCCAGTTCGTTATTGGAGGCTCAAGTAGACTGTAGGAAGCTCCAGTCCTTAACTATTGAACGACTGCAGTCACAAGTCCTCAGAGAACAACTGTCTGCATCAGCACGAAAGTCTTCATTGTAAGATAAAGTGGAACCGTAAACAAACATACCAGTTTCCCAGTAATACAATAACTCCACAAGCCCCCAGATCTGCTCCTTTACTTAAGGCAAATCTATTCACAAAAATGCTGGGCTTAATAAATTTATAAATAAATAAACACATTTGTTCAGGCATGACAATATCCCTGGGTTGAGGTAGAAGAAGTCAGTATTCCAGTCCTGTCTTTATCCCTTTTTTGTTATTAGTTTTTGATCCCATGTGGTATAATCATAATCAAGGGTTTTCTCCTCATCAGGATCCACAAGCCTTAATTTGCCATACTATTTCCCCAAGCAAAATAATTTTCCTCCGGATAGATTTTTTACAATGCCAATAGTTTTGGGACAGCCTGACAGACTTGAAACTGTGCTTCTTACCCCTGTCCAAAGATGGGCTACTAGCAACTGGCTGGGGGCATGACACAGCATTTCCTCATTCTCCAATATGTTCCAGTATAGTCTTGTTCAGCACAGTCTGGAGGTCAACATGGCAATCCCTACTGCCCATAAATTTCCTGTTCTATTTGAGATTTGCCCTTTTATTGCCTTTAATATGCCCTGTTCTATCCGACATTTGTCTTTTTCTGCCCAGGATATGCCTTAGATATGCTCTGTCCCAGCCAACTTGTGACCCTCTGCTTCAAGCTATGGAGAAGTTTGCTAGAACATGTGATAGTTTTTGAGGGTGGCATGCAGCTTGCCCTAGTTTTGACAACAAGTCCTGACTCTAGACCCTAGCGTCAATGATGTTATTTGTGCTCTAAATTTTAGCTTTGATGATATCTTGCTGCTTTAGCTCAGGTCCCCCCACCCCCTCCCACCACCTCCACCACCACCACCACCCAGTGGCCGCCCCCCTTAAAGTTAGGCAGAGAAGAATGCCACTTTAACATGTAATTATTTAACATAATAATTATTTATTTTAATAATGAAATAAATTCATTTGGTCACAATATTCCGCTGTATTTCTTAATATAATTTATTTTCAATTAAAAAAAAATCTAAACTGTATTACGTTCATTTGTGTTCATGTACACGGGGCGACGGACGAACAAGTGTCTATGTAGGCGCGTACATTTTTGAAAAGCATGTGACCTGAGGCTGAGCTCTGATTGGATTTTGTCAAATCATCCTTCGGGTGCAGCACTGTGCGCCCTGAACCGTCCCACTTTTGTTCTTAGCGAATCAATATTGTTTTCAAATATTAGGGCTCATGTGATTGGACCATTCTCAACGAGTCTTTTCCAGCACTTCTTATGGCAAGCGGAGCTGCTGACTGGATGTGTTGTGAGTCAGGCCTTTATTTTATACTAGTAGTAATGATGCTTAATCACCTGATAAATGGCTATTTACAGGCGAGTATTAAAAGTTTAATTTTAATTTTGGTTGCGCCCACTTCAAAAAAAATAATTGCACCAGCCGCCACTGCCGCCACACACACACACACACACACACACACACTGAGTGTTGTACTTCAGGTCAATCCTCCATGCTGCACGGTGTGAAGACTAACATTACAAATCTCAATAACTGCTCTGGGCCATTAGTTATAGGTGTTTAATCATTTCCTTGGTTATAGTTTAATCAGTGGAATGTTTCTGGTTAATACTCTGAATCAAAATCGCTCATGCACTGACTATATAATTATTAATGTGAAGTTTGCTGTTACTGTATCTGCATAGCAATAACTGCCCAGAAGTAAAAAAAAAAAAAAAAAAAAAACTATTGATTTTAATAACAATGTTGGCAGCACTCACAGAATCATATTAATCTTGTAATACATTATCATTTTTACATTATGTAAACTGGATTAAAAGAAATAAACAGATAAAAACAAAATATGATGTTAAAATATTGCCTTCAGATTTTTTTTTCTTTTTGTGTGTGTGTGTGTGTGTGTGTGGTACCATCTTTTGTCTTCAGTCTATGTTCTCCCGATGTTCTGTGGATTTCTTCTCTGTACTCTTGTTTCCCTTGACAGTGCAAAGACATGTGTTTTAGGCTGTTTCCAAATGGCCCATATTGGATGATTGGCTGTGTGAATGTCTGTGCTGTTTGTTCCCTCCCGGCCTTGTGTGCCGAGTTCCTCAGCATAGGCTCTGGACACCCCACAACCTTACAAATTGGATGCAAAATTAAAGGATACACACACCTGGATGATTAAGATAATTTGTACACCAAGATGCAATTTCTGTATTAACTGTGTGAACATAACTCAACTTTGAATATATTGCATTGCAGTGTGTCAGTCTTAAATCCCAGTGCCACTGTCTTAGAAGACAAATTAAATTTTGATGGTTCATAACATAATTTGCTTTCGTAATTTATGAACGTAGCCTGAAGCATTATCCTTCAAGTTCACTTATGCTTGGTAAAATAAATTCAAAATCATTGCTTAATTGCTTAATCTTAGGTTGAAACTGACATCCAAGTTGTTCATAGCTTTCTTTTTTTTTTTTAAACATAAACAAATTTGCAAACTAATTCCAAAACAGACTTAAATGTATGTGGCAGAGGTATAAAGCACAGTGTGTCAACTATGCACTATCTACCACCAAATCACACCACTGCATTTCACACTGCAACACTGTTTATTTGAAATACAACACACATGTAGGGACTGGCAGGCCACCTCAAAGGGAGCCCTTGAACGAAGAAGAGACAGTTCACGACATCAGCAACTAAGCAAAGAAAAGGTTACACATCTCCAACTCAGATGGTGCGAATCTGCAAAGCAACTTCCTGACACAAGAGAGAAGCAACCATCTCTGATTGGGTCAAGCGGCTGTGGGATAGACCTGCACCGTGAGATTAAAAACCTAAGGTCCGAGCAGCCTTGGCACGTTTTTGAACGTCACGCCATCTGAAGGAAGCAAGCAGACGCCTCTCTTTCTCTGCTCTCAACCAATGCCTGAACTTTGACTTCTGACCAGCGCCACCCAGCGATCATAGACTCCGCTCTCGTCGACACGCAAAGAAACTTCGGCTTGAACTCTGATGCTGCCAAGGGCTTTCCCGAAAGACGTCACCTCAACCCAGTGCACCAACCAATCAGCAATGCCGTGATTCCCTTCGCTGGAACGAACCAACGGATGAGAACAAAACATAAGGCAAGTAAACAAACTAAGCTTCATACCTTGCTGAAAATTGGTGCTCGATTCATAACTAAACAGTGAGATTAAACACGAGGCTCTGCTCTTGTGACTTTCTTGAGTCTAGTAAACATTACTAGAAGAACTCCATTAACTTTCACCCTCTGAACTGTGTGTGTGTGTGTGTGTGTGTGTGTGTGTGTGTGTGTGTGTGTGTGTGTGTGTGTGTGATTAAGTAGCATAGTTTCACGTACGGTAGATTAGTCGAATAAATTCTTGTTCCTTAATAAAGAACTGTTGTCTTGGTCATGTATTTTAAAGTTTAAACATTTGCCCAGATCTTGATTACCTTGCGCATAAATTGGTAAATAATTCTGTCTCATCATCACAAATCAATCAAATTGATTTTGTATCATCATCATCGGCCGCGGGATAAACAGAATTGGTAAGATACATTAAATCGTGCTAAACGCTGGACGGATAGATGATTGTGTATGAATTTATAACTGTATACATTTTATTGAGTTTAATCAAATTAACCTGAGTCGTTAAAGATTCGATTCACATCTGAGCCAGAGTTGAAACACTACACACATTTGGTATTGCTTTTAATAAATTACATCCAAAAACTTTCATTGCATAGCTCTTCTTATATTGCATTATTCACTCAGTGAAAAACAATCATCAGATATTTAATTTAAAAACATAAATCAATAATTGCTGATTCCGTTTGTTGTGAGCATAGTTCCATATTCTCCATAACTTCCCTTTCTTCAGTGTGTTGCACTCAAACCACCGTGAATTGCATTTTTTGCCCAATCACCCCAAAGCTACACTGTCTGGCTAAAAAAGAGAGTTGGACCACTGTGTAATGTCTTCTCAAGCACACCCCAAAAATTCTCAAGAAGAATAAGATCTAGACTTTGTGTTGGCCATTCTTTGTGTCCTGACCTAATAGGCAGTTGGACAAAAAAGTGCCTTTTCATAGACCCTTGTCTATGAACCTGACCACAGTTTGTGAGGAAGATATAGTAGGACAGAAAAATTGGGTTGTCCACAACTTTTAAGGGGTAGAGATGCACAGATTAATTCATTATTGACGGAAGAGCAAGATTGTGCTCAGGCCAGAAACAACTACTTACTGCTGTAAACACAACTTTAAACCTCTCCATGCATACTAAAACACAGCTAGCAGCAAATGATCTCCAGATCTTGAACGATGCACAAATGTTTTTTTTTTTTTTTTTTTTTTACCCCAGCCAGCCAGCCCAAGCTTGTTTTTCAACAGCAATACTAACAAATCCGAGATGACCAGGCTTGTAGCATTGTACAGTACATAGTAATGTAATGAGGAAATGTATGTTGCTACTGCAATAGAAAATAACTGGTACCATGGCAGTTCCTACACTGGAATTTCTGATATCTGATATTCTAGCAGTGCAAAACAGACTCTACATGCCACTAGGTCTGTATGATACCTCAAGATCTGGAACAGGACCCATGTATTCATGTTTTATACGAGTTCCAGTTAAATTGACATCTTAGGTTTGTCAGGTATAAGGATAGAAGACCAACAACAGCTGGGCTGCTCTGTGACTATCTACTGTATCCTTAAAAGTGAAAAGTGTGATCAAGGACTGTAAAGCAATGACCTGCTTTGTAAACGTAGATGGTATGGTAGTCTATTCCCAGGATTAGGGGCAACACCCAAGAGAGCCTCAAATATTCCATTGTCTGAATAGAGAGGGGCCAACCTTTAACTTGAAGAAAAAAAAAAAAAAAAAAACGGAACCTTGTGGAATATTCTATTTTATTTATTTTTTGGTGAGGGTGTCAAGGCACTGAGAAGATAAGACCTGACACATTTCTATTTCCATGAAATGTTAAAGATTGAGAAGCTCATTCTTCTAGCTAGATTTTTTCTGAGAGCTGCTCAGACTGATGCCCCGAATTATAAACTGGTTAGATGGAGTTGGATGGAGACCTGGCATGTTTGTGAGGCCAACTTGTCCAGAATGCATCCTAATACAGACAGCTGCAAGCAATACAGACATTGTCACAATACTGAAACAGGAGAAAATGTCATGCAGTTTCCAAAAACAAGTATGTGGCTGTGCTATAAACAGTGTAAAAGTGGAGGCCACACTCAGAAATAATGTTTTTTGAAGTATAGACAGATCATGGCAAACTCACTTGGGCCTTTATCTGTCCATGCTTATCTCTTATCAGGTCTGACTAGATGCATCATCGGGCTCTTGAAGGTGGTATACTATCCAATGCTTTTACTAACGAATTATAATGCAGCCAGCACCTCAGCACCTTGATTACCACAAGGCACAATTGCAGTGTGCAAAGTTACTACCATGAATGCTGATCATTCACTGATCAGTGAATTACACAGATATAGTCAGCACATAAGAGTGGTCCTGAGGTTTTAGTACTAATTAACGAAAGACCCTCAAGATCATTCACTCACTCATTAATTCACTCATCTTCTATACTGCTTTATCCTGTATTCAGGGTCATAGTGGGTCTGGAGCCTATCCCAAGAGGCTTAGGACACGAGGCAGGGTACACCAAGGCCAGGGCACCAATCCATCGCAGGGCACACACATACATACACTCACTACCCTCAAGATCCCAATCCAAAAATTAATTGTTAGACAGTGAAAAGTTTCTTTTTTCCCTATGTACTCAAACCAGTCCAGGGTCACATCCTCCTGTTGTACATGCCCTGTAATTTAAACAAAGCATTTGTGCAGTTTCATCGAAGTCTTGCATTTGCTGTATGGAGTGTACTGGCCAGAGAAGATATATGGAAACATTTCAAAGAGTGTATAACAAAAATTAAATATTATATTATATTAAAATGGGATTAATTGCCATGGCAATCAGCTATTTACATGATTGCCAAAGCAAGCATAAGACAAAAAAATTAAATAAAAAACCTATATAACAAAAGAACAAGATACATGCCTGTTGTATGATAAGGTACTGTTGTCAACTACTAACATGAAACTAGTAAAGGAGGAGGCTGAAGATGCATTGTAAAATGAATATTTGGTATTAAACGCTCTGTCTGCCTTCTGTGCTTCAATAATTTTTTCTGGATCCAGGAGAGACACAGTCAAATGCACAAAGTCTGTGCATTCACAGTCTGTCAGAAAGGTCTCTGTTTTATTAACAACAAATGAGAGTTTTTTTTTATATGTTTGATCAAACGCCTGTGCCATCGACATACATTCACCTAAAGGATTATTAGTGACACCTGGTCAATTTCTCATTAATGCAAGTATCTAATCAACCAATCACATGGCTGTTGCTTCAATGCATTTAGGGGTGTGGTCCTAGTCAAGAGAATCTCCTGAACTCCAAACTGAATGTCAGAATGGGAAAGAAAGGTGATTTAAGCAATTTTGAGCGTGGCATGGATTGTTGGTGCCAGATGGGCCGGTCTGAGTATTTCGCAATCTGCCTAGTTACTGGGATTTTCACGCACAACCATTTCTAAGGTTTACAAAGAATGGTGTGAAAAGGGAAAAACATCCAGTATGCGGCAGTCCTGTGGGCGAAAATGCCTTGTTGATGCTAGAGGTCAGAGGAGAATGGGCCGACTGATTCAAGCTGATAGAAGAGCAACTTTGACTGAAATAACCACTCGTTACAACCGAGGTATGCAGCAAAGCATTTGTGAAGCCACAACATGCACAACCTTGAGGCGGATGGACTACAACAGCAGAAGACCCCACCGGGTACCACTCATCCCCACTACAAATAGGAAAAAGAGGCTACAATTTGCTCGAGCTCACCAAAATTGGACAGTTGAAGACTGGAAAAATGTTGCCTGGTCTGATGAGTCTCGATTTCTGTTGAGACCTTCAAATGGTAGAGTCAGAATTTGGCGTAAACAGAATGAGAACATGGATCCATCATGCCTTGTTACCACTGTGCAGGCTGATAGTGGTGGTGTAATGATGTGGGGGATCTTTTCTTGGCACACTTTAAGCCCCTTAGTGCCAATTGGGCATCGTTTAAATTCCACGGCCTACCTGAGCATTGTTTCTGACCATGTCCATGTCTTTATGACCACCATGTACCCATCCTCAGATGGCTACTTCCAGCAGGATAATGCACCATGTCACAAAGCTCGAATCATTTCAAATTGGTTTCTTGAACATGACAATGAGTTCACTGTACTAAAATGGCCCCCACAGTCACCAGATATCAACCCAATAGAGCATCTTTGGGATGTGGTGGAACGGGAGCTTCGTGCCCTGGATGTGCATCCCACAAATCTCCATCAACTGCAAGATGCTATCCTATCAATATGGGCCAACGTTTCTAAAGAATGCTTTCAGCACCTTGTTGAATCAATGCCACGTAGAATTAAGGCAGTTCTGAAGGTGAAGGGGGATGAAACACCATATAAGTATGGTGTTCCTAATAATCCTTTAGGTGAGTGTATATTACTACAAAGAACATAAACCATTGTAAAATGTCCTGGTGGAATCATAAAGAACAAATTATTGGAAGTTGAGGTTTGGTGAGGGAGAGAGAGAGAGAGAGAGAGAGAGAGAGAGAATGAAAAGGTCAGTGTGGGAGCGTTAGGACTTCAAAAAAAGATGCAAGAGGAGGCAGGAAGGGAGGAATGAAGATGAATGAAAGATGAAATGCATTAATATCAGATCTATGAGGTCGAGGACAAGAGAGTAGAATTAACTTGTTTTATATAAAATAATTCCCTTACAGGTATTGTTTTTAAAGTTTCTCATGACCTTCAACCAGCTTTGCAATTAGCAGTTTTATATGCAACAGAACTCAATACTTGTTCCAAGACATCACCTCACGCTTGTTCCAATTTGCTGTTAGTGATTCACACACAAAAAAAAACTAATTCAGAGGATGGGTTTGCTATATGTTTTTGCTATGTGTCATTACAACTAAACATACTATTGATATTAAATTGCATACTAAAATTACCACAATTATGTAATTATCCATTGTCACAAAACTGTGGGAGGCGGAGTCAGTGTTTTGCAAAATAACCAAAAAGTCACAATGATAAAACCAAAACAATTTTGACCTAATATTTTGCCATTTCTTCTTTTGTATCATGCTTACAAAACCATGCACAAAATATTTTCTAACAGTTTGCAGTGCTTCTTTCTTTACAGTATATAAATAGTCATTCTCACTGTTTGTACTGTATGTACTGTATATATTTTTGGTGTATTACTGTTTGCACTTTTTATGGGAATACCTGTCTCTGACAAGATGAGATGCATATATTTATGAAGGGATGACCACTGGATTCCTAGTATCAAGGAACTCCTGAACCAGAGATAACATGGATGTACAATACGATGTCTGGACAATATAGTAGGTATTTGTCAGAGGAGGTGGTGATATGGAAAGTGAGAAGATGATGTTTAAAAGTCAAACCTGTCGTCTGGATATAAGTATGGGCTTTTATATAAAATAATAACTACAGAACCCATTGTAATAAACCTTTTTTTGTGTCACATTATGCCACCACTCAGGTTTAACAGCTACCATTTTTCTTAAAGACAATAAGCACAATATTAATAATTTTAAATGTGAACCTTTTACCCATATATAATGACATGCATGAGCTATCCATTAGTATTACTTAGTCAACTACATTTTAGTTAAAAAACACTTAAATGAGTAGAACTGCTGTTGATGATTATGTGTTGTAGTTTCCCCGCCACACCCCAATATCGTGATGGACAGTTTTATAGTGCACCCAAATTTTACAATGTGCTCTGCCATTTGTCTACTAGGAAATTTATGCATCTTTACTCTTTTAGATTTAGACTGTGTCCTCCTTCCTCTAGGGCTGTGGGTTTGAATCTTGCCTTTGTGCTTAGTGGGTTTCCTGCAGGTACTCTGGTTTTCTCTCACAGTCCAAAGACTTGAATTGTGAGCTGATTGGTAGTGTGTGTGTGTGTGTGTGTGTGTGCCCTGTGATTGGTTTTCAGACAATCTAGGCTGTACCCTGCCTTATGTTCCAAGTTCCCTGGGATAGGACCAAGCCCTTGCACATGTTTAGATCATGTATAATCTTGCAAGCTAGTTTGGCAGACCTTTTAATGACTTCAAGAGAATACAGTATGATTCTATTTTCAATTAATCAAGCCAATAACCCCCTTTAGTTACATGAGAAGGTCATTTGACTGACATTGAAAACTGATTTTTTATTTTTTATTTTTTCAAATGGGTTTTACATATAAATTTTAGGCAGATAGTGTAACACTGGGACTAAAACTCTACTGTATTTTAGTTTTTTGTATAGGTTTGACAGTGCTCTTTGGATCACATCACACACTTTAGACCATAATACAATAAAGCGGAAAAGTCCAAGGAGTCCAGTGCAGTCTCTTTCTTTCTTTCCAGTGCAGAGGCATTTTTAACATACTGCAGATTCCAATATGACTTCAAACAATTGCTCTTTATGTAAATGCAAATTATTTGGGAGGTGTAAAAATTTTCCTTTTACTTTTCCGTAAAAAGAGCCAGACTGTCACCCTCAGCTCAGAGAAAATTGGTCTGGATGGTCAAGAAGAACCAAGCAACCACCAAGGCACAGGCTTGCTAGAACATCACAAAACTTGTATTGACTAGAGGTATATTCATCGGTTAATTGGTGTGGGTGTGTGTGAGTGTGAAAGTCGTCCTACAGACACATACAAATGCAAAATAAAAGATGCTTTATATGCACACAGGTGGTCACAGTGCTATAGAAACCGCGCTGAGACCCAGAATGGGAGATGATTACCCACAATTCCGCAGAGCACGAGAGAAAGAATAATCATTGGCTCAGTTGTGATCATGTAACACTCGCGTCAAAGCAAGAAGTGCATGCATGCTACATGATACTCGATGATACTTGGTGCCCTTTGTATATTTTGCAAGTTGCTCTGGATAAGAGCGTCTGCCAAATGCCTAAATGAAAAATATGTATCTTAAGACTTGCTTGTTTTTGAAGTCAAAAAGTTTATCCAAGGTTCCACTGTACAGTATATGCTTTTGTAGTTTTAGCCCTATAGAATTTAAGAAGCAAATGAATAAATTAACTGTTGAATTTAATCAATTAATAATCTTTGAAATTCAGGGTATATGTTACATTAAGGTATATGTTGGATGTATTTGGTGGATGGTATATGTTAGATGTAGAACTATAAATATACAATTAAATATCTGATTTAAAAAATGTAGTTAGTTAGTACAACTGTAGGTGTTTTTTTTCCCCCAAAACCTTTTTTTCCTATTAATTAATTAATTTATTTAATTGGCATTCAACCACATATTAATCATAAATTAGAACTTGTACACAACTTTTTTGTAGTTGTCATTTATTACAATCACATGTTGTAAAAGCAAGAATAGTTTAAAAAAAAATGATTGCAAGCCTAATGTTGCCAGGTTATTCAGATTCATGATAAATGTATGTTAAAGTAAAATAAGTAAGTACAATTCTAACTGTAAAATTCTAATTGTAGGCAAACACAGCTGTGATAAAATTATATACAACAAAACAACTGTGCATACAATACTTCTTCGACTGATTAAATCAATGTACATACCATAATGGTTTCAGTGGAACTGTTGCTATTGAAGTTTTGCATGGGGAACAAAGACAGGCAGAGTGACCAACAGTAAAACTTTTTCCACACCAATCAAATAAGCGGCTAGGAACTAACTGTTACTGTATACAGTATACATGCTTTTGTGTCTCAGCTCTGTTGTTGAATTCTTGATTCATAGTCAGAAAGTTATCTATATTGTATGTACAGGTACAAGCAATACTTTCAGCTGCAAGGTTATGTCAATGTACTTGTTCTAATACATGATACAGTGGATTACAAAAAACTGTTATTTAACATGTACAGTATGTCATGTAAACACTTGATGTGGTGAAGCATTCTGTAACATTACATTAATATAAGACTTTAAAAGGAGCCTCAAATATCAGTGCTTTGAAAAGGTCACAAAGTTTTCTGCCATATTAATGTCAAGAGAGGGATGATTATACTTGATAAAAAGGAAAACGTCAAACATATCAGAAAATGCCTAGGATTTCAGACATGTATCAGGCAAAAAGTACACCTTCTAATGTAATGTTTTTTTGTCCAAGACCAAAAGGCCCATATCTCTGCTGCAGAGGAGAAGTTAATTTACAGTAGAGCTACCAGGCTCAAAAATCACCACTTAACAGCACCTCAGATTAAAGTCATTATGAAGGCTTTACAGAGCATAAGTACTGTAGGAGACACAGCTTATGAACTGTTCAAATGAGATTATTGCATATTTTGGGTGCCTTCAGCATTTCTTAACAATGTAAAAAGAAACAAAAAATCAGGAAAGACCATGGAATTAGAAGGTGTGCGGAAACTTTTGACTGGTAGTGTAATTATAAATGGTTGAAAAAACTGGCACGTTCATTACCAAGTTAAATATGGCAAACTGCTACGGTATGAAAGGAATAAACCAGCTTGTAATATACTATTATATTGGAAAACAATCACAAACATTTGTGTGTTTTTAGCTTAAACTGACAAAAAAAAGTTTGTTATTCAGAGATAAATTAGATAAATTCTTAATCAAAATTTGTAACAGGGACAATGGCCAGTACCTATGATATTAATGGCAATTAATAACTTGAGTGACTTTGAATGGAATCATATTAAATATTTAGTTAATGGTGTAGTTTAAAAGATTTTAATTATTTACTTGTTTATTTGCATATAAAACCCTAATTCTAAATAAATTTGATATCTTTTAATAGTGACTTAATTTGTGTTGCTTTATTATTATAGTAATATATATTTAAAAAAAATTCTTCCCCAGACTAGAATGAATTTTAAAAGGCAAGATCTGTCTCTCATTTACTCTGAGCTTTGGTGCATCACTGGATTGCACACTCCTCTACCAAGTGGAGCCATGGGAGTTCCAAAATGTGTGGTATAAAATTCAGAGGTCAAACGTAGTTCAGAAGCAGCAAATGAGATCTCGATGCTCAGGAGCAACATCTGCTGCAATCACACCTATCACATATTTCCCCTCCTTTTTCCCATGATAGCTGTGTGTCTGCTGAGCATTTGCCACTCTTGTGAATTTTGAACATAATTTCTATTCACTCCCTTCTATTGTCTGCTTGACACATGATTAATGCAGCTGTGTCTACTTTGTCAGGCAATGTTTTGTCAAATTTCCAGGAATAATGGATCTGTAATTAAGTAGTAAAATGACCCTTTGTGAAGGTTTTGAGCATCGTGATTGCATGTCATGTTGGGTTTATTGTTGCTCAGACACATTAGAAGCTCTGGTTAGGGTTCAGTAGTTCTTACAAAGCCTGGTTGCAAATCTAGAACTGTTTGCAGCACAGAAAAAAACAAAAATGGAGAAATGTGTCCAATGTCTATTCTGCAGCAGCAGCTAAATAGAAAACAAACAGAAAAAAACCCTGCAAGAATAAGAAATGCAAGAAGAATTCAATAATACATACAATGATTAGCCAAAAAAAAAAAAAAAAACTAAGATTTAACTTTATCGTCCTTAGCTTTTGATTATAGCACTCAATGTGGTGGTAGTTCATGTGTGAAAATGATTCCTCATGCCCGCAGAACCACTGGTCCTGGAGTATGCCTGTGCCACCAACTCCTTTTATGTTATACCCTGGTCTTTCAATACATTCAGGTCATCAGCTGACTTCATTTTATTGCCACATATTTTTGCTATACAGTAGATTTTCTAGATTTTCTTACAGCCACATAGCTGTTTAGTCCCAATCCTGTGAGTTATCATCACCTTGTGTGTGTGTGTATGGAAATGCTCTTGCTTTCACTATAACATTGATTTAACATTACATTGCTGTTGTTAACTAATATATATTTTTACCACGTAACTTGTCTAAGTGATCTCCGTTCCTAATGTTTACAGACCACATTTCTTCCACAGAGTTTAAGACTATCCTTCAAGGTTGTGAGAATTTTTCAGTGATTTTAAATTTGTTAGGCCGTGCATACAGTATGTATGCTGTAACATATAAATAATAATATTGGGTATCAGATACTGAATATATTTATCTTTAATGCAAACTTCATCCTGGAAAGCTCATTTCTAGAAATACATTCTAATCTGGGAATGAGCAGTGCATCAGCAGTGCAATGCCGTGCACAAAATGCATTTTTATGCAGATAAAGATCAAGAAAGTTCCTTAATGTTTACATCAAACATTAGAAGATGGCAGGGTAGAAAAAGAAATGGCTAGTTCAAGCTGACAGGGAGGCTAAGGTCACTCAAATAATGAGTCTTTATAACCATGGGAAGCAGAAGAGTAACTCAGAATGCTGAAACCATCATGAGGTAAATCAACAACAACACAACAAAATACCACACTGGATTCCACACCTGTCAGCTAAGAAAGACTGAGGATTTGGCGGAAAAAAGCCATTTTTTCCAGGTAATGTTTTTGAGAACATAGCATGTTTTTATATGTTCATTTTGCTGTTTAAGTGTCTCACAACTGGAAAGAAGGAGAACCCTTCATTAACTTATTAATTGTCTATACCACTCTATCCTTTATACTGGGTCACGCGGGGCCTCGGACCTATCCCAGGAGACTTGGACACAAGGCAGTGTACACCCTTGTAGGTATGAGCAGGCCCCAAAGAGAGCAAACAATCGATCACATTCCAGTACCCCTCCCTCAGACATCATGGCGCCATCCCAATAACCTTATCTCATTCGTGAACATAAAGGAGAGCTTGTAAAACTAAGCTGCAGGAAACATAACCGGACATGGGACAGGAAGTTTGCTGTACCTGAAGCCACGCTAAAGCCAGATGCCTCAAACTAAATCCAAAATCATAGCATAAATTGGCGATCCTGTAAACATCTTTAAAGTGTGCCAGTAGGGCAAAATGCTACATATACATATATTCAGCATGTTTTATGTCTGCATGTTATGTTTGATTATTCTTATCCCTTTTTATTAAACAAAGCTATAAATGAGTGTATAAGATAGGAGATGTGTGGTATCACTCGAGAGCTTATTTTATTTAAAGAACAGTGGTCTACAGTACGTCCACGTTTTTGTCTTCGTCCACGTCATCGTCATGACCATCTGAAGGAAGCAAGCTCACCGCTCGGGCTTCCGCCCTTGTGGGTGCTACGCCATCTTTGCTCAAGTCATCCGCTCTTCAAGAACTCCTAACGAGATTTCGTACCAGAACTGTAATAAAGAAACCCACAGAAGAAGTTCCAGAGCGCGCCATCGGTAACCAAGCAACCAAGCCTCACCGAAGGGCTTTCCAGAAAGATGTCATTTCAACCACAGCACCAACCAATCAGCAATGCTGTGATTCCCTTCGCTGGAGGCGAACCATGAGAACGAAATGTAATGCATTGTTGTAAAGTATACAAACAAAGCTGCATAAATTGCTGAAAAATGGTGCTCGTTTCATAACTAAAACTGTAAGATTAAACCCAAGACTCTGCTCTTGTAATTATCTTTTGGTCTAGTAAACAGTACTAGGTGAACTTCATTAACTTTCACCCTCCAAACTGTTGGTATGTTTGTGTGTGAGTATGCGCTTGCGTGTGTTCAAGTAGCGTAGTTTAATGTATCGTAGATTAGTCAAATAAATTCTTGTTTCTTTATAAAGAACTGTTGTCTTGGTCATGTATTTTAAAGTCGTAAATACCAGATTTTGTATCATCATCGCCGGCCATGGGATAAACAGAATTGGTAAGATACATTAAATCATACTAAACACTGGACGGGTAGTTGATAAAGTGTACGCTATGAATTTTAATTCAGTTTAACAAAATTAACCTGAATCGCTAAAGATTCGATATACCTCTGATCCAGAGCTAAACACTACATAATGAAGGTAAAGAATGCAGCAGTCATTCTTGGTCTACTTTATTGTAAACCCTACATATTAATGGTGGAAAATGCATCAGGTATTTTGTCCACATTAAATGTCCTAACATTATGTATAAATCCCTTGCATATAATGGTGAACACTGCCACAGTCGTTCGTTGTCATTATCATGTAAAACCCTACACCCTGGACAGGGCTATTACAATCTATTACAGGGCACATTCATACAAGCTCATTCACACACTACAGGCAATTTAGGAAGACCAAACAACCTAACCTGTTTTTGAACCAAGAGAAGAAACCGGAGCACCTGGAGGAAACACACCAAGCACAGGGAGAACATGCAAACTCATGTTAGGCACACACACATACACACACTGAGGTAGGAATCAAACCCGGAAACTGAAGGTGGAAGCCAACAGGGCTAACCACACAGCCACCACCCTTCTTTCAAATAAATAAAAACCGTAGAGGTGCTGCTTTGTTATCTGGGTGCAGTATTTTAATAAAGAAAAGTCACAGCAACATTTAAAGGTTATGGAGGATCATATTAGTCTTCATTCATAATTCTCTATAAGTTCCTTTGTACATACAGTATACAGAGGATCCCAAAATAATTTTAACATAATGAAAAAATTATTTTGTTTATAATTTAATAAAAAAGATTAAATCATATGTTCTTGATTCATCAAAATGAAATATATTAAACATGGAATATTTCACGCCTTTTCTGTTTTCATTTAGATGATTACAGCTTAACCAGGAGAAGTGTATTAGTGCGATCTTTAAGAACAATAGAAGTGGAAGCTAGGTAAAGGGCAGAGGTGAGCATTTGTGAGCAGCGATATGGTTTCATGCCTAGACAGAGAACAAAGATGCAGTATTTGCTTTGAGGATGCTGATGGAGAAGTACAGAGAAGGTAATAGGGAGTTGCATTGTGTCTTTGTAGATTTAGAGAAAGCGTATGACAGGGCGCCGAGAGAGGAGCTGTGGTATTGCATGAGGACATCTGGAGTGGCAGAGAAGTATGTTAGAGTTCTGCAGAACATATATGGGAGCTGTAAGACAGTGGTGAGATGTGCTGTAGGTGTGACAGTAGAGTTCAAGGTGGAGGTGGGTCTGCATCAAGGATCGGCTCTGAGCCCCTTCTTGTTTGCTATAGTGATGGACAGGATGACAGATGAGGTTAGGTAGGAGTCTCCATGGACAATGATGTTTGCAGATGACATTGTGCTTTGTTGCGAGAGCAGGGAACAGGTGGAGGAAAATCTAGATAGGTGGAGGTACGCTCTGGAAAGTAGAGGAATGAAGGTTAGCTGTAGCAAGACAGAATACATGTGTGTGAATGAGAGGAACATAAGTGGAACGGGAAGGCTGCAGGGAGCAGAGGTAAAGAAGGTGCAGAACTTTAAGTACTTAGGGTCAACAGTCCAGAGCAACGGAGAGTGAGGAAAGGAGATGAAGGGGCGGGTACAGACAGGTTGGAATGGGTGGACAAAAGTGTCAGGTGTCTTATGTGACAAAAGAGTCTCAGCGAGAATGAAGGTGGTGAGACCAGTGATGATCTACAGCTTAGAGACAGTGGCACTGAAGAAAAGACAGGAGGCAGAGTTGGAAGTAGCAGAGATGAAGATGTTGAGATCAAGAATGAGTTCATCAGAGGGACAACCCATGTTAGATGTTTTGGAGATAAAGTCAGCGAGGCTGTACTTCAGCAAAGGAAAATCAGGCTAAAGGTTTCATCCTGACAAGTTATTACACACCGCTAAGGTTCTAGCCTGAAGTCACAATTTAAGATTATAAAAAAATTACAAGATTTTTGTAGTATGTTATGAAGTCTTATTATTCCACTTTGCTTTGTTTTTCTGGCATAATTGTGTTATCCCGCCAGTGCTGGTTATAACCAGAAGTGCATTCAAACAAAGTTGAATACCCCATTAGGTAGATTATAGTTTGCATCAAAGGTTGATGTTACTCATATCCCATTATTACTGCAAATCATAGATGGATCCATCCTTCAAATGGAAATGCATGCTTCGCTGCCTCTCAGAGATGAGCTTATTAGGGTTCTGTTCCACAAAGAAACACACATCGCTTTCAATTAACAGAAAGAGTGACAGCAACTAAGAGGCATGCATTATTTACTGCTCTGGGATAAACAATTCCAGAAAGAAAGATAAGCAAATAAATAAATAAATAAATAAATAAAAATAATACCTCACATCTTGTATTTACATAGTTATATATAGTTATAGTTCTATTTTTAGCATTGTAAATTACAAATAAGTACACAATTTAATTGTCTGTCATTTTCTTAATTGTTCGGTTTCTGTTTTCCAGCCATTTAATGAATATGCCACATTGTACTGTACAATTTGTGCTTCATTAAGTCATTAATTCCACAATCAAGGAGGATTAAAAGCTAATGTGTACTGTTTGCTTGGGCAAATCAAATTTTATCAGCCACCCTGTGCAGTGAGGTGATCTGAAATGTAAGAACAAAAAATCAATGAAACAGCATTAAGTGATTCTATTCAAAAGTCACAAGGTCCATTTAGCAAAGGCCCAAGGTGCAAAGCAAAAACACAACTGGACAATTAAAGATGAGGAAGAGGCTGATTACAGGTAAATTATACTGACATGGCTAATCCATCAGTCTCCCTAAAGACAATGTTTTGCTTAATTTGTTGCCTATATCTATTTGTTAAACCCCATCTATATAAAGAGAATTCCAACAGTTTTTTTTTACATCCTCACTTACTATATATACAGTTATAGTTTTATAAACCTCCTAATATTACTTGTGAAAACATCACAATGTCATTAATTCAACATTGTGCTTTTTTTTAAATCACAAGACATTTTAAACTGTTAATTTGTAGACATAGATCTTCTGGAGTGTTCCTTTAAATTATTATTATTAGTGGTAGTAGTAATGAATTATTATGTATTATAATATAAACCTGTAATTTGGGGTGTACAACCATTTACAGTAAGATACAACAGTGTTATACGGTAGGAAAACTAAGTAGGAAAGCAATCTTCTTACATACCATTTTCATTGGTAAAGAGATAAAGTCCCAGTACACAATAGCAACTCCCATATGAGCACAACAGTTGGGGTAACACCAGCAATATCTGTTCTAATACTCCGTAGTCCATCTGTATTTGGAATTAAACATTAAGTAGGTGTGACCTATTTATTTATTTATTTATTTAAAAACATTAAAATGTCTGGTAGACATTCCAGCGCTGTCAGCACGGTATGTGAATTCTGGCTCTGGCAGTTTCTTAACCTCAGCTACATCATTTGAGTTGTGCTGAGGTTGCATTTTTATAAGCTACTGATTTTTAATCTCTCATGCAGTCTTATTTTGCATCTGTTTACAATATTTTTTACTAATTTAGTTGGTTCTGTTTCCCAGTGTATATTTCAAAAAAGTAGTTTAATTTAAACCACAGCACCTGTGACCAATCATGAATTAATATAAGCTGTATCCCAGATAGCACACTGCTGAAGGGCCAACGTTGGCTTATTGGCGGGGCCAAAGATAGGTTTTTATCATCGCCACTAATAAGAAAACACATTTATATCTCCAGAAATGTATTTATTACGTTGATTTGTGATAAATTGATTACGAACTAAGGAAATATATGTAACCATTATGATGATAAACTACAAAATAAATAACTAGTATAACCACTTTTCTTTCTCAGCAAGGTGGATGAAAATAAATGCGTACAAAGTATCCATTGCCTCAGACTGTCTTTTATATCAGGTGGCTCTGCACCTTTCTCATCATCATTTACCTCAGTACTTCCACCATCAGCTTGGTCACTGTAGCTAAGCTGTTCTTTATCATCATCATCATCATCATTAACATTACAGCATCTTTGGAGACCTGTGACTCTTGTTTGTGTAACTACATCAATAATTTGAGCATTGTACATTAAAATGTACAATTAAATATTATTTTTCAACCAGCAAAATGATGAGGAAAAACAAACATTTTCCACATTTGGCTCAACACAGTTCAACAACACTTCCAGTATTACAGCACACATATTTTTCTCTAGTTTAAACAAAGTAAGCACAGCAATTCAAACAGTAAATTGCCTAGCAAAATTGTTAAATTATATGTTTCACATGCCAACTACCTTATTACATATATTTGACAACTGCAAAATGCAATGCCCTAAAGCAAACAATATGTATTGTATATTAACGTTTCTGGCACTTACTATGGCAACAATCCCTATGGTTCTAACTTTGTTATGGCACCGTATGCTACTGTATTCACTGGCAACAGGTCAATTAGCCTAGCATAATAGTGCTTAGCTAAACATATTTCTCACCACTTTACAGCAAAACTATTGACTACGTGGTGTTCATCTTACCACCACAGATTCTCAACACTATTATGTCTTACTTAAGGGTATTTACATCTCATTTGGATAAATATTTAAGATATAGAGGATGTAGTTAAGAGCAAAGAGGCACAAAACTTTAGCTTGTGTTTAGCTTGTCCGCAGGATTTAATCAGCAGCACCTGGATACTGGTGGGTTTTCGGTTCCTTTCTAGCAATAAGCGCCGCCATCTAGTGACCTGTTCACAGTTAAGCACAAAGCACAATGAATTTAATATTTTTATAATTTTAGAAAACATAAGTAAAAATGTGCCTTAAAAAAGTATTCATACCCCTTGAACTTTTCCACATTTTGTCACGCTGCAACCACAAACGTAAATTGATTTTATGTGATAGACCAACACAACATGGCACATTATGGTAAATTATAAGTGGAAGGAAAATTATAAATTGTTTCATTTTTTTTTTTTACAAATAAAAATCTGCAAGTGAGGCATACATTTGTATGAATCCTTTACTCTGATATCCATATGTAGCAGGATGAGCTGTGGCTTCATCATGTGTATTATCTTGGTTAGAGGGCCTTATTCATAACAGGTTGCACTGTTTTATATATATTGCCATAACCTCGGTTGAAGGACTTCCGAGTCACCTGGGTAGTGTCTCAGATCATTTCAGCACTAGCCAATCAGCTCGTCTGTGGGCTGCTATAAAGGTGGTGGAGGAGTGCTTCCTCTCACGTAGAGCGCCCGCCCCTTTTTGTTGTGTACCTGACTTCCGGTTTGCTACAGGTAAGAATGATCCTCGCAGTCGCTTAGCTATGCTTATGGACTGTGGTACTCATTCAAATGGTTTTTAGGTTTCCTCTGGACTTGTTAATGGTGAGGTCTTCTCCTACTAATCCTCCTTTGTAGAGTGCACGCACGCTGTTTAGTGCGCCTGACTTTCGCTTTCATATCAGGTATGGATGCTTGTTGCTACCTCTTGTCTATGCTAATGGACAGGAGGCAATCGTTTAAATTGGTTTGAAGAGTCATGTTGGGTTCCTCGACAGTGATTTTTCCTTACTGCTGACTCTCCTTTGAGTAGAGTGCACATCGCTTCGTTGCACGTCTGATTTCTGCTTCCGTCTCAGAGCGCATGCCTTTTTGCTGCACGCCGAACTTCCGGTTTCGTTTCAGGTATGAACGCTATACACTAATTTCTCCATGACTATGGCTGCGGGTACTTATTGTTGCCTGTTCTAGTTCCACTTAGACTTTTGGGTTCCTTTTTGAACAACATTGCCCTTCTGGTGTCGGTAAGTGGCTCGTTTCCTGTACTTCCTGGTTGTAACCAGGATTGCTAGTGGTTGTTCATCTAACGTTTTGGGAACAGGTATGTACTTTTTATTTAGTCCATTTATAATTCTCTGTGGTAAGTACCTGTTGATTTTGTTTCATTCTGATTATAGAAACTGTGGGTGTTGCAGGTGTGTGCATGAACGCTGCTGTTTTGTCTTACTTTTTGTTTTGTCTTATCTTTTGTTTTGCGGTTTTGCTTTGTTTTGTCTTACTTTTTGTTTTGTCTTACTTTTTGTTTTGCTTTGTTTCATTCTGTTTTGCTTCATTGCTTGGCTATATTAACTTTGCTTAGCATTAGCTTGGCTTGGCATTGCTTTGTATTAATTTTGCTTCGCATGAATATTGCTTTGCATGAGTACTGCTTCTTTTGTTTTATGAGTTTGTTTTTGCTCTACTGTTGGTGGTTAAATATCTGCATTATGCCTCACTGCCATGTTGCATGACTGTTGCTTTGTTGGCGGGTTGCTTTGCCATATTGCTGCTGTGCATGCATTTCTGGCTGAGAACTTGTTTTCAAACTGTTAGTTGTTTCTCTCTCTCTCTCTCTCTCTCTCTCTCTCTCCTTTCTATTTTGCTGGTTGTATGTATTTTAATTACATTTCCAAATCTTGTAGAGCTGTGAGCTAAGGTTGGTGGCAGTGTGACGTGTTGGAGGTTTGTTTCCCTTTCCCGTGTGCATGTTGGTCACCCGCTTGTGCCGATTGTCACAGTGAATTGTGTGTGGGGGTGTGATTCACGTGTGTTTGGGGTGACTCTTGCTGGGATATTCATCCCCTTCTCTCTTTTAGTCTGCCATCCACTGGTAAGCTCCAGCTCCAAGTTGATGATTTGTAGATTTTAATGTGCATCATTTTAGTGTAGTAGTTCCTTAATGATGTAACTATTTTTATTATTGTTGTGAATAAGTGTTGAATTGCTATATTGTGTATGATTGTCTGAGTGAATAAATGTTTGTGTACGAAATCCACGCCTCTTGCCTGTTCAGTGAACGAACCTGGGTGCCTTAGTTAATTTAATAACTAGGGTTGTTTATTTCCTTGGGTGCAATTCCCAAGGTGGCGTAATTGGCTACAGTTGTTAAATCAGGGGATCGGCGGCGTTTGAGCCAGCCTTCTTCACCTCGCCACAATCTGGCGTAATCGGCAGGATCACTAATTTTGAGCAAAGGCGTGGTTCGTTCATGTTCGTTTATTTTCTCCTGTCCTGTATTTATTAAATTCTTTTTTTGTGAAATTTATTCTATTGTGAGGCAAAGCAGCAGTGTTCAGCAGGGGACCTCTAATTAGTGGGGTGAGATCTTCTCTTGTTTGAGTGTGTTAGAGGCTTAAATTTTGATTGGATTCCGGCCATGGAGGACGAATTACAGGAGCTGAGGAGTTTGGTTGCTCAGCTGAGGGCTGATAATGAACAGCTCCGCCAGGAACGAGTTTCTGCCACTTCAGAGTCCAATGTTGTGCCTTCTACTTCGCAATCTCTTCCTCAAACAGGTAATGTTTCTTCACTCCCTAGTGTCCCTATAACGGAGCGATTGGTTTTCGTACCTCGGGATAGACGGTGTCCGATGTTTAGGGGGAAATGCGGTGTGGGGTTAGATGAATGGCTTGAGGAGGTACGAGCTTGTATGAGGGTTCGCCATTTGTCCGTTAGAGATCAAGCATTTTTCCTATTCGATCACTTAGAGGGGGATGCCCGCGACGAGATAAAGTATCGTTCCACTGTTGATAGAGAGGACCCCGAGAAGGTTATTTCCATACTGCAAGAGCTGTATGGGTGTTCTCAGTCTTATGTAGCTCTGCAGGAGGCCTTCTTTTCTAGAAGACAGCTAGAAGGGGAAACCTTACAGGAGTTTTCACTAGCATTAATGAGCCTTATGGCGAGGGTAAAGCAGTGTGCCCCGACTACCATGTCTAATGCTGATGTCCTGTTGAGGGATCAATTTGTGGAGCATGTTTTGGATGGTGCTTTGCGTCGTAAGTTGAAGCAGATGGTGCGTCGACAGCCTGGTGCTACTCTACTGGAGGTTAGAGGTGAAGCAATTAGGTGGGAACAGGAGTGTCTCCCTAGCAGCGTGCGAGGTCGCAGTCATTCCGTTCCATCAGTGTTGGGTCTTCAGTATGGGATTCAGAATAGGCCTAGTAGTGTGGCGCATGCTCCTCCAGCAGAGCAGGATGAGTTAAAGGAGTTGTTGAAACGTCAGCAGGAGCAATTGAAAAGTCAGCAAGAGCAGTTGCAGCAGCTTGCCCATAGCATTGCTCGGTTACAGCCTTCTCATCAGCGTAGCCGTTCTCCCCGCAGAGGCCTTGTGTGCAGACGCTGTCAACAACCTGGCCACTTTGCAAGAGAGTGTGATGGAGTGCGTGCTCCCCCTCGGTCTTATTCATCCCATGTCCCTACTACAGCTGAGAGACTGTCCCTTCCAATGCCGGTGTCGGAAAACTAGCACCCACCGCGCTGCAGAGTCACAGTTCGGAGGGGTATTTAATTGGCTCACAGGCCGCCCCTAGAAGTTTAGGCGGTACTTCCGCCTTGGTGTCATCCTGTCCACACCTTGATATAATCTTGGGTGGAGTTAAAGTATCGTGCTTGCTAGATACAGGTTCGATGGTGTCCACAATTACAGAGAGCTTCTTTCACGAAAATATCCAGCCTTGGGGTCTTGAGCGTCTTCAGTCATGCCATTGGCTGCAGCTTAGGGCTGCTAATGGGTTGGCCATTCCATATATCGGTTATTTGGAATTGGACGCAGAGCTGTGTGGTAAGGTAATGCAGCAATGTGGAGTGCTGGTAGTTAAAGATCCTCCTGGTGGTAGCCAACCTCAAGTGCCTGGTGTTCTGGGGATGAACATCATCCGCCGGTGCTATAAAGAGCTTTTTGGAGAGCATGGTTTGGCTTTGTTTGATTTGTCCTCTGTTTCAGAGGCTCCAGCATCTGTTGTACAGGCGCTGCAGCAGTGTCATGAGTCCCGTGCTTCGTCTACCTATGAGCTTTCTGGTAGGGTAAGGGTTCAAGGTAGCAGGACTTGTCGGATCCCAGCAGGAGCTATGAAGTTGGTAGCGGCCACCTGCTCTGACCAGTACTCGGGTTGTACCGTGCTATTTGAGCCACCGGATTCTGGTTTGCCGGCTGGACTTTTGGCATCTCCTGCCATAGTACAGGTGACAAGAGGTACGGTTTCGGTACCGGTTGTTAATGTGAGTTCTACTGAGGTGGTGCTGTATCCTCGTGTGATGGTAGGTACCCTCCATCCAGTTCATATTGTTAGCTTGCCTGCTGGTATCACAGAAGTCCCTTCCTGTACCGTGACTGTCAATTCACAGTCTGCTGCTCCTACGGTTTGGAGTCAGATAGAGGCCTTGGATTTGTCCCTTTTGCCAGCAGTATCCCAGAAGCAGGTGAGAGCCCTCCTTCATCAGTACAGCTCTGTTTTCTCTGTTCATGAGATGGACCTTGGCTGTACTACACTGGTGGCGCATGACATCCCGGTCTTGGATGACATTCCTGTTAGGCAACGCTATAGGCGTATTCCTCCATCAGAGTATGAAGTAGTGAAAGAACATATTAATCAGTTATTGGCGGCGCAGGTCATTCGAGAGAGCAGTAGCCCTTATGCCTCTCCTATAGTCCTTGCTCGAAAGAAAGACGGTACCTTACGTATGTGTGTCGATTATCGTCAGTTGAACGCCAAGACAAGGAAGGATGCATTTCCTCTGCCCCGTATCGAGGAATCCTTGGACGCCATGACTGGAGCGTGTTGGTTTTCCACCATGGATTTGGCTAGTGGGTACAACCAGGTCCCTGTCACTGAAAGAGATCGTCCCAAGACTGCATTTTGTACGCCATTTGGATTGTTTGAATGGAATCGTATGCCTTTTGGCCTCTGTAATGCTCCCAGCACCTTTCAGAGATTAATGCAGCGGATATTTGGTGACCAGCAGTGTCAGTCTTTGCTGCTGTATCTTGATGACATTATTGTGTTTTCTTCCACTGTAGAACAGCATTTGCAGAGACTTGAGGTGGTGGTGGGTCGGCTGCAGCATGAGGGCCTGAAGGTCAAACTTTCCAAATGTGCATTCTTTCAACGGGCGGTGCAGTACTTGGGCCATGTCATCTCTGACCAGGGTGTATCCACTGATCCGGGTAAAATCCAGGTGGTAGCTGACTGGCGACCTCCTTCCACTGTCTCAGAGCTGCGCTCATTTCTTGGGTTTGCTAGCTATTACAGACGTTTTATAGATGGTTTTGCAAAGTTGGCAGCCCCTTTACATAGGCTAGTGGCAGACCTGGGTGGTGCTGGATCTAAGAACAAGAGGAGATCCTGTGCAATTGAGGCATGGACAGAGGAGTGTAGTGCCAGTTTTGAGGCACTAAAGACCAAACTCACTTCTGCACCCGTGTTGGCGTATGCTGACTTTGCATTGCCTTTTGTTTTGGAGGTAGATGCAAGTCATTCTGGGCTGGGAGCTGTTCTTTCCCAAGAGCAAGGTGGAAAGCTAAGGCCAATAGCTTATGCCAGTCGGGGTCTCAAGCCAAATGAACGTAATATGAAAAATTACAGTTCTATGAAGTTGGAATTTTAGGCACTAAAATGGGCCATAACGGAGAAATTCAGAGATTATCTCCTGGGCCAACGATGCATTGTCTATACGGACAATAATCCACTGAGTCATTTGAACTCTGCTAAACTTGGTGCCACCGAACAACGTTGGGCAGCTCAGCTTGCCACTTTTAATTTTGAGATTCGATATCGGTCAGGTAGGAGCAATCGCAATGCAGATGCTCTGTCACGGCATCTTCATGTGGGTTCCTCAGTGGAGGCTATGGTTCCTGGAACGCCACTCCCTGTGTCTTTCCAGCATCTTCCACAGCCGGAGGTGTCTACTGCATCCGTAGCAGTTTTGAAAGCGCTGCCTTGTCAGACAGCTGATTTGCGAGTCCTCCAGGAGTCTGATTCAGTGCTCAAAGAGGTCTTTGGGTTCTGGAGACGCAATCAGCGGCCCAATGTTGAGGAGCGTAAGCAGGTATCGCGGCCTGCCCTGGTACTCCTACGACAGTGGGATCGTTTGGTAGAGAAAGGTGGTATTGTCTATCGTCAGGTATTCCATCCTAGTGGTGGTGAATCTGTGGATCAGCTGCTGTTGCCACAGGCATTAAAACAGGAGGTGCTGACAGGGTTACATCAGGAGTATGGCCATCAGGGAGTTGAGCGGACACTGGCGCTCCTACGACAGCAGTGCTACTGGCCAGGTATGTCGGTGGATGTAGCTGAATGGTGTAAGGCATGTGAGCGTTGCCAAGTGTCTAAGGACTGTTATCCCACCATCCATAGCTTTATGGGACACCTCTTGGCATCACAGCCTAACGAAATTCTTGCTATTGATTTTATGGTTTTGGAGCCAAATAGGAATGGTCTGGAAAATGTCCTAGTGATGACTGATGTCTTCAGTAAATATACCTTGGCCATTCCAACTCGTGACCAACGTGCCACTACGGTTGCTCAAGTGCTAGTAGTGGAATGGTTCAGTAAGTTTGGGGTCCCTGCACGGATCCATTCTGATCAGGGCCGCAATTTTGAGAGTCTGCTTATCCAGCAACTTTGTGGGATTTATGGGATTCAGAAGTCCCGCACTACGCCACATCATCCCGCTGGTAACGGCCAATGTGAACGTTTTAATCGGACCCTTCACAATTTGTTGCGTGCCTTACCAGTATCCAGGAAGAGGGACTGGGCTTCTTGTTTGCCTCAAGTCTTGTTCTGTTATAATACCACACCCAATCAGTCTACCGGTGAGTCTCCATTTTATTTAATGTTTGGTCGAGAGGCTCGGCTGCCAGTGGACTTTCTGTTGGGGAGAATTCAGGAGCCAGTTGCGGGTCCTGTTCATGAGTGGATTCTGGAGCACCAGACTCGCTTGCGAACGGCATTTGAGGGGGCCAAAGAACGGTTAAGGCTTGCTGCAACTCGCAGAAAGGAATTTCATGACCAGAAGGTGCAAGGTGAGCCATTGAGGGAGGGTCAGTTGGTGTACGTGTGTGATTTTAGTGCACGGGGTCGTCATAAAATCCAAGACCTGTGGAGCTCCGTGGTTCACCAAGTTTTGAGGGCACCTAGAGAGGGAGGGTCAGTCTATACGATTGTACCAGTTGGGGAGGTTGGCAGGACTAGGCAGGTACACCGCTCTTTGTTAAAATTGGTGGTACATCAGAATGCTCCTCGTCCTGCTTCTCCTGATGACACTGTGTGTAATGACCTTTCCTTGCTTCATGACCCCTCTCTGGAGAATGAGTCTTATGGTGAGGATGATCTTTTGATTCTGGCTCACGAACCTCCTCCAAGCTCTTGTCCTTTGCCAATTGCCTGCCCAGACACAGGCGCTTTAGCCACCCTTCAGCCGTCGGCTTTAGAGTCGAGTCGGCCTCTTGGTGTGCCCCATCCTGTAGTGATTTCACCAGTGGTGACACATTCACCACCTGTAGTCCCAGTGGTTTCTGCTTTGAGTAACCGAGACAGAGGTACAGTAATGGTGCGTAGAACAGCACGACCCACAGCCGGGCAGCACACCAATGTCCATCACTTGCCGAGATCTGTGGGGGTAGTTGCCCAGGGGGACCGTGGTTCTGTGTGCCATGCAGCTTCTGCTGTATTCAGGCCCTGGGACTGAGCGTCCCTGTGTGGGAATGAGCATTGTCGGGTCGACGATTCAAAAGTGGGGGGTAGATTGTAGCAGGATGAGCTGTGGCTTCATCATGTGTATTATCTTGGTTAGAGGGCCTTATTCATAACAGGTTGCACTGTTTTATATATATTGCCATAACCTCGGTTGAAGGACTTCCGAGTCACCTGGGTAGTGTCTCAGATCATTTCAGCACTAGCCAATCAGCTCGTCTGTGGGCTGCTATAAAGGTGGTGGAGGAGTGCTTCCTCTCACGTAGAGCGCCCGCCCCTTTTTGTTGTGTACCTGACTTCCGGTTTGCTACAGGTAAGAATGATCCTCGCAGTCGCTTAGCTATGCTTATGGACTGTGGTACTCATTCAAATGGTTTTTAGGTTTCCTCTGGACTCGTTAATGGTGAGGTCTTCTCCTACTAATCCTCCTTTGTAGAGTGCACGCACGCTGTTTAGTGCGCCTGACTTTCGCTTTCATATCAGGTATGGATGCTTGTTGCTACCTCTTGTCTATGCTAATGGACAGGAGGCAATCGTTTAAATTGGTTTGAAGAGTCATGTTGGGTTCCTCGACAGTGATTTTTCCTTACTGCTGACTCTCCTTTGAGTAGAGTGCACATCGCTTCGTTGCACGTCTGATTTCTGCTTCCGTCTCAGAGCGCATGCCTTTTTGCTGCACGCCGAACTTCCGGTTTCGTTTCAGGTATGAACGCTATACACTAATTTCTCCATGACTATGGCTGCGGGTACTTATTGTTGCCTGTTCTAGTTCCACTTAGACTTTTGGGTTCCTTTTTGAACAACATTGCCCTTCTGGTGTCGGTAAGTGGCTCGTTTCCTGTACTTCCTGGTTGTAACCAGGATTGCTAGTGGTTGTTCATCTAACGTTTTGGGAACAGGTATGTACTTTTTATTTAGTCCATTTATAATTCTCTGTGGTAAGTACCTGTTGATTTTGTTTCATTCTGATTATAGAAACTGTGGGTGTTGCAGGTGTGTGCATGAACGCTGCTGTTTTGTCTTACTTTTTGTTTTGTCTTATCTTTTGTTTTGCGGTTTTGCTTTGTTTTGTCTTACTTTTTGTTTTGTCTTACTTTTTGTTTTGCTTTGTTTCATTCTGTTTTGCTTCATTGCTTGGCTATATTAACTTTGCTTAGCATTAGCTTGGCTTGCCATTGCTTTGTATTAATTTTGCTTCGCATGAATATTGCTTTGCATGAGTACTGCTTCTTTTGTTTTGTGAGTTTGTTTTTGCTCTACTGTTGGTGGTTAAATATCTGCATTATGCCTCACTGCCATGTTGCATGACTGTTGCTTTGTTGGCGGGTTGCTTTGCCATATTGCTGCTGTGCATGCATTTCTGGCTGAGAACTTGTTTTCAAACTGTTAGTTGTTTCTCTCTCTCTCTCTCTCTCTCTCTCTCTCTCCTTTCTATTTTGCTGGTTGTATGTATTTTAATTACATTTCCAAATCTTGTAGAGCTGTGAGCTAAGGTTGGTGGCAGTGTGACGTGTTGGAGGTTTGTTTCCCTTTCCCGTGTGCATGTTGGTCACCCGCTTGTGCCGATTGTCACAGTGAATTGTGTGTGGGGGTGTGATTCACGTGTGTTTGGGGTGACTCTTGCTGGGATATTCATCCCCTTCTCTCTTTTAGTCTGCCATCCACTGGTAAGCTCCAGCTCCAAGTTGATGATTTGTAGATTTTAATGTGCATCATTTTAGTGTAGTAGTTCCTTAATGATGTAACTATTTTTATTATTGTTGTGAATAAGTGTTGAATTGCTATATTGTGTATGATTGTCTGAGTGAATAAATGTTTGTGTACGAAATCCACGCCTCTTGCCTGTTCAGTGAACGAACCTGGGTGCCTTAGTTAATTTAATAACTAGGGTTGTTTATTTCCTTGGGTGCAATTCCCAAGGTGGCGTAATTGGCTACAGTTGTTAAATCAGGGGATCGGCGGCGTTTGAGCCAGCCCCCTTCACCTCGCCACACATAACTAAAATCCAGTGAAACCAATTGTCTTTAGATGACTCCTAATTACAGTCCACCTGAGTGCAATTTAATCTCAGTGTAAACATAGCTGTTCTGTGAAGCCCTCAGAGAGCATTTATATGTTAGAGAAATTAGTGAACAAAAATCATCATGAAGCCCAGTGAACACACCAGAGAGGTCAGGGATAAAGTTGTGGAGAAGTTTAAAGCAGGGTTATGTTATAAAAAATATCCCAAGCCTTTAACATCCCACAGAGCACTGTTCAATCCATCATTCGAAAATGGAAAGAGTATGGCACAACTGCAAACCTACCAAGACATGTCCATCCACCTAAACTGACAGGTCGGGCAAAAAGATCATTAATCAGAGAAGCAGTCAACAGGCCCATGGTAACTCTGGAGGAGCTGCAGAGATCCACAGGACAACATCAGTGCCTTGCAAAAGTATTCATACCCCTTGAACTTTTCAAAATGTTACAACCACAAATATAAACATATTTTATCTGAATTTATATGAATAACAGTATGATTTTTGTGTAGACCAACACAAAGTGGCACATAATTTTAAAGTGGAAGGAAAATGATAAATGGTTTTAATTTCTTTTTACTAATAAATATCTGAAAGGTGGGGTGTGCATTTGTATTCAGGCCCCCTCAGTCAATTCTTTGTAGAACCACCTTTCACTGGAATTACAGTTACAGTACAACTCTTTTGTGGTATATTTCTACAAGTTTTGCACATCTAGAAAGTGACATTTTTGCCCATTCTTTGCCAAATAGCTTAAACTCAGATTGGATAGAGAGCATCTGTGAATAGCAATTTTCAAGCCTTCTACAGATTCTCAATTGGATTTTGTCAGAGCCGGGTGCCTATGGGTTAGACCAAAAAAAAAGTAGGAAGCAATAAAGGCAGAGGGCAATTTAGAAACCATTAAACAAGTTTAGATGAAATACAAGTAATAGAAAATATTCAAGATCAACAGGAATGCATTAATTGCTGTTTGTTTGCTAACGAATGACACACAGGGATCTTGATGTCTGGTTTGTGAATAAGACTGCAACAGATAACTGGAAAAGCAGGTGAGCAGCACAAGAGTAGACTGAGTTATGTGAGATGCAAAGGGTTCAGAGAAACTTAACACTGATTTTCCAGTACTCACATTGTGGCTAGGCATCAGGGGCAATCAAGTGAAGGCTGCCTTTGACTCACGAATTGAAGAAAGTTCATTCAATGGAATGCCCAAACACGTAAAGAGAGCAGCTTGATCTATTAGCACTAGCCAAATGAAGTCTGAGTAGATTCATAAAACAGGGTCAGAGAAGATTGATCAGACATCGGACTTCCAGAGAAAATCCCATAGAAGGCAGGTGGAGTAGTTTCCAGCACTCTGTTTGCTAGCAGCTAATCCAAAGTCAGAAAGAAAGTGGTTTACTTGGTCTGTCTAACCTAGAAGGTTAGAAGCTTCAGTAATGCAAAACAGGTAAAAACAGGGCAGGTAAGGGGTTCACAGGTGAGGGTGGAAGCACATAATAACTCAGAAAACTCTGAATTACAATCTTGCAGGGAACACATGTTCTAAAGCTACCTTTTATAGTGGAGCTTAGACAAAATGTCAGACACAAGATGTGCCCCAAACAAGATGACCCAGAATTGCAAATCATTAACCGTCAATTGCAAGACAGATTTGCCAGAGTGGCAAGAAAAAGCCATTGTTGAAAGAAAGCCATAAGAAATTGCGTTTGCAATTTGCAACAAGCCATGTGGGGGGGGACTTCTTGGTGAAACATGGTCATTGTGGGGGTGCTTTTCTTCAGCTGATCACAGTGGATGGATAGGGTAATCTTCCAGTAACTTACAACCCTAAACATACAGCCAAAGCTACAGTGGAATGGTTTAGGTCAAGCATATTCATTTGTTGGAATGATCAAGTCGACGCCAGACCTACAGCCAATTAAGATTTAAGCAGGACTTGAAAATTGTTGTCCAAAAAATTTTAATAAGCATGATGACATCACAACCACATTCATTGCTCATGCAGATTAACCATGTTGTTATTTGTGGTTTAAGGTCTTGAAGGCCTTTGCAATATTATTTTATTCACTCTTTAATTACTCTATTAGTTATACACATTCCTATTTCTACAAAAAAGTATTTGACACAAGGCCTGTGTGTGTAGGGACCAGAAGTGCATATTTTCCATAGTTTCCTCTGTTCCTGCTTATTGTAAGTTAGGAAGGTTCTCTGAGGCCTTCAGAATTAATGCGGAAAGCTCCTGCATAAAGGAGACTTCTGTCATAAATCAAGATAAACTAAACAGCCAGTAAGATTTTGGAGAACTGTTAAGGGGTCACTATTTTACTTCATTGGCCCATCACTAACCCTTCACTAAGGATGTTCAGTTTATTTAGTATCAGGACTAATTTATTACATTACTACAATTGAGACAAGAAGAGTTTTATTAGCAGTTATTTGTGTTTGACATGGCTTTGGCTTTTCTTTGCAAGCTAGCTAGCCAGTATTGGACATGGCTGAAGGGGAGAAATCTGTGGGTCCTGTTTCAGATATAATAACGTCAAGGATTACTGATATGATCACATCATTACCTATTTTATTACATTTATTTCATTGGTTTTTATTGTTGATCGTTGTTCAATAAAATGATTGTGCTATTATTCTGCCCTGGGGATTTGTGAGGTTCAATTTGAATAATTTGTTGGTTTAGTGGTCATGTTTAAGATGTCTAATTTTTTCTTTATTTGTTCTTTTATTGATTGGTTGGAATTAATTTGCATAATAATCAATAATTTGAATTTGTACTTAAATGTGTTGCAAACCCATTAATAAGGATTTTCCATGGCCAGATTGGATGGTTTTTAATTTATTGGGATGGAGTCGACTGCTCCGGACTGACTGTAGGCCCGAGCTGAAAGGCATAGTTTGCTACTGCAAATAAGCAAGTATCTTTCTCTACACTTTTTAAAGACATAATTTTAAAAGTAAGCTTCTATACTTAGCTGGTTACTTGAAATGTTTATACTGAAAATTTTAAATTCAACAATGTTTTTCAGCAACAACACTATCTGCTAGCATTTTCTTTTAAGCAATGTTGATACTGCTGGCCTTGGTTCAAGATTTCTGGGTTGCAAAATAAACAAAAAATATATTGGTTGGAGAAAAACAGTCCTATGCACTTCCATGAGTGTACTTTTTACTTTTGCCATTCCCAAATTGCCCGTAATGTAAGTCTCACTCACACACTCACTCACTCACTCATCTTCTATACCGCTTTATCCTGTATTCAGGGTCACGGGGGGCCTGGAGCCTATCCCAGGAGGCTTAGGGCACGAGGCAGGGTACACCCTGGACAGGGTGCCAATCCAACGCAGGGCACACACATACACTCACACACTACGGGTAATTAGGGAACACCAATTAGCCTAATCTACATGTCTTTGGACTGTGGGAGGAAACCGGAGTACCCAGAGGAAACCCACCAAGCACAGGGAGAACATGCAATCTCCATGCACGCAGAGACGGGAATCGAGCCTTCCCGGGAATTGAACCCGGACCCTGGAGGTGCAAGGCAACAGTGCTGTAGTGTAAGTGTATACAGTATGTGTATATGTGTGTGTGTGCACTGTGATGGATTGGCTTCCTGTGATGGGTATACCCTGCCTCGTGCCCTAAATCTCCAGGCCCCTGCAACCCTGTATACAGGATAAAGCAGTATACTGTAGATGATGAATGAGTGAGTGTAACTTTTTTTTTTTTCATTGTCCAGCCTTCTGGATACATATGCAAAGATATATTTTACAATTATACCTTACAATAAATAAGGTACTTGCCTATGCATTCAATACAAGTATATTTCTTAATGTATCTGTGAAATGATGTTGTTACATGCAAAACTGATTCACTACATTAATACAGTGATTGGTCCAGGATGATTCCCATAGACAACTAACGTCAAATGTATACATTGAAAATATACATTGAAAAAAAAATATATATATATGATTGTCTGATGTTAATTTTGTAGCTATCTTAGTCATCATAATATGGAATTTCATCCATGTGAAATACCTATGGATTTCTCAGACTTTTGAGCCACTGTATTTTACAAGATAGAAGGAAGAATTTCAATAAGAAACCCCAAAGACCAAGAGCCCAAGCAAAAGCTACATTCTAATAGTTTAGGGCTCAATACAAAGAGAGACCATCTTGAAGTACTGCATCATTTTAAAGAATATGCATAAAACAGTACTTACCAGGCCAAAAGCATTTTTTTGTTTTTAATTGTTTTCAAATTAATCTATTCGTCTATCAAATAACACAATAATTTAACCAAACATGACAGGAAAGAAGATAATTAAACAGTCCCTGCCAAATTTTTCAGGTCCCTAGTTCTTAATATTGTGTATATTATATAAAAAAATATATCTTTTTAGCAGTAATGGTGGCTTTCAGTTTTATGTAATAGTTGTGGATGAGACCTTTTTATTTTATCAGGTTGTAAAGCTGTCCATTTTGTTGGTAAAAAGAAATTCCCACAGGTGCTCTAGATTACTGTCTTGCATGAATTACATGGTTGAGATCTGCCTAACGATACTTTTTTTTTTTTCTCCATGTTGCAGCCACTAAAGGTTTGTCTTCGCCCTGTGCTTTGGATCACTGTAATGTGTCAAAAACCAAGTGTGTGTACCATGCACAACTTCTGGGCAGACAAATGCAAATTGGCTGCCAATATTTTCTGATAACATGCTGCATTCATCTTGCCATCAGTTTTAACTAAATTCCCTGTTCCACTGCAGCACACATATCCAAAACACCAGAAATCCACCTCCATGCTTCACAGAAGGGATGGTGTACTTCACCTCATATGCCTTGTTGAATCCTCTCCAAACATAGCATTTATGGTTGTGGCCAAAAAGTTCAGTTTTGATCTAATCACTCCAAATGTCTTTGTGCCAGAAGTTTTGAGGCTTGTCTAGGTGCTGTTTGGCATGATGTAAGCAGGCTGTTCTGTGGCACTGGCACAGTAACAGCTTTCTTCTGGCAACTTGACTGTGCGTCATGTTTTTGTAAGTACCTTCTTATTGTGCATCTTCAAACAGCCACACCACTTTTTTTTTTTTTTTTTTTTTTACAGAAAAGCCTATATCATATCTGATTGATTCTTTAAAATAAACAAAAATATATTGGAAAAACAGTCCTATTCATTTCCATGAGTGTACTTTTTAAATAAAATGAGTGTATTTGCACCCTGTACAATTTCCTGGCAGTTGTGGCTGAAATCTTTGCTGACCTACCTGACTGTGGCTTGGTGACAACAGAACACCTAATATTCTACTTCTGTATCAGAGTTTGAGATTGGCATTTTTAATAAATGGATATCTTATAATATAATTGTCCTGATTAATAAAGTTAAACAACATTTTTGCTAAGATCATTTGACAATTCTTTCACCTTCTCCAGGGCTCAGTATTCAGGCAAGTCAGTGCAGCTGTGGAAACAACTGTGCATGGATCTTTCAAGACCTCAAAACTCATTGGCTATTTATATACAGACAGTAATTACAATCAAACCAGTCACAGGTGTGGAAACTTACCCTTAATAGCCGTTTAATCATTTGTCTGTAAGCTTGTGTGTATATTATCAGGTCAAACATCAGGTCAAACTTTTATACAACAGTTCCACAAACACCATTTATCATCATGTTATGATTTGTTCGTTCATTTAACCCGTTATTTTTCTCCACCAACACATTTCCTTCTTTCCTCCCTTCCTACCAACAATTAATTAGTGTAATTGTCAGGGTTAAAAGTAGTTTAAAATTGTTACCAGTAGCTACTACAGTATGTAGCCAACAGGTGATACATTTTATATCCAATAATCTCCTGTAAACAGATATTTCTGAACAGCCTTCATAATGGCTCTAATCTGGGGTGCTCTTAAATGGTAATACTTGAAGGTAGTAACAAAATTGAGACTTTTGATTGTGCACAATAACAAAACACAGTTATGAGAGTAAACTACTTTTATTTCTCTATATAATCCCCTGCTACACTAATGCTCTCATCCTAGAGTTTCATTACTGCTTGAATACCATCAAAGAAGAAAGTTTTCTCTTTATGATGCAGACATGATCGGATATCCTGTCATTCCATGTCAAAGTATTCCTTTACTCACTACAGATGATCAATCTTCTGTGCCAGTCAAAGGCAGGGAGCTCCCTTGGTCCTGAACTTTCACTCACCTTCCATAAATGCTGGTGTTTGTGAATGATTTTGTGTACAGTTCCTACTGACAGATGCAGGTCTCTTGCAAGTTGGCAACAAGTTATATTAAGTATAACTTTATATTAAGTTGTATTTTTAAGTATCAGGCATTTCACTCTCAAATATTCAAGCAAATGACTGTAGTGGGTTCTGCTCATCCCTCATAGACATATGGCCTTCTTTAAAATGTTTGCACCATTCAAATGTTTTACTGTGGCTGTGTGTGTGGTCAGACATTTTGATCATTTAGAAGCTAGCACTTTTATCTTTTACCCAGAATTACAACTGCTGAGGGGCTAATGGCCTTGTCCAAGGACCCAGCAGTGGTAGAGTGGTTATGTTAGGGTGTGAACTTAAAACTCTCAGATCTTTTACCCGTAATGCTGGTGTTGCATAAAAAACCCAATGAACAAGAATGACACGTAAACAAACAGTAAGTCAAACCCAAATTGTTTTGTGTAAAAATAAACAAACTGGTGCACCAATAAAACCAATATCTGTAAAATATATACAAAAGTAAAGTGTGTGGGTGAACGTAATGAGAGTTCAAAGTCCTGTTTATTGCAAACGAGTGCATGTGGGGTGCGAGAGAATTGTATCGGCCTCACTTGTATCAGAGAAACAGTCAGGGAGCACAATGACCGAGTGAGAGCTGTCCAACCCAGAACAAAAGCACAAGTCATAAGGCAGTTAAAACATACCAGGCTATATTACGAGGCACAACTGCTTTTTATCAACAATCAGCTTAATCAAGCCATTATAAAATAGCCCTTTATGTGGCCGCGCTACATGAATAACCAACCCTCCCACCCTCCCTCCCACTGTCGGATGAGAGCGTCCATAATAACGCATTCACAACATTTACAATTTCCGTTTTTAGTGGGTTGACCCGAAACACTGTGTAATTGGCCCTTTAGATAGACCCTCCCACTTGGGTGCCAGCTTAGCGTAGAATTTTTGAGGGGTGAAGGAGAGTGGGTGAGTCTTGCTCCAAACCAGTTCGCCCGGTTGAAAGTGTGCATCTTTGCTCCGGGTATTATAGTATCTGGCTTGTTTGGCTTTCTGTTTTTTCACGTGGTGTGTCAACTCTTGTGCCATGGAACTCTGATTGATCAGATGTTGGTGGTTTCGTGATAAGCCTTTCCAGTAGTCCCTTGAGTTGCCTGCCTAACATGAGCTCTGCTGGTGTTTTCCTAATCGTTTCTAGGTGGGCCATGTTGATTGCAAAACAGATCTCGGGTAACTACTGGTCCCAGTTTTGATGATATTGATCAACAAAGAATGCAATAATTGTTTTTAATGTTCGGTTTATTCTTTATGTCAAGTTGGTTTGTGGATGATAACTAGTACTGAGCATCTGGACAATGCCCCAGGTTTTGCAGAGCTCTGCCAGTAGGTTGGATGCAAACTGTCGACCTTGATCGGTAATAAAGCATTTGGGGATGCCCCATCAGATGAACATTTCTTCTCGCAGGACTTTCACTATTTTTTTGTGTTTTTACCTCCCGCAGAGGAAACGTCCATCACCACAGTCAGGTAAGCATTTTGTCTTTTGCTCTGAGAGAAGGGCCCTCTTATGTCCAGCCCCAAAGTGTGTCCTGGTTCGGATAGGTCTGTGCTCCGTAACAGCCTGATAGGTTTATTGTTCTCAGGCTTGTACCTTTGGCAGACATCACAGCTCCTGACATACAGCCAGACATTTTTGCCAACTGTGGGCCAGCAGGCAACCTCTAATAGCCTAAGCAGTGTTTTCTGCCTCCCCAGCTATCCACGCAACAGGGTGTCATGGCAATAATAGAGGAAACTCCATGTTAGTGATTGGAGGAGTAGTTGCTATATTCCCCTTGCTTCAAGGGCATTTAATGACACAACACCTGGTGGTGTTCGAAAAAGATCTTCTGGTCTTGTGCATTCTATGGGTGGTCTCCCCTGAGGGGGTGAGTGATCATACGGTCCCTTCTCTTGAGCTTTTGATTTTTCACAGAAATAATTTGGTATGATAATTTGGGTATGATAATTGGGTAAGGAAAACTTGGTGGTTGTGATGGCTAAACAAGAAACTGTATCAACTTCCAGAGGTGGAGGTGCTCAGGGCAGCAACTGAAGGACTTTGTCCACCTGTCCACCAAAGCAGGCGTGGTTAGAAGGCTTTATAGTGTCCATTCCAATCAGTCCACTCCCATTTTACTCCCTTTTTCATCAGATAGTTCAATGGGCGAAATGGGGAATGAACTTGTGGTACCAGCCAGCAAAACCCAGGAAACACTGTAAGGTCTTCAGATCTTGAGGTGGTGGATATTCAGCCATGGCCCAGGTCTTTTCAGGGTCTATGTGCACTCCTTTCTCTAAGACGAAACAGCTGTTGTTTGTAGAAATGACACTTCTTCATATTTAATGAGAGGTTGGCTTGGGTAAAACTGCATTAAGATGTTTAGTGTGCTGCTCCATGGTGTGTGAGTTAATCATCAATATAAACAAAGCAACATTTTCTTAACCCTCAGGTCATGAGCATCTGGAATCTGGCATCGGCATTTCTGAGGCCGTGTGGCATGGATTGAAACTGATAAAGGCCTTTAAGTGGTGATGAAAGCTGTCTTTTCACGGCTCCCCTCCTCCATCTTCACCTGCCAGTAAGCAGATTGTAGTCCACACAAAAATGTTAAGAGCAGTTGGATTTCAGGATGAGGACCACGGGGGACGTCCACGGAGAGCAGGATAGTTCAATTATCTTATCACGTAGCATTTGTTCACCCTGATACTTGATGATCTGATTGTTCAATGGTGAAACTCTGTAAGCTCTTGATTTGAATGGAGTGTCATCTGATAATGATATTTTGTGTCTCTCCGTTGATATTTTCCCCAGGATGTTGGAGGTGGGGCGAAGCCAGGAAGCCATTAACTTCTGCAATTATCTGTGTCCCATACTGCCAAATGTTTAGTGGTCAGGGCAGTAAGTTTGTGGGAGATCTGAAGTTAGTGGTATTGCTTAATACAGGTTTGATGTGACAGGGGGGCGAGTGTGGAAGATGAGTATGAGTATGCAGTATTTAGTCTGCAGTTTTTGGTGAAGTGGCACTTCAGGGTTTGGCTAGCGCAGTTTTTGCCTGTGTCTGGCTCTCACTTGCTCAGTACTGTAATCTTCTGGGCTGAAGCTTTTCTGTTTTTCTCGCTTCTTTCTTGTCTCATTTTGAATTTCACTTTCGTCATGGATATTAGATATTTACCATCACAGCTAAGGGCCTTGAACTGCCATCCGCGTCTTGACTCTATGACGTACAATCACTGCCGGCGTTTAGGGATTCTCCGGCGTCCACGGTACATCCGCCGCTCACGGCGTGTGTTCAGGAGTACTTTTTGCTCTAAGCCGAAGCCCTTCCGTGCATCTGGACTAATCAAAGATTGACTGCTTCCAAACAACTGGCTGCTGGCCGTACTGTTCATTGCTCTCTAATTTATCTCACTGGTTTCCAGCATCATACTGCAAATCTGAATTCTGTACATCGTCACTTTGCACTTCTGAACTGTTGCTCAATATCTGACAAAGCCCTTTATCTCAATGAAATTATCACTGACAATAAGCTTGAAATTTTCTTCTCACTGAAACCTGGCAAGCTCCGGATGACTTTCTTCAGTTAAATCTTCTTGCACCTGATGGATACAAGTATCTCGCCCGACCTCGACTGCATGGCAAAGGGGGTGGTCTAGCTGTCATTTACCGGGACAATCTTAGTCTGAAACAACTTGATTTTCACAACACGAACTCATTTGAATACATGGTATTGAAAGCTGACTGTCTCACAATTATCCTGCTCTATCGTCCTCCTAAAGCCCTGTCTAGCTTTTTTTCTGAACTCAGTGAACTGTTAACCCTTGCCTGTTTGACAGTTTTACATTTCTGTTTTTCAATCACCCACTGTCCCCCTGAAGCGAGGTGTTCCCCAGGGATCTGTTCTTGGCCCACTATTATTTACAATTTATAATCCCACTCGGTCTGATCCTCCAATGTCATGGTCTTAATGATCACTTTTATGCCGATGACATTCAACTTTATTCCATCTGTACACCTACTCCATCTGTCCATATTGACAAAATCTCTGCATGCGTGAAGGACATTAGAGCTTGGCTAAGCTTAAACTTAACATGGATAAAACTGAGATCATTTTCATTGGCACCCCAGCACTCACCAGCAATATTTCCACTAATTTCACCTGCGAGATTGCTGGCTCTCACATCAAAACATCAACTTCTGTCAAAAATTTAGGAGTAATCTTTGACTCCACACTCTCCTTTCAGTCTCACATTAAATCTGTCACTAAATCTGCATTCTTCCATCTACGTCGCATTGCCCACCTATTGCATTGCGTCCTTTCATCAGTACCAAAGATGCTGAAACTGTCATCCATGCATTTGTCTCATCACGCATTGATTTCTGTAATGCCCTTTTCACTGGTTTGCCTGCCAGCTCCATCTCTAGGTTACAATATATTCAAAACTCTGTGGCTAGAATACTCACTCATACTAAACGCTCTGCTCATATTACCCCAATCTTGTTTGATCTCCACTGGCTTCCAGTTAACTGCCGTATTAAATTCAAAATTCTTCTCCTTGTTTTTAAATCTTTAAATGGCTTGGCTCCCTCTTATCTCCTCAATTTGCTTGTCCCCTACATCCCATCTCGCTCACTACGTTCTTCCGACTCTGGCCTTCTTGTTGTCCCTCGGTACCGCCTATCTTCAATGGGGGGCAGATCATTTAGTGTTATTGCACCTAAGCTCTGGAATTCTCTACCACATTCTCTCCATTCTGTTAATAACATCTCAGCATTTAAATCTCTACTCAAAATGTACTTGTTTTCTGAATGTTACAGCTCGATTAGTATGTCTGCCTCCTATTTTTTTTTTTTTTTTTTTTTTACTTCAATGTCTGTTTGTCCCCCTTTTTCTAATCATTGTAAAGTGTCCTTGAGCTCTGGAAAGGCACTATATAAATGAAAATTATTATTATTATTATTATTATTATTATTATTATTATTATTACTATTATTATTATTAACTCTGTTATATTGAACTTCCAGCTGCCTAACACACAGTATGTCTACAAATCATAGCACTCAGGAAGTCAAGCCCAGCTATAAGTGGAAAAGCCAGGTGATGGTCCTTCATAATATATGTATCACCCTGGCATCCTACAGTATGTCATGCAACTTGTAACTAATTCTTCTCTGTGCTTTAGCCTGGTGAATCTTCCCATCAGGCATGATGAACCTTTGGGGGAGTGAGTCTGGATTACCTGCCCTAATGTCCAGGTAATTTTCACACTGCTCGATGAAGTTGAGCACGTTTGCTGTCTCAGAGAAGTCCCCAATCTATGAAAACTCTACGCAGATGGGTGCACGAGCACAGAAGGAGGAAGTATCTGGCACAACTGAGGAGGTAAGCAGATCAGATGAGTGTACTGTAACTGAAGGAGGAACATCATAGGTTACACTGCTTAATTTGTGTGGTATATTTCCCCTAGGAGCTGTGACTGAAGTCTTGCATAAATGCAGTGCAGAGTGGTGTAAAGAGGCAGGGGTACGGGCCGTAGTCCGTGAAGAGTGGGAGTGCTAGTGAGACGAAGCTTCTTCTGACTTAGCATTTAGCAGAATATATGATGCACATATATAGGAATGTTTAGGTCGGCCATATTGACATCTTGTACATCAGCATTAGCATCCATCTTGCTCATGTGGCACTCTTGTAGGATCCCACAGACCCTAAATCACAATTTATCTCATCCAATTACACCACCCCGATAAGGCACCAGGGAAATACTCCCAATAAGGACACAGGTACGCTTAACCAATGTGAGGAAAGGGAAACAAAATGCAGTTAGATGTAAGCAACAATGTCAAAATATGATTTATTAAAAGAATATTAATAAAATTGTCTCTCCCAACCTCTAGTGTTTGTCTAACCCCACCCAAATCCACTCTCAAACATCATACTCGCTGGAAAGAATTCGTGCCAACACACACAGCAACCTGTGAAACACACACTTTCAAAGAAAGAGTAGCTAGCCTCCCCTCCAAAGTCCTCACTTGCTCCTAAAAAAACTAAAGAAAGAAAGAAAAAAAAGAGAAAGAAAACACAATAACCTGGAAATTAGACAATTACAATGAATAATAAAGGAATAGACAATCAAACTGGGTATACAGACCATGGGTGTAGTAACTCCAGTACTTAAACCTCCCATGACCCAAAATGCAGCAGGAGGAGAGAACAGTCCCTGAATGACACTCAAGGAACAAAGCAGTAAATGAAATTTAAAAATGATGCTTGTTTTACAATCACCTGGTAAACTACAAAACCAAAACTATGAAAATAAATAAAAATAAATAATCCTGCTAAATAAACCAACCAAAAGAAAAATTAAGTAATACAACAACCAAAGTAAATTAACATTAAAATGTAAAAATTAAACTTTAAAGTAAAAAAGAAAAAAAAAATCAAAATGGGACCTAATAAAAGCGTGAGATACTGTCGTCCACCCAGACAACCTGCAAAACAGCCATGCCATCAGCGATAATGTACAGATGTCTGTAATTACCAAAGAAACAACATGTCCAAAGGCAAAACAAAATGTTCATAAGCAAAACAGCAGCGGCATCCAATGTAGCATCATCAGCTTGGAGATTGTGAGGTTCCATTCGTCGATTGCAGTTGAATGCAGACCATACGCAAAGCTATATGGTCACTCCAACAAGCGCCGTGGATATTCTACCTGTAGTACTGGTGTTGCATAAATAAATAAAAACCAACGAACAAGAACAACTTGTAAGCAAACAGTAAACCAAACCCAAATGTGTATTGTAGGCAAAAATAAACAAACTGGTGCACTAATATACAAAAATAAAGTGTGTGGGTGAACGTAATAAGAATCCAAAGTCCTGTTTATTGCAAACGAGTGCGTGTGGGGTGCAGGAGAATTGAATTGGCCTAACTGGTATCAGAGAAACAGTCCAGGTGTCATGCACACACGACCGGCACTAGGACCCGGAAGTAATACGGTCGGGTTTTCAGGAAGCATAAAAGGAGACAAAATGGCGCTTCACATTGCTCAGTTATTGAGTTCGCCCATGCCTTTGCTGACGCTACGCTGACTATTCTGTGAGTACTCACCAATTCTGGTTGCTTCTTTGATTGAGTGTGTGTTGCTAGAACGCGGGTTTATTTGTGTAGATCCTTAAACTAGTCGCGTGGTTATCCTGCCTACTCGCGCTGCTTCCGCATTTGGGTTTACCATCCCCGCTACACGGGCTAACTGCTAAGGCTTTTCTGTTCATCCCTCGGTTGCTCGTGACACCAGGAGCACGATGATGGAGTGAGGGCTGTCCTGTGAAGCTGTGCGGTAGGTGAAAATCCCCAAAAAAACAGATAATCCACAAGGAAACAGTCTTTACAGTTCTCCAAAACTCTCATATACAATCTCAGTGGAAAAATGGTGTAGCCAACAGCCCGCTGAACCATCATATCATTCTTCTGCTCTTCGCTTCTTCCTGGGTGTGCTTTTAAACAGGGTCAGGTGCCTCCATGCATCATCAGGATTTCCCTCATGAACTGAGGGCTCAGTCTCATAAGAGCTCAACCCAAAACCAAAACACAAGTCATGAGGCAGTTAAAACATACCAGGCTATATTACAAGGCACAGCTGCTTAATCAAGCACTTATTAAAAAAAAAAAAAAAAAAACTTTATGTGGCCGCGCTACAGTACATACATACACTCTATTAATTATTTTCAATTCTCAGAAAACCATAAGGTCTGGATAGAACTGCCACATGGTATGGGACCGGATGTTCTTTTTTGCAGAAGAATGCCACGGTCTGCCATTTAATGATGCCTGTTCTACAGTAAGTAGTCAAATAAAGTGACAAAAAAAATGTTACAAGGGGAATGAATGCACTGGATTAGAGAAGGACTATGCTGTTTTAGAAACTGACATCTCTGGAATATTTCAATTCACTACACTCTTAAGTCTACCTTTTCAAAGCATCAATACCAAGTCATGTGCAGCCTCTCGGTTAGTTCGTCTCATATTGAGTGATAAAGGAGTAACTTTTTTGGCAGCTCATAAATCATCTCAATATGATACAAACATTTGGTTGGACAGGGGCAAATTGGATTCGACATGAGTTAATGATAACAGTGACAGCCAATTGCACATGGGCAGTTCTGGAGGGATTCAGTGTTTTATTTGCCATTTTTGAATATCCCCCCCCTGGGTAAACAAGCAATGCAAGTGCCACATGAATGATGGTACATACTGTAAATGTTCTGAGAATCCTGGGGGAGTGAATGCCAGAGCTGTATAAAGTAGTTAGCAAATGTTTGTGTGTGCAACTGATGATTGTTGTGACAAAAAGTATCCATATTGCCTTTGGTCACTTAAAGTTGATACACTGTGAATAAAAATAGGGGCACTTTTGACAAGAAAGTTGACCGCAATTCTAGAGTCACTGAAAAGTTGCAGTAAAAACGTATTATGAAGTCCCAGGGGATTAAACCCTAGACTGCCTTAGGTTTCATAAATGTGTGAGGCTGGTTATTTCTTTTATGGCGTAGCCTTGTATTTTGTTAGATGTCTATTTGTTTGTTTTAGCTTTCTTCTTCTCTTTCTGTACCTCCCTGTTTTACCCAAATGGTATCATTTCAATTTACTTCAATAACAGTAGCGTATGATAAAGCATTGAGGGGGCACTGGTGGCTCAGTGGTAGGTGCTTCACCTGCCATTCAGAAGCCCAGTGTTCGGTTCCCAGCCACTGGATGCAGTACCGGTCCCAAGTCCGGATAAAATGGGAGGGTTGCGGCAGGAAGGGCATCTGGCCTAAAACCTGTGCCTATGTATGTGTTGACCGGATGGTCAGCTGTGGCGACCCCTTGCCGGGAACAGCCGAAAGACCAACAAGAACATGATAAACCATTTATCCTTCCCAGTGACAAGTTTGTCACTTATGGTTTTGAGTTTTAAGGATATTTATTGTTTTAACCTTATCAATCATTTAGAAACATAATATTTTTTGGGCTGATAAACAGGCATTTCATGCTAGAGCTTATGGGTTAGTAACACTTATAGTAGTTTTCTCCATACTTGCCTTCATTCATAAATGCCATAACATACCAAGCATGTCCACAGCAGATTTTGTTACACTCACACAAGAGAGACTTACACTAAAGATTAAAAGGTTAGTGTCCTAAGTGTCGTATGTGATTAAGTAATTCAGCTCAGCTGCTGCAGTATGTCAGCTACATTTTCACACACTAACTTCTTTTATACCGTGTAGTTTGTTTTGTCATCATTAAATGGCTAGTCCTATTTGTGTTAATGCATTGACTTTACCAAATGTGTGGGTATAATTAAAATAAATATGCCATTTGCACTATGTAAAATAACTACATGATTTATATATAAATTTGCTCATCTACACTTATAAGCTTTGAAGATGATCAATCTAAGTTCACACTGCTAAGTCTGTAAACGTACTTAAAAGAAAGCCAAGGAATTACCTAACAGTCTATCTGAAATAAATGGATTGTCATCATTGATTGTCTCCTGCAAATGATTTATGGATGAATACATTTGTAAAAGGATGATTACTGCTTTTCTCCTGAAATAATGGGTCATCTCACACACACACAGTTTTCTTATATGTAGCTCGTCATTGTGTAAAATTCCCTAGCTGCATTCTGCTTTAAAATAATTTTGCCAGCTAAAGTCACATCTTCAGACAGCTTACTCTTGTCTCTGATATTCACAATGGTATTCAGTCACCTGACAAGAAAGATCTTTACAATTCTCATGAGATTTTCTCCATGTAAAATATGGGTGATATTTGACAGTAAGCCACTCTGGATTTCTACTTTTGATCTGCCCTCTTCAATCCCCTTCTATGCTGACATTTCACTTCCAACCTTGTAAGTGCTCAATGCATCACTTGGCTTTTAAGGCAAGCTGTAAGACTTTTACCAAAAGTCAGGTTCTTTCTTGCTTGCCATATGTTCCCTCATGGTGAAATATTGGCAGAGTGCCTCTGCTTTCTAAAATAAAATGTATGTACATTTATATGGAGACTAAAACAAAAGAAATACAAAAAAGTAGTTAAATAACTTTTGAACAACTCCAGAAAAAAACATTCAACATTCCAATTAACTAATAACACACCATGCCAGTTTTTTTTTATTTATTATTATGAAATGCAATAGCTATATCTCTAATTTTGTAAGGTTTTATCCCATCAATCTGTACGCTTCAGACTCCATACCCTTTTTCCATTGCTCCAAAGTCTAGTCTTAGCAAACTGAAGCTTTTTTTTCTGATTAGTGCCATATGGAAATGCTCTTACTTTTATTACACATTTGATTTGTACTGAAATGTTTTATAATTCAGCTTTATCAATCCTGGTCATTCATGTTTTGTTTTTTTTCCTGACCACATTTTTACATGAACTTTGTAAATTGGAAATGAAATTTTGCCACTATTTTCCAGGTGTCAATAATGCCAGTGTCTCAATAATTTAAACAATCTCCTTAGTTATCTTTGCTTAAAGGCAAATAACAGGGCCTTATTGGCCAGTATATGCATGTTATAGGAAGTACAGTTTTATTAAAAGGGATGTAGTGCCATGATAACAACATGGACAAAGGTGCATTGTTTTCATGGCTCATGTCAGTCTCTACCTCTACCACTTTCTGTCGATGAGCTCTGTGACCTGAAGCTCAGTGTGGATGGTGTGCTATGTTTATTGTACCACTCTGTGGAAAGCTAACCAATTCTGATTGGTACAACACCTACTCAATATTAGGCAAGTGGTCAAGCAACCTGCATTCATTAAAAATGGTACACTCACCAGAGCCAACGCCATATACAAATGATCAGCCTTAACATTAAAAATAATAACATTAAAACCACCTATGTTTTGTGTTCCCTTGTGCCCCAAGTGGTTGTAGGGTAGGGCCTCTGTTGATCAGACTTTGGTGGGCGCATCCCATGGGTGTGTGATGAAATTAGGATCTGGGGAATTTTGAGGCTGGGTTGGCAGTCTGGGACTCTTTGCCTGCTGGGCCCTATGCATGGTTTGCTGTGGTGCAAATTGTGGAACATTTTTGTTTATAACACTGAACATATGCTAACAGAACCAATTCCATTAAGGGTTTGAACTGCTGTTAATCACTTGTGTATGAAAAAGGTTATCTTGTGTGTGTAAGTGTATACACTACCGTATATACAGCGTATAGGCAAAAATATTCTAATATTTTCTCCTGCAATTATATCTCCATGGAAGGCAATGAGATTTATGCCACCATATTGAATGGGGAATTCATGATACCATTAGCTAGCTAAATTACTACTGCCAGTCAGTAGCTAGCTAATATAACCCCAATTAACAACTCGTTTTCTTATCATTTAGCTCACTACTCACATGTCTACCTTGTAAAATGTATTTTGATATTAAAGCCACTGGTATTTGACTTTATTTTAATAAATTTGAGCTAAATCATTAGGTCTGAATTTTTTTTAACAACCACCAGATTGTTTATATATATCCAAAAATCTGTCAGCCTGAGCACTCTGGCCTTTCCTGCCAAAATCCCCACACAGATTGTTTGCTCCAAAGCCTTGTTCACAAGCTGCTCTGGATTATGTTCCCAAACACAATGAATCCTGCTGCCCAGCTAGCATTAGGTCACCATTGTTTGTCTGAGATCTCCTCTTCAGGAGCCTGTGGAAATGGAGATGACAGTCAAAAGTAAATCACATACACAACCATGCATAAAACAAAACTCAAATTGCATTTCCATTTTTCTCCAAAGGAATGTCAGTCAATAAATAAATAAAACATTTCATGTGTTTGTGAACTGTCTGTACACTTGGCACCTGTCAAAAATCCAGTCAGAGTGTAGCACTTCATTATCTAGCTGGTATAGTTGTGTAACATTTGAGGTAGACTACTATGCATCCAGGAACATAGTTTAATATCAATTTTTTTTTATATATATATTTTTGATCGGAGTCAATTTTTAATAAAATTCAGCTTAAAATGGAATCAACTGAAAAGTCAAGTAAGTCAACTCAAATGATTAAGGTCCTTTAAAAAGAACTTTAAATTGAAAGAAGTCGACTTAGTCAATTTAAAAGAGAAGGCCACTTTATGAGGAAAGAAGTCAGCCTACAAATAGTCCATTTAAAAAAAAAAAAAAAAGAAACCTTTTTTTTTTTTTCCCCCTTAAGGTGAGTGTAGCTACATTATATGCATCACTTTTTCAATTATTAAAAAAAAAGCTTAAAAAATAAATACATTTAAAAGATGTCAACTTTATAAGGAAAGAAGTCAGCTTAGAAATAGTCTATTAAAAAAAAAAAAGTAAACAGTCAATTAAAAAAATAAGGTAAGTAAAAAAGATAACTTATAAAAATTGTCAGTATGATATAGAAAGGTGTCAAATAGAATGGTCATTTAAAAGCAAAATCATCTTAAAAAATTAACTTCTGCCAAAAAAGTTTTTAAACTTTTTAAAACTTATTTTTCACTTTTTCCCTTGAAGTGAGAGTAGCTACATTTATACGCGTCACTCAACAGAGCTAATCAACATAATAGTTTACCATGTATAGACATAGTATGTGGAAATGCAAAATGCAGCAGAGTTCTCACCAGATCAAGAAAATACGATAATATCATCCCTACACTGGCTACCTGTTAAGATTAGAATTGATTACAAACTAGCATACTTACATTCAAGGCCTTAAATGGTTTAGCTCCCACGTATGTAGCCAATCTTTCTGACACATTGCAGACCGCCACACTCCTTAAGATCACAGAACTCTGGTTTTATGGTAGTTCTCAGAATATCAATCTACAAAAGGGGGTAAAGCGTTTTTATATTTAGCAGCTAAACTTTGGAATAGCCTTCCTCACAGTGTTCAGAGCTCAGACCCAGTCTCTCTGTTTAAAAGGTGATTGAAGGCATATCTCTCTAACCTGGCATACACAAAATTTATCCCATAACCTCTTATTCCAGTACATCTAAATCCACTCTTTCATCTAGTACTGCTAATATAATAAATGGCAGATATGCTAATTCTGTTCCATCTGTTATTTCTTTCTCTACCCCTCCGGAGGCATCTGAAGATTGTGCCAGGTCCAGTAAACAGAGGCCAAACCTGTGAGGATCCTAAGGCATTAAGAGAGACCACGTCCAGCTGAATTTTGCTTCATGATGGTTTGGACCTATACATGCTGCTCCTGAGCTCCCAGTCATTCAGACCCCCTCTGCACCTGTCTAACTCATGTTTCTTCCTATCTTTCAGATCGACAGTTTTACATTTCTGTTAAGGATTTCAAATCACCCACCCTCCCCCTGAATCGAGGTGTTCCCCAGGGATCTGTTCTTGGCCCACTATTATTTACAATTTACATAATCCCACTCGGGCTGATCCTTCAACGTCATGGTCTTAATTATCACTTTTATGCCGACGACATTCAACTTTATTCCATCTGTACACCTACTCCATCTGTCCAAATTGACAAAATCTCTGCATGCGTGAAGGACATTAGAGCTTGGCTTAGCTTAAACTTTTTGAAACTTACTGTAACATGGATAAAACTGATCATTTTCATTGGCACCCCAGCACTCACCATCAACATTTCCACTAATTTCACCCGCCAGATTGCTGGCTCTCACATCAAAACAACTTCTGTCAAAAATTTTGGAGTAATCTTCGACTCCACACTCCTTTCAGTCTCACATTAAATCTGTCACTAAATCTGCATTCTTCCATCTACGTCACATTGCCCAACTGCGTCCCTTCATCAGTACCAAAGATGCTGAAACTGTCATCCATGCATTTGTCTCATCACGCATTGATTTCTGTAATGCCCTTTTCACTGGTTTACCTGCCAGCTCCATCTCTAGGTTACAATATATTCAAAACTCTGCGCATAGAATACTGACTCATACAAAATGCTCTGCTCATATTACCTCAATCTTGTTTGATCTCCACTGGCTCCCAGTTAACTACCGCATCAATTTTTAAATTCTTCTCCTTGTTTTTAAATCTTTAAATGGCTTGGCTTCCTCTTATCTCCTCAATTTGCTTGTCCCCTACATCCCGTCTCGCTCACTACGTTCTTCCAACTCTGGCCTTCTTGTTGTCCCTAGGTACCGCCTATCTTCAATGGGGGGCAGATCATTTAGTGTTATTGCACCTAAGCTCTGGAATTCTCTACCACACTCTCTCTGTTCTGTTAATAACATCTCAGCATTTAAATCTCTACTCAAAACTTACTTGTTTTCTGAATGTTACAGCTTGATTAGTATGTCTTTTTCTCCTAGTGTTTTTTTTTTTTTTTTTACTTCAATGTCTTTGTCCCCCTTTTTCTATTCATTGTAAAGTGTCCTTGAGCTCTGGAAAGGCGTTATATAAATAAAAATTATTATCATGATTATTAACTCTTATATTGAACTTCCAGCTGCCTAACACACAGTATGTCTACAAATCATTCCTGCTATCTGTTATCATCCAAATGAGGAGGGGGTTCCCTGTTGAGTCTGGTTCCTCTCAAGGTTTCTTCATATTGCCATCTCCAGGCCCCCTGTGACCCTGAATATAAGATTATATGATGAGTGAGTTAACTTTCATACTGCAAAATCTTCTGTTCTATCACTTCCAAACCAAAGACCTCTGAGCTTCAGGGGGTATCTTAGAGGTTAAAGTCTTGGACTACTGAGGTCCCAGGTTCAAAGCCCAGTACCATCAAGGTACAAGCACCCTTAGCCCTCAACTGCTCATATGTGTAGTGTGATAAATGTAAGTTGCTCTGCATAAGTGTGTCTGCCAAATGCTGTAAATGCAAGTTAACTTATGTTCATGTTCTGTATGAGATGTACGTATGTCTGTCCAGCCAACTTTGGTAACAGCATCACGCAACATTCTCTGGGCAGAATTTAATAAAACGTTGGCGCTACTTAGTTTTTTGACTGAAGTTTAACCTGCAAATAAAAATGTTGCGGAGAAGTAAAGATATGAGCAGTTATGTCACATGAGCCATATTATGTCACAGTATCCTGCAAAACTGGTTTGACAGAATTTAACAAACTTTTTGCATTACTTAGATGAAGTTCCTGAAGTTTAAGCTGCACCATAAGTAATATCAAAATTGTTGAGTAAAAGCGATGTTATGAAAAGTTATGTGCCGGATTTAATCTACTTTAAAATAAGATACTAATAAGCTACTTGCTCATGGACTGCTTAGGAGTTGGCGGAGCCGCCGGCGGGTCCACTTGCATTTTTTTTCTGGTCATCATGAAAAGAATTTAAAATGCTCCGTCATTTTTTTTATCCTACACATAAGTGTATTACATCATTCAAATCTGTAAAGCGTCTACTTTTATTGATGAACACTCACAATATCCACTAAATGTTGTGCTTTTGTAAAATAAAGAAAATAAACAGGGTGTGCTTTCAGCCGTGAAAAAAAGGGTTTATTTTTAAATGATGCAAGTTACAGTCTCAACAAACATTCTCAGTTTATGTAATCCGTATGAAACCAAGCAGAGGCACAGAATTTCTGTCACACGTCATTTTCTGATAATAAACTGAGGCAGGACACGCGAATACGCTATACTGTACACAAGGAAAACAGTCCAGGTAATCTGCAGACAATCTACACCATTTTGCTTTGAATGTCTGTTTCAGTTTTTTATTTTTTAAATTTTTTTTTTTTAATTCTTAGGGCAGTTTTTTTTTTATTTATCTTGAACTGTTTCTGAGATTCTTGAAAGTAAATCTTGATTTATTCTAAATAAACTACAAACAAAGAAATATGTTTTTGTTCTCAAATTATTTTCTTGTAGCACTTCGCCCTGTCACATACCTGACTGAAATGCAGCTCATTATTTGAGTCTTTGTCTTCTCTGGTGTGAAGTACAGCTTTATTCATGATCATTCACGCCTCCTTGCATACGGTCTTTCTAAGCAAAATGTGTCTTAGAAAATGTAAATGAATATATTGTTTTCTGTGAATGAGTGATCAAGATGATTATCACATCATTTTGAAGTAAAAACTCTAGACTACAAGATCCAGGTAACAAAAGTCTTGTAAACAAATGTTATGGATGTGTTTTGTGAACTTATTTCAGTTTTTTTTTTTTGGTTTGTTTTCAATAATCACGCACTGTTAGGTTCTCCAAAATACAAACTTGTACATACATGCTGCTCACATATTACTGTAGCCCAGTTTGTGCTGAATACAGTGTAGTTAGCCTTTAGACATTTATATGTTCATAAGTAACTGAAAAATATACAAATATCAGGACATGTCAGAACTTCTTCAGGGCCCCAAAACACTCTCAGACTCAAGGGTTAATGCAAATAGATATTAATTAGCACCAATAGATATTAATTAGAAACTAGGATTAATATTTACTAGGAGTAGTTAATATTTTTACAGCTGAAATAACATCACAAAGTAGTATAAGGAAATCTTAATACACTGGAATTGTTTTAAGACACAGCTTAATCTTTGTCTGATCTACTTTTCTTCTTCAAGTTCTTATCTGTGATTCACTCGCCGATTACCAAACAGGAAGTGTATTTGGCTGCTGATGAAATAAGTATAACTTTGTGTAGTATAAAAAAGATGTACAGTAAGATTCCCAACATTACAAACTTTTATTTATTTGTATTAATAAGAGACAGGCAGAAATGTATGTGGGCTTCAAACTGAAACAATATCACTGATTACATTAATGCTGATCAGCATATTTTTAGCTTTAACCTTTTTAACTATTTCTACAAACTCTTTTCCTATCAACAATGAGAATTAATGCTAATTATAGGTAATTGTCTAAATTTAGCTATATACTGTATTTGCATACTGTATTTAATTGAGAACAAAATTGAGGTTTCATTTGGATATCACTACATCGGCTACAGCTGATCCAAAATTCGGCTGCTCGACTCTTAGCGTCTACATGTAAAAGGGAACATACCTCTCCAGTTCTGGCTTCTCTTCATTGGCTCCCGGTACAGTACCGAATTAATTTTAAAATTATTTTCGGTCATGTTTAAATGTTTACATGGCTTTGCCCCACCCTATCTCTCAGATCTGTTTCAGCCCTATGCTCCACCCCGGTCTCTCAGTTGATGTTATATATTGTGTTAAATTAGATACGTGTGTGATGTGATTTTAATTATATTATTTTATTTATTTTATTTTTTATTGTATTATTTTTATATTACTTATGTGAAGCACTTTGGGGCATTCTTGTTGTTAAAGTGCTATGGAAATAAAGACGAGTTGAATTATTGAATATCTATCACATTAAACGGTCATTATAAATGTAAATATCTACCATACATTTGTGTGTTTTTCTTTTTATAATGAGCTGTGTATAAAAGATCAATTCCTGCATATATTTTTTTTTACTGGATTCATGTCCTAATTAAAAATTAAGTGATAACTTCAGGAATCACATTTTCAAAAACACCACTAAGTCAATCTAACTTAGGACTCAGTAACACTGATGTGTAGGTGAAAAATAAAAACAAGTTTTAATAATTCCAAATAAATCCTTTATTAATGGTAATTATGACTTGTGTTCTGTAACATTATGTAATGTAGTATATTACACTAGAAAAACAAATTGACCTCCAGTGGTAATCGAATATATGCGAATTGTATTTGATTGGATAT